>OY728130.1:1640490498-1641690498 GCA_963277665.1 Viscum album
AAACAACCATTCTCTTTTCAAAACTATGCATTTTAAAATTATTTCTAGATTTTATAAAATTCAATACATTCATAATAAAAAAACATGAATCCCAAGGAAATATGAAATCCTAGTGGGAATTAATTTCTACCATGAATTCCATCATCATTTCATTGGCTACACCCACAACAATGAGATCATGATCCTATAAGTTTCTAAAAAAAACTTATGTATCCAACTCCATAGTGACTTTAATTTTGACAAAAAATGTTTAACTATATCCTTTTATGATATAAATTTAAAGTTTCGAAAATCCCATTCCTTAAAACTATCCCAACTCGAGGAATAAACCAAGAATAAATTTCAACACCAAGATCAACAATCAATACAAACTAACCAAACAAGACTGTTCTCACTATAAATTCAATTACCTAACAAACTGATACCACTTGTAACATCCCACCACTTATTATTGGATTGAGTTGAGTTGGAGGTGCTAATTGAACTTAATAGAAATCCCCATGGTTCCATACGATAGAAATAAATGTCTAGATATTCATTAAAAGTGTGGGATGATTTTCCATTTCAAATAAAAACAACCAACCCAACAAAACATTACCAAACCACTCTATGATGCATGTAGACAATGTTCTACAGTACAACATTACCAAAGGACCAATATAACCAGACCACAGTAATCTGAAATTAGAGTAACAAGATGAAGACTAAACAATAATACCGAAGGATGCCATGACATAACTCCATTGCATTATTCCTGGATCCACGCTCCAACTCCACAACTTCCCAAGCATCATGAGGCACCACTCCATAAATAAGATGCCTTAGCTTTACCTATGTCTCATAATACAACATCTATAAAATAACTAAAGTTCTAATGTAAGGTGTGATTAATAATACTCAGTAGGACTTTTCCAAATGACTTCTCTAGAAACACCACTAAGATAGATCCGATTATCACATTTATATAAAATAATTTATAAAAAATCAATGAAAAATGATACATTTTATAGAAAGCCAACAAAAACCCTTACCAAAACACATACTTCCCAAATCATCACATATCCAAGGAAACATAACCAAACATATAATTACCCAATTTCCCCAAACTCATGTTGGAATAACTTAGTTCACCTTACATGGCCACATGAAAATTTCAACCGTATTCACAAGTTCCATACAACCAAGCTCGGTGTACCCATGATAATGGAACTTCACATCCAAACCCATCGACTTTTTATAGTGGTACTTCACACAACATTTTAACCCTTTTATAGTGGTACTTCACATCACTATACATCAATTTTTACTGTGTTACTTCTCTCCACTATCAATCCCTTTGAACACATGATTAATCAGTTAATCCAACAATAATTCCACAACAACCTTTACCAATATAACAACAACATGAAAATACAATATTTCAAACATCATATAAAAAAAATGAAAATACATACTACCCAACATTTAATAAACAAAACTACCCTTTAATACAAAAAAAATTCCAAAAACGTGGCAACCCACTTTGATAAATTTCCATTATTTGAAAAAACCAATAATCTATTATACACGCCAAACCACACTTCAATAAAACAACATTTTTATATAAAACCATTTTTCACAAACCATATTCCATAAATCAACCAAACCACCAATTTTAAAATCCACATTTTATAATCTAACAATAGTGAACATTTCAGAACCATATCCCATTTCCCCCAAAATTTACAAAACATCAAAAAATGGGTTTCAACCAAACTATGTAAATAACAATCACAATAAATTTAAATAAAAACCAAATAATTTGAAATTATTTTTTCTAGTTATAGAAAAATGGATTCTATGGTGAATACACCTACATTAAGGTTTGTAGAAATCATCCAATGGAACAGCCACACCCCAAATACAAGTGAAACATCCACAAAAAATCCTTAGATACCTTCCCCTAACATCAACAAGGCCATATATCATCCTTATTGGAAATGAAAACTATTGATCTACCCATAAAGGAAGTAGATTTATGAAACCAAGATAGAGGGAGAAGTTGATATAAAAAACAACAAAACTACCAAGAGGGGATACTTACCAAGGTAGATTCACCTTCTACCCAACAAGAAAATCCCACAAAATGCATCCAAAATGAGTTTTTCAGGTTGCCTATCCTTAGGGAAGAAGAAATCCAGAGTTATATACGCATCATAGAAATAATGGGCCGTTTTTTGGAAAATCAAAACCATGAATCATTTTTTAAAAACCGACATTTTATGTAGCATATGGTTTAGTCACATAGTTAGATAAACAATGCGCTAACCATGAACCTACTACTGTATCAAGGGGGACCTCGAACAGTTATCCTGTATGGTTAGATAAACTGTGTGCCAACCATGAAAATGCTCATTGATCCATGCTGCACAATTTACCTGGGTGCCCATGAAATTTGGGAAACCATGAACCTTAACTATGCACCAAACCCTTATCCACTACCTCATGGTTCATATTTACCTATGGATTTTACACAATTTCCACTAAACATGATCAAACCATGCACACTTAAAACACCTCCAAAACCTTCCAGAAACCATTCCAATGTCTCCCTAACAATACCCAACCACTTTATATACTTTTAAATTCATAAATAAGTGTTACATACATCAAAAATAGGTTATTAAAAATTATATAAACCTCATTAAATAGTATAAGTCTACACCATAACAGACATCTCAAAAAAGGAAAATTTATTCTGAAATCCCTTACCACTTTGGTAACTTTGAAACCACACAACAAATGAAATTAAGATCGTAAAATGGATGTTAAATACCCATAAATTTATTTATAATAATTATAAAATAAATTTTTTTGTGCATTATATAAATTACATGACAAATATAAGAGGTGAATATGGCATACATATCTTACAAAAATAAAATTGAGAAGAGAATACACATAACTCCAGTTCGATCCATCATACTTGTTCTTTATCATCCAGAATATTAAATTTAGGATAATTATTTTTTTGATGTGAACCTTTTAAAGTTTAATATTACTTTTATTCAACTTATTTTCATGTTATATTAAATTACATATTCAATTAAGTTTATGTTATATGTTTTGACCATATTTTTCTTATGTGCCGAAAATGTCTTTAGTAGGTTCGAAATGGTGAAAGTTCTCATTATATAAACATGAAAAGAATAATAATAATGAAATAAAAATAATATTTATATGTATATTATACATTTAAAATATTCAATGAATTATTGTTATGAAAAATAACTAATGTTATGATCATGGATATGGTAGACTATACGTACACATGGGTAAAAATTCCAGTTTTTAATGATCTTTTTGGAAGGATAGTATGTGATATTTTTTTATTTATAGAATGATCATTATATCGTAAATTCTGTGAAATTTAATTATATATAACTGTATATATCATTATTGTGATGTGGTGATTAATAAAACGAATCACATCTCTTCGAGGAGGCGGTACTCCACACGTCCACGAATGATGTTATCATTTTTTTTAGTGACTGAAAAGGATAGAAAGAAAAATGATATATTATATTTCAAGAATTATAAATATATAATTAGTTTTTTAAATATTTCATTTATAACATATTTACGAATTATATTTACCCTTCTTACCTTCATTTTTACACTTTAGTAAAAAAATATTTACATCGCTTCATAAAGTAATAGCCTGCTGTATACACGAGTGACATTATTTTTTCCCTTATGCAATTGAATATAAAAATGGAATATATGATAAAATTACTCCATATATATCATTATATTATAAATATTATATATATATAAATTATATACTTTACTATACCCAACCGTGAGAAGTGTTAATGAAAACAAAGATGATATTGGTTTGTGAGGCGGTAGTCTGCCTTACACTCGAATAATAATTTTGTAAACCATTTTACGGAAGGGGGAAATTATTTATGTTCTAAACATAACATAATAAAAAATTATTATATGTAATATAAAAATTTTATTATTTATTCCTGGTTTAATAAGAATTTAGGGGGTGTGGAAGAAATAAAATATAAATAATTCATGGAAGAATGTTACCTCATGTTTTTGTATCCTCCTTAGGTTTTCACCAAAGGACATTATTGGTTGAATTTATTCCAAAGGTAATGCTCATAGGATGAAATGATAAATTTTTATATATTATTTTTTCATGTATTTTCTGATCCAAAGATGTTTTAATTAGGGAATATTGGAGGAGAGTTGTTGGCCTTTTATAATTTAGGTGAAAGAGACAGTTGTAATTTTTATGAAAAAAATGAATTTCACTCATGTTGTTTTTCAGATAACCTTGACCAAATAATGTTGGGTGAATAAGAGAGTTGTAATTTTTTGAAATAATGAATTTTACTCATTTTTTTTAGATAAATTTCCCAAATAATGGTCAATTATACATTATTGGAGTTATAATGTATAATAATGGTCATCTAGTGGGGTTTTGACATGTTTTGGGACATTTGTACTTGTCATATTCTATGTTTAACAACTAAGTAAACTCATTTTTACCTTAATCAATGTAATTAATTTTATTTATTTTCTCTTATAATTATGGTAAAATGTTAAGTTGGCCTTATTATATAATATAATTTATCACTATTCCAAATATTGAGTCCATTTGGATATATTCAACTCAAATAATTTTAATAATTTACTTTAAATTATTACCAAAGTTGTGTTGAGTCAATGGGTTTTTAAGAGGAGTATTTTCTGAGGAAAAGATGATTCTATATTATCAATATATCTAATAATAATCATGGTAGGAAAATAAAATAATATATAATGAAAAATGTTTTATAAATTTAATTTAAAACAATCCAATTTATTTATTATTATAATTTATTAAAATGGATAAATAATAAGTATTTTTAAATGGTTTTTAGAACTACATGTGTTTAAACCCAAAGACAAACCAATACTAAAAACTAATATAAACTTCATTTTAATAAATTACGTAGATTGGTTATAAATAAATAATAATCGGGTAAAATTAAAACATATCCATTACATATATTAAAATTTAAATTACTTGATTTATTGGAAATAAAATTTTTTCGATTAAAAACGGTATTTTTAACTATTCACTAAAAATCCATATTTTTCTGAAAAGGAACAAAATTTCACCCAAATGAAATTTTGATATTTTAATTACAAAAATTATTTTAGTTTTATCAAATAATTTTTTAAAAATGTAAAAATATATAATTTTTTATAAAAAAAAATAAAAAACATTTTTGATTCAATTTTATTTTTGAAGAATATAACCACATTACTTAAAATTGATTGATTATTTACTACATATTTATAAATAAGATATATAAAGTAATATATATCTATATATATATATCTTTATAATTTTCATAGATTTTTTAATACTAAAAATTCCAACCAATTTAATAGCTTTGTTAAAGGTTATATATTTCATTGGTCAATTAAGTTCCTTGTTGCATGTTGAATATGCCATCGATAAATAAAAAAAAATCAGGGTTGAATATAATTCAAGATAAACTTAGTGTTGTGTGTAAGAAAATTTTAAGATAAACTCAAGTTTTTGTGTCCTTTATACTATCAAATATAACATTATTCTTTTAAAAAATGATTGGTTGTTACACAAATCCTTCATAATGGTTCATTAGGGAGAATGTGAATTAGCAACAACATATCCACCATGATTTTCAAAAAAGTTGAATAGTTAGACCAATTTGTCATGCACTAGGTGATTATTGATTTATCACCAAACACAACTTTTTTAGTGTTATTTCTCTTAGGTATATCTATTTCATATCTTATATCCACTTGGTGTATCCAGACAATGGTTTTACTTCCCTAAAAACCACACAATCTTAAATTAACAAAAAATTCAGGTTTTTTACCTATACAAAGACCTATCATTATGTTTTTCGTGAATCATTTCTTATATAGTCCGTAAAATAACAAAATCAACCTCTGATACCAATAGATAAAACCCAATGTAAATAAACACCCTTATTTAATTATTTTACATTAATAATAAATCCATCTCTTGAATAGTCACAAAAACTAAAGAACTGAAGGATTATTTTTTTGGAATATTGAATACATAAATAGTTCATTTTACAACACTCATTAATATTTCATCATATCTTCTCATCTCTAAACTCCCATCTAAGTATCAATCTTGGAAAATTATTAATACCCTAAGATTTCATATGTTTTTTCTTTTAAATAAACATGATGTATTTGATAACTTTCTTTATATGACCCCGTGATTCTAAATGAACTGTGATATAATATACCCTTAAAACCTATTAATTTTATTTTGTAGTATGAATGTGATTACCCAAATTATGAAAAGTATTTAAAAAGGGTTTAATTTAATGAATTTTTATAGACTAGTTAATTATAAAGAAGCACTTGATTTTCGGTAAAGTCATTTTATTATTTGAAAATATGTTTTTACCAATTATTTTTATGGAATTTTTTGTGGGGATATGATATTTAATTTTTAAAAAATTTAGAACAATTAATTTATAGATGAATAATTTCTACATCATCATATCAAAAGTATCTTAAGGTGAAATTATTTTATTTTTATGAAAATATTAAATTTTCAATGGATAAATAATTTTTTTGTAAAACCATTATTTATTTTTATTTAAAAGTATAGTTCTAGTTTTAATTTTATAGTGACGTAATATAATTATATTTTATTAATAAAAAATAAAAATATTTATATAAGAATCACCATTATTATTGATTTTGATATAAATTAATTATTTTGGTTAAAAACACATTTTCCTAAAAAAGATTATGAGAACAATTTTTGTTACATTAATAAAAAAATTAATCCAAATTGATCAATAATTTTAATGAAATTAATATATTATATAATCTGAAAAATATGTTAACATTCATCTGATATTTTTTACATGTCAACCAATTATGTTCAATTCAATTATATGCTTAATAATTAATTTTTCTAAAAATATTTTTCATTGCGTTTTGGACTAATATTTTAAAATTAAATTCTAAAAATTATAAAAATAGATCTTATAAAATATATTATATATTTAAAATAATATTAATGAATATAATTTAGTAATTTTAGCTTTTTCATAATGAATTTTAAAAATAGAAAAATTTTGTTACATCGATTAAAGTTAAAACTGGTATGTTGAGGGAGGTTAAAATAAGAGATAAGGATTGTATTGTCACATAAACTTGTATAATTACTATTAGATGGACATATTTTGAACAATATAACCTTATACTAATGATTTAATTGTTTAAAGGATATGTTTCCATAAATATGGCACGATAATATTTTAATCCTTTAAAAACTTTAAGGTGTGTCCCTCCCCCAACTTTTAAATAGACTCTTGTCCTCTCTCTTATTTATGTCACTTTGAGACAAATATCTCAACCAAAAACATAAAAAATGTCTCTTAAACATCCTATAAACAAATTAAAGGATCTTTTATTCAAAAAATACCATTCAATTTCTTCTTAATATGGTTTCTAAAGGAGGTCTACATAAGAATAGGTAATCATCCTTCACAAACACTTCTAGAGTATTTATTTTTATACCAACAAAAAATATATGATATTCATCAAAAAATAAAAAATAAGTTATAATAAATATAATTATGTTTTATTATTATTATTTAACCACCATTATCCACAATCTTTTCCATAAAATGGGAAATAAATGTATTGCTCATGTGTAAATATTGATTACCACTTCAACATAACAATATAATTCATTTCCCATCACAATCATTGATGGTTGATTATTATGATATATTTTGTGTTTATATTTTATGTTTATGATATAATTATCTTTTTATAATCATAAAATATAATTTATCATTATTTATATATTTTCCTTATACAATGATATCAGTGTTCATTAATTCATACGACCTACCGTCTCCATGAACGGTGTAAATAATATTTCAATCTCTACATTTTTTAAATGGTTATAAATATATGTATAATGAATATATATATAATATTTATATCAATAATAAAAAATTTATTTTATATATCCATTCTATAAGTACATGTATCTGAACCTCCAAACAAAAACTTCTACGAAAAAAAACAATTAACACAAAAAATGATAATTTTAATAGGGTACAATTAACTAATGGGTTTCAAAATTTCATAAGTGGATAATATATGATATTACAAGTATTTAAATTATTCCTTTACATATGTATTATAAATTTAAATTTATTATATATAAGTTTAGAGTGATCTCTAAGAAAGTAAAACTAGAGGTAAGGGATTTAGGTTCTAATATCATTTTAATCAGGATTATTTATGCTTGAATTTTGATTGAGGAAAATAATAATTTACATAACTTATAAAAATATTCATTTTTCATATTATATGGTTAGTAATTAAATATTCATGTAAATTATCATTTTCGTCCCATTTTTACTTAAAATTATCAAAAATATATATTTTATATAAAAAATGGGCTTTATTTCCTCTTTAGGTGGTGATATTTTTCATTAATTCCTATGTTTTCTTTAAAATGTTTTAACTTTTTTACTATAAAACTATTATTTTTTAAATTATGTTTTACCCTTATTTTAATTTCTATAAAAAATTTCCAATGAATCATCTTTTCATTTTTTAAATGAGGAACTTCTGACTTTTTAACCAAAAAATGTTAAAGGAACCGTTATTTTAAGTTTCTGAGTATGAACAAGTTTTCCTCATCAAGGAAAATCAATTATTTGAGGATAACTTTAAAAATTTACATGGATTTTTTCAATTAAATATTTTCCAACATAATTTGTAAAATTTTATATTTTAAATAATTTATTTTTAAATGAATAGGGTATTTTCCTCAAAATATTTTTTCATTGATATTTTAAAGTAATTTTTCATATATGATAAAATCCTTTGATGTTAATTATGATTTACTGGGAAAATTATCTAATGATTCTATCCTTATTATTTATAGATGGTTTATGATGATGATAATTATATGTTTATTAATATTATTTATTTTCCATTGGTTAAGCTATGATGATATGGTAGAGGAGAGGTTATCCCAAGCCCAAAAGAGGATATACGGTTGGTTTTATTAATCTAGAAAGAGGGTACACATGAGTTTATCCCAATAACAAACCACGTACAAGAGTAGTTAACCAAATTATAATATTAAATTATTTTCTTGGTTGGTAGCCTCAATATTATATTTCTATGATTATGATTATTCTACACTTTATATCACTCTTTTATGGCTTGATCTTATGCTAAATTTATGATCTCACAGATCAAGTTATATTATTCCTTTATGATTCATATTTTATAAACTACAAAAATTTATTCCATGAATCATAATTATGATATATGAATTAATGGGAATGGGTTTTAAATGTTAATATCTACTTCATAAACCCTTATTATCATGTTATGCTTAAATTAAAATTAACATGTCCCTTTTTTAAACATACCGAGTACCTGAGTTAAGCCATAATCATTTTTCCTTTTCCTTATGGATTAAAGAATGGTTCTAAGGATGATATGTCTAAGAGTGAGGATTGTTGTCAATAACTAAGTGGGATAAAATATAGATATTTAATTAAACAGCTTTCTTGTGTTTCTATGATTATAAATAAAATAAACATGTATAGTTCTAGCATGGAATATAATGTTATAAAATTAATATTCATAAAAAAATATGTAATATTTATGAATGAAATTTATGGATTACTGTAGATACTATTAGATAAAGGTTTATTTTGTTTTGGAAATTATGACGATAAAACATTAGTGAGAACACGTAGGGTAATCATTACTTTAAGAGAACAACAATTATTATCATGAATAATGAAGTGTGGTTTTCTTAGAAAATAAATTCTTATCTTGATACATGAAACTTGATAAGGTTTTAGCATAGATTCCACTTGGGGCAAGAACTATAAATGAGGAATATTTTTTATTAACTTGATCATTACTAGTACAATACGTGTGATCTTAAAATGAAAAACTTGAATAGAAACTCGTAGGGGATATGGTTCGATTAATTCAAATTATTATTATGAATCATTATAAAGGATTTGAATTGGTGATCACCATGGATAATATAGGTTAAACCTAAGGGGTCTTGAATTAACAATATGGTGTCATTATTTAGAAATCCCAAGTATGATATTTCATGATTATATTTTTTGTCACTTTAATTAATATTTCACATAGTATTTTTTTATTTTAATAAATGGGTAAAACCTGAAGGAATAATGTTAATTTTGAATGTGAAGGAAAATGAAATGATATCTATCTTGAGAAAAAAATTTCTTGGAGATTTTAAATGAAAAATATAATTACTATGCATACAAAACATTCTAAACCTATTAATCATATTGAGCATAGCACCCCTTCTCAGTGTTTTCGGGGCCCAGGTATTTTTTATTTAATAAAAAATTAATTTTAAAAAAATATATTGAGGATAAAAATTTGAAAATAAGGGGATAATATTCTGTTGATTCTTTCATGTGGAAACATCAACCTTCTTTTAGTGGTTTTTTTGATCCACTAGTTACTGAATAATGGTTCAATACCACTAAAAATATACTTACTATTATCTCGAGTCTTGAGAATGAAAAATTTATATTGATAATTTATCCTCAAAAAGTAAAAGTATATAAATGTTATACTCTAATTTAGAATGCATGGAAACATGAATAAATTCATTAAATTTATTGGGATTAGTTTAGATGGTTATATTTAAATAAGTATTTTCCTTTTATTCTTCATTCAAAAATGGATAAATAATTCCACAAGTTAAATACTAAAGGTGTTTAATACATTATCACATATAAGTAAAACTTCACAAGATTAGTGAGGTACACTTCTTGTATTAATATTGAACCATAAAGTAAGAATGATCTATAATTTAGAGGATTGAAACAAATTCTCTAATTGGAATTAGAATAAAAGACTTTAGTAGCTATGAATAAATTTTTCAATGTTCTACCAAGGTATAAATGGATATTCGAGTTACCAATCAATATTAATGTTTTTATAATAATGTAAATATTGGGTTCGAGGTAAATTTTAATATTGAAAACATGGAGAGAAATTTTCGAGTCTTCCATTAATCTAGATTTTTTGAAGGAAGCATGGAGAAAATTTTCTTAAGAAAAAAGAAAATTTTTAACATTTTAAAAGGATGTTGATCCAGATATCAATAGTTTATAACACCCCAACCCAAGAATCTCAATGCTAGTGCATTATTTTATTAAATTTTCACATGTTCAAACTTCGAATCCGATATGACCAAATAGTTTAGTAGTTTTGGAAAACAAGATTACATACGTGAAACTGATAATACATTGGGAAAAGAAAATTAAAACAGAATACAAAATAAATTTAAATAAGTAAGATCATTAAAAATAATTTAATGGAATCTTATTCATAACATGTGGAATGGAAATATAATAATGGTCAGCTCAAATTCTCAATAAGGATAAGTAAATAAGAAGTGATAATGAATTGATATGCGTAAATCAATATGGAAAGGTAAATAACTGGTAACACATGCAATTAAAATAACAAGATAAGTCATAATGAATATGGAAACTTAGAAAACTGAAATAAAATTCCATTTAATAAATAAATTTGGAATGAAATGAACCCATATATTTTATCATATTAAATCATAATGGAAAATAACAACGATTACTGAAATATCTATGAAGGAAGTTCTTAATTATTGGACATCATGTCTGGGGAACATGAAAACCTATACCATAAAAGACCATTCTAAAGAAATATTAAAACTATGGATTGATATCCATTTAATTTTTTCAACATATTTATCTCATGAGAACCTGTTAATGCATTGAGGGGTTATATGATGTCCGAGCCCCACCCTTCATTACTAGTTCGAAGCATTCAACATACTAAATAAGTGAGGTAAATAATAAATAATATTCCTTATCATACAATATCTATATTGAATAAATAATAAGAATTTATCAATAATTCATCAAAACATGATTATTAACAATAGGGTTTTTTGATTTTGATGAATGAAAATACCATTTAAATAATATTCAAACATTTTTGAGGAAAAATAATCTTTAAACATTCCAAAGTGTCCCATACCACATTGAAAATTTTGAAACATAATCCACATGAAATAATAAAATTAAATGAAAACTATAATATCATTATAATAAATAGATTCATGAAATAACATTTCATTGTATAGTATAAAAAAAATATAAAATAGGGATAGTGTATAACAATAAATTTCTTTCCATAGAATATAAATTGAGACAAAATACCATACCTTTAGCCCAACTTGTCACGTGTGCCTTTAAATTCATAAATAATATACTTATTTTAATTATTTTCCTTATTCATAAAATTTTTTAAGATTATTATGACTTTTAATTAACTTATTACAATTTTTATAAATCTATATAAAAAATTTAGTTCATATCGGGTGTTTTGACCAAATTTGGTTCGTGCGTTAAAAAAGATTTTGTTAGGTCAAATATGGTCAAACAGATCACTGCATAAAATTATCCTGTAAAATAATCAGAACATATTTATCATATTTATACATTAATTTTAATTTTAAAAACCATTCAATATATATGGTTTTTAAAAATGAACCCGCATTACAATTATAGAGACCGTAGGTTATACGTACGGATTAGTAATGTTCTACTTTTTCAATGATCATTATGGAAATAAGGTAAGTAACATTATATATTTATAGAATTATCACTACAACATAAATAAAATTTCATTTAATCATATATATTATATCAATAATTCTTATGATGTAAAAGAAATCACATTATGTTGACTAGGAGGTAATCTACATGTCCACGACCCATGTTATCACTTTTTAATGTGTGAAAAGGGTAATAAATAAAATTATATATTATATTTAAATAAATATAATTATGTGATTAATTTTACAAAGATTTATTTTTTGTCACATATTTTTAATTAAAACAATCCTTTATACATTCTATTTGTCATGTGAACAAATCACATCTTTTTCAGGAGGTAGTAGTCCACACTTCCACAAACAATGTTATCATATATACACAAAATAGAAATTTTGTAGGAATGAGTTATATAATAATTAAATTAGGATAAATATATTATTAATATCATATATAACATATAAGAAAAGTTTGTTCATCATAATTTCCACCATGATAGGTGGTAGTGGAAGAACAAACAATCATCATTTTGCAAGGCGGTAGTTCACCATAGAAAAGAATTGTAAGTTTGTTACCGATTAGATGGAAGTGTGTGTAAGTGTAGGTTAAAACTATAGGATAATAAAATATCATTATATTTATTATACTCATGTTATTATATAATCGAGAAATAATAAGATTCTATGGGGTGTATAATGTAAATAAAACTAAAGAGTTTGAGAAAGGATGTTACATCTTTTTTGTGTAACTCCTTTTGGTTTTCACCAAAGTATTAATTAGCATGATTTATTCTAGAGGTGGGTATTCTATGATGAGGGTATAGAATATTATATATTATTTTAGTAGATGTTTGTAGAGAAAAATGTCTTGAGAGGTGTGAATGAAATGGATGTTTGATTTCTTTTTTATAGTGGAGGAGAAGTGGCCTTCTTATAAATTTTTGAAAAGGGAATTCCACCCATGTTTTTCCAATGTCACATGGAACCATTAATAGATATAATTAGATAGAATGGTGTATAGGGTCAAAATAGGAACCCAAAACTGATTTTGGATAAGTTTAATGGTTATCTATTCAATTAAGTTTAAGGTTTAGTCCTTTGTAAAGCTAATTTTTCTAATAATCGATGTAATTAATTTCAATCACTTTCACTAATATTTTTACTCAATAATTAAGTGTAAATTATTTGAAATTAGAAATTACTCTGATTATAAATATGAAATCTATTTTTCCAAATTCAAAAAAAATAATTTAATGAAATTAATTTAAATTTAATCCCCTAGATGGAATGATAAAGAAGGATTTTAAAGTAAAAATGTTTAAAAGTTCGAGATGTTTTTATATACAATTTCAAATTGAAGTTAATAAGAATGATATGAATTGGATTAATTTATATATAATTGATTTAATGTGACATTAAAAAAAATTAATATGATAATTTAACTATATTAACAATATATTCAAAAAAGCGGTTTGGAATTAAAATTCAGTATTTTTCACCATTCATTAAAAAATGAAACTTCTCAATAAATACCTAAACTTCACCATAACCCAATTTTGATGTTTCAGTTTGAAAATTTTATTTTATTTTAAAATATTATATTTATAAATATTTCAAAAATAATTTTTAAAATAGGCACTCCATTAACAGGTGGTAAACATTTTATTATAAAATTATAAGTTTTGTGGGTAATATTGGGTTTGTTATCATCTTACGTCTATCAAATATACTCGATAAGTGTAAAAAATAATTGATTGAATATATAATATATAATTTTCATTAAAATAAACCACTAAGACTAATTAATTTATCTTAATAAGATAAATCACCTTTTGTACATAAAAATAGTCTTTTATAAAATCATTCCCTTTATGTTTATTTGGTTTGTATATTCATTTTTAATTTGGAGGTAACCTAATGAGTCAAAATGTATATTTTTATGATTTTTTAAATCCAATTAATTTCCATTTATTTAAAATCTAGGTTATATATTATTATATAAAATAATAATATTTCTAATAATATATTATTTTGTGGTAAAACTAAGCGTTCTATGTTACACAAGCCATCAAGGAAAGTCATTGTTGCATGTAACTCAAGCTAGAATCAATGTTCCATACAGATAAATCTAAAATTTATTCCCCATGTAACATAATCTTAAAATATTTTTGTATATATTAATTTAGCAATAAAATTAAATTTATTCTAAAATGAAAATATTGTAAAGTATTAGGGTGTTATATTATCCCAACCAAAATTAAATTGAATCCTCACAATTTAAAATTGATCTCAGTAATCAATGGATTGATATATTAAAATAAACTACTTTTGAGAAACCCACATCATGAATATCATTAATAATATATCTTATTAGTAATAGGGAAATTTAGTTACAATGGTTATGTAAATTGGTTCCCTAGTGTGATACCACAGGTGGGAAATAGAAATATGGATTCAAATGAAAAATATAACAATTATATTCTAATCGAGAGTGATAGATAACATGTTCAGCTAAAAGTTGATGACTATAAATCCTTAAAACATTGTTTTCAAAAATTTAATTGATATTATAAAAAAATATGATAATAGGACAAAATTTTGTTTCAAGAACACTTTTTCTAAAGTTGAGGAATTATTTTACACTATATAGGTAAATATATGTTTCTATTCCATAAAAAATCATATCCTTTGGTTGTGTCTTCAGCTATTTCTAATTCATCCCATTGAAGAAGATGTATCATTGGGTGATGTAATACATCAATCTCTAACAACTCATCCAAATATAATATTAATCTATTTTCTAATAGTTAACTATTCCAAAATAATATGATCTGACACTTTGGAAGGAAGTTCATTGAATTTAAAAAATGAATGTATCATTAAAGTTCAATCAACATTGTATCTCTTTAATCATAACATACTGAATATGTAAACACCTTGATCATGTATTCTAATTAAATATGGTAATAAATTTAATTAACCTAACACATCACTAGGATAATTCATTATGCGTTATTCATTAATTAAAACACATGTCATTAGATATAATACATGAATCCAAAATTATTATAAACTCCATAAATGATATCATAAACCAATTTTTAGACAAATAATTAATCTTTTTTAAGGAATTCAACACATATCAAAATAAAAAATTTATGTATCCAAACAATATTTTCTCAGCATTATGAAAATATTAAGGCTAATATCTCTATCAACAATGTATTTTAAAAATATTTAAACATTCTCTCTAATCACTTCTCAAGGTAAAATTCAATATATGATCTCAATTATTTAATTAAAAATTACTTCATTACAATCATTATATATTTCATAATTAATATAACGAGGACATAATCAATGAAATACTTTTAAAACATATTTATTAGATCCAAATATAGAAGTGCATTAATCATTCCACTTCAGTCATGCCAATAACATATGTTTGACATCCATCACAACGCTTCTTCATAGGTATATTCCCTTGATTCGTGGGGAATTCATTATTATAGTGCCCCATTTCCTTGAATTTGTAACATTTAATAATTTTTCCCTTATTCCCACTGAAATATTTTTCTCGGGGACCCTCTTCTACACATAGAAAAAAACTATCAATCCTTTCATGTATTTATGATTATGATTCCTTCCAAAATTATCACATGTGGGAAAATCCTTTTTTCCATTAATCACATTAACTATTATTTTCTCTATCATTCTCATCATCTCTTGCTTCCCTTTGAAGCCATGGGACTTTAAGAATTATTTATTTATCTTTATTGAACCTGAATCTATTTCATCATATGATAAAAAGTTTTTATAAACTAGTTCTCTTCATAGACATTGCTTATTTCCTTCAAAGAAATCATAAATATTTCATTCCAGGTTTTATATGAAATTCATATCATAACTGGATAACCTATAAAAGGTATCTCCTTAATCCGTGATATGTTCATAATTCTTTTTATTTAAACTAAGGATATTTCTCTTGATCTCAGTTTTTTTCTCGAGATGGATTTAGTTATTAAATAATATCTCCTTAAATGTTCTCCATTCCATGATTTCTATATCTTCTTCCTCCCAAATATGTTGTCTCAATGACCACCAATGATCAGTATCGTCATTGAAACAATATACTGTATGTGTAACATTTTCCTTTTTACAACATCCAAATGACATTAATATCTTCTCTAAATTCTTAATCCATTTCACATCTAAAACTAGATTATTAATAACACTAAACTATTGGGGTTATATCTAATAAAGCAATCCAATATTGGATATTATTTCTATGGAAAATTTTTCTCCATTCAGGCAAGGTTATTTATCATTACCTGATTAAGTTGCCCTAATATTTCTATAACATTCTTAGTTCCAAAACAAGCTATATTGGTTTTCTTATCAAAAAAATATCTACATTCTCCCTAATTATTACTACTATTATACCTTCTATATTTCATTTTTAAAAAATTTAATATACTCAATTATATCATAATGATATGTAACATAATATATAATACAAAAACTAGTGAAACAAAAATAGTAAATTGAAAATGTTTCCATAAATAATATCATAATAATAAACATTATTTTCGGGTGATATATTTAGTTTCAAATCCTTATTAACGGTTTGTAAATAAAATGTGAACTATCCTAAGCATATCTCACAGGAGTATTAAAATAGGTGTTTAGTAAGGCATGTTTTCATGTACCAGGTTATGCTGATTTCATCCAACACATATTTTTTGACTTGTTACCCATAGGTATGACTGTGAAGGAAAAACATTGACTTTTATTATCCATTTTGGGATGTATTTCTTGGAATACCCACATAATATCTACCTTAACTAAATTCTAGCATATTATTTTATACATTTCCTAAAATTCTATCCTTAGGTTATTTTCACTAATATATGTTTTCTAAATCTAGTTTCCAATGTATCTACTAAACCTACTCAAATACCTACTAAAATTCCCCAACCCTAGAAGTCGAGAGTTTGTGCATTAATTCATTACATTTTTGTAGATACAAGCATCAAATCCCAAGTGACCAAAATTTTTAGCGGGTTTGGAAATTAATATTATCTACACCATACCCTTAATAAATTTGGAAAATAAAATAAAAACATGATACATAATAAATTTAAATAAACCACATCCATGAAAATCATTCAAAGAAATATTCTTCACAACCTAGGTAAAGGAAACCTGATAAGGGTGATGTAAAATTCTACATAAGGGTAAGTAAACTGGAATCTATATTGAATTGATGACAGCAAACCAATATATAAAAGAAAATAATTGATAACACATGCCATTAAAATAATTGGATAAGTCATAATAAATATGTCAAGGTAATTAATACAATAAATATTCCATTTAGTCAATAATCTTGAAATAAAATAAATCCATATATTTTATTATATGAAAACCTCTTGTATAATAACAATGATATCTAAAACATCTATGAAGGAAGTTCTTAATTATTGGACATCATGTCTGAGGAACAAGAAACACTATACCGTAATGACCTTTCACAAGATGGTTTAAAATAATGGGTAGAACCCCATTTAATTTCACCAACTTATTTTTCTTGTGAGGATTTATCGATGAAACTAGGGGCTATATATTTTCTGGTCACACCTATCATTTCTTGTCCAAATCATTCCTTATATAAAATAATAGGGATAAATAATAAAAATTATGTCATATCATCATAAATCCATATTTGAGAAAGAATACTTATTTCTATATAATTCATTACTATAGCATAATTAACAACATGGGTTATTGATTTTTATTAATGAAAATACCATTAAAATATCATTAGAACATTGTTGAGAAAAATAACCATTAAACATTCCAAAGTGTCCCATAACACATTGAAATATTTTAATCATAATACCCATTAAGTAATTACATTAAATGAAAATTATAATATATTGAGGATAACTATATTCATGATATAACATGTCAATGGGAAGTATATATACAATATAAAAGTGAATTGGTGCATAATAATAAATAAGTCTCAATGGAATGTAAATTGAGATGAAATCTCTTACCTTGAGTCTGACATATCATGTGTGTATTAATCTTCATGAATAATAATATTATGTTAATTATTTAATTTATTGATAAAATTTTTCATGATTATTATTATTTTTTTACTTTACTTATTATGATTTTGTAATCAACTACTTAAACAATTATGTTGATGTTGGTTGTTTTTAGAAAATTTGGTTTGTGTGTTAAAAATGACTTTGTTAGGTTAATTAAGGTCAAAGGAGACAATAAATATACATATCAAGGAAATTAATCATTAAATTATTATCATATTTATATATTATTTATAATTTTAAAACCAATCATGAATGATGGTAATAAAAAATTACCCAATATTACAATTATAGAGACGGTATGTCATACATATGAATTAGTAATGTACACGTTTTTCAATGATCATTATAGAAATAAGTCTAGAAACATTATATATTTACATAATGATTAATATATCATAAATAAAATTTTCTTCTGTCATATATAATTATATATATATATTGTTTTGTAAAAATAATTTCATTGCGTTGTGGATGCGGTAGTCCACATGACCACGACTGAGGTTATTACTTTTTAGTGTGTGAAAAGGGTAATAAAGAAAATGATGTACAATAATTAAAGAAGGGTAAATGTTTAATTAACATCATATATATATTATTTCTGTCACATATTTTTAATTAAATCTAACCTTTATATATTCTATGTATCGTGTGAACGAATCATATCGCTTTGAGGGGGTTCTAGTACACACTTCCAGAAATGAAGTAATTGTATTTACAAAAAAATAGAAAGTATAAATGTATGAGTTATATAGAAATTAAATAATCATAATGATATTTTAAATATCATATATAACATATAGTAATTGGGTGTACATCATAAATCCCACCATGATAGGTAGTAAAGGAAAATCAAGAAATCATCATTTCACAAGATAGTCATTCACTATACACAACAATGGTACGTTCATTACGCACTACATGGAAGTGCATGTAAGTGTATGTATAAGACATAGAATAAAACAATTAAATATATTTAGGATACTTATGTTCTTTTATAATCCTGTAATAATAATATCTCAATGGTGGATAATTGAAATGAAACTAATGAGCTTGAGTAAGGATAACACCTCTTTTTCAGGTAACCCCTTTCGGTTTCCACAAAACGCTTCCTTGGTTGTCTTTATTACCAATATCAAGAATATATGATGATGGGTATGATGTTTGGAGATTATTTTATTAGAGTTTTGGAAAAAATGGGATTTATAGGTGTGACTGAATGGGAGGGATGGGTGCCTTTTACAGTAAAGGAGGTGTGGAATTCTTGTATTGTGTTTAAATGGGAATTCCACCGAGGTTTTTACAATGTAAATTGGATCCAATAATTTACCAAATTAGATAAAAGTAAAAATTATATATATATATATATGAATATTTAATGGATTTTTAACTTGTTTTTTTGGCCATTTTTACAATTATATTTAGGTTTAGCCTCTTATTAATCTGATTTCTCTCTTAATTGATTTAATTATATTTAATCAGTTTCACTAATACTTTTTGTAAAAAAAAATTTCCTTATAAGAAATTATAAATTATTATTATTATAAATATATAAAAAATATTTTAAAATTAAAATCACATAAGTGGTATAAAATAATTTAAAATTGATCCTACCGATTGGAAGATAATGCGAGTTTTAAAGGAAAAATGTTTTAACATTTGAGATGTTTTTATAAGGAATTTAACAATTAAATATTTTCCAATGATATAAATTGGATTAATTGATATACAATTAAAATAAATAAATATTTAATAAAATAAAATATTTTTTATCCTTGCTAAAAAATAAGAGGAAAAGTAGTTCTGAATTAAAATTCAGTATTTTTCATTATTCATCAAAAAATAAAATTTATCCGAAAAACACCTAAAATTAAAAATAACCTAATTTTTATGTTTCTATTACAAAAATTAGGTTTAATTTTTCTCAATATATTTACAAAATTTTCAAAATCCATATTTAAAATAGATGAACCACTAATAGGACGTAAAAATACTTTTAAAAAATATTGGTTTTTATGTGTAATATTAGGGTTTTTATTATCTTTAGTCCATCCAATATATTGGATAAATGTCAAAAATATTTTATTGAACATATTATTTATTAATTTAAATAAAATAATCTCCTAATATTAATTAATTTAACTTATTAAGATAAATCACCTTTAGAACATAAAAAATAGTCTTTTATAAAATCTTTCCCTTTATATTTATTTGGTTCTATATTCATTTTTCATTTATAGGTAACATAATGAATTGAACAATATATTTTCAGGATTTTGTTTATCTTATAAATAACCATCAATTTAATTTTTACGTTTTATATTATTATAATAAATTATAATATTTTTAAAAATATATTATTGTACTGTAAAACTTGGCCTTCCATGCTATGCAAGCCATCAAAGAATATAATTATTGTGTGTAACTCAAATAAACCTCAGTGTTCCATGTAGATAAATGTAATATTTATGTCATATATAAATAATATTAACTAGGTGTTTTGTATAATTGAACTTACTAAAAAATTAAATTTATACTAAAAGGAAGATATTGTAATGTTTAGGGGTGTTACAATGATTAAGTGATGAGAAGAAGATATCTATTGACATAAATATAAAGATATCTTCAGAGAATGACCACCCACACTCTAGTGAATCAAATTTAATGTTGATATTAATAATTATTTCCAGTTTTATAATCCAAAGATTAATGATGATGGTCGATGAAAGAAACCTCTTAATACAAGAGACAAAGGTAAATATCATATGATCACCGTTTCCTATATGGGGTATGATAATAAATTAGTGAAAGGTACACTTACCATACAATATATAGATACTAATGTATAATTTGATTTGGAATCAACCAAATAACATATATCTAAATAATTCACTAATTTTATCATAATACTATGTAAAAAATTATATATTTAATTAATATAGAAAACTCATAATGGTATAGTGATCGCATATCAAGTCCCTGATTCTTTTCTGATTGATGTTTGTGGAAATATGCTTCTTATAAATCTCATTATTTTTACTCTAGTTTAATTTGATGTTATTTTCGTCATATATTATCTTTCAATGTATAAATCCCATATTAAATATTGAGTAAGGGAATTCACATTTGATATTATGATCCAACCTTGGATTATCTACCAGTACAAGGACAAATATAAACATCCAAGAAATATTTCATCAATTTTGTGGGATGTGACTTCTATTTGAATGGGGTGACTAGATCTAATGGTTTGAGAATAGATAAATATAGAATATATGAATATTTTATGAGATTTTATTAATTTTTCCCTAGAATAATTTCTTAGTCTTCCTCTAAAACATTAAGTTTAGTTTTTATTAGTACTCAGACTGGGTGGAAAAACTATTTCAAAGAAACATATAGAATCGTCCTGATTGAGATGTTGTACTTGAAGAAAAAACTCCAAGAGAATCTTGATATGTTATTCATTCACCCATGTATGTCACCATGGGGTGTACCGATTTCTTATGACAAAATATGGATTAATTGAACTATGCATTGATTATTGGGAACTAAAAATGATTATAATTAAGAATATATATCATTTAACCAATGTCGATGATTTATTTAATCCATTGAAAGGATATCAATTTTTTTTTAAAGTTTTATCTTGTATCTAGAAACTATAAATTATGTTTCAAAAGTGAATACATACTCATGATAGCCTTAAGTAAAGGAATGGACACTATGAATTTATAGTGATACTATTTGGTCTTATTAATTCCCCCACTATGTTTTGTTGATTTAATGCGTAGATTCCCTAGAGATTTCCTTGATCAATTTTTTTAGTCCTTATAGATTATATTATTATACATTCCAATATTAATGAATAATATATAGATCACATGATAATTTTACTAAATACCCTTAATATGAAAATGGTGTGTGAAAATTTAAAAAAAGTGTTTATTTTGGAAATACTATGTTTTTTTGGTCACATAATCTAAATTTGTGGTATATAAATGGATATATAAAAGAATAACGTTATTTATAATTAATCCATAATATCCATAGTGACTGAGATTCAAATTTTCATTGATTTTCTATAAATTATTTGTGATTTGTGAGTAATTTTTCATGAATTTCTAGTACACTCAACAAGTTTACATGAAAGGGAGTTATGTTCCTTTAGACTGATGAATCTGAATAAAATTTTATAGAGGTAAAAAGAGGTTTGGTTAGCATAGTTGTTCTCATATTACCCTATAGTGGGGACTAGATTATGATACATGGTGAGGCATCGATGAATTTAATAGGATTCATCATCATGAATAATTATATGAAAATAACTTATGCCTTATTCTAGTTGAAGGTTCAAGATAAGAATTATCCAAATCGTGATTTGGAGTTATCTATTTAAATTTTTTAGTAAAGATATAGAAGAAATATATTTACAAATAAATTGTGACATATATTCTAATCATAAAATTTTTATAGTATATATTCACTCTTAAAGTGCTGAATATACGCTAATGAATATGGTTGGGGTGGATTATAGAATATGAACACATAATGCATTACAACACTATGAGTTGAAAGGATCATGCTATATTATTTATGATTAGGATCACAAAAAGATCCAATATTTAGGGATTGGTAATGAATGGATACAAAAATATCAAAGTAATGGGAGAAATATTATCTTTTTTAAATGATTGTACAACCATATATCCATGTGAAAATTTTTGAGGAATAGGAGGGAGTTATAGTTATTTAAAAAAGGTGAGAAATGTTCTTGAGTTCAAACTTTATTTTGAAGGAAAGAAAACAGTTATAAACTATGTATGTGTATCAATCATACTATATTTAAAGAAGTAGCTATTTTATGAAGATCGTTTTTCACAATTAACTATTTATCCAAATATTATGAAGATGTATGGAGATCAAAAACAATATTTATAGTTGGGAAACAAGAAGATTGACATTAAAGATTTTGCATCTCAGTTCTAAATATTTTGTCATGTCAAAGATGAGAGACAAATTTCTAAGGTTATTTTATTGACACCACCCATACAATAATAGAAAAATGAAAACAATGACAAGGATTTAATCATTGATCTCACCAAAATATCTAAATCCCATAATTTAATTTGGTTTATTGCCACCCACCTTATGAAGTAAGAATACTTCACTGCTTCCCTCTTGATCAAATTTATTAAATATATATTAATAAAGTGGTAATTTTGAAAGGAGTACCAAATTCAATTATATATTATCATGATATGAGGTTTACCTTGTTATTTTGGAAAAGTACTCAGCAATATCTGGATTCAGAGTTTTTTTTAATAATTCTTATCATCCTAAAATAGATTTCATGTCTAAGAGAATATTCATACACATGATGATATACTAATATCTTATTCTATGAATTTCAAAGGGTGTTTGGATTAACACCTTACACTTATCAAAATCTATTGTAATAATATCTTTCAATTGATCATTCATATGGATCCTTATGAATCTATTAATAACATAATGTAGAAAATACCAACATTATATGATGATGTTAGAGAAATAAAACCATTGGGACCTAATTTAGATAAAGAAATTGTTGAGAAGGATAGAAAAGTTTAGAGTTTAAAGAAATATATTTATGAAAATCATAAACGAAACCTATAATTTGAGTTTTATAAAAAGGTATTCTAGTTAATTTCCTCATGGAATATGGATATATGAATCATAAATAATGTAAATTTGAGCCAACAATATTTTTTCCTCTTCAGTATTTTTTATTGGGTAGGGATGGTAACTTATCTCTTAGAGCTTCCACCAAAAGTCTCTCAATTTCATGATGTATTCCACACATCTCTCTTGAGGAAGTATATACCAAATTCTTCACATACACTAAAATAATATGTTTTACTATTGTATAATTGTCTTTCTTATGAAGAAGAACAAATGAAAATCTTTGATCGTAGAGATAAATTTAAATGGAACAAGACTACTCACCTAGTAAAAGTTCTATGAAAGAATCAAGAATTCAAATATTCTATATAGGTAACCAAGGATATGATGAAATTGAGATATAATTACTTTTTTCTATGTTTGGGTGACCTAATTTTGAGGTAGAAATTAATTTTAAGTGTGGTATAATGTAAAAAATCAAGGTTTTATATCAATTTACATTGAAATGAATTTGAATTATTCTGTAACTTTCATTATGTGCAACCTCGATTCTAAATAAAAAATGATATAATAGACATCTATAAGATTGAAGTTATATTTTTAGGTATGAATAGGATTAAACACATTAAGGGGAAAATTTTAAATTTTAAATTTAATTAAAATGTATTAATTAAATCAAAATATATATGTACTTAATTTTCAATAAATTCTTTTTATACATCAAAAACATGTTTTCTTCCAAAATGGGAAACACTGCATTTTGTGAGAGATATTATAATTAATTTCCAGCAGTATTAGAAATTTTATTTTAAAAATGGTTATAACTTTTTAAATCAGTATTTCAAATTTATCTTAACTACTAATTATTTTATATTCAGAAAATAATAATTTTTTTGTGAACAGTTATAAAATTATGATTTTTGTAAAAAAAATCATTTATTTTTAATTAGAATTACCATTATGTTTTGAATTTAATATTAAATTAACTTATATCTCCCATAATCTGAAATAATAAAATTAATTACATTGCAATCATCATTATACTTCGTATTTTTATAAGTTCATTTATGGGATTAAAAACACATTTATCAAAACAAATTACGTAGAAAATGTCTTTTTATCTAAATAAAATAAATTAATAACAATTTATGAATAATTAAAATAATTATTTAACAAAAAAAATACTTTTAACATTAATCTAATATTTTTTTCATGGTAAGAAATGAATGAAATCTTAATTTTATCATTAAAAATGTATTTTGCTAAAAATTATTTCTAGTGCTCTTAGAGAACTTCTATTAAAATTAATTTAGTTCCCGTATATGAAATAAATAATTTAATATGTATTAAATATTTATAGTAAAAATAATTAATATATTTTAATATGGTTAACTTAATTTCTCATCATAATGAATTGTAAAATTATTAAAATTATATTATACCAATAAATGTTAATATGAGTTTATTAGGGGTAACTATGAGATAATGTCAATATTACCACATAAACATGTATAAATCATATTTTATTGAATTATTTATAATCTTCTCACCATATTCTAGAAATTTAATTATTTATGTGAAACTATTCCATTAATACGACTTAATGAAATTTAAATACTTCTAAAAATTTAAGGTCTGTCCCTCACCCATTTATAAAAGACTCCCCTTATCTTTATTATTTACACAAAATTGAGAATACTTGAATGAAAACCCAAAAAAAATTATACTAAAATTATCTGTCCATGAATTTTAGGATTTTTTATTCTTAATAGACCCTTCCAATGGTCCTTAAGTTGGTATCTAAAGGAGGCCTACTGAAGAAGCGGGAATTATTCAACCTGGCCTATATTAATTAAATTCTTTCTGTAACTCCTCAAAATATATGGTGTTCATAATAGAATAATAAATTAAATATACAAAATACACTTAAATGTTATTATGATTATAGAACAACCATTATTCACCCTATTTTCCATCAATTGGAAGCTAAAAGTATCGCTTGTGCGTACGTGTGGCATACCACTTCCATTTATCAATATGAATCATTTTACATCACCATTATCCATTATTAAATATTATGATTTAATTAACGTTTTATAAAATATTTTTCATAAAATTATTGGTTTTAATGGAAAAATTTTATTTATCATTATTTCCATAATTCAATTAGAAAATGAAAACAACATTCATGCATGTGTAGGACCTACCAATTCCATGAAAAGTGTAAATCATTTTTCTGTCTCCAATATTAATGTATGATTATAAATATTCATATATTGTATATAATATATTTATATCATGACTAAAATTATAGATACAATATAACCATTATCAATTTTTAAGTATAAAAACTTATAAACCTCATCATTTGTGAAAAACAAAACTATTAAAACCTAGAATGGTCGATTTTAATAATGATTTATTAATAAATGGGTGATTAAAAGTTATAAGTTGATCATATATGTTATTATTTGTATTTAAATTATAATTTTATATAATTATTATGAGTTTAAATGAATTATTCAAGTGGTTATAATACATTTAATGAAATTCAAACTTGAGTTAAGTGATTTATGTTTCAATATCATTTTAATCAGGATGGTTTGTGTTTCAATTTCCATTTATGGAAATTATATGATCATAATAAGGTAAAAACATTAAAAAAATTATACTATTTTTATTTATGTAATTTCAATGTAATATTATCATCTTCCCATCATTGGTAAATAAAATTATTTTGAAACAATTATAAAGAAAAAATTAATTTATTTCCTTTTTGGTCTGTATTATTTTTCATTCACGTTCATGTTTTATTTTAAAAAAAATTAAAAAATAAAGATAATATTATCCTCTATTTTTTTAATTTTTTATCATGTTTTAATTCTATTTTTTCTATTTAATCTTCTTGTCCCTTTATAACTGAGGTACATTTGAGTTTTTAATGAAAATTTCAAAGGAATATTTGTTTTAATGTGATCAGAATGAAAACCATTTCACACAATAATGATCAATAAATAATTTGAGTCTTCAATTAAATGTACCCTTGGATATTTTCAATTACATTTTTTCACATAATATGAATGAATTTTTTATTATTTAATTAATTTATTTCAAAATGGGATGTCTATTTTCCCCATGAAATATTTCAAAGATCTTTTAATGAAATTTTTCATCAATGATGACATCTTTTGATGTTACTTATGATTTAATTTTTAAACGATACTATTATACCATTTATATTTATTCCATAGATGGTTTTTGATATTGATGATTAGTTGATTATAAAACCTGTTTATTTTCTAGGGGTTATGAGATAATGATATGATGAATATTTGGTATACTTACAGATGGATTTATGATTATGTGATGGGTGGGCCCAGAAATATACAGCTCTATAATGAATGGGTAAATATTAATGTTTTATGAGATCAAATGATATATCTCAGGTTGTCCCAATCTTGAAAAAGTGTACATGGTATCTTATCCCAAGCCTCTAAGAGGTTTTATGGCTCGTGATTTCAATACTATAAGAGGTTACACAAGAGGTTATCCCAAGCACAAATTAGGTACATCAGTGGTTGACCAAGCCAAACATGTGATTAATGTCTTAGTGGGTATCCTCAATATAATATTTCTATGATTACAATTATTCAACACTTTAGGAAAACAACTTATGATATGATCTTGTGCTAGTGTTAATCTATCAGGGACCAGGTTCTATTATTCCTTTATGATTCATTTCTTATCTATTTTGAAGCTTTATTCCAAAACTCATGATTATGATATATTAATTACTATTTATTGTTTTCAAAGGTTAATATCATGTTCGCATACCCTAATGCTCATGTTATTTTTAATTTATCATTAATATCTCCATTGTTTACCCATAATAAGTATTTAACCTCAATATTTATTATATTTCCTTTTCCCAAGGATATGAAGAATGGTTTCAAGTATGATACATCTAAGAAGGATTCTATTTTTTAATACTAAGTGGGAGATGATGTATATATTTTATATAATAGTAGTTTATGTGTCCATGTTTCTAAAGATACTAATCCTTTTGTTCTAGAATGGATCTTAATGTTATATAATGAATATTTATATTAAAATATGGCATACTTTTGAATGAAAGTTATATGATAATATAATTACCATATTTGTGTCTTGGGTAATAAAAACCTAAGAACGAGTTGCACTTAGATGCTTAGTAAGGCTAAAGATGGGTGATAACAATCAAAGATCATAATTGATGATAAGATGATTATATACGTATTTCCAATTTTTATATGAAACTGATACCCATAAATAATAGATCATAAGTCCTGGAATTATGTTTTTGATAAAATAATACATTAATTATTTTTTTTCGAAACAATGAGTTAATAAAAATGACACAGGAGGGAATAATATAGTTATAACAAAAATAATAATATTATGGAACCAAAATCAGTATAGGGAACATTATGTTAATGATCTAATCCATTAGTTTCCATGATTATGATAATAATAAACATACATAGCAATACCCATATCTTGAGATATAATCATTAAACCAATTGATTGGACTATGATGTAGGACCCAACACATCATTCTTCCATACTCATTAGTTCCACTTGAAAAATAAAACAATTATCACAACATAAAGAACACATGGAATTAGAGTTTGTTACATAAAGTTTCTAAATGAAAATCATTCACATGTAATATCTTAAAGAAATCATGGAATGAAAATCAGTTTCATTCAACATATCGTAAAGAACCCTTGTAAATGAAATTGGTTCCATATCTTTTACATAATGAAATCATTAAAAATACCATTAAAAATAAAAACATGATAAACCCATGGAAAATGAATGGGTATCCTATAAATTAAATTAAAATTATTTGAAAATGTTATTCTATAAAGATAACAAAGCATATGGTTTTTTATACTAAAAATATAAAGGGTATATGGCTAAGAAATAATTCCACCAACAATTAAATGTATAGAACCTTAGTCAACACCATAAAATAAATGAAATAGAAAACAAGTCATTCATAAATTCATTATAAGAATAGATATGAATTTTGATTATTGATGGTTAAGAAATGAACAGGTAGTGATTATTCACATTTTCAATAGGGAAGAACAGTACATAATCTATCAAGATAAAAAAGGTGGATTGTAACTCCTTGAACCTAGTTTCCCAAAGCCAGTTCATTATTTAATTACACTATTATCCTCAAAATAATGTTGTATCCCTAATAAATTAGTAGTTTAGAAGTTTTGGTTATCCATAAATAAACATAGGTTCAACATTACAACATGAAATGAAATACAACATATAAGTTTGATTTAGAACATCCTCAACTATAAGTTTTTCTCTATAGGTAATTATAATAAACTTCATCATGTCTTCAAAAAATGAAACATAATAAAGGGGTGATCTTAGATTATTAGTATGGGTATGAAAAATAGCAGAAGATATTATAAAAATAAACATTACACATGGTTAATAACAAAAAACACAAGCCTTTAAAAATAAACTTGAACACCTTATCGTATGAATCAGGGATGAATAAATAATGTAATAATAAAGCATAATCATTGGTATTCTACTAGTTTAATAAAAACATTAACATTCAATTACTAGTTTCATAATGAGGGAATACATAATTTAGTACGTCATAACCATATCTTTATGGCCTCATGCCAAGACCATAAATATCCATATTTTCATGGATTCATCCCAAGACCACAGTTTGTCTCATGAGACCTACCGATGCACTGTGGGGATATATTGGTCCCCACCCAACACATAATAAGTCTAATTAATTCATATTATGAATGGGGATAAACATAAACAATATATACATTCATATTTAAACTAACATATAAAATGTTATTAACTTTCCTTGTATATTAAACATAAACACTAACCATTCGAAGTAAATTAGTCAATGGTATCAACATAGAACATACACATTCAAACTAATTAGAAAAAATTCAAAAATTTATTTTAGATGATGTAATAAGATATAAACCTCTATTAAATACACAATTTATCAATGTATGGTGACATAAATAAAGATACTTTTAAATGATACCATTGATAAATTCTTAGGGAAATAATCCTTAAACATTCCAAAGTGTCTCATACCACCTTGAAACATTCAAATAATAATACCTTAGAATATCATGAGAATAAGGAGACTCTTTATATGATATACCGTAGGAAATAACATACACCACATTCAAGGAATAAGTGGTGAACAAGGAATATATCCCTTAAAAGATAAATTGAGGTGAGAAAAATCTATTTTACTTTAGAAAAAAGACTTCTTAATGAAAATCATTTTAATTTTTCCTAAATATATTTTTAATCATTTACATCCAAGAAAATAAAATTTAAGGACATTGATATTACATTTGAGGCATAAATGACATCCCACTGGAGTGAAACCATATAAAAGAATTAATAGAATCTTCAGAATTAAAACATTTTAACAGGATTTAGGGAATTAACTAAACAGATTTTCAAGCACAAAGGAAATTTTTCTATAATAAAACCATAAATGAAGAAAAATTTATTTTTAATGTTAAAATGTGTTATTTTAGAAATATAAATTTTTAATTAAAATGATTATAGGGTGAACATCAAAATATGTAAGAATTCAAGATGTTCCTTGAATCGAGAATGCATTTCAGAATAAGTTTTTAATGATTATTTTAAAATAAGTAACTAACCATATAATAAAAAACTATTATGATTGGTACACATATATACATAACATTAAAATATAATTTATGAGGAGTATATAATAATAAATAATAATTTCCTTGAGGTTAGTAGAGAATAAGAGCAACCCGAATGAAAATGGAGGTTTGGGTATAAAATACTTACAACTTTATAATAAATTGAATCATATTACCCAAAGTTAATAATCATAAAATGATAAATTAAATATCGTAAAAATAAATATATTAATTATATGAAACATCACTGGTCTATAAACATAAACCATACACAAGTAATATTAGTGAATATGAAATATCTCACAAAAATGAAAGTGAGGTGAAGAAGCCCTTACATTAAGTTTGAAGGTGTTATCCACTTGATCTTGATGACCTAATTAATCCAATTTAGGCTCATTAATTAATATTTTCATGCCCAATCCTCCGTGTAATTTATTTATTATAACCTTATTAAGTTCATTCATTTCCTTTTTGATGGGTTTAGATGTTCAATTTCATTGTTCGGGTCTGTCTGTTTCATGGTCTGTATACTTATATACATGAAAAGAGAATAGTGTAAAATCAATAAATTTGTACAGAATTAATGTTATATGTTATTAGTGAACATATATAAGGTTACATGGTTGTTAATTTTATTTGGTTACTTGGAGTGAAGATGAATCATTATATAAATTATTTTATGATAACAGTTTGGGTTAATTGGCGGTTTTTGAACACAACGAACTCATTTTCCTATATAAATAAAAATCATGTGTACAAAAAGATTCCAGAACCATAGATGAGACATAATACATAAATTATAATCTTTTTAAACCATAATAATGGTCTCATTACAATAATTGAATATGGTAATAGAAATTGAAAACCCATCATCCTTGAATGTGGAAAATTAGCACATCTCGAATGGTGTTTTTTACTACTAGCATAAAAGATGTGTAAAGTAGAGATGATAGTAAATTATTCAATAATAATTACAAAATTAAATTAAATATAATGTACAAGAGATTTTATAACGTTTTTATGAGGATAGGTGAGGATAGAACTGAAAACAGGATGTTGAAAAAAGGTAAAATATTTGAAAAGAGGAATTTGCCTCTTTAATTAATCTTCCATGAGAGCCTCTTTAAGGGAGAGGATTTTGAATTTTTAAAAAACCAAGTTCTGCTGGACGTTGGGGAGGATCTTGGGAGTATATTTGATAATACTTTAGACAAGGATAATGTCTTTAGAGGAGTGAAGAGAAGATAGAGTGTGGCTGGTTTTTATAGTGGAGGAGAGGAGGGGTTTCTTAATATTTTAATCATTAGTTTATTAATTTTCAATAAGACAAGAAATATCTATGATTCCATGACAAAAAATAGTAATAATTTCATGTGAGTTAGAACCAAGTGCGATTACATAAGCTAGTATGCTAGGAATAGAGTATTTAACTCATAATATATATATACGGTAAATTACTATATTTAACTATTCATCAAAAATTAAAGTATTTCTGAAAAATCTCAAAAAATTTATCCACTACATTTTTTGAAGTGCAGAATCCAAATATTATCTCCATTGTATCAAAATAATTTTATAAATATGTAAAATTTAATTTTTTTTGATAAAATCACTATTTAATTGAAAAATACATATTTTAAATTTATAATTGAGTTTGTAATAATTTCAAAAACATTAACTATGGTCTCATAAAATTTTACCAAAATCACTGGAAAAAAAATATTTATTTTGGAACATATTTTTGGAAAATGAATTTTAAATCCTTTTATGAATTTATATCTATAATTAAATATTTATCACTCTCAAAAATACCAATACATAATCAATAATTTATAAAATTTTCGATTTCTTTTATAATGTGCCTAAACTTTTTTTATACATCCATGGGTGAGTTTACTATACATAAGGGTTTATTACTATTCATAAGGGTACATTACTTCTCATATGGGTAAGTTTCTATTCATAAGAGTGGGTTACTATTAACAAAAAAAGTTAAGTTTGTTATATCCGACTAAAAAATCACCCTAAACACAACCATGATAGTTAGATTTTAGAAATTCAAATCATAGAAGTGGAAAGATTATGTTTATTTACTTGGTTATAACAAAGTGTTGTTTTCTAGTGACTTAGTTTTTTATGCATTCAATATTAAATTTATTTTTAAATACTAGGGGTTTTACATGGATGGTTAAAATATAACATATACTCAATTTAATAAAGAAAATTGAGAAGGATGATGACATAAATTAAAAAAACCTTACAAAATATTTCTTTGAATAGTATCACACATAATGCGATTAAGAATAAAATTTATATATAACATAAGTTTAATCCATAAACTTATAAATATAGATATAATGTAAGATAAATCTATTGAGAGTAAATAATTTTCATTATTAAAAGTAAATTTGATGTGAAAACCTAAAGGATCATTTAGATAAAAGTTATAACATTGAATCAAAATAAAAAATTACATGTCACTTTAAATAGAACATTTTTAAAAGAAACAGTTGTAGATTTTGAAACATTTAATTTTAAAAAAAATTACCATTAGTGGAGCCCTAAAAAGGGAATAATGGGTTTAAATGGAAATTTAAAGCTAAATATATAACCTTTGATAAAGAAACGAGTCATTTTAATACATTTAAAATACCCTTGTTGAAAACACAATTTATAAAAAGAGTAATAAAACCTTATTTTTATTTAAAAATAATTTACAAAAAGAAGATTATAAAATAAATTATAAGAAAATATTGGTGTTGGTGAATTAATTCATGCATGAACAATCTTCCATGAAAAACAATACGACTCAAATAAAGGAAATTTGAGTTATCAATATCCATTATGAGCAAAATATACAATGATTACTAAAGTATTTGAATATGTATTTGTTTGGTAAAAATGTAAATAATGAGAAAAATCTACATAATATAACAAAAGGTAAGAATTCACCCATATTATAACAATTAAATTTAAAACAATGATCATAACTCATTGAATGGAAATTGAACTACCAAAACCTATCAAGATAGAAGTAACATTTGAATCAAAATAAATTTGAAGCAAAGAAAATGAATTTTAGTATTATATCACATGAATTAAAATTAAATAAAATAATTATAGGATTTAAAATAAATATAATCACATACAAAGTAAATGTGATACGTAACATATAACATGTCTCACCGAATCAAAATTAAGACCATGAAACCCCATAAAAAGTGTGTAACATTTTCTTAATAACCTAGTGAGAGGTATAAATTTAAATAAAACATTTAATATTAGTAAATATAAAAGAATAATGATACAAAATGAAAATATGGTATTTTTTAGACCCTGAAAAATAAGATTTGGTGCATAATATAAATATGTCTCAAGTAATTCAAATTGGAGACAAAGAACCACTTACATCAATTCATGCTTAGTCAAAATGCAGTCTAACTGTATATATAACAAAAATAACTAGATTTATCAGCCATTTAAAACCCATTTTTATACCTACCCCCTTTTAATTCTCAATTTATCGTTATTCTCGAAATTTATATTAGTTAGTTATTATTTATTTTCATTATCGAGTGTGAGTAATAATGATAATTTTGAAATAATTTCAAAATAGTGGAATTATTATTCATTATAATCCCAAATTTAATAATTTCTATATAATATAGGGAAAATTAATATGTGTTTTATAATTAATTGTAATTTAATAATTTATGTTTATGGGATTTTTGGTTATAATTATTAAAGATGAATTTGGCAATGATCATGTTAAGATGATTCTTAGAAAATGAAGGGTGTTTTATTATTGATTGAGTAAAATATTTATATTACAATTAACGAATATAAAAACACAATTATTTAATTATTTATATAATAAATCACTTGAAATTAAATTCTTATATTCATTCATCATAAACATTTATATCATTGTTTATATAGGTTGGTCAACAGACCAAAACAAGAACACTCCCCAATTAATGGATGATAATGCAGTGATTTAAGACTAATGTAACTATAATATAATAATAATGATATTATTTAGTTTTTATAATTGTGACATATTAGAATCGTAAAAAATATAAGAAGAATATAACCAATACAATGTTATTCAATTGTATGAATAAATCAATTCTTTTCTCTCAGAATGCCCATTTGGATTGTTGAATTTACCACCATGTTTACTTCATATTTTTAATAGGTTTCACAATTTTTATTTAAATAAACATAAAAATTTCATAAAAATCATATTAATCAATTAAAATAATTTTCATTCCCATACATATAAGTTTACGATGAAAATAAAAAATTGAAATTGATCATTCCATGATGGTGGTAGTCCAAACATATGCATTGATGATAATTTCATTTACCATATAAAGGGGAAGATGAGTAATATGGTTTATAATTTGAGATTATAAAATATTTCATAATTATAATACTTATATATTAAATTCCCTATTAGTAGACTCTTTTTATTTAGGTGAAGTAAAATGAAACTTGTTGCATTGTGGAGGTGGTTGTCTGCATAACGCACAAATGACGGTTTTGTTTTTCTTAATACAAACATGAATGTTATTAATTATTTTAATATCACTATAATTACATAAAATTATAATAATGATACTTATGTTTTCATTTTAATATTTTTTATCTATTTTTAGTAAATATAATTGAATATAAGTAAATATAAATGAGAAAGGATACGTTATAAATTTATAACATACTTCTTGGATTATTTCAATTGAAATAGGGTTTAATCCATTGAGGAATGGTATTTTTAGAATAAAAAACATCTTGAAGGTGTAAATTAATTTTTATGATATGTTTATATACACATTTTGATGATGTAAGAATGTTTTTTTGTGATGGAAGGTGAGGAGAAGAGTTCCCCTTTTATAAGTGAAAATTGATGTCATTTTGGTAAAACCCCAAAACACTTTAATAATGTTAATTAAGTATCAATTAAACTGGCTAAAAATATAGAAATAATATATTTAGAAAATGATATTTTCTACACAGGACTCAACTAGAAATTCCCATATATTTTTATTCATGTTTTCAACTCATGACAATTTTTTTTCACATTTACTATTTTAGCATTTATCATGGTAACATGTTTTTTACTAATGAAACTAGTAATTTATTCCAAAAAAATAGTATGTCCACTATTACATAATTTTTAAATAATGATTATAAATTTTAAATAACTTTTAATTTATTTAATTTTAAAAATTGACTAAATTTTATTTAAAATACTAAATGTATAGTGTAATGAAGACAATTTGTTTTAGAAAAAATATCTCCCAAGTTCTAAAATAATAATTATAGGTTTTCAAACAAATTATATATATATATTAAATTTTATAAATTCACTTAAAAAATATATTTTTTCTTATAAAAATGTTTTATGAATTTAAAATTAATACTTATATACAAATATGTCATACAATTCATGTTAATTGTACAAACAATATTTAGCATTATTCACCTAAAAATTTATATTTTAAAACTAACCAAAAAAATTAATCATAAACTAATATCATTATGATGAATCTATTTTTTTTTGTAAACTTAAAAGTCTATAATATAAAAAATTTAATTTTAAATAAAATTATAAATCATATAAAACATTATAGTAAAATTACATTTTGGAATAATTTTTTTTCATAATCATAATTTATATAAAAAATAAATAAAGATATATTTAATCATTCAATATTATATTTTTCTGACATCATAATTTAAGAATAATATACTTAATTTTCTATAGAAAATAATATAACATGTAAAAAATATTCTTAAACACAATAACTAATTAATTAAATTTTTATAAATTATTATTTATTTAAAAATACATTTAACGATTCAGTTATTCTTATTAATACATACTAATTTAAAAACTAGTTTCATTAACCATATTTATTATTTATAATATTTATATCTATTTACTCCCCAGTGTTTTTTTAGTTTTTTGTTGTGTGTGGAAGAATATTTCAAACATATTTGGCTAAATTGTAGGGAAAAATATATTAAAAACATACGACATTACACGTGATAATTTTCTTTCTTTGAATGATGTATTGTTATACCCATACGCATGGTTACCTGTCCCAAGAATAATACATTGTGTATCTATAAATCACACTTTCTAAATTTGATATACAGTCTCTCCCTTTTAATGGTCGTTATCATAATCTGTAAATAGACTACATGCACATACATACACTTTGAGTATATAAGAATATCATCTATAAATATAAAAATAAATTGATCAGTGTAGTATATTTAGAATATCTTCATTACAAATTATGGAAAGAGAATTAGTTGTTCTAAATACAATCACTCTAAATTCATAGTCTCCAAATCATGTTTGGAAATCTTTATTTTTTGAAATATTAACCCATTTGAACCTTAACTATTGATATCCATATTGAAGGCCCATCTTTGAGAAGTACAGAGCTCCTATGAGTTGATCAAACTTGTCATCGATACCTATTAAATTATACTTATTCTTAATTATTGTATTTTTAAATTCATGATAGGTTATGAAAATAGTAATTGATCTATCTTTATTCTTAATAATGAGGACTAGTTCTCCACAAGGTCAAGCACTGGGGTAGATAAAACCCTTATACAAATTCTTGTTTATAGAATCCATTAATTCCTCTGATTAAAGGAAATACATCCAACATTTACTCTTTAATATAGTTATTGTTCTAGGTACACACTCCATATAGACCTCAACCTCATATTTTGAGGGAATACAAGATATTCAATTTAGTAATAAATCATTATATTCCCATACAAAGAGGATGTCATCAATGTTGACTCCCTATATAAAAATTTGAGATAGAAATACAACGATGATGTGTATTAGAACCCATATTATAGAATTCTCTTACAGGGGGATATCAATATTTTTTTAACATGTGATTATGATTATTTTCTACATGAAATGAGATATACTTCTTTAGAAAACAAATATGAAATCTATATAGGGATAACCATTCCATACCCAATATTATGTCAAATTCAACCTAGGATAGAAGAATTATATTTTTAGGAATTATCATACCAATAATTTCGATCAGAGTAGATTTATATATCATAGATACCATCATCATTACAATAGGTTCTTTATTTACTAGTTAAGTATCCATAAAAACTATAAAATGCACCAATGGCCACATTTTTAAACTCTAGAATTATGAAAAATTATAGGGATATATATTATAGGCATAGTTCTCATAAACATAAATATCATAGCCATTACAATAAGAATTTTCAATATCCATGGTTTTATCCATGTTAGTTTGGTGTGTAGTTGTGGCTTTAACCATGGATTTAGGTATGTGTATCTATAGATTTAACAATGGAAGTAGGTATGTAAAAACAATTTTTAAACAATGATAGTAGTGTATGTATATCCACAGTTTAAATTGTGGAATTATTTTTGTATATCCATGGTTAAAAACTTATAAATATGATTCCATAATCATAATTTAAACTATGGAAGTAACTATAACTAGATCAAAAAGATAATTCACTATTATGTATTAAACCAATCATGTAATAGAAAAATAAAAACATATAGATACCATAAAACTAATACAAAAATGAATATTCAATTTCCATTTTATGTTCAATTAAAAAAAAGATAGATATGTAAATACGTAAACATTATATAGTTTTTGTTAATAGTTCCATCGAAATACTCATGAAAACCACCTACGGAATCAAATATATCATCATAAATTGAGCGTAGATTTTAAAACCATCCATCCACCATCATTACACCCTATAGAATATATGAAGATCATATAGTTGATATCACTATGAAAAATTGGACATTGTGCCTTTTTTTCTTCTGTTAGTACTCATTTTGAGCTTGTTTATTTTTTGTCTTGATAGTGGTCTTTAACTGTTATTTGGTAACTGTTACTATAGTGTTTCTAGAAAATTGAATACCCAAAGATCAAAAATTATATTGAACAATGTTATGAACCAGGCTAGGTTTCCATCTGACCCGGCGCCCGACCCGATCTGCGACAAGGCCCAAAGGGCATTCCCAATCCCCATGTGCTAGCACAAGTTCCCATGTATCAAAACAATACATGGGAACAATTTACCCAAAACAGTAAACACAAACACACTAACAAGATTAATAAACTGAAACTAGAAATAGGAAAAAAAACATGCCATAAATATATAATCATATTTAAAGTCTACCATTCAACTCAAAACCCAAAGGGAACTATAAGAAATATAGAAAACTAAAACTCCAATAGCAACCTCCATGCAACAAAAGAATCCACATACCCAAGCTACCAAAACAAATTTCATGCGAAGACCATCAACAACCCAAACCACTATCGCTATGCATTATGTCCCAACCTGTGATACAGAGAGAAAAAGTTCTATATACACCCCAAGGTATATGTAGGGTTTGATCGAAGATCTTAGTAGGATTCCACCAAATAAATATATTAGAAATGTAACCATTAAATAAAGAATACGTTTTCTAGTTAAATAAATAAAAAGGAAATAAATTCATAAGGAGTATTTAATGAAAACATTTTTTAATGAGAGGTGTTTCAACTGAAAAAAATTTTAAAGTCAAAAAACTAACCTAAAGAACATAGGAAAACTTACTTTTAAGAAAAACAGGGTGTCATGCTAGTGAGCATAAATTATATAAGGATCACTAAATATGGAAGAGGACTTATGCATGTCAGCTATTATGGGTCCCTAAATCTTCATGTCTCACTGAAACATGGCTTAGAAACCATAACCATTAGAAATGTGCCTTAAAAACCATGACCCTATGTCAATCTAATGCACGATCCACTAGTAGTGAATCAACCACAACCTAGTAGTACCCAATCATTCATATGTTTATTTAGTGTTGCAGTCATCAGTTCTGCTAAGTGAAACAGGGCCGAAGCCAACCTCGGATCAATATCCCACTAGTCTAGTCCACCTACTTAGCTACTTGGGATTCCCGCTTTGTGCTCAAAAAAGTTCCATGTTCATAAAGGGTTTAAATCACATAAAAAAACTAAGATAAAATACCACACATGCTAAGGAACCATTTACACCATCAATTTGACTTCTTAAAACCATGTTCATGTCACATGTCACATTTATGCATAAAATCCGAACCCAGTACTTACACACACAAAATCACCATTTGCACACTCGAACCCTTTTTTAAAACCATATGCACACCGAAAAATCTTTTTAAAACAAAATCTGGATAGGATAAAAACTCAATTAAACCATATTTTTACTTTAAAAAACACTTATAATTAAACAAACCAGTAAAAAAATTTGTTAAACAAACTCTAAATATGTCGCATAATTTTAAATTCAAAAACTCAGTCAAAACCTTTTTCAATACAAAAATAATTTTGAAACCACGCCAAACAAAAACCACATCTTTAGAAATTTTCAACACACTGACTTCACCATTTCTTAAATTTTGATAAATGGATCAATTTAAGTTTTCACAAAGAAAAACATTATCATCACATAATCATTAGTGCTTCAAAATAAATCAAGATAACACACATGCCAAAACTCACCATTTACACCAATGTTATTTCAGTTAAAGTGAAATTTAAAAATTTATTTCATATCAAATTATTCAAAACTACATCCAAAACATACATTTCACCACTTTCAAAATTAAATATATCAAATACACCATTTAAAATACAGTTCCCATAGTTGAACAAACCAACATAACATTATGAAATAATTTTCATCTTATGCCACATGACTCAAAATGCTAAAAATGCAACCAAATATTCTTCTATGACTCAATGCACATTGAAGCTAAACCAAAACACAATCATCATAGTTTATGAAATTCTATGAAAAAGTTCAACACGGTTTTTCACATAAAATAGACCTTTATCACATATACATATCAAACCTCAATTAAAAACAAGATTATCACCAATAAAATTAATTTACAAATATGCTAAATTAATTTAAGAAGAAAATTAATTCATCAAATAATGGTTAAATGCAGAACCACCTACCTCACTTGGTGAAACTTCTATAAAATAAAGTAAAATTACATTTTCACAACATTCTCACCACAAGGAGCCCAACACAAACCCTAATTCAAGAACTTAACCCAAAAACCTCATATTAGAACCCTAAAATTGGACCACATACCTGCTAGAAACCTAAAACACCAATGAATATGAATCAAAACCTTAGATTGGAGGAGGAGTGTTTACTTGTAGTAGAGAGGGAGAGGAGGCAATCATGAAATAGGTAGCCAGTAGTGGCATCGATTGGGAGCTGACGGGAAGAGGTCACGATGGGGAGGCGGGTATTGGTGAGGAGGCAGAAGGGGCAGCACATGGCTGGTGAGGAGCTTGGTGGGGTGGCACCGGTTGGTGAGGAGGCCAGAGAGGGCGGTGCAAGATAGGAGACAGAGGGGAGGGGTGGAGTGCACAACTGATCTAGGGGAGAGGGTTTGGCATGATGGGATGGAGGAAAGGTAAAGATGGGGTGCGACAGATTAGAGAGAAATGGAGTAAGAGGGAATAAAAAAGATAAAAAAATGGAATAAATACCCTAAAAAGAATAAAATTAGATATATTAATAATACTAAATCTTAATAATAATATAAACAATAAAACTAATAATGATAATAATAATAATAATAAAAATATTAATAATATTAATAATAATAATAACAATAATAAGAATTATAATAAAAAACACAACTTCTATTATTATTAAAATGATTCTTCAAACATCATCTATTTATTTAATTATTTAATTATTTATTTTTTATATTACTTCAACCTCATTTATTTAATTTTACTTCTTTTATTTTTTCTGATCATCAGGAAGGTCCTGCGGGGAACCAGTTGAGGTTGCACGATGACTTGAGCGAAATCGCACGGCTTCAATCGCTCCATTACCATGTGTTGAATGCTGTCAAGGAAAAAACATGATTTTTTAAAAAATAACAAGTCAAAGATTTTATTCAGGCTTCAACCCTAACTACCCAACGCCCAAAAAAAATTAAAATAAATTATTTACAAATGACAGGTGTAACAATTCACCCCACCATAGTACTTTCCATCCTGAAAAATCCACAACTGATATTGAACCCCAATGTTGAAAATGAATCCCCCTTAAGGTTCAAAGGGGATCCCCACAAACAATAAGAAAAAGGAGGAAAATTCATTATTCTTAAATAAAGTGTCTTCAATGAAAACTTCAAGAAACCCATTAATGAATTTTCACTATATGCAGCCACCACAAAGAGCTAGAACACCTCAAGGTGATTAATTGAGGAAAAGAACTCTCACACGCATGGAAACCAACATCACAAAAAAAATCACCTCATGCACCATTAAATGAAAACCACATCGTTTGACCGATATGAACAAAAGAGATCAAACCACATACAAAGAACACCCTCATCAATCACCACCAAGACATATTTAGGAACAGAACCAAAAAGGCCAACATGGAGAATCCTGAAAGGGCTCCCCACCATTATAAACATACCAACACCCAATACAATACTAGAAAAATGACACGAGGAGGCCCGAGAGGATTCCCCACCATTATGAAAATTTCTAACATTGATTAATTCTAAAGACATTTCTACGAGTCTCACCATGGTTCTACCCACCATTATAACTGACAGAAGATACAAAATTATTAAAATTTCATGATAGTGACCAAACACCACACCACATAGTGCGGGGAGGGTAGGGACCAACTACCTGGGCATCAAAACCATGACCCAAGAAAAACAAACATCTCCACATACCTCGATGAGCACTATTCAAATTTCAGACTGATTTACCCAAAAAGACCCCATAAGGGTTGTTAAGAAGGGCCTTGTGCTCGGTGAGGCATAACCACTATGTCTATAAGAAAACGAAATAAAAAAACCCATACATACCCAATTGATAACATTTACATTAAAATAGTCCATAACATGAAAATGGAGTCCTCCCGCCACTCTCCACTGAATAAGAACAATAGAAGCATGATAACAATTCTGGAGGTTTAAACTATTACTATCTTATATATTGACCACATGAATTAAACCCAAGCCTTTCAAATCATTAGGTTTTCACTGACTATGTTCCAAATTCAATCTGGGACCTATGGTTGGATATCAGATGATTAAATCATATCTTACCTCACAGTAGGGTTGTAGAAACCCCCAAACGAGACTTCTTTTCTTGGTGACACTAGCTATCGCACCACAATCAAGACAACTCCAACAGACACAACACACCTCAACATCCAACTAATCTCTTTTGACAAATCCACCAAAATAGAGTTTTAAATGATGTACATGAGTCAACTCTTCACCTTAACCAAGAAATATACGAATGAAATATGAAAAACAAACACTCTGATTTGAACAGAAAAATTAGAACTCTCTTATAGGCGCACTCACTCCTATGAAAGTAGGGATTCCTGAAGGATTATATGAAATCCACTCTTACTCTTCAAAGAGAACTCATGCTAAAAGACATAACCAAACATGACCCTTGAAGATGATGAAATTACTATAAGCCTTTCAAGATATCAGTCAGCACAAATAACACTGAACTTCCTTCACCCTTCCCCACTAGAATTCCTTTTTTCGTTTCCAGGGGGCCTTCAAATACAATGGTGTCAAACTTCATACAAGACGACTCAGAAAACTCAAAGAGACCAAAACTCCCTTCGACTCCCCTCACATCATTCATCATGCTGTAAGAGGATCCACTTAACAGAAAAGAAAAAATTGATAGACATAGCACTATCACTCAAAAGGGAGAGTCCGTACTATGACCTACTAGAGGGCTAACCAATGGTGAATTTCATGTCGCCACACATCATTCGCATGTTAATTCGTTTTGGGGGCATACACTACTCAGGAAAGAAATCCATGGACCCAATCAAACTGGTCCAATGACAAAGACATACCGCAAGAGAACACTAATCATGTATGGGAAACCACTGCAAGGGATTCAAAAATAATTTTTCAAAAGAATCCACTATCCACACACTTTCACAATAACTTAGCAATAAAAATTAAAAATCAAGACACAAATGTGCTAAAAAGGATTCTCGAATCAAAACGCCTCCCATACAACATTTCCAAAATATAAGGACACACCACACAATCACCGGTTATTAAAACACCATATTTTCCTTGAAAATAAATTTTTTAAAATAAATGAAGCCTTTGAGTTTCATAAACACCAATGGGGTCCAATGAGACTCACACATACATGTTCCCATGTCACACTGGCACCTACCTCATGTCCATCCAAGCACTCATCCACTCATACCATTAACCGTTTCTATTTCCATATACACCCTTACATGTGGTTGCCCATGAGAACACCAAGGATCAAAATAAGACCTTTCTATTTTTCCAAACCAAAACATTCATCCAACACTTTTCAAACCTTACACATCATTTTATTTTTAAATCACTTCATTTGAAAACATTTTCCAAGACCAAATCATCTTTATTCAAAAACCATATTTCCATGCTTCCAAAACGAAGAGACGAGAAACAATGCAAGGGGAAACTAGTGTTAGTGGGTGACTGGGACATATAGTTGGCAACCAAACACCAATCACCCCACCACGAAGAAGAGTATTCTCGTACAATTTCCATGGATCCACATAGCTTTCCAGGCCCTACATTCTCACTTAGACCACTGACCCTACTTTCTTTTAATTTCCCAAAAACAATAGTAACCATAAGGACCAAAGACTCATACAAATATGAACTTTCCCTGGAAACCTGAGTCCCGCCACAAGGTGTGTTGAGAAGGACCTTACTCATAGCTAGTATGTCGAGTCCGGAAAACCTTAACTCTAGACTACCATGACTCTTCCTAATGAAACACAGCCCAAAAAATCATACCTGACTCTAATACCATTTTTTCAAGAACCAGTCTGGGTCTCCATTCGACCCAATGCCCGACCTGGTCCGCATCAAGACTTGAAGGGAATTCCTGGTCCCCACTAGCAGGAATAAGATCCCAGGTATCAAAACAATAAATGGTAATGATATACCAGAAATAATAAACAAAAAACCACTAACTAGATAAATAAATTGAAACTATAAACATAAAACCAAACATTACTTAAAACTATAATCAGATTTAATGTATTCCATTAAAATCAAAACCCAATGAGATGAATAAAAGATAGAAAAGTAAAACTCAAATACTAACCTCCAAGAAACACAAGAAACCAAATCCCCATGATACCAACACCAACCTACATGAAAATACCATCAACAACCCAAACTACCATCAATAACCACGATGCTTCAACCTGGGATATAAAGAGAATAGGGTCTAGATACACCAAATGGTGTATGTAGGGTGTGAGACAAGAACCCAATAGGATGCCATCGAAAAAAATATTCCATGCATAACCATTAAATGAAAAATGCTTTTTTTAGTTAAATAAATAAAAATAAATAAATTCTTGAAGAATATTTAATGAACAAAAAATTAATAATAGTTGTTTTAAATGGAAAATTTTGAAATTCAACAAATTAAATTAAAGAACACATGTACACTTACTTTTAAGATGACCCATGTGTCATATTAGTGAGTGTAAAGTAAATAATGAGCACCAAATATGCGAGACGCCCCATGGGTATTAGGTAGCGTGGGTCCCATGAACATCGTGTCTTGGTGAAACATGTCTTAGATACCAAAACGGTTTGTAAATGTGACTTAGAAACCATGACACTCAGAAAACATGGCTTAGAAACCACGACCCTAATTCATTCTCATACACAGGCCACTATTAAAGAATCACTCATAACCTAGTGCTTCTCAATCATTAATATGTTTTTTTAGTGTTGAAATCTTCAGTACTGCTAAGTGAAAAAGGGATGAAGCTACCACTAGATCACTAGCCCACAAGTGTAGTCTGCATTCCTAGCTACCTGAGCTTCCCCCTTGGTGCTCAAACAAGTTCCAAGTTCATAAAGGGTGCACATCACATAAACAAACCATGATAAAACACCACGCATGCAAAGGAACCATTTACACCATCAATTCCACTTTTAAAACCCAATTTCATTTCACATGTCACATTTATGTATAAAATCTTGAACATGGTACTTACACAAATAGAATCAATATTTTCACACTCAACCCCTCTTTTAAAACCATATGCACAACAACAATATTTTTAAAAATTAATATTCATTGGTTACACACTCAATTAAACCATCTGTTCAGTTTAAAAAGACACTTATAATTATAGAAACCCTAGGAATGTTTATTAATCAACCTCTAAACATGTCACATAATTTTTAAAGTCAAAAATAACTCAAAACCATTTTCAAGACCAAAATAATTTTTACAGCACGCCAAAAAATAAACTACATTCTCTTCACTTTTTAACACCCTAACTACAATGTTTCTGAAATGATGATAAATATCTCAATGTAGTTTTTCACAAAAAACACATTAACATAATATAAACTTTTATGCTTCAAAAAACATTCTACACATGCCAAAACCCACCATTTACACACACAAAATCCATTTTGAAATAATACACACACCAAAAGTTCTATTTAACCCAAATGCACACAAAAACTCTTCCCAACCATGATTTTCACTTAAAAATAAATTTAATAAATCATTGAAAATTTTTATTTTTATGAATTTCAAAAGAACACAACAAGGAATTACATCAACATTACAAAAATTGTATTTTTGGTAGAGTGCACATTAGAGAATTATTTCTTATCAAATTCTTCAAAAATACTTATAGAATATACTTTTCACAACTTGGAAAATTAAATGCATCAATTGCATAGTATAAAATATCATTACCATGGTGGAACAAACCACTGGAAACATTATAAAAAAAATTTCAACATATGTTGCATGACTCAAAATGCTAAAAAATCAACTAAATATTCCTCTATTACTCAACACACATTAACGCAAAACCAAAACACAATATTCATAGATTATAAAATGATAATAAACATTTCAACATGGGTTTTAACATAAAACACACATATTTCACATATACATATCAAACCTCAATTAAAAACTAGATTCTCACTAAACAAATTAATTAACAAATATTCTAAATTAATTTAAGAAGAAAATTAATTCATCCAATAATGGTTAAATACAGAACCACCAGCCTCACTTGGTGTAAATTATAGAAAATGAGGTTAAAACATATTATTTTTACATTCACACCAAAAAGAACCAAGCATGAACCCTAATTCAAGAACCCAAACCAAAAAACATCATATTAGATCCCTAAAATCGGACTACATACCTGCTGGGTAACTAAAACAGCATCGAATATGAATTAAAACCCTAGATAGGAGGAGGAAGGTTTAACCAAAGTGGAAAGGGAGTTTCAGTAGTCATGAAGGAGGTAGCTGATAGTAGCCTTGATGGGGAGGCAGCCAATAGAGGTTGTTACGGGAAGGCAGGTACAGGTGAGGTGGCTGAAGGGGAGGTGCACGGCTGGTGAGGAGGTTGGTGGGATGGTTCATGCTAGTGAGAAGGCCGGCAAGGGCAGTGCCAGATGGGAGCTGGTGGGGAAGGGTGGATCACATAACTGGGTTAGGAGAGTGGGTTTAGCAGGAAGGTATGGGGGAAAGGGGAATATGGGGTGCAATGGATTGGAGGGAAAGGGAGTAAGAGGGACGAAAAAAAGAAAAGGAAAAAAGTGAAAAGAAAACAAATTGAATAAAGGCCTTAAAAAGAATCAAAATAGATATATTGATAATACTAATTAGTAATAATAATAATAATAACTATAATATTGATAATGGTAATAACAATAATAATAATAATCAACATATTCATAATATTAATAATAGTTAGAATAACAATAATACGAATTATAATAAAAAAATCCCACTTCTGTTATTATTAAAATGATTAGTTAAACTTAATTTCGTTATTTACTTATTTATTTATTTATTTATTTAGCTTAATTCAAGTTTATTTATTTCATTTTACAACATTTATTTGTTCTGAAAGTCGGGCAGGTCGTGCAGGGAATCGGGTGAGGTCGCGCGGTGACCCGGGCGAAGTCTTGCGGCTTTGATCACATCCTTCACGTGCGCTGAATGTTTTCAAGGAAAAATCATTATTTTCTATAAAATAATAACTCAAACATTTATGTCTGTATTAAACCCAAACTACCTGACTCCTAGAAAATTAATAAAATAAATAATTTAAAAACAAAGGGTGTGACACAAAAATTTTGTAACGACCCAAGTATTAATAGAATAATACATTTTTATATCTATTAATATTTATGAAGAAATATTAATTTTATGTTAAAGGGGATACTTTTTTAGATAGTGCACACAATACGCAACAATGGGTTTCAACAAAATCTTACATTGCACACAATGTTGAGTTATACCGAAACATAACATAATAATATAATAATTATTATTTTAAATGTTAGTTAACACCTAGGGGTTGGAATGGAAGGAGTGAATATTATCAAATGAATTATTAAAATATGGATTATGTAGGTTAAAATAATGAATCCTTGGTTATCAAATTTATTTGAAATGGAAATAAAAAACAAATGAATATAATGGATGTGTTTTTTTTAAACCATTTAGAAGAGAATAATTATGTTTATAAAATAATATCACACTTTATGGATTTTTATTTAATGAAAAATATATGTTATATATAACATTTTAAATTAATCTTATATGTTTTCTAGATATAATATAAGAACAAATTGACTTTTTTAGATAAAAAAATTATTTTTCTAAAAATTTAGATTTACCACCTTTTGATGGAGAACCCTTTTTAAATCTGGTTTTTTCACTTTTCCTACATGGAATATTATTCTGTGTTATCTCAAGTGACCTTTTTACTTCTATTTATTTCATTAAAAGTGACAGTTTTATTGACACTTTTTCTAATGTGTGATTTTCAATGATGTTTCTGAGCCCAATTTTAAAATTTTGAAGACGAAATTTCTAAAGGGGGAATGATGTAATGACTAAGGTATTTATAGAATAATGCATTTTAATATCTATTAATATTTCAGAATAAGATATTAATTTTACATTAAATAGAACTATTTTTCTGATAGCATACTCAACACGCAAAAATGGGTTTCTCCGAAATCTTACATTGCACACAACATTGAGCTATACCAAAAAATAATATAACTATATTATTATTATTTTAAATGGTAGTTAACTCCTAGCCATTAGAATGATGGGAATTAATATTACCAACATAATTATGACAATATGGTTTACAAAGGATAAAATAATGATTATTTGGTTATCAAATTTATTATAAATTGAAATAAAACCAATTCAATAAAAGGGATGTGTTTTTATGAAAACCTATTTAAAAGATAATAATTGTGTTTATTAAATAATGTAACTCATTATGGATTTTTATTTAATGAAAAATATATGTTCTATATTAAATTTAATGTTATAAATTCATCTTATATGTTTTTTAGATATGATATAAGAATAAATTCACTTTTTTAAATAAAAGACGTATTTTTTAAAAAATAAATTTTTACCTCCTTTTGATAGAGAACCCTTTTAAATCTAGTTTTTCTCAATTTTATGTGATATATTAAATTTATATTGTCTCAATTATTCTATAATTTTTATTTACAACATACTTTTCTTCTTTCTATATTGTGTAAATACGATAATTTCATTTGAGGAAGTGCAAGATACCTTCCCCTAAAAGTGATATGACTCATTAATTCCATACATTGATCTTATAAAGGATAGAATTAATGAACATATGTATCATTTATATGATATTGATAATACTAGAATTAAAATATAACTGTGTATCATTTTTTTAATTCCATTAATATTAAAAAAAGAGAAAGTACCGTTCATGCGAAAGTACGACCAACCGTCTCCCTGAATGGTGCATTTATTTTCATATCTAAAAATGTTATGGAATATTATATATAAATATATATTGAATATATATGATATTTAAATCTTTATTATCATTATTGGGATAATGTCTTTATGACCAAATGGATAATTTTCATCAAAACAAGTTTGTTTTTTACTCAATTATCGAACATCGACAAAACATCCGATATGAACTAGAATAACTAAAGAATAGAAATAACTTCTTAATAAGTGATATAAAATTAATAATAAAAATTAAAAATTTTATAAATCAAGTAAAAATTAACCTATTTTTATTATTTAAGAAATTATTGAATGAATGGGTTTATTCGGAATCAATTTAAGTGAACTTCTTCACCCAATTTCCACTATTTGGGTTAGTCATCTACTTCTTCATTATGTCGTGTTATGATTATGTGAGAAATATATTTTGATATATTATCCTATATTTATACTTTATTTATTTGTATTTATAGTGAATACACATAATCAATTTATTTTTATTTACAAAATGATCTTTATAAGGGAATTTCTAAACTCAATTTCCACTCATTGGGTTTTACGCATACTTCATTGATTATATTATTCCTTGATTATGTATGGAATCTATGTTTATTTGTTTATATTTTAATTTACACTTAATATTTTGTGGAAATACTATTTCTACACACAATCACCCATTAATAAATTCTTACATCATTTATATGATGTTTTTAAGGGAAATCTTATGACTATCTCCATTTATTGAGTTAAATATCCCAATCATTGGTTTTGATTTTACAAGAATATGTGTGGATGATATCTAATTTTTTTACACTGAATATCCACCTATATTGGGTGTATTTTAGTTTTTCACTCATAACTATATCATTAATTTATCCTTAATCTAATGATTTGATCTTTTTATGGGATTTCATTCTGATCTCTGTTCGTTGAAGAAAATCTTGATGTTATCAAACATTATTATCCTATAAGGTGTATATACAACCCTTTAGACACATTATAAAATGAATTAGTTTATTCTAATGATATTATTATTATTTTAATGTTATTATTCAAATATTTATATTCAAGTATTTCTCAAGTGATAAGGGACTTTTTAACTAAAACATCATTTTAAATGTTTTAATGATTTTCTCTTCTAAGTCATAAAGAATAATGTCCATGTTTTTAAAATGGTTTTAAGGATTTATTTATTTGTACATTAATGTTTTAAAATGTTAATTATTTTAAACGTTTCAAAGGTGTATGGGATAATTTGATTCAAAAATCTCATTATTAAATGTTTTAAAGGGTTTTGAAAATGTAATGAATATTTACATATCTTGAATTGATATCATTTAATTGATGAGTAAAATGTTGATAATTTCAATATTTTATATGTTATGATTATGTAATAGTACATAAAAATTTGACAGGTGTTTATATGATAAACCAAATATAGGTGGTTCTGTTATAAACCTATGGCAGATTAGCCCGTGATAGCTCTCCAATTCATTGGGAAACATGATGGAGGTAAACATTAAGGTTTCTCCTATGATATTTAGGGAATATACTGTGATGGGTATTCCAAACGAAACCATGAAGGTTACACTCCATGCAGCTATGAAAGCTATAATGTAAGTATGATATTGATGCCACAATTTACCTTTATTTTTATGATTTCTATGAATTGTTGTAGTAATATTAAGTTAAAATGATGAATGCTAAGTATTATATAGTCTATGGGTGAAAAGTATGGTTTTTTAAAAAAAATCATGGGTTTAAAAAATTTATGGTCTATTTGTTTTATTCATTATTTTATATTCCTTACTGGTCTTTTTATGCTCATACCATGTTTTGGAAATGTATTTCAAAGGTTATAAGGGAGGATAAAATAACAGAATAAATAAAGAAGATTTTTATCAAGAAAATAATTCTTGTTTTATTTAACGAGTTTTATTATTTTGAAAACATTAAATAGATTAAAAGTCAATACTTTGTAATTTTTGAGATGCAATTTAATAGTTATGGCCTAATTATCAAAAAATATAAACCTAAAAAGATCAAAAAATTTAAATGAAAGTAAAATATAGATAAAAAATCAATATTATTCAATGTTTAAGGATGGGGAATTTTAATTTTCTTTCCACATTTATAACGAAATCTTCCAAAGTACTAGTATCATAGGACGAGATATAAATAATCTTTTGGTCCAAATGTGTCTAGTTTCATTATTAATAATTCATGTAGAGGTTCTTATAAAATGGAGAAACTATTTTAGTTAATGATAAATAAATTAAACAATATAAAACATAAATATATAAATAAAATACAATCAAATGAAAAATTTTAATACTTTATTACAATTTTCAATGGTGTTTCTTGATTCATAGTGAACCTATATTTATTACTTGTACTGATACAAAAAAAATTGATTGAGGAAAACATCCATCAATATTCGATGCCTATCTCAACATTGAAATTAAACACAAATAAATGAAGAAATAAATATATATTCAATTTTTAATGATATATTACATGTAATAGTTCATGAACTATAATTTAAGTGCTCCAAAAAGTAAAAAAAAAAATTCATGGAGCTCTTATTTTATGTGTTCCTATTAGAAGACTCATATTAGTAAAAAAATATATAGACATGTTAATAAGTTACAAGGGATAAAACAACACTATTTCATATTAACAATTAAATATTTGTTATACATAAATCAAATAAATAGGTTTGTATAGTTTTATAAAACCAGACACAATAATAAGAACAAAATTTTAATTCAATTAACAAAATAACTAATTAATTCTAATATAATATGAAAATAACATATTAGATTAAAATAAACCACAAAATTCACCACAAAACAATATAAGAAATGACAAGAAAAATCTTTTTTGTATACTATCATTAAACATTAATTTTATAGATATAAGAAATATATTTTAAAAAGAAAAGCAAACATGTGATCTATATCTAGGTTGTCTTAGTAGTGTGTTCTCACTGAATAGTGTCTCAGGTGTAGTTAAAAATAAATCATTAAGGTTGAAAGAGGCTTCTTATGAATAATTCTTGATCTTGGTTGGGAATGAGTTTTTCCATTGGTGTTGTGGGACAAACATGTGGAGGGGATCATGGTCATTCAATAGGGAGTATCTGATTTTCATGTTATTTAGATTTTCATTTTCATATTTTTTTTCTTTTCATAAAACCATATAGTTTATGGCAACTTGGGTGCCTGGAATTTCATTTCATCCTTGAGGAAGAAGAGTCAAGGGATTTTGGAATGTTTATGATTGGAATTTTGGTTAGATGTGATGGATCAAACTTAGGTGATCACGAGGTGTTTAAATTATATAATAATAGGGATAGATATTTTTACATTGGTTTTGGACCATGATGTTTCTTCCTTTTCATTTTTTATTCTTGGTGATCTTATTGGCTTTTTAGGTGAATGTGGCATATCAAATGGTGTTTAGATTGTTCTATTGGTCAATGGTAGAGGTGTCACATTACCAGATCCAGTTATTGAGGTTGGACTTACGAGTGACTAGAGGAGTGAAGTGGAAAATTATTTTGGATATTGGTCTACTATGTTTTACCTTTATTAGGATTTTTAGGTTTTTATTTTTTGGTATTTTTCTTTTGAAACATTTTGAGGGGATTTTTTATGTTCTTATTATGGATATGGTTTTTATCTACTTATGGTTGTTTTTGTTTTATTATTGTCAATCATATAGTTTTTAGAATTTATAGTGGGGGTGTTTCTTGTTTTTTATATATCATACAATTAAGATTATATGAATTGGATCAATGGATGGTAGAGGTGAAAAAAAATTTGGTGAAAAGTTTTCCAGTGGTGGATTCTTTGTTTCAATTTGACTTCAAAGAAATCATGATGATGTTTCATTTGATGAGGTGGGATTTCGACCATTATTTATAATAAAGGTTGTTTTATTGTGACATAGGTGATATTTTTGGTAGTATATATGTGATTATTTCTATGTCGTAGGTATCCTGGAATAAATTTTTGATCATTTGATTTATTAGGTTTAGGGTTTAGAGTTCTATGTTTTATTATTTTTTGAAACACTTGACTGTTAGTGTTATTGAAACTTTTACATAGGGGTCTTGAATAAGGATGGGGATGGTGTTTATTGATGTGTGATGGGGTAAACCTAAAATAGTTAGTTGCATGAATACTCAATATTCTATTAATTATTAATTTCATCTTTAAAAAAATCAAAAATATTTTCATTTCACTATACAATAACTCAAAAAATTGTTATTCATTAACATAAAAGAAGGAATTTTCTATCAAAATGAAGTTAATTCCTAAAATTTCTTTAATTATTCCCAAAATATGTGGTTTATTATAAGCGTCCACTAGGATTTAATTCCAAATATTAAAATTTTCACATAATAATGGGTTAACATTATCAAAAATATGAGTGTAACTACCCTATGTTTCTCAAAATATAAACACATGTTTTTATATTACATTAATCACTACAACATAAGTTAGGTACATAATTTGGATTATATATGATATTTTGATCCTTATATTTCAAACCACAAGAAAATCAACACATAATTAGTTTTAATAGAACCTCTAGATTTGGATTCCTTGTTTAAAATTTATTAAATCCATCCCATATGCCACTACACTCTTCATTTTATTGAATAAAACATGTGATTGACTAACTAAAGATTTTGTGTTCCAGTATAGATTTTATATCCATTTCACATGTAGAAAAAAGATTTAGAGAAGAGAATTAAATTTTGTATAAAATTATTTTCACTGAAGAACAATCAATTACAGCAAGCATAATGTTTATCATATAACTAAAAAGTCAATATAATAATAAATGACAATTAAATATATATTTAATGTAGTTTTTTACCCCAGTATTATGTTTATTTGGATTTTGGTTTTGTTTTAATTCTCAAAAAATAAAAATTTCATTGTGGAAGACTTATTAATTATTAAAAAGGAAAAAATTCATCATAATGTATAAAAAAATACCTAGTGAAACTATATTGGGTAACCTTATAGGGTACACTTCTTATGACATTTTCTTATTCAGTGATATGAAATGTATTCTCATTTACACAAAAAAAACTAAAAAAGAAAAACTGCAAACCAAATTAAAAATAAACAAAAAAATTGAATGGTTGTTATAAAAATAAATTATTTGAATTATTTTATCATTTATCTAATAATATAATATTTATTGAAAATGAAGAATATATAATGATTCATATAATAAAATAGACAAACTATAAGGAATATAAAAGAATAAAATTAAAAGGAAACAAATATACAAAAATTAAATAATTGACGTGAAACTGAAATCCATTACATGTATTTGATTCCTCTCCACTGTTGTAATTATCAAATCATCAAATTTGAAAATAAATATTTAACAAATTTCAATAATTAAGTTAATGTAAATCTTTTAAATAATAACCGTGATAATTTTTTTTATAAACACAATAAGGATAAACATAAATAATCGTTCTAAACTTCCATATTAGTTGATGAAGAGAATATTCATTTAGTAAACTGGATTTCCTATATAATCAATTGCCTTTCTAGTGTCATCAGTGGAATTCTCTTTCATATTTTTAATTATTTCACTAAACTATTTATAATATTTAGTCAATAATTTCAATTGATTAATGGTTCTGTTCTACAATCAAAATTATAAAAGTAATAAAAAAATTATTTATGTGAAAGTGATTAAAATGTTCTTTAAAAATAATATGGTATGCAGAAAATATATGGTGTTAGTAATAATTTTGAAGTAGGATGAGATTTTTTAACTATAGGGCCATATTCAACATCATCCATGACAAAAACATTATACAAATTTTTTCTAATAAAAAACAACATCCCCGGTCTCATCCTCTTTCCACTAATTTATTTTTCAAATACATATTGTTAGAAAAAATATTTATCCTTATTAATATATAAATTACATTAATTACATCAACCACTATTAGTAAATATCCATTTAATATTTGAATATTTTCATGATCAGTATCTATGATTGGTTATATAAAAACTATAATTTCAAAACAAAAAACATCTTCTATTTCCTGAATTGATAATGAATCTTAATAGAGAAAAACTAAATTTAATATACAATCCATAAAATTACCTTGAAATCAGAAATGCATCAATATGAAATTAGGTCATTATGTTATTATTGGGGATATTTATTAAAGATTAATATATTTTCATGATCAGTATCTATTCATTTTTCCATCTTATAGACATGTCATGCATACCGGTCTTTCACATCTCACTGGGTTCCATTAACATTTGAACCTTTTCTTGTAGGCCAATCAAAAACTTGTATTGGAATTTTATATTAGAACAAAATATTCAATAAAACATTATAATGAAATTGAATATTATTTACCAAATTATATAACCCAAATTTTAGTCCAAGTCGTGTCTTTTATTAATATTCTAACTTTTATCTAATGCATTAATTGAAATTGAATAATATAATTGCGTTTTCTGAGTTTCCCAATGAATTTATGAAATTATTTTCTATTATTTTCGATTATTATCATATCCTCATTATCCCCAATCATGATTTTCGTGTGTATATTACACACATCATATATATTTTGTATATCTAGGTATTTTATGGTAAGATGATCCTGAAGGAAAAAATGAATTTCTAACACATATATAATTGATATTTAATAAAAACACATTTACTTCATTAGTTTTTAACATTTATAAGAGGAACAATTTATTATTATTGTATCATGTACACTATTGGGGGATAATTAGAGGGATGTCTTATGTAGTAGACTGTATGTATTGAAACTGGGTAGGGTGGTAAATGAATATAATATGCATGAGCAGTTGATAAATACTCTCTACAAATGAAGTTGGATTATGGAATAAAGGATGGGGATGTAAGGAGTAGGACTAACCGGTAGGTTTATATTAATAAATATATAAAAAGGACCCCCAATCACATATCTTCAAGGTATATAAGATGGATTATGATGGGTGTAAAATTTCACAGTGGTTTTAGATCTTTGAGTTGTGAGTAATTTCATGTATTGGGACTATATATAGTTTCATTACATATAGAGGTGGACGTATATTCATGACTACTTGAACTATACTCATTAGATGGAAGCTTCATACTAGAGGATTCTTGTAAATATTTATTATGATTTATTTAATGTTCATTAATAGTTAATAAATAAATAAGGTACTCACTATAAAAAATATTTATATTTTCCGATTCTCTAAATTAGTGATAGTTTTTCTCCATTTGTTTTCTATGAACCCTCTCTCAAGATATAATAACTAGAAAATGCTAGAGCTGATGTGAAAAATTATAAAAATATAATAAAATATTAAATATATAAAAATATTCCAAGAAAATTAATTTTCATTTTTGAAAACAATACATCTTCAATTAGGTTTAATTTCATAAAGTTGGTTACTCACAAACGGAAACCATTACACAATAACAAAAGCTACAACTTTAAATTCAATCTAATGCTAAATAAATGTATTTAGTTTCTGTTTATTACTTTTTTCACATATTATATAAATTTCAAATTTTATAGTGCAATTGTAAAACTTACTATTGATGTTACTCAAAACATCACAAGCTGATGTTGATTAAATTAAACTTCTTTTAGTTTTTTCTAGTGTAATTTACGTGAATTATATATTTTTCTCAAAAAAAATTTGATTTAAAATATTTCTTCAATGAAAATAAATAATTTTCTCATGGATTATTTTATTAGTTAACAAAAAAATGATATTATATTTCCTTTTTATTACCTAAAACTGCATGTTTTATACAAATTTTTAGAATATACGATAGTATGGAAAAATAAAACAATTCAAAAATAATTTCTTTTGTTGGTAATAATAATTTCATCTCCTTTGAGTTAATATTTATTATCAATTATTATATACATTTCGATATAATTAACTGTATTCATGTACATAGTTCCATGTAATTGACACCTTGTAAAAGATATTTCAGGAATGTTACACTATAATGAATATCTTCTAATATGTAGTTGATGAATTACTATATTCCACAACCATGTGTAGAAAATAAAAATAATATGAAATTACATAATAAACATATTATATGTAAAATTATTAACTATGTACCATGTTTAAACTTTTAAAAAACCACATATTATGTGAGAATAATATAAAATAAATACTTCCTATCATTTCAATGTTAGCCCTACTATATTACAATGTTTTCTTCTCAATCCATTCTAATAATTGAATCATGTTTTTCATCGAATGAAGCATTTGAGTGAATACTAACTAGTTCAACCAAAACAACAATATCATTAATTACTTCATTAAAAATATTTCTTGGTATAACATTAAAAAGGACACTATATATTGGTTTAAAAGTTTCATTTACATAAAACACTCTTTTATCTTTTAATGAAAGAATTTAAGGATCATTTGTTTGATGCTAACTTTTTATATCAATAACACTAAATCAGTAACTATATATATATTAACATTCCTGTATTTAAATCTAACAAATTTCATTTTATTATAGAAACATAACTCTACATATTAATCAAAAAATATTATATCAAAAACTACATAATATGATTGATTGCACTGAGATTCATTATTTTATTTCAACCTTAATCAACTATATTAAACTAAATCATTATTGAAAATTCCTATTATTATAACAAATTTCACTTAATATGTGATTTAATAATTTAATGTTAATCGATGTTAAAAATGTAAAATTTTAATTTTTTATGTCTTCATTGTAGATAGAGGTGATTTGGAGGCCCTAGGATGAAGTCGAAGAAAAATAGGCCAAACTATGAAAGATTCCAAGAACACCATTGGATTCAAACAGATAGGACATCTAATACATGCATCCAATTAGGATAAAATCTTGTGTTTTGATCTAAAATTATGTGGGGTACAACTATTCCAATGAAACTCAATCCTGATTCTTCCATTAATGGGCCCAACCAAACTGATCTATCTAGGGAACATAATCTTCTCTATGTTAAAATTTATTTTCATTATTTCATCCATTTCAAGGGATTTAGTTTCCCAAATAGTTCCAAATTTTTAGTGGTTGTAGTCATTCACTGGTGAAAAAACAATTTAATTTTTTACAAAGTGTGATAAAAATTTTGGCCACTAAAAACCATGGTGAAATTGGTTTCTCAAAATCTAGGTTCCCAAAATAACCACCCACCTTTTTATAAAATGTAACCTTGGGATTTCCATTTGGAAGATTGACTAGAAAAAATATATAAGAAATTTTGGAGACTGAACGAAGTCATATCCTTATTTTTAGAACATTATGAGGCTATTGGAAGTTCTACTTAAACATATATGGCTTTCTCTCATTCTAGAGAGTTTTGAAGTCTTTGTGATCACATGGGGAGGAATGTGATGTAATTTCGAGCTTCTTATTTGTAATATGTGAATGGTATTTTAAATTCCATGTTATTTATTTTTTTAGTAATATTACCATATTATTTAATTGATTTATGTCTTGTTATATCATGATCAAACTCATATAATCATGTTTGGGGGTACCGTTTCATGTGATGTTTCACACATCGTTCACCATTTCTTATTCCCTATTTTAATTGTAGCATTTTTAGGGCACATGTTGTTCAATTTAACCATCTTAAACACTGTAATGGTCATATAAATTTATTTAATGGCATCAAAAATAAATCACATAAAATCCTGGAAAGTGCATTGATTTCTTCATTTGTAATCATTGTGAATTTTGGTTATAAACTCAAACACAAACCATCCAATCATCTGCGGTAACTGGTGAATCATTTTTTATTTCCAACTAGAGAGTAGAAGGTATCCAAGGAAAAACTCAGTAACATTTTTATTCTGCGAGTAACAAACCCATGATTAAAATATATATATTCTTTATCTTTAAGCGATGCAGGACGACCATCATGATAATTAAATAGGTTTATCATGCTTAATCAAATATATCAATTTCAAATTTCTTGTATCACTTATTATTATATAAATTCATATTAAATCATAAAATAAAAAAAATCATACAATACCATTCACATTTTTCACCACAAAACCCCTTTTTTAATTAATTATATTTGGTTTCATCAAGAGATGACCTAGGGTTCCTACTATACTGCAAAATTAGAGTAAAAACCCAATTACTAATTTGATGTGCTCGACAATGCCATCAAATTTTGTTTACCTTAATGGTGAACCAAGATCATTTTTCCATTTTATTTATTTGTTTTTTATTTTTTATTACCCACATCAATCTTTACCAATTGTATTTTTGTATGGTTTTGTTTTTTTGTTTTACGTGTTTCTTCTTATTCTCTCTCTATTCTTCTTCTATCAATCAATCTAAATTTATATCATAACATTACCTTTTATTTTATCCTTCCATTTTTCTTGAGTTAACATATTTTATTCATATTCCTTTATAAAAAGTGAAAAAGAAAAAAAAATAAACAAATAAAATTCACAAGACTGCTGCAATACATGATCTGACAAGGAAATATTGCTTCAAATTGACCTAGAAATTGAAAATATAACTCACTTAAAAATTAGGCCATATACAGTAGGAAAATAATTTAACACTATGTAACCCCTTGTGAGACCTCAAGTGTCTCTAAAATATATATATTTAATCCAAATCAGACCTGAGAAACACATGGTCATAAATAACTAGACCTTAAAATAACTGACTGCCCCATATGTGGAGTACCAACCCACATACATCCAATACGCTGAGGATGAAATCAACATTGAGCTAAGATATGGTATCATACACCTCCTTAATAAGTTCCATGGTCTCCCTGGGGAGGACCCTCACAAACATCTCAAATAATTTTACATAGTTTTCTCCCCCATAAAACCTTAAAATGTGGGTGAGGTCATCATAAACATTAGGGAATTCCCTTTCTCTATTGACGGCATTCCCAAATACTGTATATACTATCTACCTACCACAATTGGGGTTTGGAATGACCTGAAACAACATTTTTTAGATAATTCATTCTCTTCCTCTAGAACTATATCATATATAAATGAAAATTGTGGCATTAGGCAATCACAAGGAGATACCCTTCCTGAATATTGGGAAAGATTAAAAATAATTTGATCAGGTTTTCCCCACCACAATATTATTGAATCATTTATATTTCTATAATTTAATAACAGAATTCACCCAATGGATCATGGCATGATAGATACTGGAGTTAGTGGTTCCCTAATCGATAAACCTCCAACAGCCTCTTGTGACTTAATAACCAACATGGCTCAAAATGAAAAAAAAAAAAATTTACAAGAGCAATCAAACTAACTTGAAGATTTCATGAGGTGATTTTTTCATCCATAAAATAAAAGTTATATAGTAAAATTTATGAGATTCATACAATTATAAGGAAATTACTTCAAGAACAAGCTAATTCACACTCTACTCATGTTCCATTTCATTGTGGTATTTGTTCTGAAAACACTCATTCATGCCAGTTTTTGTAGCATCAGGATTTATCTAAGTCTTGTGCAATAGTATTTACTAGGAATTCTATTTAAAAATCCCATACCTTAAAGAAATATAAAAATAGTTCAAATAAAAAATAGGTTTGTAAGAAAACCACTATACCAGAAAGGAGGCCACATGAGCTACCCTAAAAATGCTTCAAATAGGACTTGGTATGGAACCTTATGATCCTTCAACACCTCAAAACAATTATCATCCTCCAAACTTTAAACCAATACATGAGGATATGTTGAAGAAAATAGCATCCCATAACCTCCAATTCTAACAGACCACAAACTCAACTATTCAACACCTATAAAGTCAGGTGGGATAATTTGAAAAACCCATCAGTGAGATAATAATGCAAGGTTATGGAAAGCTACCATCTCGATCAGTTACTAATTCAAAAGAAGAAAAAAAAATTATTCACCAAACATTAGTAGTGGTATAGAAGTTTCTTCTTCCACTGATTATATATAATAGGCAATCCCCCCACATCAAAACTTTCTTTCCCTACCAGCAAGAAAATTCTAATGAATAAAAACAAAAAAAATGAGGTAAAATAATAGTTATTGTGGATTCCATTGAATAATATATTCTTATTCATTCCCCCAAAGACTCTCGATATATATGATTTTTTTAATAATTATGTCGATCAAGAAATAATTTATAAACATAAAAGAGTTCAAGTTAAAATTACATCACTGGTTTTAGTTAAACAAATCAGATTCTATACCAAATTTCTAAATGATATTTTCACCCATAGATGGAGACTAAAGAAGAATGTGAGAGTCAACCTATGAAAGAATATATCATCTTTGATACAACTAGCTCAACACCAAACTTCTTTTATGGTGAAATGATAAATTTGGGTGCATAGAATAATGTGATGACTTACTCTATGTACACTTATCTAAATGTTGTAGATCTTCAACTGATGGTAATCATCATGAAACATTACAACCAGAGCACAACACATGCATTTAGAGTGATCAAGGATGTCCTCGTAAGAGTTCATAATCATATCTTCATTATAGACTTCCATATTCATGATATAGAAGACACCTAAACCCTAGAAAATTCCCCTCTCACACTTGATAGTCCTTTACTTAAACATCAAATACAATCATCATCATTCACAATGGTGTTATTTAGATACAATTAAAAGGATAAAAGGTAAGATTTAATATCCTCGATGCTTTGAAACATCCCATTGAAGAAAAATACACTCTTGTCTATTCAATATAATTTCACTCTAATGACACACACACACACAAAAATTCTCTCCTCAGTCCATACTCTGATCCATTTTCCTCTTCTTTACCCTTGAATGATTTGAGTTTTGATATATGTATTAAGTGTTTTATTAGTTCCTAAATTTGTAAATTTAGGGATTTAATTGATGATTGTGTTCATTATGAGTTATTAATGATTGTCGAGGATTCTATAAATCTTATTTCAATTGACTATTTTCTTATAGAGTAAACATGAGCAGATTGATAGTATCATGGACCTTACTCCTCCTAAATTATGTCCCTCTATCCCAAATCTACCAGTGCTAAAATTAAAACCACTTTCATAAAATTTTGAATACATATATCATGAGGGTATTGACCAATTTACCATCATTATTTCCAATAACTTCTCTATGCAGCATGAAACAAAACTTATATATCTTTTGAGAGAAAGTAAAAATCTGATAGGATAGACATCAGATGATATTACTAGGATTATCCCATATATCTATATGCACTATATACTTTTAGATGATGAGACTACACCCATAAGGAATTCTCAACACCGGTTAAATAACACACACCTTATTGTAGTAAAATTAAAAGTTAGTAAATTAAATACTTTTGGGATTATTTATCTTCTATCTAGTAGTAAATGGGTTAGCTTGGTGAAAATTATGCCTAAAAAAACTAGAAAGATAGTTATGTCAAATAGACATAATGAATTGGTTCTAACACATGGGAAAATAGTTAGTGAATCTATATTGACTTTCATCAACTGAATAAACACCCATAAATGGATCAATTTTATCTAAATTACATTTCTCAATTGTTAAAAAGACCGCCTGGTAAGTCCAATTATTTTTTCCTTAATGGCTATTTGGGTTATTTGTTAATACATATTTCCCTTGAAGATCAATAAAAGACAACATTTACCTGTATATTCATTACATTTTCATTTAGAAGGATTCATTTTGGTCTATATAATGCTCCTAGTAATTTTTGAGTGATGTATGTTGAGTATTATTATGAGTACCTTGAGAATTTTATGTTAGTATTTATAGTTGATTCCACGGTTTATGTCTCTTCCTTTGATGAATTTTTGGCACACCAAGGTTCTATACTCCACCATGTAATTGAGAAATATTTTGTATTAAATTAAAATAAATTCCATTTAATGGTTGATCAGGGGATATTTTTTGCGAATGTTTTTTTAAATGGGGTAATTCAAATGGATAAAATAAAATTTGAATTAATTTTCCCCCTTCAATATCCAAAATTTTTTCATGAGGTGTAATATTTCCTGAGTCATGTTGGTTTTTACCACTCATTTATTAAATAATCCAGTAAGATCACACTCCCCTTAACCTTTTTATTAAAAAAATACTAAGAGTTTTCATTGGATAAAAATTGTGAGGATTCATTCAATTCACTAGAATGGAGTTTCACGTCACCTCTCGTCACCCAAACCTAAAGGTGGGATCTACCCCTTTAACTTATGTGTGAAGCCTCTAACATTAAATTTGGGGTAGTTTGATTGCAAAGGGTTGATAATTCTCCTTATTTCATTATTTATGCCTCACGTTCCCTTGACTATGTCCATGTAAACTACACAATCACGATAAAAGTACTCCTTTATATTGTTTTTTCCTTTGAAAATTTACATTATATCTTGTTGGGTTGAGAATCATTGTGTTTTTATTATTCTGTACATTATTTTATTCTAAAGAAACCTAGCTATACCTCGCCTCATTCAGTGGATGATCCTAATACATGTGTATGACATTAATATTCGAGATAAGATAGGAGTGATAATTTTGGTAGTTGACCATATTATTAGGCTTTTCCCACTATTAGAAAATCATGTTGACTCACCAATCCCTATTGGATAATTATTCCCTCATGAGAACCTTTTTGATGTATTGGACCATAACCATGGTATTCAAATACTTTAAAATTTATGGCAACAACTAAGGCCCCATATATTTTTTCACTTCAAATTCCGATTGACTTAATAATGATTCATAATGGTACATTTGTTATATCCCTTAACTATGGATGAATTATAATGACCAGGTTTTCTATTGGTGTGTCTTTAACCATGATTTTACCTCTGTTTGTACATTCTATAACACTTTGGCTTGTGGGGTCCACATTGGAACTCAATTTATAGCTCAAAATATTTTTGACACTGTACTTCATTGGCCATCATTATATAGAGATTCCAATTGGTTTTTTATGTCATGTACCTGATTTCAATTCATATGGAATATATCCAAGAGGAATAAAATTCCCCAAAATCCCATGTAATTTTGTGAGATCTTCAATGCATGGGGCTTTGACATTATGGATCATATTCCAAATTCACCTAGATTGGTCTACATATTACTAGTTCTTAACTGTTTCTAGAAATGAGTGGAAGAAAAGTCCACTAAGTCCGGTGAATCTAAAGAGGTGATTAATTTTGTGATGACCCATGTTTTTAGTAGGTTTGGGTTCCAAAGATTCATCATTCTTGAATAGGGTTCACATTTTTTCAATTGTAACAAGAAAACGACGATCCATAATTATGGGGGTTTTCATAAAATATCCATTATAAATCATCCAAAAATAAATAGATAGGAATAAATCTCAAATCAAGAAGTTATTTGGATCTTTGAAAAAATAGTACAACATAATAAGAATGATTAGATTTTTCACTTGGATGATTCAATTTGGGTGTACCATATAGATTTCAAAACCCATATCAGAATGTCACTATATAAGATTGTATTTGGAAAGTATTTTCACCACTTGGTGGAGGTATAAAACCATGTATATTGGGATGTTAAACAATTTAATATGAATCTCTAGAATGTAGATGAGTATAAGAAGACGTAGGTTTATGAGTTGAATAAAATTAAATGTGATGAATATGGGAATCCTGAATCTATAAAGAGAAGAAAAATTCTATACATAAATAGGTGATTCATCAAAAAAAGATTCTTATTGGTAAGAATTTACTCTTATAAAATTCCAAGATAAAGATCCACCCATGTATGATTCATTCCTTATAACTTAGTCCTTACACTATTATTAATGTTTACCCTTTTGGTTAAATAATTGTTTTCCAAGAGAAGAAAGGCCAAAAGGTATTATAGTCAATGGTAAAATACTTAAAAACTTTTTAATGGATTTTACGATGCATCTGGTGGAGTAGATCCACCATCAAGAAGAAACATACCCACGAAAACAACCAGGTTTTTTCCTTCCTTATCACATTCACTTCTATTATAGTTAGGAAATTTTACACTCTAGGTGTGTGGGGCTGGATACATTCCTGGGTTTGTTAGGGTTTTTATTGTGTTTCTTATTTCTTTTATTTTTACCTTATTGAATAGTATTTTTACTTTTACACACATTGTTGATTTCATTCCAATTTAAACCGTCTTTCTTATTTCTTATCTTTTTTTCTTACTAAATAGTATTTTTACCTTTCTTTCCCTCCACTCATGCTAATAAATTTAGTGAAATTTGTGAAAATTCATGTCTAAATTATGGACTCCATGTTGTTTTAACATTTATTTGAAATTTTTCTCAATTATAGAATGCTATGTTTTCCATAAATTTAACATTCATGTGTGAATCTTAGTAATGTTTTTATGATATAAATGGTAGTATCTATATGAATTCATTGAGACGAATGATGCCCTATATGTGAGTTATTTTTGAAAAAATAGTGTCACTAATTTCTCCACACATCTTTTCACCCTACCATGAAATGTGAATATTTATTAATAAATAGAAGGTAAATATAAGATAGGTTAATATTTATCAGCTTTATAAAATTATTATTCGATATTTCTATTCCGTATCATATCTATTTCATTATCGTACCAGATTGGACAATACATGTGTACCTATTATAAGAATGTTGTATAACCAAAAAAAGAAAAAAAATAATTATAAATAATGAGGGTAGTGATAAAATTTGAAACATATGGACATATATAGGTTGTGAGCTTAATGTTTGACTTCAGAGAATTATTATGTGAGTAGGTCATGAAATTTGATTTCAATGTATGTTGAGAAGGTTCAGTGGAAAGAATCACATAAGAATAAACTTTTTAAAATAACTAATATTTACTAGATAAAAATTGTAAATAATATAATGAAATTTTTATCACACAAAAGCATGGAGAGTTAATGAAATTAATAACTTTTGAATTCCATTCTCAGACTAGTATCATACATTTCCTTGAATTTAATTCTAATAAAATTTTGAGACATATTTTTCCATGACCTCTATGAATAAATAATTTCTGTGGTTTTTTCATTGACCATAATTTTATAATGAAATTATTTTTATTAAATTTTTATTTTTAATGATGTTGGAAATATATATATGCATCAATTTTTTGGAAATGTGACTTTTCCCAAGAGTTTTAATTTCTAGGTGTGGGGGTGTGATCTCACCATGATTCGCTATTTTATTTCACCATTACTCAAATGTATTAAATATAATTTTTGTTATAAATTAAAATTATTATAAAAAATTTAACATCAAGTTTTATTCAATAATTTATTTTTTTAACACTTTTAAAAATGAATATTTCACTTTTTAGATGTCTTCATTATATTTGGAGGTGATTTGGAGGGGTTTGGATGATGTTGAAGTGAAATGGGCCAAACTATGCCAGATTCCAAGAACACCAGTAGAATCAAATGGACACTTAAAATAATTTTTGAATTTAATTGGAATAAAATATTTTAGTAGGATCAAAAATTAAGTGGTCTACAGCTCTTATAAAGGCATTGAATCCCAATTCCTCTATTAATTGGCTCAATTTAATTGATATGTCTAGGGAACAAAATATGTTTGAATTTAAAAGTTTTTTCCTTTATTTCTTCCATATCTAAGAATTGTTTTTGAAAATAGTTCCAAATTTCCTATAGAGATAGAAAATTTTTGGGGAAATGATTCTGTTATTTTTTCCAAACCAAGATAAGATTGTCCGTACACTCAAAACCATTTTCCAAGTGGTTTCTCAAAATCTGGGTTCCCAAAACCACCTTCCACATTGACTATAAAATGGAACCTTGGGAATCCTATTTGTAAGTTTGACCAGTAAGAAAAGATGTTCCATTTTGGAGGCCCAAATGATGCCTCTACTCATTTCTAGAAGTTCTAGAGGCTATTGTAAGTACTACTGAAACATCTATGGCTTCCACCCATTCTATCAAGTTCTATAATCTTTGTGATAATCTGAGGAAGAATGTGATTTAATCTTGAGTTTTTCTTTCATAATATTTGAATGAAATTTTAAATTCAAGGTATTTTTGTTTTTCATAATCATCATATATTGTTATTTCATTGATTTACATACTGTTATGTCATACATAATCTCATATGACCATGTTTCGGGGTACCCTTTCATGTGATGTTTCACACACCACTCACCATATCTTCTTCCCTCTTTTAATTAAATTGTTTTTTGGTTCATAATGTTCAATTTAAATATCATAAACACTATTAATTACCTGTAAATTTATATAATGTTATCACAAAGAAATAACATACAATGATGGATAGAGTATCAAGTTCTTCACTTGTTTCCTTGGAGAGTTTTGTTTATGAAGTCAAACACAAATCTCCCAATAATCGGTGGTAAATAGTTATATATTTTGTGTTTGTGACAGAAACCTAGGAGGTATCCTAGTACAAACATAGTAAATTTATGGTTTTAGGTATTAAAAATTATATTTTAAAATATATATACCCTTTATCTTGAAGACATTAATGATGAGCATTAGGAAAATTCATCAGGTTGAAAATGATTAGTTAAAATTTCCAATTTCTGCTTTCTTCTATCGCTTGTTTTTTTATGATTTCATCATAAATCATCAAATACTAAATTTATTAAAATCTCATTACCCTTTTTCATAATCAAAACCTTTAATTAATTAATTATATAAGTCTCCATTGATAGAAATATTAGGGTTTATACTATAGTGTAGAAAAAATAGAAAAAATTAAAATAATTTGGCATGCTCTACAATGTGATGAACATATTATTTTCTGATAAAGGATTTATATCTGATAAACTAGAATAATATTCCATTGTTATGTTTCCTTGATTATTTATTAATAATTTACAATGAATTTAAATCCATTGATAACCAAATCTATACATTAAAAATCCACATAGTTCGAAATCTATGACCATTGCATCATTTCAAAATATACATCATAAATCAATAAATATTTGATATAAAATATATCAAAATTGAATAATAAAAAAAGTACCAATGATTTTGTCATATAGAAAAATAAATTTTTTTCAATGAATTCAACCATGTAGGAAATTTAATATTTTTTAATTGGTCCATCATCTAAATATATATTGAACCATGTGTTATTTTTATAATTTCACTTGTTCGATATTTATAAGAAAATTTTATAAAGTTGGTTGATATGAAAAAAATAGAAAAATATATTTATAATTCTACTCTCTCGATATAATATTCAACCATGAAATAATTGATAAATATTATATGATGATATATCTCTCCCATATCTTTATTCATGGTACGTGGCCTATATGATCTATACACACCCACCCCACCCCCCCCCCCCCCCCACCCCCCCCCCCCCAATTTGGGGGAAGGAAATATAGGCTACATGGGATATTATTTCTCATCTTCATTTCACATTGAATGATTTATTCTCTTGGTGAAATTATTAATGTAAATTAAAAACAAATCTAGGAATTATTTTTCTAAATAACCTTTACTAGCATATCCATCCAAATGATTCTTTTTTCTCACATAATATTTCAATGTAAATGTCATTATTTATATTCAATACATCTAGTGACTAGATACATGACCATCAAAAATAAATTCTATTGGATGATTCATATTTATATGTAAGATACTTGTGGAAAATTATGGGGCAATTATCTCTAAGTTATAAAGAATGATTATTTAATATTTCAATTTTTTTAATAATAATTTTTTTATTCATTATAAATATGGTCTTGATAAAAGTGATATAATCTATTAATAATAAAATTGAAATTATTTGATAGAAAATTCCAAGTATAAATATGGGTCAATTTATGCAACATGGCATGGTATTTATTTTTTTATGAGATTTAATTTCACATATCATGTATTCACCAATTTGAAAATGTTTCTTAAATAACCGTATGGAACCTTTAAACATTCCAAGACATGAAGAAATTTATTTTTTTCTTCATTTTTCATGAACAAAAATTAAATGGAACATTCCATTAATTCTAACAACTTAACTCATGGTGAATTCTTTGTATTATACCCCAATCCATTAAATTAGAGAGTGAGAAAAAAATCATTTTTCCTTTAAAACATAACAGTATTGCTAGTAACTTTTCACACAAAGTTTTCTCAATGGGGATAACATCTTAAATTGATGCAACACATTTTCTGACCAATATAAAATCTCAAAGAATATAATTTTCATTATCTAATTTTATTTTTCAATTGAAGGAATATTCTTCCAATTTTTTGAATTTTTACGATCTATTCCTAGAATGAAATTTAAACCATCATGTCCTTTAAAGATATTACCCCTGACATTCAGGGAGGTACTTCATATATCTCTATTAAATTATAAAATATTATTTTAATTTTTCCATATGTATGATCCAATTGTAGAAATATCTAATTCCCTAGGAAAATGAAAGTTCGTAGAAACGTTAATCTCCAAAATCATATATTTTTCATACCAATTTTGAAGCATAATATCCATTTTCTTCTATACCAAAAAAACACTTTATACGTAGTGAAATAATTAATTTTCCATAATAATGATGCAAAAAAACTGAGTAATCATTTATAAATTCATCATATATCTTCACCTCAATAGTCCAAAGCTGTTTCAACTCATCTATTAATAGTGTTGGGTATATATAAATATCATTTTTAGGAACATTGGCTCTTTAAATCAATAAAATCAAGATATTAATTCGATATTCCATACACATCCACGATGGAAAATTATAAATATAAAAGTATGTAGGACAAGTATTATGTGCAATAAAAATATAGTGAAATTGGATAAATCCATGACATTATAATCCTAAGAAAATATTCCATTGGTTAGATGAATAATCTGAATATAAGCCATCATATTTATTCCATTCTAACCAATCTACCAAAAAAACTATATCATAATTTATCTTATTTCTTTCATCTTCTTGCCATCTCATATTCTTTTCCTTTTTCTGATATAAAATGTTTTTAATGAATGGGAATCATTGGAAAGAACCAAATAACTTTCTCTGGTACAATGGATTTAGTTCCATCATTTTTTATATTCTATCTAGAAGTATCAAATCGTTTTTACTCATTTAACATGGAATTTAACTTATTGAATATAAAAAAAACATTAAAGAATACATCAAATTTAGTACTTGGAAATCCAAATTTTTCAATAAATGTTTATTCTTTATAATCATTTTAGGAAGACATGAATCATTAGGAACTAATTCCATAAAAAAGTTAAAGAGATATTTAATCACAGTTTTACTCAATCCATATATATTTTTCACATGATAAAATCACATTTAGAATACATATTTTGAAATTTTTCGAAATGATTCCTATACTTGGGTTTCGGTATATATAATCATCATTCTAAAACACTCAACATCATTGTTTTTATTATCATCAAAAAACGTAAACCCATATTCATTTCATCGTGAATAGGTCCATATAAAGTCCTAGAATGAGATACAATAATAAATTGATCAGAAATCAAATGTTTCATTTCAATCCTTTCGGATAAATCATTGTCATTCTTCTCTTGAAATTTTTCTCAATTTATATAACAAAAAATAAATTATTTTCTAAAATATTTTTTACTGATATGGAAACTCACTTTCATATGTGGTAAACATGGTTTTACAGTGCAATCAAAACATGGTAATCAAATCAACCCTCTATTTGAAACATTTTAGAATGAAAAATCCAATAAATATTTAGACAACTTATAAAGCACATCAGTCATCTGACCAAGGTTATACATCCAATTTATGTCCATTATAGTATAAACTTAAATAATGTTAGCAAATTTTTTGAATGTCAATAAAAGAATATTTCATCACATTCATTCTTAATAACAATAGTACATAAAATAATTTATTTATTATCTTATTTATTAATAAATTTATAAGTATGAAATATTTATTATAGAATATATATAAGTAATTGTATTTTTTGTATTATAAATTTAGAATTCATTTAATTCACAAATATATTATAATAAAACATATAAAATATATATATATCATTATATAGCTTTTTGAAACAACAATACTATTTCTCTCTATGAACCCTTTTAAATCATCTCATATAAATGGATTCAATCTCATTTGTTTTATAAATGCCACCTACATATCCTATTCCTTTATAAAATAATGATCTGTAAAATTAAAATAATAAAAATTCCCCTATTAAAATGAATTAAATTCTAAAAATAAATTTACAAAATAAATTCCAACTAAATACACTTATATTTTAGTTTTAGAACAATAATGGAAATAAAATATTCAAAAAATCGTTATTTTCAAAATAATGTAGATAAAACATTTATAAATAAAACATGTTAGAACAAACACACTATATATAATGTGTATTAAAAATGGTCAAATATATAAATAGGGGTCAAGTCATAATAAGATAGTCTTGTAGCATGTTATACCATGAATTGGTCAATGACTAGATAACAATCCTTAGTTCAATAATATTAATACAAAAAAGTCTCTAACAATCAAATGGATAAAACTAGTGTTCAATTAAGTAATGTATGTAAATATTTTGTATGGTATTGATCATGACCAATTAAAAATTACAATAACCTAAATATATACCAATATGTGCCATAGAGGTTAATTATAATACAAAGTTAAAATTAATTCTTATTTTTTAAATATGTTTCTGATATTTAAAATCATATTTATCGAAAAACCCAATTAAAAAAAACTATTTGTTATTATAGAATTTTTTTATCTTAAATCCATTACCATTTAAAAATAACTATATTAAGTTTAGTAGCAAATAAATAATTTTATGTAACAAAGTAAATTCTCAAATGATTAATTATAATATAGTCAATCCTGTGAAACATGATATTTGCACCACCTCCCTTTTTAAATTTTTAAACTATTGGAGGATGTGGCATCATTGTTTTTCCTCCTCCTATGGTGGATTGTCCCAATTTTTTTATAAAACTAAAACACATAGTACCATAAAAAAGAAACACTATAAAAAAGACATTACCTATAAACATAGGTATTTTTTGAAGAACTAAATGTAAAAATTGAACTAAATATAGTATAAAAATTTTCAGCAAATGAAATAGAAAAAATATTCAAATAGAAATAATCTGTTGTATAAAATATGATGACTATTATTTCATATCCAACCAAAAAATAGACTAAATAATAAATTTATTTAGATAAATAGAAGATAAAATATAGGATTATAGTAAAATAATTGTGATTACAGGTAGATAAAGTTTAATAAATTTCTTGATTTTAATTAAGATGTTTATTTGTAAAAAATGTGGGCATCGTGATGGATTATTTCTAGTGCCTTAGAAAAGTTGATTTGCATGTCTATTGGATTGGATGATCATGCCAAGGGAGGAAGTGAGGGGGAACTCTAAATTCTAAGGAGGGGGGTTATTGATCATGAGTGTAATAATGGGAAAATAAATCATTTGGAGCCATTGATTCTATAAATTATGAAATGTGGGGATGCATTGGGGACTATATTTATGAAGTTCATAGGTTGATTTCATGAAGAGGTGAATCCCTGGGGAGGCCACCTATTGATCATGAAAAGAGTGGAATCATTGGTCGAGCTATGGATTTACAGAGGCTAGGGGTTAATCATGAAGAGGGTAAGAATTGTTTAGAGAGAATATTTTTGGAGGTTGGTTCTTAATTGTGAAGAAGCTAATGAATATGGTGAGAAGTTATAGAAATAAGGGAACTGTATTTTCATGGTTTTATTAAAACATGGATTTAGAAAATCTATTTTCCCATATTTAATTAATAAGGAAAATAGATGAATCTAAATAGGGTATTATTATAGTTTTGAAATCTTGAGGAAATAGTTCGATTTTATTAGAAAATGTTTGTGATATAAAATAATGAAACGAACATGAATGAAATATTGAATTCATAGATCTCTAATGGATTATAAGGGTACCACTCAACAAATCATTACCAAGATCCACCACTATAGTAGTGATTGAATATTCTATACTGTGTTCCCTATGTTTATTTATAATTATAGGGAATATTATATTCATTATTTCTACGGTTAGGAATTGATTCACATAATTATTATACTCCTTACATTTTAAACATTAATAGTGTGCCATTAAAAAATACCTTCTTCTCTTATATTATACTTTTTTGCATCATTTGATAAATAACGAGGTTTATGGACAGCTATAACACATTTAGAACATCATCCTAGTAATCATCGAAAATTTCTTGGGTGTTTTATCCGATATTTCTTATACAAATAGAGTAATATATTATTTTCTTCTAATGATTTTTCATCTAAGTTACCTTGAAACTCCATGTTCTATTTCTTCTATTTAGAGTAATTAGAGTCTCAATCTTCCATCTCCACCTTAAGTTCATATATTATAATATCATCATTTCTACAACTCTTATATCTAGTTCCCTATAATGAATTGGCCTAAAGTCACTAAAGAATCTTTTAATCTAACTCTTAGGATTTTTAAAAATACTAGATGAATATCTTACTTGTCTTGTGATGTTTTATTAGAGATGGAAAAAAGATTCATAATACTATTGTTTAACATCTATAAATACATTCACCATCTTTTTATTTGGATTTAAAGGAAAATACATAGTGATGAACATTTTTTTAAAATCTACATGTACCATAAAGTCTGCTTCCTCCTTATTCATGGTATTATTAATAAGATTACAGCATTGGGTAACCTCACCTTCCAACTGAGCAATAGCTAGAAAAAACATATCAAGTTATGATCACTAAATAATAGATAATATTTTTTCAATTTCATTATTAAATTACTCAATAGTGAGTGGATTAAATGTGACACTGATATAGGGTGGACATTTCCACATGAAAGGCTCAGACAAAAGATGCTTCCTCCATGGTTCTTTTGGAAGATCAACAAGATTTTCATTATTTATCATTGATTATGAGAGTTCAGTGATGATTTCCATGATATTTTTTACTGAGTCCTCCATTTTATTTGGTTATTAATTAGTGTAATTATCACATTATCCCTTACACTTATTGTTAATTAAATTTCTTTTATTTCTTTCCATTTCCAACACCAAAAGTGGTTAACAATAGTGATGAACATTTAACATCATAGGGGATTATAATAATTAATAATATAAAATGGATTTATTCTTAACACATTTTACCCTATTATGTCATCAAATAATCCTATAATTCTTTTGGTTCAACGAAATCAATATTAGTATAACCTTTGTTACTTTTAGTTGGGTAATCTTATAAATCTCATCCTAATGCCTTAATCTAACTAAGAAATTAATCCTTCATAGTTGTTTGTAAATAGAATATAATAAACAAAATTATAACTCAATAAGATTATATATAGGTGTGAAGTCTTAATCCTACAAATCATGAATCAGATTAATGATTGAGTCAACGATCAACAACCCTTTTGGTGGTAATTACTCCTAGGTGCTAATGTGCCACAACTATATCCACTTTTGAGTATCTGGATAGAGAATTATTTCTAGTAAAACCATATACTAATGTATTAAAAAATACTATAAGATATCATATCATTTTTAATATCATATCAATTGTTTTTAATGAAATTATCTTTCACTAATACAAAAGGTAACAAAAATAATCTAAAAAAACATAACATTCACTTGATACAAAATGATGTGATAGAAGCTAATCAATGATTTATCTAACATCAATTGCATATTTAAAACATTATATTATTCAAAAAAACTCAACCATTTAAGAATCTATTGTTTTAGTTCAATTGAATACTATTTAGATAAGAAACATATTTTATAATGCCTGTTAAAATTTCCCAATATATTAATCATACCAGACCTTCTTCAAAATACCTCACAAGATAAAATCGTTGTTGTTACCGATGAAATAGAAACATAATAAAGGGGTCTTCGAAAATTCCCATTAACGTAAAAAATAAACACAAAAACATATCACCCATATTGAGACCATAATAATATGACAAATTATAAAGAGTGAAATGTTTGACTAAAAGAATAAGATATCATTAAATGGTTCAGAGAACATGATAGGAGAACAAGTAATCCCATATGTTAAAATATATAATGTGGTATAAAGATAGGGAAAATATGAGACAAAAATCCTGAGACATGGATCATAACATAGTCCCATATTAAAGGAGTGTGTAAGTAACATATGAAAAGAAAATGAACAAAGTGGATCAGGTATCACCACAAACTACCAATAATGGATCACACCTCATAAACTATTTCCCATTTCAGATCAAGCATGACTACCCATTTCTCCATTATCTCATAAGAAGTAAATATTTACTGAATTCATTGTTGGAATATATAGGTCCCACATTCTAGTTAATTATTAAAAATACATATGTTTCCCATAATAAAAAATCTAATTATTTCATCATTAAAAATAAATAAATAAGAACGAGTTTCACATTGCATTTAAAAATATATCTCATAGATAACAAAATAAAATAGAAAAATTGGCCCCAAATTCTATTACCCAAAAGAGGAACTTCATAAAATCATGTATTCAATGATTTATAAAACATTACATCATGGAACATAGATCCATTTTAAGATAAAGAGGAAAATATAAGTCAAATCATACAACAGAGTAAAAATGATTGTTTTTTAAAGGAAAATTATAAATATCACATTAATTGAAATAAATCCCTATTTCAAAATAATATAGAAGAATATTGGAATTATTTGCTAATATATAATATAATGAATGATCCATTTAAAATAAATTCACATATTATGAGATGAAAATTATTCAAAACAAACTAATTTTTTTTAAATTAAAATCATTCATGGAATGGGATTTTAGTTAAGGACATATTTTCCCTAGAGGCATAATAGTTTACATCATATATAAAAGTACATCATTGAATAATTAGAACATTTAAGGTGGATGTTCAAAATAAACTGCATAACTCAAAGTTGTTGTTTTAAGTTACCAAAGTCCCTTACGACTCAAAAAAATTTTAATCTAAATAATATGAGAGGGAGTTCCTAAAATGATCCTTAAAACCATATTAAATGGAATGTTAAGTAAAAAGGGTATTTAGAACACCCTATAAAATAATATGGTGCAAAAAATCAAACATATCTTGTGGAATAGAATGAAGATACAAATGACACTTACCTTTGATAATTTCTTCCAAAAATATGATATAACATCCTAAATAATAGACATAAATATCATAATTAATTATTTAATAACCACATTATTAATAAAATAATATTTATATTTTTCATTTACAATCAATTTTTATGTTTATATTATTTAGTTTTTACCTTTTTTCCCACATCATGTATTTATAGTTTTTATTATTTGTAATAGTTTCGTAAAAGAAATGTTGATATTAATTCATATTCATTATTTAATCATTAAAAGATCATTATAGATGTTATATTTTATAAATTACAATGATCTATTAACTTTTAATTTCTTTTTCTGAGTGTTGAATTTATTATACTCACTAAAAACCCATAAGATGTACACATCAATGATTTTCATAACCAATGAAAGTTGTTTTATTAATTATATAGTTAAATGTTGTTGTATCCTTCCTTGGACCAATGAAATAATTATTCAAATAAATATTTAATATTATGAAATTAATTATGTTTTAATAGTCATCCATGATATAATTTCATTTCTTTTTTTATGTAGGTGGTCAAACTGGCCCAAACATGAACATACCAAGATTAATGGATGATTATGACGTGATTTAGTTGAATTTTCATTATAAAAGTAATATAATGTTATAGTTTTTCATTTTTTATTTTTATATATCTAAATAAAAATTATTTACAGTAATAACTGATGCATAAAAAACACTAATATATAACAAAAAAATCTTTTATTGCTCGCTTGTTTAATATGGTTAATTTCATAAGGATTTATTATCATTCATATCATTATTATGTTATTAAATTTATATTACCAACTATTTATTCACATTTTTAAAATTTCATTTATCCGTTAAAATGTCTCTTAGAACCATCCATGATTTATGTTAGTGAAAAATGAAATACATAGATCCCTGAAGGAGGTATCCCACAGGTATGCATGTATAATGATTTTTTTTTCATAAAATGATAGAGATGAGTAATATGGATTATAATTTAATAATATTCAATATGTAAAAAATATCATAATTATATATGAAATTTTTATTTTAATCATACTTTTCTGGTGGTTAGGGAAACTAAACATCCTACTAAAGGGAGGCAGTAGTCCATACATACACACATTTAAGGTTTTATTTTTTATTAATGGAAAATGGAAAGGTTGTAAAAGATTTTACCATCATCAAAATAACAAATAAGTATGACTAGGATATTTATGTCATCCTTTTAAGATGGTCTAATGGAATTTTAGGAATAATATCTACACATAAATAAATAGGAACAATTAATAAATAGTGAGAAATTAATACCTCATTTATTGGATTATATATTTTTATGGGTGTTAAGCCTTTGAGGGATGATATTTTGAGAATAAAAGAACCTATTTAAGGTGAATAATATTGTTTTGGATATTTTTGGATAGAGTTTGGGCTGAAAATAGTGGGTTTTGTTGTGAGGGGATGTTAGTAGAGGACATCCCATTTTGTAAGTGAAAACGTATGTCATTTTTGTAAATATTCATAACTGTTTAATAATAGGAAGTCACTATCAAGGAATGTGGCTAAAATGTTCTAAAATAATATATAGTATAATTTATAAGGTCAATAAAGGACATAACCAAATATTCCTACAAATTTTCTAAATAAGTTTGAAGTCATTTACTCATAGATTTTTACATTTACCATTTCCTCTTTTACCATAGTAACTAGGTTTTACCTAAGTAACTTAACATTTATGCTTAAAAAATGAAATTGTCCTTATTTTATAATTTGGACCACCTAGTTCCAATTTTAAAATACATTTAATTTTATTCTATATTTAAATGTAGTAAATTTTATTTTAGATTAATAATAATATGATTTATTAAAATAATTTATTAACTAAAATATATTACATAAGTTATAAATCATTAAATATAGGTTTGTAAATTCCATTTAATATTCTTAATTTTATAATATAACTATTCAAATGAATATTTTTTCTTTAAATCAAAAATATGAATTTAATTTTTTAAAATTTCCATACAAAAATTTATAAAAAAATTATTTAAAATATAAAATATAGAAATAGAATGTTTTTATAAGAAAAATAGTTTCAGTATTTTATCTATTTTTCATCTCATTTTTTATAAATCACTAATTATACTAGTGTTGTTGGTTTATTCATACAAAAATATAGAATTCTTCAAAAAAATTAGTTTTTAGAAAAAAAAAATATTTTATCTTCTTTACTTTTTACACTATTTAAGACAATATTTAATGAGAACATTATTTAATTTTTGTTTCTTCATATATTTATATATATTTTATAATTAGTTTATCGCTATTTATGCCTCAAAATACCATGACTACATTACAAAGTTCTATATTTTATTTATTTCAATTTTGAATATGGTACAATCTATTGAACGTAATTTTTATTTTAGGATAGATATGTAACTAAAACTCATTTTTTACATGAATATTGATTTAATAATTCTTGTATAATGGTTTGAATCTAAATGAAAATATTTTTGGGTCTAAGGGAAAATAATGATATCAGTTTAGTCTTAACCAAATAATTACACCAAATTTAATTACTTTTTAAAAATGCAGATTTAAATTTTTCTAACAACCATGTGAAGATCATTACTCTATAATATTCTTTAATACGATTTTATTTTACAGAAATCATATGTGTAATTCATGATAATCTTAGTTTTTAAAAACCATTTAATCAAACCATTTAGTTGTTTATCTATCAAATTAAAAAATTTCATCACTACCTTTATCATTCCATGAAATGTGACTAAGACTCAACCATATGTTATAAAATTTGGTTTAAAATTTATTTAATATAATAAATAATTACAAAAAAATTGATATTTTGGTCTGGGTGAAAAACTATTTATTATTTTAATCTTTAATTATGTGGTTTTTAAATTTTTTAAATATTTATTCAAATTAATTTTAATCCAATTTTTTCAAAATAAACTTTCATGATAATTTATTCTATTTTTATTATTTTAATGGTGTTTTTTTTTGAAATAATTATAACACTTTAACTATAAATAACAATGCTTTAAAAAAATTATCACCCAAAAATATAAAAATTTAATGAGGACACCTAAATTTTTGTGGAACTCCAATACCATATAAAATTTTGGTTTAAAATAAGAATGAATAATAAACATGGATAACATGTTGGAAAATAAAAATAAATCAACATAATTTAAATAAAATAATGTTAAATATTAGGAATATTATATCATAATTCCATGATATATCTTAATTTTGAGATTAAATTTTGATTTTTACACAGGTTGTCAAAATTATATAGATTTTCTAGAAACGAATCAAAAAAAACTAGACAAGATTCCATAATGTGTTCTCTATATTAAAATATCTAGGAGTGTCTTAGGAGCTTCTAATGGTGAGGTTTTTCCCTTTTTTAGGAATGATGTTGCAAAGTACTGATTATAATGTACGAACACCCTTATTTGGAGTTTGGGAAGACATGAAATTTATCTTTTCCAGGAAATATTTACTTAAAATATAAACTAAAAATAATAAGAACTATAAATATACAGAATTATAGTGTTATAAGGGAATATAATTCACAAATATTTTGAATCTTTTAAATGGTCATGCGCCACATTTCTATACCATTACAAAATAATAAACTACCAATATAACCTTTTTATAGTCTTTTAATCTATATTGATCATATTATTATTAATTCTATTTTTGGAGGTAACAAAGAAGACAAGTTTCTAGTTATGGTAATGATGTTAAATGTTAATATAGATAAAAACCAACAATATTGTTTGTATTCAATTACACCAGTTATAGAAGAACATGATGTGAATAATATAATTTAACATAAAAGGATGATACAAAATTTTATATTTCGGTATCTATATTTTATATTCTTTGTGTCATCGATACATGCTATACTAACCAGTACCCTTAACTAAGATTTTTTTAGATTTTTTAGGGAATGTTTCTAGGACATCCATCTCGATTACAATTTAAGTAGTAAAATTATAAACCATTTAATTCTATTAGGATCCAAAACCAATCCTTTATAAAAGGGTTCAGTTAAATCATCCTATATAACCATGGTTCAACTTAAAGGAATGTATTCATCCTCCACAGCCATGAAAAATACCTAAAAACCACAAAATTTCCAATAACAGCCTAAAAGTAAAATCTATTCAAGAATATTTAATTAAATAAATGATTTATAGTAATATTTTGTTCTAAAAACCTAAAACATCTACCATAAATGAATTTTTTACTCAATAGATAAAATTAACAAAATCGATTGGATAAATCAACTAATAATTGTCCAATTAATTTCCTTATCAACCTATAGTCATACCATTAGACACGGGACATTTCAATTATATTACCCCAACTATTGGTTCAAAATTTAAAAACAAAATGGTTTTCTGACCTTGGTTGGTACCATCCAACAAAGATTCAACTGAAATTATCCATTATAATTCAATGGAGAAAAAATCATAGAGTGGATACCCATCTAGGAAAAGAGAGTGTCTATTGATGATCCCTATAACCGAACCATTATTGTTAATTTTTACCCCAAATAACTTCATAATATAGAAAACCTATTGAAAATAATCTTGATAAATACATCCTAGAAACATTTAAAAAATTATAGGTTTACATCCCTCTAATAAATGATGTAAAGTGTATTTTGTAACATGATATGTTTTTTAAAGATATATGGATCAGAGAACAGTTAATTTATATAGATTAGTAGGCTTTTATTGGAGTATTGTCATAGGTTTCTAATAATAATTTCCCTATTAAAGTCATGTATCTTATAGAATTGTTGATTCCATGTATCATAGGTGGGTTCGTCTCTTATACCATTATTCTTAATATAGGATCATTAATAAATGTGATGCCTCAATCTATGCATTTTTATTTTATATTTGGGGAGATAAAATTGATATTTATAAAAAAACATTACAAATATCAGAGTACTTCATACCCATAAATGTAATATATAACTTTTTTTATTGGTTTAAAAATTTGATAATCCAAGTTGAGTTATATTATTTTAAAATATAAAATGATATTATGAGATGAAAAAATTAATATTATTAGAGATAAATTACTTATAAACTAGGAAAAACATAAGTAATCTTCATTATAGTGATTTATATATTTATTTTTATAGTGAAACTAATCACATAAAAATCATTGATTCCAAAAAACATTGCTACATAGAATTTTATAATCTTTTATTTTATTTCATTATTATATCATCTTTTAGAATCAAAAATTATCCTCCTTTATTGTATTATATTTCTTATTTTTCATCAATAATAAAAATTTAATGGAAACAATTATGTGGTAATTCTTCTACGAAATGCTTATTTTTTAATTAATGAATTTTTTCATATCGAGTTTCCTCCAACCATTAATGATTATATATAAATTGAAAAATATTATTCCATACATGGGAATTAACCGTTTAAAAAATATATGTTTTAAAAGAAAAATGTATTCCCCATGATATCCTAAAAATAAAAAATATCAAATTAATATGAAATAAGACCACTACCCTTCAATTTATAAAATGAATATCCTAATAATTCTTGTAATTTTACCAAATCCATTGCTTGTTTCTATTATCTATAGAATAATCCAATATTTCTTGAACTTTTGTAGAGTTATAAATAAGTATTGAGATGAAATATTGTTTTGAATTAATTTTGTTTCCCATTAATATATATATATATACTATTTTTTTAAATGATGAGTATAAAATAAAAACGTAGGTGATCATACCCAATCATATTTTATATTGGTAAAATTAATGTGATAATTCTATTTGTTTCTCATGTTATTTACCTAATTTCTAACATCCAATAGGTCAAATCACTTCTTTTAATTCTAAATAAAACAAGTCTCATTATCATAAAAAATAAAAATATTCAATTGGTACAAACCCATGAGAAAAAATTATGACATGGTTATTAAGATCATCATTGATTAAACTAAGAAACTAAGAAGTCATAATCTCTATTATTGAACATTTAATATATTTTATAAAGGTTGTAAAGTAATTACCACTAGATTTTACTCAACTTTTCCCAAATTTCTCCAAAAAAATAACTTCATTAACCTCATTGGCATAATTATATAAAAGAGAGTCCCATTTAGTATGGGAAATAAATAGGTACTTTCCATTAATATGTGGTTACTGATTTTTATGATTATTTAAAGAAATACATGGATTTATTAATGGATGATTTAAACATCCATGGGTTATATTGTAAAATAGGATTTATTAATATTGATGTTTTAATTTTGTGTTGTAATTTTCAGAAGGAGAATGGTGTGACACCCTGGGCTCCTCACACCCATCTAACTACACCCTACACTTAGTCCTTATTTCTAGATAATCAATCCCTATTTCTTGAATACTCTACACATATCCATATGAATAAAACCCATTCCATCAATAATATGTTTCAAAGTCTCTTCCCCAATAGTTCCCACTCACCATACTAGGGAACCTGAGGTAGTTATGAGTAGTTACCCCATAATCTAGGTTGCATTACCTCCTATTTCCTATAAAAATTCCCACATAGCTGACTTTTTTGGGAAATATTTGGATAACCATAGTTCCAATTGTGTGAAAACACTTCTCAATATTTGATCCTACATTCCAAATTATTGAATCTCTCCATTAAAATATCTTCAATTTATAAAACCAAAAATAATTATATGAACCAAGGGTATTTGATTCCTCTGGAAATTTAGACATAAAATTTCATGAAATAACATTTTATTCCTCATAGAGATCATAATAAGGAAACCATAAGGATAATCCCACTTGGAAACCAAGTTACCTAGGATTTTTGACTATCCCATTAGAGATCCACCTCTCCCCTGATCAAGGGCCTACCTCATTAGGGTGCCTCTTCACCATGGTTTCTCCAAGAATCTTAATTAGGGTTCAAGGTCACCCAAGATCTAAGACAACCCTAATAGGGAACTACCTTACCTAGGGTCACCTAATATGTAAAAATAGGTTGACACATTGCCTAGGGTTCTTGGGAAGGAACTCTAGGGTGTCACCTCACATAGTTTTACCCAGGGAGCATACTAGAGATATGCATCACTTAGTTGAATAAGAAGTTCCCGTAGATTTTCCACTCAACAAAAACTCCCATTAAAGGGAATGTATTATGTTTTCACCCATAAACCCTAATACAAATCTAAATGTAATTGTACCTAGATATTAAAAGGTATATTCGACACTTGCATGTTCAATAAAAACCCAGATGATTCTTCAATGTCTATGCATAATCTAGAGATATAAAACATACATGATCAGTTCACTATGCATGTATGTGTACTCCCCTCCAATAATATATTAAATTTATATTTGGATTCATACCCCATGTGGTATACAATCCTCAGTTTCCCTCTATAACTATTAGGTTCCTGAAAATACAATCAATCATGTATTCACTTTATAATAAGGGTATATGTCTTTATATAAATAGGGAAACCTCTCTAGAGTAAGTATTCTAATAATAGTTGTTCCCAACTAGTCCTCATATATTTTATGCATTTGGTACCCCTAATTTTATTATATCATTCAATCACAATAATTTTTCCTTTTGGATCATCACTCATAAATCACCTAACTTGGATAGTTTGAATAAACACCATTTCTTCAAAGTACCCAACCGACTCATTGGTTTGTCTAACTAGTGTCTAACAAATGACCCACAAATATAGATGGACCTTTTTCCTGGTGTAAAAAACAATCAACCATCAGCTGGTCAATCTTCTGGGTTGAACTTGAAAGGGTTTTATTGTGTAATTACTATACAAACCATTTTTAAAACCATTTCATATATTTTTCCATTCCGTAAAATTATAAACTACTTAAAATTTTTCCTAATCAATTGATCTTAAAATATAATACATAAGAGTTATAGTTTCATGAACCTATGTGGAAAATAATTTGTCATAGTTGGTCTTGGATTCATGAACTTAAAAGGACTAACATCATTTTTATACTCGTGACTTTAAAATTAACTTCATTTTTTTATGATTCACAACATTAAAATCCACACAATGGTCCTTATTAAATGACCTTAAAAGGTAGGGAATGACCTGTTAAATGGATCCAAACTATATGGGTTTTTATTACCTAAATAAGGATATATAGGATTCCCGTCTCACAGGTGAAATCTAAATTCCTCTTTACCTACCACCTCTAAGAAAGATGGTAAATTTCAGAGTTCCCAACTACGTAGCTTTAAAAAAAATATAATTAAATGATAAGGGGAATGATATAAACCCGATCATTAAGAAAAGTGTTCAAATCAAGGCATCATATTATTTTATTACTTGAAAAAAATATTTGGTTGATATTATTACTAGGAATCATTTAAACAGTATATATTTAATCTATGAGAGAGTGCCAAACTAGACTCTACAACTCTTCATGGGATGATATGACCTCCCATACTCTCAACCTCAATGAAAAATATAAAGTATCATTAGATCATTATAATGATCAATCACATTACAAATTGGGACTGTATCCAATCAAAAAGTCTGTCATAAATGTGTAGGGGATGAAAAATAGTGAACATAAAAATAAATATTTTACCCATGAAAGATATTTATTGACCATGAACACTTACTTATGATGATTTATTTACAATCTTCTTCTTTTTGTGGTTTATTTATGTGAACTCTTAAACCAAAAAATCCAAGTAGAATCATCACTCAATGGAATATAAAGCATTGAATTCCCTGTATCAACAAGGATAAATGGTAGATGAACCAACTTGCCTTATAGATTCCATATTATAGATCCATGAAAAATTATTTAGTTAAAAATAAATATTGTTACCGCAAAACACCAATGGGTTTTATTACCTTCTCATTATCTATAATTCAATGGGATTAACACCATTATTTTTACATATAACTTCTATATTTCCTTCTAAAACCTATAGTTGGATCATGATAGTGTTTAGGATATGAGTTCTCATAACCCTCCCACCAATGAAAGGCCATAAAGACATGTGTGGCCCCTATTTCCAACTCAACTACTTCAGAGGTCTCTCACTAGAGCCAAGAAACACAAATAGACCTTATCATAGATAGGTAGATGAAAACATTCAATATGTGTTGATGGACACCCAAGAGTAATATTGGATAGATTTTATCAGCCATGATCATCACCATAACCGCTCATCCTATGAACCTTAGGTGTTAGTATATGACGTTATCTTTAATATAATCTTCTATACTAAGTTATAAAGGTGGATATAGAGGGACATATGTTATCCAAACCTATAAAAACTACCATATTGTCTAGTCTGCTAAATACCCAAAACCCACAATATTATCTTTAATGTTATTTGGGAACAATTCCTAATCACTCTTTATAAATAGCCATATATTATGAAAATGTAGCAACCATAAACTATTTTTGTAAGTCAATTTCTAGTGAGTAAAACTACAAATATTCTTATAGGTTCTCCCAGAAGTACTCATAATTTTGTTCCTCCCAAAAAAATAAAATATCAAATATCGAGGTCCTCTACACTGTGTAAATTGTGAGGATAAAAAATGCAGGGGGTTCTCTAAAAACATTAATCATGATGTTCCACCCTATAATAGTATAATAATCAAACATGGAGTTACTCCATAAGAAAATGAAAACACCAAACATGAATTTCACCCCTATAGTGGTAATCTTGATTACATAAATTGATATATAGGTTTAACCTAATGAACTCATCATAAAGGTATTATCTTTGGTGGAAATGCTAAATAGTCAATTCTTCCTTGTGATATTAACTATCAATTAATCAACAATGTAGCTTCTCCTTATGGTCATCCATAGATAGAAAACTCTAGGGGTCCTGCATGGAGTCATTTTTATTAATTTTCTCATCAAAATGAAATGAATACTGGTTTTAGAGGCTCTTTTTCATGACCTACTCCCTATAAAGGTACCTTTCCTAGGACAAAAATAAGAGAAGGGAGATAATGATGCATGTAGCCAATGTTCAATAAGCCATGGGTTTGTTATTATCGTAGAGGGTATAACATATATAAAAATGGGAGGAAGTACACTATAAGTGTATATGAGGAAAGGGAGATAAGATAAGTAAAACAATTATATGGTATTCCGATATATGTATGAAAATATAAGTACATATATGTAATTTCATACAAAAGTAATACAAATAGAATGGAAATAAAGGTTCCAAAAGAAAACCAATATATTTTCCATGAATCCCAAACCATACATAAAAAACCATGAGATATAAATATCAATCATGATACCCAACCTTCCCCTACTGACCTAAAAATTGTTTATATATACATTAGGTGAGAATAATAGAAATATTATGTAGGATACTCCCTAAAAACTCTCATGGAAAAGATATAGGAATCATTCTAATGAATAATGAAAAAAAATGAAACTAAATAATCTTTTAGATAGGTATTCTAGGTTACCACCCTCACCATGTCTATCTATCATTATGTAACATAGACAAGTGATCATATATTATTTTAATAAAAAAAAATTACCTCACTACCACTTCCTAAGTAGTTTAATACTCTTGCACAATGTCACATGTCCTATGATATGTCTCTTCAAAAGAAGGCATCCCAATGAATCATGGTCTGTGTATCATAACATGAATATCACGCATCACATAATCTAGTCATTGAATTTAAACATTTATAATGTAATTTAGTTTTTTTTTTGGATCAACCTCAACCTATGTGGTGTTTATCATACATTGGGTATTTTACCTCATGCCATCATAGCCCATACATCCATTATTACACCTCATTCCATAGAAAATCATTCATTGAGTAATATACATCAATCTATCACATCCCATTAATATCAGACCAATAATAATCCTTAGAATATAATATTCCAAGATGCACATGTGTGAAATAAAAAAAATTATATCTCTTTACAAACTTATATGGGGAAAACTAACCATTGTGTATACCAACACATAAAACTACCAGGAGATGAGGGAAAGGAAAGATGGTCATATTCATCCATCGGTCCCCTGATAACATAGAAATTGGGGAAAACACCATCCCAAGTTCCATTGTGTTTCAGTGTATCTACCAATAAGGTCATCATTGTATATTAAATCATAAACCATAAAGTATATAATATAAATTAAAACCTCACTATGGAAATTAATGAAGTATTATACTCAACTAAAACTATCATATCTCAAAGACATTGTTTCGATTAATAAGAAATATACATCCTATAAGAAAAAATGAATTTAAAAGACATACATTAACATTTTCTTTACTTTTAACGTCTCAATTTAGATCAATTAATTCATTATCTATTAAATAATATTTTCCCTTTAACATTTCATTAATCAATAAATGAAGTTTATTCCCTCTAATACTAACTAAATTGAATCCATGGTTTTCATGATTAATATCCTCTCATTATACCAATAGAAACCAATCCCAAGGGTTAGAAAATTAATTATTATTTTACCAGTCCATAATTCCAAGTAATCAATGAAACATCATAAGATACCATAAAAAGTTTTATAAGCAGGAAAATCAAGATTCCTCTTGTTTTAGGGAATGAAATACACAAAAAATAAACAAACCCACTATCCAACATTTGAATAGATTTATTAACAACCAATAATCCAACATTTCAGCACAATAATAGGAAGTCAAAAATTCAACCTGTTACATCTAACATGGTTCCATCCATAACACCATCATGTATATAACTATAAAAATCACCATCATAGGCCTCAACTACTACTACATCCCCAGGTCTCCCCATGCATATCTCATTAGCCAAGTGTCATCCCATGGAATCATCACATCACATATAAAGTCTCATAACCAGAGAAAAAATAAGTCAGTAAGAAAAAAAGTTGAGTCAACATGGTAATATGGGGCAAAAAAAAGAATATAATATTCATATGAAAAAACCCACTCATGGAACCAAACATTTATACTTTTCGAAATATTGGATTTATTCCACCATGAATTAAAGAGTTAATTTAATAAATCTTATAACTCTATATATACTAAGGCATCATCTTTAAAAACTATTAACTTATTTAAACATGATTTAAAATAAAAATTATATCTTCCACAAAATATAAGAAGTATAATTCTAAATTAACACAAATTTTATTATTATTTTCAAAAAAAATATAGGATTAGGGTCTTTATACATTTACATTATCATATAGAGGAACAATTTAATTAAACACCATCGGGCATCATTTGATTCTCTTTAAATTATAAGAATGAAAATAATTATTAAACATGTCTATTTAATTATTTATCAAACCAAGTCATTATTATATTTAAACTCTTAATCACATTCCATCACATTAACATGCTAACCTAGGAACTAAAAAATGATTAAAAATGAATAAATATAGAGAAAACGCTATATAAAAAACATGATCCAAGACACTATGATGATATAAAACATGAATTCTATACAAACATAAAAATATTATTAATTGAATATGTATTATTATTTTTATAGGTTAAATTTTCCACCATTAAAGGAACTAAAGGATGATTAATTTACTATTTCATGTAATATAAAATGTAGAATCAAAAAAATCTCTACCTTAAAGATTTAAAATTCCTCAAATAAGAACAAAACAAAAAAATATCATGATATACTCTCCCATTAGAAAACAACACCCCTCGAAGGATGATCCACCACAACCACCCTCAAAAACGAAATAAAGATCTCAATAACAATAATATAGATCAATCACCAAAGCACGGAAAGGAACAACATGAGGAAAAATGACTGATACATGAATAAACCATATGAAATGGAGAAATAACTCACCATAAATCCCCAAGATAAAAATATAAAAACTCTGTACATTTTTAATATTACTACATTATTTTAAGTACAATTATCCATCAAATAACAACCATGGATCATAATCTATGGTGTATTTTTATGATTAGGTACATAATTAGAAATCATGAAACCAAAATAAAATAATTGTTCATTTAATTTATATAATTATATATTAACTATATTTGATCTCTTAAATCTACATAGGATAACCCGGGGAACACATGTAAAAAAGTGACAAGATAAAAATCAATGTAAGGGAAAACATAGGAATAAAGCATAGATCATGGGTTAGAAGGCATAATATGATGAGACAAAAAGTCATGGAACATGGGTAAAAATATAGAATCATATTTTAAAGAACATCTGATCATGTGATCATGTGACCATATAAACATAGGAATGATAAAGTAACATAAAACATGACATAAAAATAGGTCATGGGTAACTGCAAAGACTATATCATAGGGTGACAAAGTCCCTTAATAGATTAGGTTTACTCCCTAATTCCATACACGACGTCTCATGAGACTAAACATTACCCAATGAATTAGAGAACTATCATAGAACACCCATTATAACATATTCATGAATATGTGTTCCAAAAAATATTTAAACATAAATAATACACATAAGAGTTACCCATTGAATAAATGGGTATCATAATCATGTCACAAGGCATAACCAAAGGTTATATAATAATTATGATCATGAAAGAATATATTTAATTCATAATTTGAAATTAATAATGGAATAAAAGCATATATTGTGAAAAATTATTTTGAACTAAATTAAATACATGCAAAAAGAGTGTTTGGAAAATATTAGGAATGAGTAACTTTAGTTCAGTTTGAGGGAAAATAATAAAGATTATTTAAAGAGGAAAAATGAATAATTGTTTTTATAAATAAATAAATTTAATAATATATTATTTCATGATAAATTTTGTTATCTTAGAATTTTATTGGTGGAATAAAATAGTGTATGTAGTGTACTTGAAAATGGGTACGAAATTGGGGATGTTCCCTTTAATCGGTCTTGCTTATCAGAAGGAATTGAGAAGGGAAGATTTTTAAACATGTATTCCCCCACAAAATAATGATTTATTGATATAGATAAAAAATTTCAGAATATATAAAGATAATTGATAATAATTATATAAAAATAAATAACAATTACAATGGGTAAAGAGAGAGAAAGCATAATCCAAAAGAAAAAATAGGGGTTCTGAAGGATCCATTACCTTATGTCTGAATGTGTTCTACACTTAAAATTATTGTCCTAGATAAAAAAATGAGACACATTAATTAATAAGTTAATATGATCTTATATATTTATTTTATTTATTATTTTTTTATTCAGTTAATTAATGGTCATTTTGATGAGTTGTAAGGTTCAATTTCGTTGTTCTGGAAGTGTTCGTTTTCATGGTTTCATGGTCGGTTAACATTTATTATTTGTGGATACTCTTTTTAAATTGAAAAAAATATAAGTATAATGATATGGTATTAATATAATTATAGATTTTAAAATGGTCTGATGTATTCTTTTCCTCAAATATAAATATGATTCATTTGATAAAATGTTAATGATAAACACTTGGTTTTTTGTGGTTTTTTGATCATCGTGAAGTAGTTTTGTTTTATTATTTAATATTATACATTTAATTAGTTACATATTGTAAAATGATATATAAAATAAAAATTTAAATATTATAAAAACATAATAATGGTTTTATTACCAGCCTTGATTGTGATAATGGAAGACGTACACTGCTCAGTATGAATGCTGTTAATCAACACCTCAGAAAAGATGATTCCATTTTCTGAGTAAATTGATAAGACAAGAGATTTTATTATGGATATCAAATAAAAAAATAAAATTATAGTATTTATATAATACTGGAGTAATCATGTAACTTTTTATAATGGAGGAATAGATGATGTATAATAAAGAATGAAATTAAAATAAAAGGTTGGGGGATTTTACCTCTGGAATATTATCTACTTGAGAACCTCACTAGGGTACTTGAGTATGGTATTTTTTTGATAAAAGAAACTCAAATATGTGGGAAAGATTATTGGGAAGATAACATTATAGAATTAAAAAATCCTCATGGTTTTAGTTGTGTGAAGAGAAGGGGTGGTATTTATAGTTGGATGAGAGGGGTGTTTTTTGATTATTTTTTTCATTTGTTTATTATTTTGGCTCAACACTATCAATAGAATTTATTATTGTGAATAAATAGGGAAAATAGTTCATGTGAGTTCTAACCAATTTGTTCTAACCTCTTCAATACATCATTCAGGACTCAATAATTCTTGTATTTGTCAAATACCATAAATTGTGCTATTTCACTATTAAACCAAAATTCAACTATTTAAGAAAAATCCCAAAAACTCGCACTAAACATTTTTCGACGCGTATATTTCAAAAATGGACTCCATATCCTAAAAATAAATTTATAATTATTTTTAATTTAATTTTTTGACTAAATCATCATTTATTCAAAAAATATTGATTTTAATATTATAAATGATTTTGTGACACATAAAAATTAAGTAAGCCCTCATAAAATTATAGTAAAATTATAAGATAGAAAAATATTAATTTATGAATATATTTTATGAAAATAAATTTTATTATACATCATTATATTAATTATAAAATTGTTAAAACAAAATTACGTTTCACAAAAATGCTAACACTTAATTTATCATTTTTTAAACATCTATTTACTTATTCCATAATATTAATATATCATATTTTAATTTATAAGATACTAATATTTTATTTATACTTTCATAGGGGAGGTTACTATTCAAATATACATATTACTATTTTTAATAGTCACATTAATATTCAAATGATTTGAAAACTATTCCTATGGTCTAATTTATAACTGTCATAAGGGTTTACTACTTCCTAGAAATACCTCATATTCCATTTATAAGTCACTTATATTTTCTTTCAAGGTTATATAAACCTTAATCGCTATAATGACTATTTTACTATTAACATTATGTTCTATATCTTTACATTTGTTCATGAGTGTGGTCATTCTATTCGACTGAGAATATCCAAATTTTCTTATTCTTATTTTTTTCTATTTGTTATCCCACTGTAGTATTTTAGATTCTTATTGGTTCATTTTCCAACTAATGTATCATTATTTATTTATGAGGATAATGTTTTTATTGGCGTCTCTATTTGATGTATGTGATTTATACTTCATGAAATATTAAGGGAAAATTTTATGGGTAAAATTTGGAGTCATTACATTCTTCCCCCCTTATAAAATTTCTCCCTCAAAATTTATTTTTACTTACCGAGGTTGAACTATGTGAGGATATATATCATTGATTTGTTTCTTTGGTTACCATGTCAAATATTTATATTTATGGTTCTCTATAGTACCATGACTAGGTGAGTATTCTTGTTGTGTATAAATTTACCTCTATGATACAAGATCTTCAATAGATTATCCTTATAAGATAGATCATTTTCTAGATGTACCACCCCTAAATTCAGTACATGTGAAAGATCAGTTATGTACTTCTTCAAGAGGGATATGTGGAATACATCATGTACTTGAGACATTTTCTGTTAAATTGATATTTCATAGGCCATATATATGACCCAATTAAGAATCTCAAAGGGTATGATGTAACTATGACTTATCTTTCCTTTATTCTAAAATATCATGACCCTCTTCCATATAGATATGAAGAGGAAAAAAACACCGACCTCAATCTCTAAGTCCCATTAACGATTATCTAAATATATATTCTATAGACATCGGGCATCCTTGATGTGCTACTAAATGGTTTTCATCTTTTTTAACATTTATTTGACCATTTTGTGTCCCAGTAGCTTTGGTTCCCTAACTTCATCCCAGCATGCCAATTTTCTACAATTTTCCCATAAATGGATTTATAGGGGCTCATTTGGATGCTTGAAGGAAACTGTAGTTATATGATTCCTCTAATATAGGTTTATGTTGGTCCCATCCTCCATTTAAGTCTATATAACATGCTCTAAAAATATCTTTCATTGTTTTAATAGTCTACTCAGATTGGAATCAGTTTGTGTATAATAGGACATGATGATGTTAAAATCAATATTTCGAGCATGTTAGAGACTTTTCTGAAAGTTAGATGTGAAGATCTCAATCAGATACAAATTATAGTGGTACCCCATAATACCTCAAAACGTATTTTATGTATATACATGTGAGCTGATTTAGTGATAAGTCCTTTAAAATTTTGATAAAGTTAGTTGTCTTTGTATGATGATATATTGTAACACCCCGAGATTTTATCAGAAATATTATTACATTGACATCTTTTGTTGTACGCTACACCAAGATTAGCTTGTGCTATACGCAACATCTTGTTAGCTTATAGTATATGCAAACACTATTCTAGGCTTATGTTGCACGCCAGAGCAACCTTCCTCGATAGCGTGTGTTGTACGCAATACCGAGTTTCACTAAACGAGATCTTATTATAATATTATTATGAACTAGCAGTTATGAATAGTAATTCCCAATTTTTGAAATTTTATAAATTTTATATTTCAAAATGCATTTCAATTTTTGGATTCGGAATATCGATATTATCCTAGGGTGAATTTTTGGTATTTTTCTGAAAACATTCAATTTTTGATGAATAGTGAAAACACTCAGTTACTATTTAAAAACTGACTTTTTATTTAAATAATTATTTATTTTATTTAAATTTATATTAGGTAAAAATAGATACTTAATATATATATATATATATATGTTCAATTTAATTCATTAGAGTCGGTTTATAATAATTTTATAGATATAAAAATTATATTGAAATTTTTACCGTCTTTTACCTACCACCTAGGAGCTTTTTCAAATTTGCATAAAACTTAATTTTACCACTTCTGTGAATGGAATTTCAAAAATCTGAGAGACATGGTTCATATCAGTAAGTAAAATGTGGTTTAATGAGATGAAAATAATTTTTTTGGTGAATAGTAACTTTTTACTTTTATTTACCACGGTTAAAAGTAAATAGGGCAATTAAGGGTAAAAATGATATTACTATTACCCTAACACGTGTCCTAATTTTTTTAGATAAGTGTAATTAGATAAAAAACAACCTTATGAATAAAATATGTCCATTTATGTCCAATTTTATTAGATTAGGAAATTTATTATTATTTTATTTAAAGAAGAGTTAAAATGTTTAAAATCAAAGTTTAATAACTAAAACATTTTTAATATAGGGTTATAAATAAGATAAATTGGACTATAAAAATTCATTAGAAATTTAAAAAGATTTCATACATAATTTGTTTTTATTTATAATTTTTAGACATTAAATAATTTAATTTATTAACGACACAATGATGATGCAGTAATTACCTTATTAATGGAATATTAACATAAATGATGTTATGAATACCCAAATAAATGTAATCTGAGACTTTTAATGAATTACACTAATTTTAAAGGTTAAGATGACATGTTTTTATTGATTTAATTAACTTTTTTAGAACTAATAATTCTGTTATGATTTTCACAAAAATCAATTACCAAATAGTGTCAAAATTGACCTAAAATAGTTATAAAAACAAATATTATATTATTAATTGATATTATATTACTAAAAATTTAAGGTTCTGAAAAATGACTTATATAAGGTTATATATATTAAAAATGAACCACTTGGGGTTCTATTAGAAGTTTATAGTATGTTTAGTAACCATATAGTGTAAGAAAACAAGAAGACACGGTAAAAGTTAAATTATTTAACTTAGAGTTAAATCTAAATGATAAGGCTAAAATAGTAACCTAAAATTATCTAAAACCTATTGGTTGAGAGGATTTATACCCATCCCGACATTATATTCTAAATAAGTCACTTTGGAGCCATTATAAACTGAATATGTCTTTATTATAAAATAATATTTTATGTTTTTCCTAAAGTGCCCCTCACCCCTCTTATAAAAGGACACCTCCTCCCTCTTCTCTTCACACAATTTGGAGCCTTAAAGCTCAGACAACACCTGACCATTTCCCTTATCAACTTCCCTAGAAATATTATAGAGGTTCCGGTCTCCTCAAAATACCAACTCTAGTCCCTTAAGAGGAAGCTTAAAGGAGGTGCGTCGAAGAAGAGGTAATCTCTTCTACAGATTCTTTCAAGTTTCTTTCTTCTTCAACTTTTTCTTTATTTGTTGTTTCATAGTAAATTAATAACATTAGTATCACCCATATACTGATATGTTATTATAAATATTAAACAATCCCATTTCATCTTCTATCCATCCTATGGAAAATGAAATCACCGCGCGTGCATACGTACCGAATACCGTCTTCAAGTCGTGGTGTAATCTATTTTTCCACCACCACCTTACATGGATGGGTATAATGGTGTAAAGAATAACTATATATGATTATTATAACATCATACTGATTCTGAGGTATTATATCATCCATTCCAATTCTATTCATTAATTATGCGGACGATATCATCGCTCGTGTGTATGTATGGATTACCGTCTCCACGATGCGTTGAGATTCATTCTCCATGTTATTCATTCAAGAATGATTATAAAGTATATATAATGAATAATAATAAAATATATGACATGATAAATCTACTGGATATATATGTATATATATATATGTCATCTACTCACTTCCATTCAAGTCAATATGGAAAGTAATAAAGCGTTCATGCGTACGTACGGCCTACCGTCTCCATGAATGGTGTATTTCATTTCATTTATCTATCTATTATATATATATATACTGAATATATATGATATATAAATCATTAATTACATTCTGGAAGTATGTAAATCATGATATAAGTAATAATAATATCACTATCAACAAGTTCAAACATGTATGCTAAATAAAATGATTTTACCCAAAACGATTCTTTAACATGGAAATTACGAAAGAACGGGTAGTATAAAGTAATAAATGAACCATATATGATATCATAACAATGAATATGATTCTTTAATAAGTCAATGACAATATTTAAATCATTATACAGGAGGTTTGGATATGTACGAATCATATCAGACCTAAGGTAAGGGAAAATCTCGAAATCTCAATTTTTATCCGAGATTGTTTATACTTCGGTATTTATTGGGGTCATATTTATCATCCAGATCCATGTTTCCTAAATATTTAATATTTTTTATATCCTTCTAAAACTGATAAAATCAAATTTTACCTGTTGGTGACTTTTTATTAAAAGATATGTAAGGAATCATTTTCTGTTTTCAAAATAAGGTACATTTTGACTTTTCCCAAAAAGTACGAGAAGAATGTTTTTTTAACTTATACGGCCTGAATGGAGTTTTATGATTATATAAAGAATTATTTTCATGAATATACCTTTACAAGTTTTCAAATTTTATTTAAATTAACATATATTAGTTTAAAATTGTATGACATGTTGAGAAAAGAAAAATGTTTTTTAAGAAGAAAGGATATTTTCCTCAGGAATGGAGTTTTAGTGTTTTATAAAAATTATTTTCCATATAAGATAACATACGGTTCATTTTCATTCCATATTATTGAATTGACTTGATTATGTTATGATGGAATTATTTTTATGAAGACCTTTTATGAATTATTTTATGAAGGCATAATGTTTAGGAATCCCATTCTTATTACTTGGGTTATGATATTATGCATGTTTTATGAATTTGTGGAACACATAAGAATGGTTTCATTATGAGATGGGTGGGACCTATATTTCTCTCCAATGCATTGGGTAAAGATTTATATCTCATGAGATAGACATGGCTGGGACAACAAGTGAATCTGGTACAGTAATAAAGGGCAGGAATGGCAGGTAAACCTGGTTTAGTAAGGGAATTTGTCCACTATGATGGCCTTGGAAGCACTGCCATGGCTGCTCTGGAAATCATAACATATTCTTAATGGTTTCCAAAATTACATGTTTCAGTACCATATTATTTTATCATGATTTATGTTGTTCTATGATATATTCCTTATGTACTTCCATGTTTTATGGAATTGCTCAAAATTTTGATTATTAGATTTTATGTTCGAGTTTTTGCATTCAAATGTTTATAGATTGTTTTCCGTTATCTATGCTTACCCTTACTGAGCATTTGAGCTCACCCTTTTTATGTTTCCTTTTCCTTAAGATATAAAGAATGGTTTTAGGTAAGAAAACAAAATGGTAAGATCATTATGGGAGATGTTTAAGATCTTTCACCACGATTAGAAGATTTTGTTCTGAGTTTCCAAAGACACTAAACTATTACGGTCCTTTGGTGTTCGTTTTTGTTATGTATTATGTATTCTGCAAATGTAATGTAATTTCCATGTACGTCAAGATCAGGTCTCTATATATACAATAACCTATATAACATTATTTTCTTTGGATGTCTTCAAAAGTTCAGTGAAAATGTCCTTGGTGATGTATTTTTATTTCCATGTTTCTATGGGTAATGGTTTCATCATCCCCTTAGATTATTGTATTTCAGCCTTCACTCAATGACATACCAGTAACATTGATGTATATTCTGCAATCTCTTTATTTATATTATCCCAAAAATTGTGCACTCAAAGATCTCAATACCACTTTTTTCTCCTAATTTGAATAGAGAAGGTTTATTTATGTGTGTCATTCAGAAGATCTTTATTTATCTTTGGATTTTATGGTACGCATAGTCTTGACCCAAATATTATGAATCCTCATCAAATTTTAACTCTAGGGATCTCCATTTTCTTATGTATCCCCCCTTTTTCTAAATTTTCACATCATCTCTTTGAACATCCTTTATTTTATCCAAAAGGGGTAGTTGAGAAATCATTTGATAATGGACTGATAATGTTTCTTCTTCAATTATCCACATTTATACCCTTTTCAAATATAATATGATTGTATATTTATATATTTTCATCATTGATATAGTTTCAATATCCATTTGACTCAGAGCATATGCAACATTATATTATTTACCAGGATGGTAGTGGATTGAGAAACCATAATCATTGATGATATCTAACCATATTTTATAGTTCATATTAGGATCCTTGTATGTGAATATATATTCTACCCTCTTATAACCATCATATATATCACACTTCTCCCCATATAGATAATGTCTCCAAATTATCAACACAAAGATATTAACCCCCAACTCCAGATCATGGGTGTGATAGTTTCGATCATGAACTTTCAACTATCATTAGGTGTATGATATCAATTTATCATTTGGAATTAGTACACATCCAAAGGCCTTCTATTAAGCATCCAAATAAACCACATACTTCCCCACTTATCAGAAGTTTTAGTACTTGTGTAATGATAAGCCTTGTTTTCAACTCTTTGAAGAAGTATTCAAATTCAGTAGTCTAAAATAACTTCACTCTCTTCTGATTTAGCTTGGTTAGTGAGTTTTACAATGGTGAAAACTTCTAAATAAATCATCAGTAATACCCAGATAAACCAAGGAAACTATAGATATCAATTAAAGATGATGGTTTAGCCCACTCCTCAAATATCTTTTCGTATAAGGGTCTATATATATTCTTTTTTCAGTGATAAAATGCCTCATGAATGAAACTTCTTCCATAAAGAACTCACAATTAATAAGTACTTTATATAGTTTCATTGTTTGGAAAGTATTTCTAACAATATTCAAATCCTCCTCAGGTTCCACCTTGCTTTGGGATTATATCATAATATCATCGATAAAGACTATAATAAACTTGTCAATGTAATACCTAAGAACTATTTTCATCAATTCTGTGAATATTTATGGAACATTAGTTAGTTTTTAAGGAATCACTATGAACTCATAGTGTCTATAACTCGTTTGAATGGTGTGGGGAATAAATTCATTCCTCACATTTAATTTGTGATATCACAATCGAAGTTACACCTTAGAGAATGACTTGGTTCCATATAATTGACCAAACAAGTCATCTATCCATTAGAGGGGATAAATTTTCTTCATCATGATTTTATTGAGATCAAATAGTAAATAAATAGATTCATTTTCCAATTCATATTTTTGATAAAGAGGGCTCACACACATCTTGTTGAAGCATTGAGCCATATTATACCCATGTCCATATTCTCTTGTAACTTCTTATTTAGTTCCACTAAATCAATAGTGGTCATTCAATAAGGTGTCTTTAATATGGTAAATAGTTTAGGTATAATATCAATTGATAACTCAAACTCTTGATCAGGAGGAAGACCTAAGAATTCTTTAGGGGACACATCTTTATAGCCCCTCAATATAGTAATTTCCTCAAGCATGACCCTCTCCTTTATATCAATCATTCATGCTAGATATTTTTTATCATAAATAAATAATACCCATAGTTGATATTATAATTATAAAGTATATTCATCATCCTTATTACACTTTTATAAAATTGGAGGATGCCTCAGGATGATAATAGTGATCTACCTTTCCATAAAATTGATGTGGTATTTGAATAAAGATATCCAATCAAATCCCAATACAGTATTAAACCTTACCAAATAAAGTAATATGATATTTTTAGGTTGTTCATGCCACAAAAATAAACCATGAGGAGTTATATACCTTGAGTGTAACAATTCCCCCATTTTCTGTTCTCATAGACAAATCAACCACCGTATTTAGAGGTTGTGTTTGAATATATCTAATAAACTTGAAATATATAAAAGAATGTGTATAACCATTATAAAAGGTATACTTGCAATTATTTATTGAATGAATATCATAGATGTCATCCCATCATTGCTGGGATCCACCTCAACAGTAGAGATACAATATTTTCTTCTTATCTTCCTTGGATGTGGTTTTTGAGTATTTCCTATGACAAACCTTGTCATAGGTCATTGGCTCACATAATTAAAGTACTCCTTGTAGTTGAAACACTACACTGCATAAAGAGTGTTTATTAGAACCTTACATTATTATTATGTATTTGTGGTATTCTTCACATCCATTTCAAAATAAATTCCCTAATCCCCCTCCATTATAAATTTTAAGCAACTCATGGTTACCTTTTGATAAATACTAGGACTATTATCACCACAAATTTTACAAGTAGTGTGTTGGGATTTAATTCCCACATAGGATTTATCCATTGATCCTCCCATGTTAAACGCCATTTTCCTCTTTTTATCTCTAGGCCCATGATACCACTGAGAGTATCTGATCTCCATTTAAACCTTAAGGAAAAAATGAACAATATATTCATAACTACCAATTTCCCAAATCACCATGTTTTTTCATAGACTCAAATTTAGTCCACCAATAAAGTGATCCACCCTACTCTCATTGTTCATGAAAATTCTATAGGCTTATAATGAATACCTTGTACTATTTTCCTCATACACCCTAAATGAATCATATTATTTCTACTTTAGTCTAAGGAACTCCCTCTACGTTATAAGATCGAGGGTTTGGGGAAAATATTTATTAAATAATATTTTCTTGAATCCTTCCCAATCCATGGAATCAATTATATACTTGGATTTTGTGTTTTTGATTATTGTACACCACTGATCAACTTCCCCATCAAAATAGTAAACTGCCAATATATATTTCTCTTCTTATGAGAATTTAAGGAAAAATAATATATCCTCAACGTGGTTAATTCATTCTCCTGCGATAAGGAGATCAGAAGATCCACTATAGATAGTAAGACATTGTCACTTTAAGGATTAGACCTCATCATTCTCTTTCTTGAGAGAAGGATAGTGTTCCACACGGATAAAGTTATTATTCATAACTTGGTGTCGTTGTGATAGTGCGGTTATGATTTTTTAGGCTTCTATTCCCATAATATTTGGCATTTAATTAGGCAAATCATCTCACTTCCTATCACATCGATTATTTTCCCAAGTTCTGTAATTTCCCCAAATTAACTATGAGAAGTAATTAATATAAAATTAGGGGTTATTAAATACTTATATAATGAGAATATAAAAAATGAATCATTGAATATATAAGGATAAACATGTAAATTAAATTTATATACAAACTTATTATCCATGGTGAAAGAATTATCTATATAGTTCTCACTAAATATTTCTAGTCCTAATCTCCAAAAATAACCAGTCCATTATCCAATATCAAATATAGTGTCCCTATCCTATACACATATTATTACATGATTTCAAACATAATTATACATCAAATAAAACCCAAGGATCATAAATTATAGTTTTCTTTGGAAGATTATGTAAATAATTAGAAATCATGAAACCAAAATAAAATAATCTTTTATTAAATATATATAATAACCACCTAACTTCATTTGAGAACTTACATCTGTATAGGATATCCTGGGAAATACATTGAATAAAGGGATGAGCTAAAAATCCCAATAAAGAAAAAATATAGGAATAATGAAAATCACATGAGTTAGAAGACATAACATGATGAAATAAGAATCCATGAAACGTGAATAAACATATGGAAGAATATCATATAGAGAATGAGATCATGTTATCATGGAAAAATATTAATTTAATACCAATATAAAAATGACATAAATAGGAATCAATGATAACTTCCATGACTATATCACATTGTGAAAAAAGTCCCATAATAGATTAGGTTTACTCCCTAATCTCATACATGACATCCCATAAGACAAAACATCACCCAATCAATTGGATCACTATCTATCTGCACCCATAATAACATTTTCAGGCATATATGTTTCATATAAATAAATAAACCTATGTAATACACAAAAGGATTACCCATGGAAAGAAATGAGTATCATAATTAGTTCATAAGGAATAACAAAAGGGAATATCATAACGGTGTTATTGAAAGAATGGATTTAGAAAATAAGTGGACATTAATAAGAGAAAATAGTAATAGATAATGAAAAAATAAATAAAAAATAAGTTATTACTTGTAAAAATAGCATTTAATAAACATTAGAAACAAGCCACATTAGTGAGGTTTGGGGAAAATATTAAATACTTTCTTAAGAGAACAATGGAATAATTGTTTGTATAAAATAGTAAATTAACTAAGAAAGTTTTTCATGATAAAAAAATTTATTTTAGAAAAATATTATATGATTAAAACATTTAATGTAGTGTACTTTAAAATGGGTAATCAATTGGGGAATTTCTATTTAAAATAGTTTTCTTATGAGGATGGATAAAGAAGGAAACCTTTCCAAATGTGTACTTCCCCATAAAAGAAGGATGAATTGATCTAGATACATTATTTTGGAACATATAAACATAATATATATGAATTATATAAAAATATCAAATAATTTCATTATGGTAAAGTGAGAGAAAGGGTGACCCAAAGGAAAGATGAATGTTGGGAGGCACACCTTACCTTATGTCTAAATGCATTCTTTACTTCCACTTAATATCCGGGATAGTCAAATTAGATCCATTAATTAATGAATTCTTAACCTATTATACAATTATTTGATTTATTATTATTTTTTGGTTAAATTATTGCCTTTCATGAGTTATAAGGTTTAATATCATCATTCCAAGAGCATTATTTTTCATGGTTTCATGGTCTGTTATTTTTTGTATATTTGTGGATGTCATTTTAAAATGGTGGAAAAACTACATAAGTGTAATAGTGTGGAATTTATATAATTTAATATTTTTAAATGGGTCTATATATCATTTTTTCTGATCTATGGATGATTCATTTGATAAAATGATAATGATAAACATTTAGTTTATTTTAGAAATTTTTCGATCATCATAACTAGTTTTGTATTATTATTTAATATTATGAATATATATTAGTTAAAGAAAATGAAAGAAGATATTATATACATATTAAAAAAAATATTTAGGCAAAATAATTATTTTATTAACAACCATGAAACTAGTAATGGAAAACTAATGTTTTTAATCTATGAAGGTGGTGAATCGACACCACAACAATAATGTTTTCATTTTTAGAATAAAAAAAAGATAAGATATTTGATCATGGAAATTACAATAACCAAATAAAATTATAGTATATATATGTATATATTATATTTTAGTTATCATATATTATTGTATATTAGATTAAAGGATTAGGTATTAGAATGAATGAATCTAAAATAGAAAGCTGAATGATTTTACCTCTTGAATATCATCTCATTGAGAACCCCCTTAAGGCACTTATGTTTTGTATGTTATCAAGACCATAATATTATAGGGTTTTTAAGATTCTAGGTTATATTATTGGTTATATTTTAGGTAATATTCAAGGATGTGGAGGTGTGAAAATAAGGCGTGGAGAGTGGTGGTATTTATAATGGGAGGAGGGGCCTGTTTTTTGTTAGGTTATTCATTATTATTATTATTTTGGCTCAATATTATCAAAAATGTTTATTCATGTGACTAAATATAGTAAATTGTTTAAGATGGTTTGAACCAATGGGTTATTACCTCATCCATATGTCATCCATGACTCAAAAATCCATGTATTTTTTAAATACCATAAATTATAGTATTTTACTATTCACCAAAAATTCAACTATTTTAGATAAATCCCAAAAATTCAAACAAACCATTTTTCAACATGTAAATTTAAAAAGTTAAATTAATTTTATTAAAAAAATTATGATTCTAATAAATTTAATTTTAAATTAAAATAATCATTTATTTGGAAAATGTCGTTTTTAATATTATACTGAAAATTTAAGTAAGACCTCATAAAATTATATTATAATTATAAGACAACAAAATCTTAATTTATTAATATATTTTTGGGTAAATAATTATTATTTTTAATCATTATATTAATTATAATATTTTAAATAAACATTTATCCTTCAAAAATATGCCCACACTTGATTTATCATTTTTAAAACAATTATTTACTTATTCCGTGATATAAATAATTCATATTTTAATTTATAAGATAACAAAATTTTATTTATATTTCATTGGGTGTGGTTACTATTATAATGTTTATATTATTATTCATAATGGTCACAATATTATTCTAATGGTTGGGTTACTATTATAAAAGTCAAATTTCTAATGGTTATAAGGAATTACTACATCCTATAAATACCTCTTATTTCATAGATCAATCACTTATATTTTCTACAAAGATTATATAAACTTTAATAATTCTTATGAATATTTTTTTATTAAAATTATGTCTTATTTCTACAAATTGTTCGTGATTACTTTAATTTAAGTGGAATAAGAATGTCCAATTTTTCATATTCTTATTATCTTATTTTCTGATTATTATCTCGATGCAGTATTTTCTAATATTATTTTTTTATGACTAATGTATCATTATTAATTTATGAGGATAATTTTTTTATTTCATTGTTTATGTGGTTTATGTTATTTATACTAGATTAAATAATAAGGGAAAATTTATTTGATAAAATTCTAATTTGTTACACCAAACGTAGGAAGTTGAGGAATAAACCCTATATAAAGGCCTCCAAACTTCCTTGAGGAATTTCTTTTTGAATAATTGTGTTTTTGGAGAAATATGATATCATCTGTATGGTGTATAGGGGTTTCATGTTTAATAGGTGAATTTCCAAGCATAGATTTCTAGCATGAATGTGCCATTCATGCTGTAAATCATCCCATGAATAACATCTCCCAAAAAAACACTTCCTTATAATGAATTGAACTATTATAAATAAAATTACCTTATAATTTAATGTTTTATTATGAAATATGGTTATATAAAACACATGGACCAATTTAACCATTAAATAGTGATCACATGATTAATATAAATATAGTGCTTTAACGAATCCAATTGACACGGACAAAAGCTGTTTTGGCCTCATCCAAGAGGATTGTGCCCTATGAATCCCATTTATATCAGATTATTAGAGAGATAAAATCATTGTGATTTACCCTTGACTAATACCAATATTATATCCAACAACTTAAGAATGAGGTAAATATTTATGATAGAAGTTCAAGTTCATCGAAATCACGGCACAAACCATCTTCACCAAACATCCCCGTGAAAGCTTAACCATCGTGCACCATACTCTTAGGGAATAAAACGGTGTAATAAAGGGAAATGTATCAATACCTTAATAATATAAATATTTTTATTATATTGAATAATTAATTTATTTTTATATTTTATTGTTACTTCATAACTGATTTTTATTTTTGATTTAATTAAATAAAAATTGTATTTTTGTGTAATATTCAAATTCAATTAATGGATTTATTTTGATGAATTAATGGATATAATAAATAAATACTATTTTTAAAAAAATGTTATTATCAAATAAGTTTTATCAATTAATAATGTTCATATAAATTTTATGAAGTGAAATGTACTTTTTTACAGGGTTTGGAAACTATTATTATAAAAAACGCATCAATTTTTAATAAATGTTAGTTTTTATTTTAAATGTTATACTTCACATATTGTGAAAATTATTTATATGAAATTAATATTATTTTTTTATAGTGCTGATGAAATTATCCAATGGTGGATTTTTCATAATTTTCTAAGACAACCGAATTTTTGGGTAAAAATTAAATACCTTATAAATATATAGTGTGTTTTATGACATTATAATGGACCAATAGTTTTGTAATAAATACAATTAAAGGTATCCTTGAACAAATATATGTTTTAAATTTAAAATAATATGATTTGAGGTTTATTATATTTATTTTACAATGCCTTAGTGAATCCTCCATGACTTATAATATATTTTATGATTTTAAAATCATTTATTTGAAAGTGAGACTCACCTCCACATAAGAAAGGGAATTATTTTATTATATTTGTAACTTGTGATTATAAAATAACATATAAACCCCCCCCCCCCCCCTTTTGTATAAACTGTGGGTAGAAACCATGGAACTGTTTGTGGTTTTGAATATTTTATTATGTAGTGTCCAAGACCAAAATAATAATGAAATCTCACACCTTTCATATATAATCACAACCAAGATACCATTTAACTTTACTAAAACTCCATTAATCATGTTAAAACACTTCCCTAATATCCCTAGAGTCTTCCCAAGGTACCCCCAAGCTCCCAATATTACTTTCCTAAACCTTTGTGGTCACACACTCAAGTAAAGGATTCTGTATCTCTTCTTTTTTTCAAGCACATCATTTATGATATGCCCTTCTAAGTTCCATTATCATAAGATACGATACATTATTACCTATCCCAATTAAATTATATTTGATTATTCAATTATGGGATCCCCTTTAACTCTAATTTATCCCTCTTATGAACCATTCTGTACACTCATTACTACGCCAAAATTCAATAATGGATTCCCACATTCCTTTCTTTTCTTCAATTCAAGAAAATTCATTTGAAATTAGCCTATATAATTTTAATTGGTAATTTTTTCATTAAATTATTATCATAAACTTATTATTTAAGTAATTTTATTGGAATTGTAGACCATTTACACTCTTTTATTTTGACCCTTACCTAAGCTATTACTATGTTGAATATTTTAAAGAAATCTTTCTCCCTCCTATTCCATCAAGCATTCCATTTATGTTATGTCTTATAATTTAATTTTTTACTATTTTGGGATATGTTATTAAATATTACCATTTATTTCAATTTCATTTATAAATTTTTGGATCCCTTTTATCTCCCATCAACCCATTTTTATGAACATCTATATGACATCGTTATGCTACTGAAATTTCACCATGAATTTCCATGCCAAAATAATTGTGCAATAAATACCATAAACATTTCTCAATCATTGGTATTCAAATTTATGAACATATACTTATTGATTTGGGACTTATATGTATTTATTCCACAATTCCTTATCATGGAATAAATTATGATGTTGAATTAATACAGGTTATATGATCTATGTGGCACACATAAGCATGATAATGAAATGATTGTCAAGGGTGTGCCATGATAGTGCTATAATGCATTGGATAATGTTTTCTATCATGATATATCAGGTTGGGATAGGGGTGTACCTGATACCATTATGTTAATTTTCCCATGATGGGGTCTTCATAGGTTTATCCTTGATTTATTTACGATGCAATGTTTTATGTTGTTGCCACATTTCCCTTGTTATAATTATCGTTCTATATCATGCCTTATTATTCATGTTCCTCTATAAATCATTTATATTCCTTATCTAACATGTAAAATTATCTTCATTTTATTCCATGTTTATTCCCATACTAGGATTTATGGAACATCCCATTCTTATGTGTTTTCCAATGTAATCCAATGTCGTTTTAAGCTCAATATTGATAAAGAAGTTTTCAATAAACATGTTGTAATTCATGTTTAAATTCATAATGAAATATACCAAATTCTCAAAGACACTATACTTCTTGATCTTTTGGGTTTTATTTAGTTAAATTTTGTGTAATTAAATCATTAATTAGTTTTTAATAAAGATAAGGTCTATTATAGTTGGTATCAATGATATGTCTAGTTATTTTTGGGATTATGATTAGAAAAGCCTAGTGAAAACCATTATGGGTAAGAATAAGTGAAAAGAAACATCCCTAAATTTTGGTAAGTATACAGTAAGTGGTATATCAATCAAATACATCCTTCTATGGATACTAAAAGTGAACATGGTTTTAGAAAAAAGGTACATTGGAGTAAGAACTCCCAAAAGGGGTTTTGGGCTTGACATGGGGTAACATGATACACAAAAACGAGTCTTAATGTACACCTGGTTTGGCTCTCTCGGGGGATATGATTTGGTAAAATCATATGCTCATTACAAACCATTATTAATTTAATAAAGAAAAGATCCCATAAGAATATATGTAGACAACATGTAGCATTGGATAAAGATTATAAACTCAAAAACTAAGGACATAAATGTAATTTATCAATTAACCTTTTAGTTTAATTAGATTCTGCTTTATGTGTTTAATTGTTTAAGATACTAATCCATAATTTTATTTTTATTCTAGAAAATGGCAAAAATATGAGGAATAATGCTAACAAATGATGTTAAGGGTAGTGTGATGACTTCCCCAATGAAATGCCCAACCCAATGGGAACAGTAACCACAAACATTTTCATGATTACCTCTCAGGTATCTAAAGTTATGAATCGGAACCTAGATCAAGAGGAGTTCACAAACCCTCCCAATAGTGAACAACCCACAATCGAGGTATTCATGTGCCAAAGGCCTCTTGAATAATTCCTTGTCCATTCAAACCATGATCTGACCTCATGTTCCCTTACTCCTCTTGAGGTTGAAGATGGAGTGTCGGTTCATAGAGGTTGTGGGCCATGTTCTCCATTGTTCGATGGGTTTCCAATCTCTTCTGGATATGGATGTATTAAGTTACGCATGATACTGGTTTTCTTCTCCTCAGTTGATGGTGTCATTTGGATACCCCAATCGCTCATCCCTTCACTATCCTCAAGTTCCTCGGCACCTCTCCCTGTCGGATCTCGATGGATGGAATCTATGAGGTTCTGGGATGTGTGGTTCAGGGGTCTACAGTGCTCCAGACCTGTCCTGAGTCGATTTTATCATGTGAATATGATTACTTGTTTGATATATCTATTTCTAGTGTGATTTATGTTTGTTTCTGAGTGGTTTAAGATACTCGTTTCAGCAGTGACGATGATGGTGAGTCAATTCCGGGAGGTTTGTCTTTTGGTCTTCAGTTCAATTCGAACGTCCCCTACCATTTTGATGGTTTTCAAATTTATAAAACTACAATGATCTTCTTTTAGATGGATGATGATTTCTAGAGATGATATGATGATGATGTGTTGTTTGTGATTCAATGGACATGGCATGAGTTGAATTGTGGCCTAAGGTAGTGAAGATTTGTCCCGTTTCTTGAATTTGAAACTTGAATTGGAATTTTGATGTTTCTTGGTGAATTTTGAAGCAATCATGATGTTTATGTTTGTGTTTTTTGTAATATGGTATCTCATATTATGAGTTTCCCACTGATACATAATTTGGATTATTCAAAAAATGAAAAAAAATGTATTTGCGGTGAGGAAGAGTTCAAAGAAATGGTGTGGAAGGATTTCTGAAAAACGTTTTTTGATAAATATATTCCTTTTAATCTCTATATGAAAATGGAAAGGTATTTCCATTCTTCCAAGAAACAATATGACAAATCTATTGGGGAATATGTTGAAAACTTTACAAGGCTTGCACAATATACATCTAACTTTTTCATTAGCCTCGAGTGCATGGTTGAGTGCCAATTTATGGTCTAAAACCTAGCCTATAGAAAACCTTGGTGATCCATGTATTTGATAGGTACAAGAAAATTCTCTGATGTGACCTCAAAGTCTAAATATAGATTATTGAATCATATAGGAGTCATGAGGATAATAATCAAAAAGTGGAGATCAATTCTAGTGGTCCAATAGATATATCTAATGATGCCATGAACTTCCAATATCCCAATTTCCAAAGGTTCAGAAATAAGAACCCTAGAAATTTCTTAAAGGGGATGAGAAAATGATTTAGGTGTGGGGAGGAAGGGAAAATATACAGTGATTAATGGTAAGAGAATCAAGCTACTACAACGGAGGAATGGAATTCTCTCATCCACCCTTAGTTTATTTTTCATCGCTAAAACTACAAGTAACCATGTCACTTTTCAAACCAATACACTAAGCCAATGGTTTGTAGAGACAACCAACAACCTCCAAGGTAGAAAGGGTAATATTTTCCCATCACTACCACAAAATTGAATCCCAAAAATGAGGTGGTAATAGGTAAGCTTGTTATTCTTTCAATAATAGAGAATGTAATTTTCGATTCTAGTTATTTACACTAATTCATATCATGAATATTTAGTATAAATATTCAAAAACCACCACAAATCATGAAAGCTGCTATGTCGAGGAAAATGGAAAATGGGGAAATTATTTCATCATAAGTATATAAATCCCCCCATGTCAATGTTTATGGGAATAATTTCCCAGAAAACTAGGTCATACTGAATTTTGTGTAATATGATGTAATTATGGTAATGGAATTGATTTCCCTCAATATATCCAAAATAAATTTGTGTGATCAATAAATCATAGTCTGTATTGTGAATAGACCCCCAATTCTATATAATTTAAAAGAGGATGTATATTCTTTACAACTATCCTCTCAAGAATTTATATTATTACACTATGAGAAACTATATCTTTCTCAAATGATTGATTTTAAGGAATGGATCATGCAAAAATACATGCCTATTGTGAGGGAATACACTGATGTGTTTCTCAAGGAATTTCTTGGTCTTCCTCCTAGCCGAGAGGTAGAATCATTAATTGAACTTATACGTGGTGATTTTTCAATATCCAAGACTCTGTAAAGAATGGTTTTTGTGGAACGTTGGGATATGAATAAACGACTATAAGAGAATATGGAAAATGTTTTAATAGACCAATGTTCTTCTCCATGGGGTGAATAAGTCCTCTTCACCTAGAAGAAGTATAGGTCAGTGTGACTTTGTATCAATTGTCATGAACTCAACAAGATCACGATAAAGAACAAGTATCTTTTTCCACAGATTGATGAATTTTTTGATCAACTATGTGGAGAAAAATACTTATCCAAGGGGGATCTATGGTCAGGATACTAACATGTTATGGTGATGAAGTAGGATAACCCTAGAACTTCTTTTCGTAAAAGGTTCTGGAACGACGAGTTCATAGTGATTCCTTTCAGACTCACTAATGCTCTAGTAATCTTTGTAGAATTGTTGAAGAGAGTTATTAGAGATTATATTAAAATAAATTGGTAGAATTTTTATATGATATTATACTATACTATAAAATAAATAAGGATTATGATGAGCATCTAGAAACTCTACTAAAAATATTGATAATGGATAAGCTTTATGAAAAGTACAAAAAAAGTGAGCTCTGGATGAAGGAATTATTATTCTAGGGGAATATCATCATAATAAATGGGCTATCGATGGACCCGTAAAAAATAGGAAGTAATTAAAGGATGAAAAATTCCAATATCTATGACATATATCCATAATTTCCTTGTTTTAACTAGGTATTATCACTGATTTGTGATAAATTTATCACGATTTTCAAACCCTCTTACCATGATAACTTGGAAGGGTGTAAAGTTTGCTGCAAGGATGAATGTGAAGATAGATTCAAGGAGTTGAAAATGAGTCTTTCCACTACTCCTATTCTTACACTACCCTTATACAGATAAATTTTTGTGGTATTCAGTGATGCTTTGAATAAGGGCATGGGATGTGTGTTGATTAAAAAATACAAAGGCATTTCCTAGGCATCATGGCAGTTGAAATTTCATGAAAAAAACTAACTAACACGTGATATGGACTTAGTTGTAGTGATTTTCTCCTTGAAAACGTTGTGGAATTATATCTATGGGCATAATTCTAAAATATATATGGATCACAAAATTATCAAGTATATATTCTCACAGAAATAGATGAACATGATTCAGTGAAGATGGTTTGATCTCATTAAGGATTACGAAAACTCAATACACTACCATCCTGGGAAAGTGAACAAAGTTAATGAATATCTAAGTAGAAAGGATCTAACAATTCAATCATCAATGAGAATTGATAAGGATCTAGTCTTCTAATATTTTAAGAGGATGTAAATGGGAATCAAATTGAAAGGAACATCATAAATCCCTTGACAAATTATTTCTCAACCATATATTTTGAAAGGTTAAAGTATGCTAAAAAATATTATGTGGGAATTCATAAGAAAGTGGAAATAATAAGAAAAAAAGAATTCCCCTAATTTCAATGTTAATGTAGAAGTAATTGTGAGCTTTAGGTCAAGACTATGTGTTCAATAAAATCTTAAGTTAGAGTGGTAACTATTATATGATGTTCATTGTTTGACATTATCTATTCACCCAGGAAACACAATGATGTATCTAGATTTTTGAGAGCACTATTGGTGGATAATATGAATAAGGAGATCCCTGATTATAAATAAAAGTTCCTGGTATGTCAAAAAGTGAAGGATGAAAGTAATAAGTATATGTGGATGATGAAACCATTACCCATACCAAAATGTAAATTAGAAAACATCCCCATGTAATTTTTTACTAGACTTCTAATGAAATACAAAATAGAAAATGTTATCTGATTTGTTGTGGATTTTCTTACATAGACATCACAATTAATTGAAATTTGATAGAATTTTTCACTAGACCAACATGCATGGATATACATCAGATAAGTGGTAAGGCTTCACAATGTACCACTATTGACTATGTCAGATCGAGATCCATGATTCACCTCCATATTTTATGAAAAGTCTCCATCATTCTCTAAACAATGAGATGAACTTTAGTGTGACTTATAACCCTCAAAATTATGTCCAATATGCGAGTATTATCCAAAAACCTGAGTATATGTTGACATATTTTCTCAATGGACTTCAAAGGATGATGGGACCAACATTTTTCTTTAGTGCAGCTCTCTTACAACAATAGTTTCTACTCAAGCATCCAAATGGATCCCTATGAATCCCTTTATGGTTAAAGTTCCAGAACACTAGTATGTTGGGATGAATATGGGGAATGAAAACTTCTAGGTCCTGAAAATGGTTGACGAAATAGTGGATAATTTTAAGACCATTCATCAAAAAATTAAAGCTACCTAGAGTTGACAAAATAGTTATAAGGACAATAATCGACATGGCTTATAGTTTTCTATTGGAGACATGGAATTCCACCTCATATCTCTATGTAAGAGAGTGATGCGATTTGGGAAGATGGTAAATATAATTACAAGGAGCATTGACAGTTTTGATATCCTTAATCACATCAGATCAGTGGCCTATCTACTATCACTCACACTAATCCTATCTCAAGTACATGATGTATTCTATGTATCTTTCTTAATGAAGGATATAATAGAAAAAAATCAGTTGTACTCAATCCAAAGGTGGTACCATTGGAGAATGGTCTTTCCTATAAGGAGCAGTGGTTGAAGATATTAGATGATAGATACTTATTTATATGAAATAAGATAATGAACCTTGTCAAAGTGTGTTAGATAAACCAAATGTTTGAAGAAGTGATGTGGGAACCAGAGGAAGTGATGAGGTAGATTTACCCTCATCTATTTTGAGAGGGTAAAATAAAAATTTCAAGGGTGAAATTTCTTAGGGGGGTATTGTAATGACCCAAACTATTATAAATAAAATTAATTTATGAATTATCTTTTATTATGTAATATGGTTATATAAAACACAAGGGATTTTTTGATTCAAAAGTGTTGGGACCAAGTTGGATGGATATGTAAGTAAGAAGGGTTTTCTATTGAAAAGTGTTTTCTATTGTTGTCAAAGAGGATAAATCAATTCACTTTGTAAAATCCTTGAAAATATGATGATACTAAAGGTGATAAATAAATGTTTATATATCATGATAGTAAGAGTTTGTGAGGAAATTAAATTATTGTGAATTAGTATAGTTGGTGTTTCCAAAGTATATTTTTAAGGTGGTGTTGTTTTATAGTGTTTGCCAATTTTTTTGGTCCAAAAATTGGAGAATGGAGAAAACTGTTTTTGAAAAAGGAAGTTACAAAAAAAGTGTTAAAGATGTTTGGAAATGGGAAATTCATCCATTTTCTAGATTATTACATAAAAATATGGAAAAGGAAAAAAAGGTCATGCAATTTATGGAGCTGCCATGCACGATGAGTTTGGGAAAAAGAGACCTATGCGAATGGACTTTCACAGTCGGGGAAAAGTTGTGTGAGCTGTGCGAAGGGTCATAAAAATGACAATAAATAGGCGGATACCCTTCTCATTCATTTTTTTTCTCAACTTTTAGGGTAAATTATAGCTATTGATCATGAATTTAGTCGGTTCCACACAAGTAATGAGTTTTCGTGCAAGTAAGGAGTTGCGTGGAAGATGGAAGTTGAGCGCAAGTAGGGAGTTGTACATAAGAAGTGAGTTGCATAAAAGTATCAAGTTACATGTAAGATTTAAACATAAGTATAAATTGGTGTGTAATAAGTGAGTGGCATGCAATTTGATAGTTTCATGTAAGAAGGGTGTCTTATGCAAGTAGTAAGTTGTGCTCAAAGATTTTGTTACTAGATTCTAGGTAGGAAAGTGAATAATTGTTTTGAGAGATCAAATTTATGGAATTTCATCCAAAATCACTAAAATGTTTTTTACTCAATTTGTGCTAAGAGGAAGCACACAAATAATTGGATTTTTTTTATAGTGGCACATGAGTATAAGGGTATATCCTACTCATTGTATAACACATTAAAGGATTTGTTTCAAGTGGATTGTGTGGTTTTGGATTGTTTCCAAACCATTATAAGGATTTAGCTACTATTGTTAGGTAGCGAACCTTGAAAATTATTGCATTCTTGTTGATGTGTGTTTGAATTGTGTTCAGTAAGGAAATAAATCTTTAACCAGAGGAAAAGGTTGTATCATTATTAAGGAAACATAAAAGAAAAAGATACCGCTAATTCACCCCCTCCCCCTCCCAGTGATACTTGAATCCTGACTTGGAAACATCAAAAGGACCATTACGAATATTTACCATTGATAATATAGTCATTGAATATTGATCACATGATTTGTATAAATATGGGGCTTTAATGAATCCAATTGACACCAAAAAAGGAAGCGACTGTCTCATCTAGTAGGATTTTACCCTATGAAGCTCATTTATCAGAGCTTTCATGGGAGGTAACATCATTGGGATTTTCCCTTTACCAAGCCGAAGATGATATACAACTACATAACCATGATCAAAACGTTTTACAGTCGATGTTCAATCTCGACTACATCATGGCCCAAACCATGTTCGGCAAAGGACCCCATAAAAGTCTCATTGGTGCACACCTTACTCTTAGGGTGTACACTGGTGTGATAAAGATTTCTGAATAAATAATTTAATAATATCCATATTTATATTGTATAGAATATTTTATTTATATTAATATTTTATTTTTACAATATAAATGATTTTTATTTTTATTTAATTAAACACAAATTATATTTTAGGGTAATATTCAAATTCAATTAAGGAATTAGTTTTGATGAATTAATGGATTATTGAATTAAATAGTATTTTAATAATATTTTATTAATAAATATGGTGTTTAATTATAAATGGTAATAAAAATTTAATGAAGTGAATGTACTTTTTGTAATGGTTCGAAAACACTTTTTGTAAAAAACCTACCAATTTTCAATAAATGTCTATTTTTTAAAGTGAAAATTCCCATATTTATAAAATTATTTAGGTAAAATGAATATTATTATTTGAATCAGGGTTTCAAAGTTATATAATGGTTAATTTTTCCTAATTTTCTAAGATAGTTGAATTTTGGGTGAAAATTTAATACCGTATAAATACACGATGTGTTTTATGACATCATAATAAACCAATAGTGATGAAATAAATACTATAAAATGTATACATGGAAAATTATATTTTTTCATATAAAATAATGTGATCTTAGGTTTATTTAATTTATTTTATAATCCCTTAGTTAATCCTCAAATACTTATAATATATTTTAAGATTTTAAAATCATTTTTTTGAATGTGTGACACACCTCCACATAAACAAGGGTAATATTTTATTACCTTTAGGGCTTAGACTTAAAAATAATGTATATCAATATTAATTGGTAGAAACCATAGGAAAATTATAGGATTTTTTGTGTTTTTTTTATATTTTATTATGTAGTGTTCAAAACCTAAATAATAACGAAATACACCTCCTGTCTTATATAAACCCGCCCAAAATCCCATTTATCTTCACTAAAACTACTTGAACCATGTCCACCCTCTTCCATGTACTCTAAAATTACCTAAAAAGAAACCCCCAAGCTCCAAATCAGCCTCTATAAAACCATTAAGGTCACACACTCAATTATGGTATTCTCTCTCTCCTTTTTTTATTAGGCACTTTTGTAATGTCCCCGACCCATGAGCCACAAAACTGGTGCCCCGAGCCAGGTCGTCACATGACCTCAAGCACACCTACATGTATTTCAGAGGTTTCCAACTAGTAGTGATGGTCTAATGAGTAATATGGGGATACTATACCCTATTTACTGGAGTAATCCATAGCAGAATATAATATAAAAAGTGGGATCAAAATGAAACAAGCATTGAACATGCACAACCAAGAATCCCCCAAATAGGGTACAAAACCCAAATTTAATATAACCATGCCATTACATACTAGTAGTGACACAAGTGTAGTGAACCCAAAAATAATGAAAACATAGGAAATCTGCAAATAGTTTGGAACCTCATCCATGAACATCTCAAACCTGACACAACTCCCGAGCACTAGCCCTTGCAGATATCTGAACCTACAACAGTGAAATTTTCTAAGGTACCCAATTGAAACCTTGGTATGGTGTGAGTAAAACTTAGTAGGACACCACCAACTATGTCTTCAACTATCCAATCTAATAGATAGTGCATGGAAGTATAAATAAATAACAAGAAAATGAAAGTAAATTAATGATCCACTAGTTATCAATCTCTACATAGATATTATTAGCCAAGGTGACCATTCATTATGCCTGTTTTATTACTAGTTCATCATCAATCATGATGTTCATAAGTTAGACATTCACATTATTTTCACAAGGATCCTGACATTCATCATTTTCCATAATAGAAATAATAAGTCCCTAAATCACTAGGCATAGTATATCACAACATCAAAATAACCTTACCTCGAAGCCTCAGTCCAGGTGGAATGCAACTATTAGGGGAATAGTGATTCTTCCCCTTCCCTAAACCGTGCATTGTTGGTGGATTTAGAGAATCAGTCCTACTTGAATCGTGGTAAGAGACTAAGTCCTTTACCCTACACCTCAAACCATGTTCACATGTTTATATATTCATTCACCATACACAAACCATATCACAACCCAAAACAACAAATAGATATGACAATCATAATCCATAACAATCAACATGGTAAATCATATTGTTCCATGACCAATTAACCCATTTTTCATTTACATTACATAAATTTTTATCCCAATTCCCATTCTCAATCCATAACACATGAAGTATGTTGAATAGTTCCCATTCATTAGTCAAAAGTCATCAATTACCATACATTAGCCCGTTTATCCCATTTATCATTTCACATGAATTTTACCACTTTTTAATTTCAATCAAAACATTTGAATCACTTAGCACTACCACTTTATAAAATTACCCATTATATATACCTCATAATTTCTATGTATTTTCCTATCTTGTATATTAGTCAATTCCCTTATCCAAACCCATTCACTTGTTCATCGATTCCCAAGCCCTTACCAATTTAACATGCACATCATTACATATATACTAATTATTTTGGGCATCTAAATATAATTCCTAACCCTTTTAACATAATATCCTTTAAATAATTTAAGAGAATACTATGTTATTCAGCTTCTAGTTCAACTAAACATATTAACATGTTTTACAAGGGCTCTACATTATCACGTGTCTATTTCACACTTAACATTAAAAATTCATAGGTCTGAACGTATTGGCACACATCATGGGTGGCCCTACAAAGGACAAGTCATCCTCTATGTGGTCTATAGAGACTATGAGGGTTTCCATTCATCATTTAGACACTCATTATACCAAATATCATCTAAGGATCAAAATATAATATAGTGATAACCATCAAATAAACCTAATCATGCTCAAATCTCAAAAAAAACTACGAGATATGACTTGTATACTATCTACCTTGAATCAGTTGATGAATTCTCCCCTCATCGAAGCCTTAGATCCTGATTCAAACACCTATTTAATCCCTAACCTATAATTTCAATAAAACAAGGTTTGTAGATATTTGGATGGATATGATAGAAACATACAAAACCTAATCAATAAAAGGAAGGAATGAGTATATAACACTCACATGGGGCTTAGATCTATAACCAACATCACTCCAAATGGCCTTGGATAAAAGGAGAATCACCTATTGGAATCCTGGTTCATCCATTTTTGTCCCTAGGGTTATAGGATGAAGAGAAGAGGAAAATAATGAGTTCGCATTAAAATCTTATATTAGATTTTTTAAAAATTTCTCAAATTTTCTGGGTTTCACAGTTTTCCCGCACTGTTGGTCAACCCATGCACAAACAGTTCACTTGCTAATGTCTAAGAAAAGTAAGGTCACACAGTTACCTGGGAATTCAACATGGTTATCTTAACTGTGCACTAACATGGTGTAAGCCTCTGTCCAGGGCTTCACAGTTACCTAGGGTATTCTACACAGTTTGCAGTAGCCATGAGTAAACCATATAGCCTGCCCAGAAAGCTTCTGTTTCCTCCTATTTCATGCCCCAAACCCCCAAAATACCCTTGATCTTTCTCGGGGACTTAGAAAATACATAATTAATCAAAATAATAAACTTAAACCAAATCTTAAACAAAAAAGTTCTTAAGAAATAATCCATGATTTTATGACATCCCAACTTTATAATAGCTCATCCTCAAGCCTCTCTTCCCGAGAATCACTAATCATTAATATCAATAGATCATACCACTAGACTCAACTATCCATTCCAATTTCCTAAGAATATAACTAAACATGAAAATATTACTAGAATATTCGAACCAAGGGCATTATCTTTCCCCACAATACTCCCTCATCCCAACCCACAACAAGAATCAGATTCACCATAAAGGAAGCATCAACCTCAATCATACATCAACCACTAGAAATTCATAGGGAAAACATAGGAAACAATTTTTGATTAAAAGTACATAGAATCATTGCACATAGAATCATATACTCATGGGGAAAATATTTGAAAGCCCAATGGTCTGATTCTCTTCACAACTCAAGATCCAAATCACTTCATGTTTTTTTACCTCTTCTTTCGAACTCTAACGGTGACAAAAACCAGATATCACCTAAAGGAAAACACATGATAATTTCAATTATATTTTCAACCTAAGTTGATCCACAACTTGTATCATAGTGATCCCATTCCATAATCTTACCTCTGAACATATCTAAAACTCTCAGGGAATTCAATCGTCCGAATTCTGGAAAACACTCACCATCAGGGTCACTCACCCGAATGGTGATCACTCAAGTTCTTCCAACAAGAAACATTGAATAATTTATCAATAAACCACATATACCTTATGGTTCTCTCCACTATATTCTATTGTTTTTCTCCCCCACTATTGATTATAACCCACCATTACCTCAACTCAATTTATCATCACCTAATGTTTCCGAACTCATCCCACCCGAGTACACATAGTGACATCACCCTGCATTGGAATCCAACCTCACCCTTAAAACTATCCGGGAGGACATTACTAAAACATCCATTCATGGACTAAGATCTACCTAACCTCACTCAATTAAAACCTTGATTCCATATAGCTCTTTCTATTACGGCCTCAAGCTGAAGGTGGGTCACTTACCCCACACCCATTCCAGTTCACCATAATGTGCCAGAACTCACCTAACTAGATTCCCCTCGAGCACTAAAGACACTTAACTGAGTCTAATCACAATCTTTGTTGGTGTATAGAACCCAAATTCTTTTTTTTTTCATGACTATTTCCAGGTCTTTCCATCCCTATCAATGGCTTAACAAAATCTTCCCACATTCTTTTGAAACTACCATGACCCAATGCCACTGTTTGGATTAATATTCCACCAAAATCACAGCCCATCTGGCCTCCCTAAGAGACCAAATGTGCACATATCGTGTTACTCATTGACATCCTAGTATAACATCATCAATTCACGGTTCTACACTCTACATCCAGGACTGATTTATCACTCCCAACCTTTGGAGTGGCGTTACCATTTCTCTTCATGAGGATTCTTACCCCCACGACTCATACATAATCATAAGACAAACCCCAAAACATAGATTTTTCTATATTGATTTTCCCAGAACCAGATAATGAGCATAACCTAAGTCCTTTCCTAGTCTCAATGAATGGTGAACACTGTATTAATTAACATTTGATCCATCCCGCGGACCTCACTCGAAAGCATCTAGGGTGCACATCCCCTCATCCTGTTCCACATATGCCTCTCCTATGAGCATAAACTCCCATATGTCCCTCAACCAACTGAAACAACTTCAATTCTATTGGTATAAATCCATATCTTCTCAACATACCTGGGATAATTTCATGATATTGGTAATGATAGTCTCCAACTTAGGTATTCCACGGAGTTTCCAAAAAACATCACCTCTAGCTTATCTAGTACTGATATCACATCCCACTATGGGAGACTATTGCCTTCCTAGATCTAGGGCTTCCTTGCCGCACACATCTCACCACATCCAAATAGCACCAAACCATAACCACATAGGTATGATATCCCAAAATGACTTTTCACTACTCCCCGACCATCCTCCAAGCTACCATGAACCAACTTTCCTCTTACTATACTACCACCACGCCACTTGAGCTCTTCAAAAATGACCCTAATGAGCATGACCAACACAATGATAGACCACACTAATTAAACCAATTGTCTCTCGCATATCCATTCTTCCCACATTGGTTGTACAGAGAAAAAAATATGATCATCCCAATCAAAATTGTACCCTACCAGTGTATACCCACATCTGGTCCTCATTAGGCCTCCAAGTTCTCACATTCTTGTGGCCACACTTAACTGACTTTACTCCCCACAAGTCATTATCACCTAATCATAGCCAGATTCACACTCACTTACCCAAACCATGCATCTTGGTCAATAAGCCTCCACAACCCCAATACATTCACAAAACTTCACCCAACAGCAAAACCATTCACAAAACAAGCTCAACCACAGGACCACCCTCACTTTGGTGCGACCCTTAGAACAAAAGCATCTAATTTTGCTTCAGTCACCCTTACCTCTCCCACCGAGAACAACATTAAGGAATCCATTGATCATCATGAAACTATGTGGGTTAGAAATTATTTTGATGCAACCCTTCAAAACAATACTTCCAACAAACTACCAGCAGTCAGGTGCCCCTATGAAGGACCATGGTACATCCACACCATTCACCAAAGTTAGATGGTGCTAATTATTCCTCAATTACACTTATAAATCATCTCAAATTCCTAGTATTCCATCGAACCTTCACCACTAGTCTAATATCCCATGATGTCACCAATGATTTCCCTGAAACGATCAACATATAACTAAAACACAAGTCGCATCACCTACTATCAACACTCTCACTTATCCATTTAATCCAAATCTGCACTAGACAACATCCTCAACATCCACTATCAAAGTCCAAACATCCACATATAAAAAACACCCAAAAGTTCTAGAAATCTCATTTGACCTCTCTCACAGGTCACCTTAGAGGTTGAATGATATAATCATCCCAACTAGAGTCATGAAAATAAAAATACATTGGTCTTATCTCCAACCATAGACATTTAGATATGAACAGAACAATGATCATGAATGGAACTCTTTCTCATATTCTAATACACATTGTGCCTAGCACACCAATAACCATTTACTCTAGGTTATGTATCAATGGAAATTGCACACATATGTTAAATCTACAATCCATACACCTTCTTAGGGACTCAAAACAAAAAATTAAATGTCCATACTAACAAGTTCACCAAGACCCATAAAACATCCTTATGGTTCGTCCTACACTCTGTGTGGTCATGACACACAAGATTTTCCACACTCACATTACCATACAATGCATCATGACCCAAAGGCCATAGCCTACCGAGGGTGTTATAAGAACAACTCCTACTCCATATTGTGATCAATGAGGCCACACAAATCATATCCAAGGTATCAAACTAGGGTACTCTCACAACCTTAAACCACTCATACAAAGAGTAAAATTAACAACACAAGGGATACCTATTACCTGGTTCGCACCAAAGTTCGACAATTACTCGTCCTTTATAATTAACTTCATTATTTTTTAACTCAGACATTCAAATTTTAAACTCCATTTTCCATAAATTATTACAATAATAATTTTAACACATTTTCACATATCATAAGGAAAATTAATTAATCATTTTACCATCACTATGAAATTCCTTATCTCTTATACATCATTCAATATATATAATTATTCACCCCTTAAAATTATAATCTGGTCATACCGCTTCTTTATACACATTATTACGTACTATTTATTTATATTAAATTAATTTACCCACATGAATCAACATTATCTGACACCATTTTCCTTAAATTTTCATGGAAAAAAAATGAATTCTAGTCAATATACCTCACACACCCATACTGTGTGTGCCTATCAAGATGCATGTCACATAGATACATAGGTTACTAGAATGATTCATAAATGTGAAACCTCATTCTATTCCCACCATGAGAAAAATACCATAAAACATTCGCATAACACCACATATGCATTACCCAATAGTGAAATATCATCAAATGTAACAACACACAATAGGAAAAAAATCACACCATGGTTGACTTGGGTTTCCCCCCGTAATTAGGTTAGCTACTCCCATGCACAGGGTCATTACCATGTCCTCACACTATACTAATCTATTTTCTACCATCCCCAAATATCAAGAGAGACAAAATAACTCCTATGATAACACTTTGTAACATCCCCTACTCGAGACCCACCAAACATGTTCCCTGATCTGAGTCATCACATGACCTTAAGTACACCTCCCTATACATTATAGGTTTCCAACCAGTAACAAGGGTCTAACGAGTGATGTGGGGAGACTATACCATCTTTACTAGAGTAAGACACAATAAAACACAACATAAATCATGGGAAAAATGAAACAACCAATGAACACACATAACCATGAATCCCCCAAATAGTGTACAGACCTCAAATCAAATATAACCATGCCATGAAATAGTAGTAGTTCCACAAGTATAGGGAACCCGAAAATAAATAAAACAATATAAATCCCAAAAAAGTATAAAATCCATGTCTGGAACCTCATCCACAAAAATCCCAAACCCTAATCAACTCCCAAGCATCATCCCTTTCCCATATCTGAACCTGCAATAATGAAATTTTCTCAGGTACCCAACCGTTGCATGGGTAGGGTGTGAGTTCCACTATTTTGGCTACCAACATTGGTGTCTACAAATATCATGTCTGACAGATAGTTCATGCAAGTAGAAATAAATAACAAGAAAATGAAATAAAATTCAAGGTCCAATAGTCAATAATCTCTACTTTTCTATTACTAACCAAGGTTCCCATTCATTATGCCTCTTTTATTACTAATTCATCATCAATCAGGAAGTTCAGAAGTTAGACATCCACGTAATTCTCACAAGGTTCTTAAAATTCATCATTTTTCATAATGGAAATAATAAGTTCCTAACACACTAGGGATATCATATCACAACATCACAATAACCTAACCTAGAAGCCTTATTCTGGGAGGTATAAAATCGTTAGGGGAATAGTTCTCTCACCCCTTCCCTAACCCATGCATTATGGGTGGAGTTAGACCATAATCCTAACATTGCATGTGGGAGGATCCTCAACCTTTATCCCAAACCCCAATACATGTGTATATTCTTATCCATACATTCACCACACATCAATCATATCACAACCAAACATAACAAATACATACACTGATCATAATCCATAACAATCAACATTGTAAATCATATATTTCCATGACCCATTAATGCATTTTCCATTTACATTACCAAATTTTTTATCCAAATTCCCATTCTCTAGCCTTAAACCATTAGGTATGTTGAACAGTTCTCATTCATTAGTCAATGTTTTTCAATTACCATACATTATCCCATTTATCCCATTTATCATTTCACATTCATTTTACCACTTTTTATTTTAAATCACAACACTTTTATCACTTATCACCCCCACTTTATCATAATACGCATTATGTGTACCTTATAATTTCCATGTATTTACCCATACCATGAATTCATCAATTCTTTTATTCAATCCCATTCAAATGTTCTTTTTTTCATAAGTCACTTCCAATTTTACACGCACATCATTTTTTGTATACTAATTCTTTTGGGCGTCTCAACATAATTTATAACCCTTTTGACATAATCTCCATTAACTCAATTAACCCAATACTAATTAATTCCACTTCCACTTCAACTAAACATGGTAACATGTCCTATAATGGCTCTACATTATCACATTATAATTTAACACTTAACTTTACCAATTCCTAGGCCCTAAAGTATCAGCACACCTCATGGGTGGCCCTATATAGGTAAAGTCATACTCTATGTGGTTCATGGGGACCTTGATAGTTTCCATTCATGATTTAGACATTAATTATACCAAATATCACCAAAGGATCAAAAGAACAACAAGGGGTAACCATGAAATAAACCCAATTGTGGACAAATCTCAAATGAAACCATGGGATTAAACATGTAGACCACCTACCTTTAATTCATTAAAAAATGCTCCCTAAATCTAATCCTTAGATCCCTATTCAAACACCAATTGAATCCCTAACCTAGATTTACCATGAAAATAATGTTTCAAGATATTTGGAAGGATATGAGAGAAAGATAAAAACCCTAATCATGAAATGTAAGTAAGGAGTAGATTAGACTCACTTAGGGATTTAATCCTCAACCAACGACACTCCAAATGGACTATAATCGAAGGATAATCTCATACTATAAGGTTAATTCATCAAAGTTCATCCCTAGGATTACAGGAGGATAATAAGACTAAAATACTGAGTTGGGGTTAAAAAACTAGGAATGGAATTTTTTGTAAATTTCTCAAATTTATTGGGTTGCATGGTTTACCTGCGCGGTTTTCCAAACCGTGCACAAACCATGTGTATGATAACATCTAAGAAAATAAATGTTAGAAAGTTACCTAATAATTATACACTATTATCTTAACAGTGCGCTAACCATGTGAAAGCCACTATTTAGGGCTATAAGGTTACCTAGGGTGCTCCGCACATTGTGCACTAATCATGCGCAAACCATGCAACATGGACAGAAAGATCATTTTCCCTCCTATGTCATGTCCCAAACCCCCGAAATACCCATGATATTCCTAATGTACATTTGAAAAACTTAATTAATCAAAATAATATACATAAACTGAAGTGTAAACAAAACATACCTTAGGAAATAATCTGAGATCTTACAACTGCATTTATGATATGCCCTTCTGAGTTCCATTTTCTAAAGTTGGAAAAAAAATTCTTACCTGTCCCATTACTATCCATTTTTTTATTAAATTATGGGAACCCCTTTCACTCTCATTTATCCCTCTTAATAACCCTTATGTACATCCATTACAAGGCCAAAATTACATAAGGGATCCCCACTTTCCTCTCTTTTCCTCCACTCAATAACATTATTTTGAAAATAGCCAATATAAATTCAATTGATTATGTTTCAATTAAATTATTATTATACCCTTAATTTATATTTAATGTTACTTGAATGATATTCCCTTTACACTCTCTCATTTTGACCCTTACCCAAGCCGTTACTATGCCGAATTTCAATAAGGAATCTTCCACCCTCTTCTTCTATCAAGACTTCCTTCTATGTTATGTATTATAATTTCATTTTTTACTATGTTATGATATGTTCTGAAATATCCCCCTTACTTTAAATTTCCTTTATAAATGATTATATCCCATTTTTCTCTTATAAACCTATTTTTAGTAACTTTAATATGACTCCATTATGCAGTTGAAATTGCACCATGATTTTCCATGCCAAAATAATTGTGTAGTGAATACCAAACTCATTTCTTAATAAGTGGTATTCACATTTATGCTCATATAAAAATTGATTTAGGACTTAAATATATGTATTCCACATTCTATGATCATGGAAAAAATTATTATGTTGAATGAATACGTGTTATATGATATATGTCGAACACTTAAGCATGAGAATGAAATGATTATGAAGGGTTCACCATGATAGTGCGCCAATGTATTAGTTAACGCTTAGTATAATGATATGTCATGTTTGGATAGGGGTTTACTAAATTATTTATGGGAATTTTTCGACCATGTTTTCTTGGTGGGTTTAGCCTTAATATATATACGATGCACTGTTTTTTATTGATGTTATATTTCCGATGTTATGATTATCGTGTTATATCATGCCTTATTATTCATGTTTATTTATTCCTCGTTGATATGACTTGTCTAGAATCTAATATTATCTTCATGTTATTATAATTTTATTCCCTTACTGGGCTTCATGGATCACCCCTTTCTTATGTATTTCCCCTGGTTATCCAATGCATTTTTAAGATCAGGCAAGTTGAATAAGTTTTCAATGAAGATGGTGCAATTCATGTTTAAATTTGTAATTAAATGTACCTAATTCCCAAAGACACTATACATATTGATCTTTCAAGCTGTGTTAAGTGTAATTTTATGTAATTAAATTATGTATTAATTTTCAATACCAATATCTGTTGTTATATTCCGCACTCCATCCAACCCTGAATTAATACCTACCATGAATCCCATATTCATGACATGATTTTGAATAGTTGGATTCACTAGGTATAAAATACATCCCATTCAATTCATATACTCTATACATGTTTTGAATTCATCCTATGAACCATCCTCATAGTTTTTGTGAATTCCATTCATGTTGTGAACTAAAATTCCCACAAATGATATGAATAGTACTTACATAATGTGGAAATGAATTCAAATCATGAATTCCCCCTAATTCCAATATCCAACACCTAAACAGCACTGAGAAGTCATTAGGCCACATTAAATCACTATAGGATATGAAAACAAGAAATGTAATGATCATAAAAGGTCATATTCCCTTACATTAGATACCTCTCAATTTATTCATGTCCTTGAGAATTTGAAACATACCCTAAAGAGAATGGAAGGGAATAAAATGGGTCATCTGGAAAACTACCCTAAAATACACCTATCAAAAATCTCACCATCACAAGATCTCACCCACCTCGTTTAAAAGAACAAAGTGTAAAACAACATTTTAGTAACAAATAGCTTATAAACACACTCCTTTGTTAGGTACCTCTGAAACGAGAGTAAATTCACCTAAAAACATCAATGAAATACATTCTCATAAATGAGATAAAGGTTAACAACCACAAATGGAAATTTATATAATAGCACAGTTAAACAATTAATATCTCTAGATACTAAAGGTGCATATATGACTCACATTCCCAAGTAATCTCCTCCACACCCCTATGTCTCCATAATACACAAACCAAGGGAATATTATGACCACACAACAAATTCTCCTGGTATTCTTGCATCTCCACTGGTTGCTCCTAAAAGAACTTATTTTTGTAAATGTTGATATTACCCCAACCAATGACATGAGAGTAATTATAAAGATAATAGAAGAGCTATGAAACATGGGAAATAATGAATCTAGATCATCTAGGGTATTGCTATTTGATATTTAATGACTCCAACACAAACAAAAACCTCGAGAGACCCATAATACTATGTAGAAAGTATAATCTTACATCAAAAACATAAATAAAAAAGACTATGGGTCTCTATCAAGAACACATTATATTCAATGAGAAACTTTTTAGGTCACCTCCTATGAATTTCATAATATTTGTAACAATCATCTAATACTTTCAACCTCTCACGAATCATGTAAATAATCTCCACCACAATTAGCACTTGTTCCAACATGATAATTGATGTATCTCAAACCCTAGTCCAGAACAACGAATAATGATAAGGTTGAACATACAATTCTTCAAACATTGTCATAGAAATTGTTGAGTGATAATTATTTTTCTAATAAAACACAACAATGTTTAGGTTCCTCATCCATGAACCTCCAAAATCCAAGACACAATAATGAAAATTACTTTCAATATTCTAGATGGTCCATTATATTTGAACATCCATTTGTAGATTAAATATAGTGGTAAGGAAAAATAGAGAGATAAAGTCATTCTAGAGACCCCTATACACCCTTGTTTTGAAACAACGATCATGATCAGTGGTGATTGTATGTGGGACTCTATGGGGTCTCACCATCTCTATAAGATACTTCCTCAAAAAATTCCACTGATCTCGACTCCTTGATCACAATAAAGGGAGTTTATTTCATAAAATGATCCATTATCAACCTTATAAAACACTATCCTCTCTATGAACGAGGTTAAAAGGTAATGAACTAAACTTATATTTCCTCCATCTTCCATTTAGGAATATCAAATTTCCAGAAAGAAAACATTGGCAACATGGTGCCCAACCATTACCTTCTTGAAGACCAAACATTTACACATACTTTGAAACTGCATGCTTTAAGACATTCCACCAAAACTAACATGAACCCCTCCCCACAAATTGTACCCCTACTAGGATGGAAATTAGATAAGAGATATAGGGACCCACAAGTCCCACCTCCAGTGGGCCTCGGGTTGAATACTAGCATCGATGGTATAACAAACATATAGATGGGAGGCATTACCATCTAATAGAAACACATGTAGAAGAGGGAGATAAGAAATACCCAAACTAACACATGGTCAGACTACAATATAAAAGAAACCCCAAGTATGAAACTGTAATATCAATCATGAACTACAACAACTGAAAGGGAAAACTGTAGGTTCCAAAATAATGTAATGGTGAAAGAGGTTGTGAAGCCCAAACAGCTTCAGAAAACCCCCAAGCTAGTAGTAACCATCCTAATTTCCAACCTCCTCTAACTAAACATAAAATAGTTAATAGAAACGTAGGGTGATTATAACATTATACTCAGTTGGATCCTCCCCATAGCCTCACATGAAAAAGTGAAGAAATCTTACTAACACATAATGAACAACAAGTGAAACTATGTTTCCACCTAAACATATAAACTAATTTTCCACCCACAACATGGATACTCTCACCATATATCACATACAATAGCATATAATATAAAAAATAACATAAAGGGTACCCTGGTACTGCTTCCTTAATGGTTTTTCGCTCTTGTCGAACATTGCACGTCATGAACATATCTCTCTAAAAAGGCTATCCCACCGACACCTAGGAGAATCACCACAAAAATCACCTCGTGAAATAAAAAAATATGTCCCCATAACCAAAATAATATTGGTAGTTTCTAGGATCCACCACATCTCACATAGTGTGTATCATATGTCGGGTATTATACCTCAATCCATCACAGCCCATACACTGAGTAAGGATCCCCAAGCCATCATACCCTATAAAAATTATACCTATAGTATCCCTTAGGAAACTATTTCCAAAAATACATGTTTGTGAAATAATAATAATCAATTATATACTTCTATACACATATATTGAGAAAACTAACTATTGTTCATATCAAAATAGGTAACTACCAAGAGAAGAGAGTGGGGCCAAATGGAGTTGCCAACCATCCATCCTCCCATAGAGATGTTGGGGAAAACACCCCCAAGGGCTTAGAATCTTGGGGGTGTTAGTTTCACTAACCGACAGGGTCAATTAGAATATAGAAACATAAAAATTATAGGACATAGTATATATCACAACCACATTATGGTCATAACCTAGTCTCAGATTAAACAAGAGCTAACGTCTCTCAAACTCCTAGCTGCCACTGCTAAGTCTAGATATCCTATAAGTACCCAAAAATTTCAAAAGATATATTAAATAACTTTATTCCATTTTATCAATTACACTTTACATTAATTAATTCATAACTATTAATTAAAAATTATAATTTACACATCACATAACTTTACCATTTCAACAATGATCCAAGCCCTCTAAGTATAAGAAAACAATGTTCATAACTTCTCAGAATTTCAACCTCCGCATTTAATACTAGCAAGCATAAACCCTTTGGGTTAAGAATGAATCATTTAGTTAGAAACATTGACACTTTACATATTTCCATGTTCTCTAGGAAAACATTATAGGCTCCCAAAACACAAAGGGGGTCAACACGTTGAGTAGGTGAATGACATGTTGAGAGTTCTCAATATATATGAGGATAGTAAACTCATCCAACCATGCGGATCTAAAAAAGGAAAGCACATGGAACACCCTATGTGTATTCGCCTCCCTTGGAGTGAGAGTAACCAAACACATTCTTTTAGATCAAGTAGTGGAGAAAGGGAAGTAGATAAACAACAATCTAGCTGCCATCCAAACAACGTATTAATTAGGCATATAACTTTTATAACAATAGTTAAGCCCATATTTAAATCATTCCATCACCTCGGGTGTCCTCCCTAACACCCACATTAATATAATGATGCTTCTCGCCACTCTAAGTGTAAACTACGACCATAACAACTGGGCCTCCCTACCGCTCATACCACAACAACCCTCTAGGCTTAGCCATCCTAGGCTTAAGTCACATCCAGGCCTCCCTTACCAGAAACCACAACATCCCTCTAGGCGCATCGATACCATGATCACATCAAATCAAATGTAGCAGGAAACAAACATATCCACGGGCTCTCGGCCCTAAATAAAGGCATTTAACCATTACACACAATGAGATATCATGACTCTAAAACACAATACACTTGGTTATTATAATAAAATGTGAAAATCAGGCCATATAATGAATTATATTTTATCAAACAACCAGTTATAATTTCATATTGAATTCATTGATCCATTATTTATAGGTTTTCACTATGGTAAAACTAAGAAACAAGCTATAAAAAATTAATTAAATAATTAATTTAACATGCCTTTAATTATTATATCAACAAGAATCATCATGCTTCATGTTCCATAAAGAATTTAATTAAATATCCATACTTTCATCAATTTGATTAACATAAAATTAGAACAATAACCAGATTCATTAAACATGCATCTTTATCTTTTAGGCAATTAATTATCAATTAATTCTGGCATTAAATTCTGTACCAATTTGCATCAAGAACAACATGCTAAACTATGAAAGGAGTAAATATCACACTATCTGGAAAAAAAATATGTAAACAGATATCACAACACAAAGAAACAACATCGACATGTGATCAATACTAATTCTTTAACCCGATTCAAATAATTATTAAGTCAATTTTATTTTGATCTAAGGTGATAAATTATGCTAACTCTAAGATTGCACATAAAATAAATAGAGAATCAATGAATGTCATACCTCAAATGGTCATTGTTGTTCTTCACACAAGAATGGACTACGTAATGGATCTCTGATCACCTCTACCGCAAGAACTAGGTTTTTAAATAAGAGAATATTATTTCGAAGTGAAAATATATACATAGAGGAGAAAACAATCACCCAAAAACTGACAGATCAGGATAGAGAACATTTTGCAGATTACTTTAATGACCACTTAATCATTAATATCTAATGGATAAAGAGACTATCAATTCATTGGAAATAACGGTAATAGGATAACATTTTTTTATTCAAATTACTTTTCCCTATATTAAGTGAATTCCATTACCATGTAAGATATATTTAGAAGGATATAAACTTATATTCCAAGGATAATTTCATAATATATTTAATTTCAACAACAATATCATTTTTTATCTAATTAATGAGTATTCAATATCAATTTATAAATTCCTGAAGCACTAAATGACACTTATAATGGATCATATAATCCATTAAATGATATCAAGATCTTCCTCTAATGTTTTAATATTAATAAAAAATGGGTAGAAAAAGATTAGATAATTCCTTAAATGAGTAAACCATCCAATATAGAAATTCAAAATTAATCTCTAAAGTATCAATAATAATAAACAAAGTCAATCATAGAGAATATCATAAATAATTTACCTTAATATTATTCAAAATATTATATACTAATATTGAAACCCAGGGATTAAAATGATTTCATCACATATTCTTCTAAAATAAATTTAACATTTCTCTCTAAATAAAATCAATAACCCTTAATGTGTCATACCAAAAATGTATACTCCCTGATCTTATAATCCCCATGATATGGTAATCATTTCCAAAAATAATTTATATCACCACTAATCCATAATAAAGTCATATATTATTTCAAAGGACAATTCATCCATTATTCCAAAAATAAAATCTCATATTACCCTAAAATTATTACATTTACCTTAATAATATAGGGTTTCCAAAATAGTAAATTTATTTTGAAATAACATTAATCATTTAATAACCAAATAAATTGCCAATCCCATGATTATATATATGATAAATCTTCGGTTCCATATATATTAATAAACCATAACTACCTCAATATAAAATATCATATAAACACTAAAGGTTATCACTACCATTAAACATTTATCCATAAAACATGATGAAATTATTCCTAAAATAACATTTTCCTATGTTAACTTAAGGGTTACATATTGAGAAAAAATATATAAAAAACCACAAATTATCATATATACACTAAACCATATATTTTCAAAATTTGAAAACATACAAAAAAATAATCCTTCAATATTTCATGATTCTTATAATATTTCGAATATATCATAATATCACTATTAAGACACCAAAATATCATAATTTTTAAAACTATATACATAAACACAAACTTCTTTCTACATCCTTCTAAAACCCTTAACCGCTATTTTTCTATTATTCCCAAATACTTTATTTCTATAAATTAAAGCTATAAATTATGTCCTCATGATTCAAAAAAATCAACCCAATCAGGTTTCATACTTTAAACATAGGAAAAGTAATTCATACCTTAAATATAGATATCATGATCTTATTTTAGACTATTTATATCCACATTCACTTTAAACATGAATTATAGATCTCTAGAAAATAAATAATCAAGTCCATGGTGATTTTTCCCTTTCTTAATGAGATGGATGAGTAATGATATTGAAATTAAAGAAGTATATGTCATGTCATAAAGAAGTTTTTATGAAATTAATATATTTTAGATAGATAAAATAGTTACTTTTAAGTGATTTGGATGTTCAAAAATATTTCAAAATCATTTTAAAAATATTTTTCTATGATGGTGATGATTAAATAATATAAATGGGAAAAAGAGGATTTGTGAGGTACTTCTCCTTCGATCATGATAAATGTTGTTTAAAATATTCAAAATAAAATCCATAAAACATTAAATGAATTATTTCAAGCTAGAATGAAAATATCATTTGTGAGTAAAAATAATACCCTTAGAAGTTCTATAATACATTAACCTTAAAACACTTTAACCATACTTTAATTATCCTTCAAAATCCATTATATAAAAACAACAACACGTATCCTTGATAGTATATAACCAATAGTTATAAGAGACTACAAAATTATGATCCCAATATAACTTATTATCCCTTATAGTGCTAAAACATATAAATGTACACTTTTAATAATATCATAACCTTCAAATTTATCAAATCCTTTTCTCTGATACCAATTATAAGAAGATAGAAAAAATATTACATAAACTATTTAATTTTAACTATAATTAAATTTCCTATATTCCCAATTATATTTTAGGTTTATTGTTTTAGTTATTTAGTTCATAGCTCTTAAATTACATAAAAATATATTAATAATTGGACACTTCTATTCAATATTTATTTCATTAACACAATAAAATTAGGATATAATAAGTTTTATTTTCATGAAACATGTTCAAAATTTTCATCTCAAATTGATCCATGTTTTTAGTATTTGTCTAAAACCAATGAAAAATATTTTAAAATGTGGTATTAACGCAAAAAAAAACTTAGTAAGGGGTATCAAACTAAGCATATAAATCATTATTCCATGAACAGTTATAAAAAATTTCTTTTCCAAAATAAACATTTGTCTCAAAACAAAAACATTATTTCCTAAGAAACAAACATATTTTCCCAAATATTATCATAAAACATTTCATATTAAATATTTAAATCAAATTGAAACACATAAATTATTCTTTTCAAGTCATAAAAAACACATTAAAAATTTTTCAAAGTGTTATAATTTCCAACATTAAGAATCATTATATAATTTCCTTTATTCAAAGATAATTATCCTTCCCTGTAAAATCATAAAATTTCGATAAAAAACATATAATATATGGATAAATCATGTAGGTAACGTGGTAAAATATTTTTCAAGTCACTCTTATAAATTGAATAACCAATATGGTTTACTTCCATAACCAATGCATTGATGGCTATCATTGACCCACCCATCCTTGTTTTATTACATAACAAACCACCCCTGGTTTATAACAGAACAAACAATTACAGGCTTATAATGGAAACACATATTATCATAACAATTTAAAAGTACCATAACCTAACTATAAAATATAAAAGCTTGAAATTTACAACATTACACTCATGAAATTATTCTTTTCACCCATAAGAAAAAATTTACAGATATTGAAATATCCATTCCATTTTAAAACATTTTTTGAAATAATAATAAAATATAGAAGGATTGTTTTTATTTTCAGAAAACATGGAATATTATAAAGGATTTAAAATATAAAATAACCATTAATACATCATGGGTAGTATTTTTTCAAATGTGTTAAAATATAACATTATTTTTCTCTTTTTTAAATAAAGTCATAACTTTTTACATAAAATATTTCAGAAGATTCTAATAGAAACCCTTGGAAGATAGTAAAAAATAGGAAAAAATTCCTTTTATAATTCTTTTATTTACATATAAATAAATCTATAAAATAGTTATAAAAATACGGACATTAAATAAAAAGTTTTTTAAGATAAACTATAAAATATGATTTTTTTTACACAAATCCTAATGCCATGAGTCTGACTCATCACGTACATTATTTTTCTTCCTATATAAAAAACATATATTAATTATTTAATTAATTAAAAAATAATGTTCATGTGTTTATTTTTTTATTTTTTTATTATCATGTTACACTCAATTAGTTATTCAATTAATTTCAAGTCGAATGTTTTCTTGATATTCAGTTGATATATCTAAAATTAATTCAGTAGGTTGACTATGGTCAAATAGGTCATTATTACATAATATATATAATAATAATAATCATGAAACAATAATTATTTTTATAAATTAATTATAATATTAAAACCAACCATAAAATAGGATTACGAAAAATGAACATTATTACAATCATAGAGACGGTAGGTTGTATGCACATATAATTAACATTTTTATATTTCAACGATCAAGATGGAAAGAAGATAAGTATTATTTTTTCTTTCTAGAATTATAAATATATTATAAATACAATATTATTTCTTTAAATATGTTGTATGTGTGATTTGGCGATGAAAAATAAATCATATCAATTCGTGGAGGTGGTATTTCACATGTGCACACGAAGGACATTATCATTTTTTAGTGAATAGAATGGTAAGAAACTAAATGATATATTATATTTTCAGAATGATAAATATGACATTAATATAACATGTATACATTAAATCCATTACTTAAAAATATTTAATAGGAAGTTATGGAAAATGAATTGCATCGGTTCGTGAGGCGGTAGTCAACCGTATACCCAAAAATACATTTCCATCAAAAAATTAATGGAAAAAAGAAGAATGATACAGTTTATTCCATTAGAAAAATAATATATCATTATATATATTATAGTTTTTTATTATATGATAATTTTTTAATAATAATGAATGAAGTATAATAAGAAATAAAAAAACATTAGGTTAATAGCTATACCTCTTCTTCGAACATCCACTTTTGGTAAAGAACAACAGATTCCCTTGGATGATTTTCTAATCATAAAAGGATCATAAGATAGGGAAAGGAATTTTCATTATTCTTGGATAAATCAAATATCTTTTAAAAAGTTAAAAATATAAGAGAGGAGGTTCCATTTAATAAGTTGGTGGAGAGTTACATTCAGAATTTGAAAAGGTATTAAATTAATATAAATTAATTCTAACAAAAGAATTGATCCATATTGATTTATTTAGATCTATGGATTATTATGGGTTTCAATTATCTCATTTAATAATAATTTTACAAGTTAATGTCATGGTTTCACTATTATCACTTTTTTAACCCCTGTTAACTCTTACAATAATTACTATGGGGCAATGTTTCTTACGATTTAGGGATAAATATAGTTACTATAAAATGTAAATTTATATATAAATAGACCATTTTATATCATAAATCATATCCCATTTAAATTTTTTTGATGATAATAATTTTAGGAGTTTTAAATAATTTTATAAAACATTATTTATTATAAAGTATCATTAATGTCAATTTGTTGGACTATTCATTTCATTTGACTCTAAAAAAACTAATGCAATGTAATTTTAAACTAAAAATGTGACACTTACCTAACATGTTATATTTATCTATAAATGCTTATATCATAATAATTCTATTAATAAGTAAAACTTATAATATTTTCAAAATCATTTTTTTAATTTTTATATCAATTGAATAATTATTATGTCACGATTGTATAAGTACTTAATGAAATTATTTAAGCACTAAAAAAATTGAATTAAATTAACATGATAAAAAAAGAATTTATTTTCATATAATCATTTAGAATTGAATAAAAAACTATTTATCCATAAATGAAAATTTAATAATAATAAAATAGAATGATTTTTTTGAATTTTCATTACATAAAATATTATAAAAGGAAAAATCATGGAAAAATAGGGAAGCAATTATATATATTTGACATTTTGATGTTTATGGATGATATGTACACATAAAAAATTAATTCAATTTTTGGGTTCATTTTTTATTTCCTATCATATTAACTTTAAACTTATTTACTTGATTTACCCATATTGAGATGATATAAATTTACTAAGGTTAATATTCATAATAGGAAAATTAAAATGGGAATATAAAGAAATTTGGACCTATGATTCAAAATATAGAATTCATTTTTTAATATTCAACACATACATGTGGAATGGTTTTATTTAAAATTAATCCAGTAAAATTTGATGCCAAATAGTATTTCTAAAAAATTCCTTTTAAGTAAAAAAAAAGTTTTTAAACCAATTTGAATTATAAAATTATTTTAGAAGAATAAAATTGGATTATTTTTAGTTAGAAATAAATAATTAGATATTAAAAATAATAAAAAAACTGAATTTTACATTATAAATAATATAAAAGAAAATAAATTTTTCTATATAATCAGTATTTTTTACTATTTAATGGAAGATAAAAATTTTATAATATTCTAAAGATTTCACCTTAAGATAATTTTGATATGTTTAATTCAAAAATTAATTATATTTCATCAATTAAATTTTCAAAACTTTCTAGAAATTATTTATAATTTTTTCTAAAAAAACATACAAATCATTTTTGAAAAATATATATTTAAGAAGACTTTTATAAAATTTTATTGCTTATATCCAAAGAAGTAATCAATAAATTCATTTTTAATTGGACCTTTATATGTATTTATCATATTACATATCTATATTCATTACCACTAATTTAACAACTATGTTATAACTATAATATACGAACTTTCACAATTCGTTTAAGCTTGGTGTTGTGCATCTTGTATGCTATTAAACACATTCTTTATTTTAAAATCATTGTATATTACATATTGGAAGCCTCTAAACCTTGAGTACCAAACCACGAACTATGGGTGGTGATATAAAATAATGTGTAGATATTCAATCTAACAAGGTATGAATCCCTATAAGAAAATATTCAAACGCTATATAGAATTATGTATGGCCTTCCTGACATATGAATTTCTGGGGTATGAAGCTAACCAAGAGTTACTCCACAACCACTTTGACCATAATGATGACTATGTCCATGGCCACACTCTTCTATATTAGGATGAGGAGTATCTAACTATTTCCATTTAATTATAAAATCTCCCCTCTACTAATCCCAAGCTAGAGTGTCCCACTGATACTAACTCGACAGGAACAACATGAATAGAGGAACCGATGGGAAAACCTAATACACACTACAGACTCCTAAATTTTAGGAACACTTTCCACTAATGACCTTGGACACTATAATAAAATAAACATCTAGTCACTTAGAAAATTCCTGAGAGTATCCACCAATGAAGAAACTAGATGATAACGTCTAGGGACTACCCACTACTATCTGAATGATCTTCTATCTAGGAAGACGGTAACCCAAAACTGAAAATATTCTTCATGAGGATTTTTTATAGCTCACCTCTCATAAAAAAATATATTCTTGACAAAATCCTCTCAATATACTCTTCCCATATAAGTACCTTGAGATAGGTTGACTGTATAAATGGGGTGACATGGAACTGGATATCTGGATGAAAATACTCATTGAAATAACATAATCTAGACTCCTCATCTAGAAAAAGGTCTAATGAATATCAAAGAAGGTTCCTGAAAAAGATCTCAAGACCCCACATGTTAGAACTCTATTATCAAAGGGTAATCATCTTCATGAGACTAGTCATCTTCAAAATAGAATAATGAAACACTTTTTGAAACTGGTCCTAAAATTTCACCCATGGTACATCCAATTCTTTGTGATCCTCATGGTAAAATATACAAAATATCCTCACTACTATATGAAACATTTTCATAGCTGAATATACCCAATTCTCCTTATGAGAATAAATTGAAATGAACATTATCTCTAACTCCTAAAACATTCCTCTATCACATATTCTGAAATGGATAACTCATAATTCTTCATACTCTTACACTGAAACAATGGGACTGTAAAATTTTCATCACTTTTATCCTCTACTCTAGGGAAATATTCTGAAACCTCCTACTGAACATCTTTAGCAAGAACCTAATGAGGAAATAAACTTAGATCCAAAGTAAATATGAAAAAAATGTTTACAGACCCAGAAATCTAGAATATGTAAAATTATTATTAATTTATTTATTTATTATTTAAGGTTTAACCTAATACCAATTTCATTATATTTTAAACATAAGTGAACTGATTAAGGATGCACGAGCCCTTCCAGGTTCTCTAACTCATTACCATGATTTATTTTCTTAGTTGTCTCAATAAACTAAAAACTTTTTATGAATTAGATCAAAGGGGTTCCTAAATACATGTGTCTTAGATGGCCTCCTCTATTTACAATTCCTACTAATACAATCTGAAATAATTTACCTACTAACCCATTTTATATCTCTTATCCCCAAATTGAAACACTATCATATCCATCAACCTGAACATATGATACCACTCTTTCATGGAATCTCCCATTAATGGTAACCCTACTAGGATGAAAATGATATAGTGGGGATAATAATATATGTATCCCATCTCTAATAGGATTTGGGTTGTATAAAATCATTGAGGGTATAGCATACATACAAATGGGATACATTACCCTCTAAAAAAATAAGAGGAATGAGAGACAACAGAAGTACACCAATCAACTCCTACATAGATATAAGTAAATAAACAAAAGTACATACATGTAATTTCATACAAGACTAATATAATAATAAAATAACGAAAATTACCAAAAATAATTACTGGTTAGAAACCTTAAAGACCAAATAAATTCTAAATAACCATGAGTTACTAATATCCACCCTATCAATAACATTATCCAAACAACCTAAAAATAGTTTATATATACATAGGTTGATAAAAATAGGCATACTCAGTAGGATCCTCACCACTGCCTCTCATGATAATGTTAAATAAATCATGGTAAATCACAATGAACAAAAACTTAAACTAACTCATCACCTACACAATTATATTATTTTCCCACCCTCACAATGTTTATAACTCACTAAGTAACACATACATGTGATCATATATTATTATTATAATACAGTGGTACCCTACTAATTATTCCCCAATGGTTTGTCTCTCTACCCCAGCATCATATGTGTTGATCCATATATCTCCAAAAGAGGCCAGAAAAAAGACACCTAGGCTATGTATCTAAACATTTATCTCATTCACTACAACATATCATCATCCCATCCAAATATTCATTTAGAAACTGAGTAGTTTCTTGGATCCACCACAACCTGCAATCTTCCTATCATACATTAGGTATTGTACATAAAGACACCACAAGACATTAACAAAGTAATGAACCACAAGAAATCACATCCTATACATCGTGTAATTTACCTCAATCCATCACAACCTATACGCGACATACTTATAATAAACAATAGGATACTATGTCCATATATACATGTGTTTAAAATAATCATAGTACATTAAATCCCTCTATTCAAATATATTGTGAAAATTAACCAATGTTTATAAAAATACATAAAACTACCAGGTGAATAAAGAGGGACCAATTGTGGGTATTCATCCATCCATACCTTACTAACCTGGATGTTAGTGAAAAAATCCTCCCAGATTCTCCTTGGTGTCAGTCCCACTACTAATAATGGTGGGGATGTGTATGAAATAATAAAAAATATATATTATATAATATATCATAGAACCACACTATGTACATTAATCTTGTCCTAAACTCGTATTAAATTATAATATCTTAGTCACCTGGATACCACTTCAAATAAAAATATTTCAAATAATCACACAAGAATTTAAGAATTTAACATTAACTTATTTCTTTTATATTATTATTTCAATTCATGTTAATTAATTAATTATCTATTAATTAACATAAATCCATTCACAATTAGTTAACCACAATGAAAATTCCATGAAATGAGTAATAAATTAACTAAGTATGTGGTTTTCAGGATTAACATCTTTTTATCATTCCAACGGAAACAAAACCTAAGAGTTAAAACATCAATTATTCTCTTATATTCCATAATATTAGGTACTCTAGGAAACTACCAATTCAAACATAAATTGGATTTATAACCAAGAACATATAGCTTCCTCAAGAAGTGTGGAAAGTCACGATGGAAAAAATAATATACCTTGCCAAAGATCCATTAAAATTATTTATTCATAAGAAATACTCAAATATTTTAGAATAAAACAGGAAACCCAAACCTTAAACCACTCTATAAAAACTAATTCCATCCCCAAAATCAAAATTCATATCATCATGCATCTCTCAGTCACATGCATAAACTAATATCATAACCCTAGTCCTCCTCACCCATATCATTTCATCTAACAACCATCCTAGACTGACATCACATCATGTAGTAAGACTCATGCCCAATGAACACATAATTCAGTAAACAAAAAACATAGTCAACAATGTAACCTAGGATATAAAAAAGGAATCCAACCTTCACGTGAGTATGGTAAATCATGACCCTAAACATTTATCATCATTAAATAACTAGTTTTATTCAATATTGAATTAACCAATTCGTTTATTACATGTTAAAACTATAGTTAACGTAAGGAAATTGATATTATTGGATATAAAATTATTTAAAAATTCTATTAGTCATAAATTCTATTTTAGAAAACTAGGAGGTTAAAATTTATAAAAAATATGCCTTTTATTATTATCCACAATAAGTATTACAACTTCAATTTGTTTATCCATTTCCATTTAAATATGATATAAAATTTTATTTAAACTTTATCTAGTATAATTTGACATCCATCAAATTATATGAAAGAAAAATATTTTTAAACATGAATCTTTTATATTTAACCAACCAAATGATTTTCTAATTTACACTATATAAACATTTTCAATATTATTAACATGATAAAACAAGAATAAAATTATTATTAACAAATAATAAACATAGATTGCACACTATATTAAAAAACATGAGTCAGGCCATTATCATGGTGGAAAACATGTTATCACAACAACAATAAACCACTTCTAAATTTAATTTTATTTATTTTTTATTTAGGATAAATCCACCACCACCCAAGGAAATAATGGTTGGTCAATTTATGACTACACATAATATAAAAAAGGAGAGGAAATTAAACCCATTCCTCAAGCCTTTAACCTTCCTTAAATGATTATATAATGACAATGTGAATCGTGATCTTATCTCATTCAAGGAAACTACACTCCTCTATGAATGGTATGACATAACTATTCCAACAAACAAAAAAACTACAGAAGAACAATGGAGATAAAACAGCATAGCTTAGAAAGGAATAAATATTTCTAACATGGATGATCTAAGAATAAATCTTAATAAAAAGAGGAAGAACTCAACTTGGATCACCACATATTAAAAAATGGGATGTTGGGGATTCAACCTTATTTAAATGTTCTAAAAATACATTGAGGAATATCTACTAGATTCCTAGAGTTTTTGGGAGAAATTGTCATGTTTTGATGTGAGTGAGGAACTATAGGTATTATAGGATCAAATTTAGGTGGAGACTAATATTAGAAGAAATGCTTTTCATATCAGTAGAAACATGTGTCACGTTAAACCATGAAACCTAAAAATAATTCGCATCATGAAACCCATATTCAAGATGTGAGTTTTCATAGAAATATTCTATAATGCCCTGACCCTAGTTACCCAAAGTCAGTGCATTATTATATAACATTCGCATGATACAAGGAATCGTTTCCCAAAAGACCGATCAGTTTAGTATCCATTGAAGTGCCAGCTACATACATTAGTTTTACATTTCATCATGAAATAAAAAAACATTGTTTACCCTTTGAACACACTCATATCCTTTATCCTATTCATGTAGGTTAATCGTAATATAGCTCTTCACATCCTGGGAAAAATAAAACACAGAAAGGGGTGACCTCAGATGCTCAGTAAGGATAACAATATATCATAAACTTTCATAAATAAGCATAAACATTTAAGGAAATGTATAAGAATAAAACACAAGACTTTTAAAAATAAACTTCAGAATAATATGGAAATGATAAATCAAATAATTAAATTTTCTTATTCACATGGATATTCTACTAGTCAAATAATCACATGTAATATCAATACACAATTTCATAATGATGGAATGCATAATGTGGAACATCATAACCACATAGTCAAGGCCTCATTACAGGAATAAAAATAAATATTTTTCAAGGCCTTGTGGAAAGACACTTGTTTTTATCATGAGACCTAAAGATGCATCTAGGATCTATAAAAGTCTCCACCCATCACTTACTAAGTCTAATTCATTCATCATATTAAAATTTTGAAACAAAACATAAAAATTTGTATTAAAACTATCATATGAAATGTTAATACATTATCCATAAACCATGAATTTCATAAAAATAACACAACCATAGTCAAAAATATCAAAAAAACCTTCAATATAGTATGTAAGATTGTATCATAATAAATCAACTTCAAACAAGTGTAGAATCCATCAAAGGATGTTAACATAGAAGAAATGAAATCTATTTGATTGAAATATCACTATCTATTTTGAAATAATTTAAAAGTCACATAATTATAAAATAAAACATTTATTTCGATAATATACTTATAAGATTGTAATGGGAGCTTTGAAGGTGTTATAATCAAGGAGAATAGTTGCACCCACCATATAAGATAAAAACATTCTTTCCTTAATTTTGTCGTAAAGGTCACAAAGTACCTTGTTTTCAAAATGACCGAAATATTTCATTAAAAAATGATAAAAAATCAAATAGGGATATAAATGACTTTAAACCACAGTCTAGGAAATAGTAAATATGTTTTCAAATACTTTTTTATGAAATACGGATGTGGATGATAAAGAATTCCTAGTATATACTTAAGTAAAAACAACCTCGGATAACAAAGAGATTGTAAACTTAACCCTTACCTTGTACTTTTCCTTGGTTGAGGGTATGATAAATTCTTGTATAATAGTAAAATAATTGTTATTAAATTATAAAATAACCAAATACTTAAATATGATATCATATATAATCATCTAATATTGCTTTGTTAATAATATTTCAATAGTATAATTGTTTCATGTGTTAACTGATTCGTTTTACTTTATATGATGTATTATATAAGTCATGTTTATAATAGATAATATGTACTTAATTCATATCCAGAGTGATATTAATTTCTTAAACATTATTTTTAATCATCAAATGAAAATTATTCTTGAATTTTTACGATGGGGAATGAATCTCATCGCATTCATGGAGACGGTAATTCGTACGTACACACACGCAAAATTATCAATAAATTTAAGGTGAAACTGTATATAATTAGATTATATATAATATATAAAGAATAATTAACATGTAATATTTATTATTTACATCAATTATACATCATTATTATACACATCCAAATAATGAAATGTTGAATAACAAACTACACCACGATGTGGAGATAGTAGGTCGTACGTACGCACGTAAGGTGATTTTATAATTTATAGTAAGGTTAGAATAATTAATAATGATTTACCATATTTATAATAACATCCTAGTATGTATAAGGTACTAGATATATTATTTTTGTAAGTAATAAACAAAGAATGTGGAGGTGGAAGAATAAAATAACTTTGAAAGAGGTGATGAAATAATTACCTCTTCTTCGAGTTCTTCCTTTATATTTGATCAAAAGGGATCTTTAGGATGGCTTTATGATCAAAGTAAGGCATCTAGGTCAAAGTAAAGGTATTTGAGAGGATATTTGAGTAGGGTTTTGGCAATCCAAATGGCTCTGGAGGTGTGATTTAGAGATAAGGGGAAGTGCCCTTTTATAAGAGAACTGAGGGGCACCTTAGGAAAAGCTTGAAATTTTATTTTATAATAAAATCATTTTCGGATTTTAATGGCTCTAAAAGGATTTAATTCGTGAATAATGTGGGTATGGGTTTAAAACCTCCTAACCAATAGGTTTTATATAGTTTTAGGTCACCATATTAACCTTAACTTTTAGATTTAACTCTTAGTTAAATAGTTTAACTTTTACCATGTATTCTTGTATTAGTATAATAAATGATTAATAAACATGCTATAAAATGCCAAGAGAACACCCAAGTGTTTAATTATTGACACATATAACCTTATTTAATTAAATTTCCCAGAAAATTGAATTTTAGGAATATTATATCATTTAATAATATAGTATTTGTTTTAAAAACTCATTTATGTCCATTTTGACAATATTCGGTATTTTGTTTTTGTTAAAGTCATAAAAACGTTATCACTTCTAAAAAATTATTTAATCAACCCTAAAATGTCCTATTATCATATAAAATTGGTTTAATGCATCAAAAGTCTCAATTTATGTTTATTTGGGTATTTATAATATCAATTATTTTAATCATTCATTAATAGGTTAATTATTGCATCATTTTTGTGTCATAAATATATTTAATTATTTAGTGTCTAAAATTTTTAAATAAAATACCGTGTATTAGGAAATATTTTTATATATCTAATTAATATTTATAGCCGAATATTTCTTATATATAACCCTATATTAAAAACATTTTAGTTATTAAAAGTTAAATTTAAAACTTTTAACTCTTCTTTAAATAAAATAATAACAAATATCCTAATCTAATACAGGTGGATCAAAAGGATCATATTTTATTCCTAAGTTTGATTTGGTTCTAAATACACTAATCCAATAGAATTAAGACATGTTTCATGGTAAATATAATATCATTTTTACCTTTAATTACCCTATTACATTTAATTGTGGTAAATAAAAGTCAAAAGATACTATTTAACAAAAATTATTTTCATTTTATTGAACAACATTTTACTTACTGATGTCAACTGTGTATCTAAAATTTTTTAAATTCAATAAATAGAGGTGGTAAAATTAGGTTTTGTGAAAATTTGCAAATGTGTCTAGAAGGTGGCTAAAAGAGGGTAAAAAGTTCAATAAAATTTTATATATCTAATCTTATTATAAAATGACTCCAATGAACTAAATTGGACTAATATAGGTATTATATATCTATTTTTACATTAAAATAAAAATCAATTAAAAATAATTATTTAAATAAAAATTTAGTTTTAAATAATAACACAGTGTTTTAAACTATTCCTCAAAAATTAAAAGTTCTCAGAAAAATAACAAAAAATCACCCTAAATTTCTTTTCATATTACGAATTAAAAAACAAATTCAAATTTGAAAAATAAAATTTAAAAAATTTAAACAATTGGGTATTACTATTCATAACTTCTTTTTAAATGGCTAGTTTGATTTGTCGTGAAGTGGTATATCTTGAAGTCACGTACATCGCAAGCTATTATATTATTCAAAGAGAAGCATACCTTAGAAGCTTGGGGTGTTACATATTCACCATGAATTAAACCAATAACATTCACATCATGTATTATCTACGCATTTTTAATGAACACTATGAACCGTCCTCACCCAATCCTTGAATTTCATTCAACCTGTGAACTGAAACACCCACAAAGTCCATGCGCCACACATGCAGAACATTAAAATGAATCCACATCTTGAATTCCCCTAGATTTCAGACTCAAACACCTAAATAAAATAGATCCTCCCTTAATAATAATTATATAACCATGGCTTTTAAAAACACAAAAATGAAAATATTGAATGAGAACCAACCCCTTAATCTTTTCGCATAGTAAAATATAATCCAATAATCATTGTGATAATTCTCTTGATGATAGTTGTAGAGGTCCTCAAAAAAGCTCAAACCCAAAACTATAGGGGGGTTATCCCTTTACTAGGAATTTAGTTGTCAATGATACTATAGTTTATCCCCTTAGTGTTCACATAATAGACATCTAAAATATATGTACTCCATTTTTCAATATTAAACACATTAGAAACTACAAGGGTTCTCCCCAGGTGATCAAGCCAATAACATTAGAGGTTGTCCCTATGATATACTTCACATTAGTCCTCAATTTGATAAGATATATGACTAATGAGAATTAATTCACCATGAGTAAAAAAAATAAATCAACAACTAGGGAACACATCCCTGTGGAGATCAAATAAACATCCAAAGTTTATTTCCTCCCCATAACTCCATGATATTTTAGTTTATATTTTCCTTCAATTAGATACTATGTTGAATAATATTTATCCAGATGAAACAAAAAATAAAAATATCTAAATCATATTACATGTACAAAAAGAATAAATCTACATGTAAATAAAAATATTAATCAATTAAACATTCATTAATTGATAGGTCAATAATTAATATGAATAATATTAAAAAGGAATGTTGTTCACAATACTATTTTTTTTGTTTTGGGTATTTTATCCTCATAAGTTAAAATTATAACCATTAAAATATGACTATGATAATATATAATATTTCATTGTGTTATCTAATGAGTTTAAGGGAAGTAACCCTTGTAAATTCTATTAAATTGAAGATAATATATAGTTATTTTCAATAGAAAATGTAAGAAAATATATACAATTTAAAATAGAATATTGGAGAATATCTATATCCAATAAACCAGTTAAATATATAAACTAAGTAAAATAAATATATTAAATAATTTATTATTTTAGTTATGCCAATTATATAGGAGGATAACGAGGTTTTGAGGAAGATGAGAGTTAAGGAAAGTGTTTCTCATCTCACTTAAATTTCATTAAGACATCTTCTATATTCATAATTTTTTTTTAATCATACGTTGTATATAATACCTTATGGTTGTTTTCATTAGACATTTATGAAACTAAATTTATTTAAAAATACATATCAGTTTCTATATTTTATGAGAATTATATTTAAGAGATACCAATGTTTTAAGGATTTCCTCCACTTAATTTTTCTCGTTGAGATATGCTCGATATTTACCACCCTATTTAATTTATGTGGTGTATATAATTGATATTACTATATTTTATAGTTTTTCATGAAAATTATTAGTTATTTAATAATTTATATAAGTATCCCCTGTTCATTATATTTTAATTCACTATTCACCACACCTCTAAGGGTTTATTTAATAATCTAACTTTTAATTAAGATTTTTTACACTTCAATTTACATTGTGATAAATTTTATACTATTTTTAAACTAATCTTGATATATTTTCTTCTAATCTAGTAAAATCTAGGGTTTTCACATATTCATTCCATTTAACCCTATTTTTTTACTCAAACAGAATGAAATAATGTTTTTATCAAAAGGTGACCATACTTTTTCTTTTAAACCTGGAATCCTTTTTATTCATGTACTTTTCCTTCTATATTATTTTACATATGTTTTTATTAAAGAAATAAATTTTTGATATATGTATTTTTTACTACATTTTAATTTATAAACACATAACAAAAATTAACCATTTCAAAAAATTTGGTTTAATTCAATTTTTTTTACTTTTTTTACAAAAAGTATTAGATTAAAATTTATTGCATATACGATATGAATATTTTTTCCATATTCATTTACTTTCATCATGATTTAATTCATTTAAAAGTTTCCACAATTAATAAAATAAAATTATATTCCCATTATTATTGTAATTTTTATTTTTTAAAAGGAAAGAAAAATATAGTGTTTTTTTCAAAGAATATTTATATCACTTGTATGAAATTATTTTTCATCTATGTCAATAACATTTAATTATTATTATTTTCCACTAGTGATATAATATTATTATAAAATATAATTTTTTTCTCGGGATATATTATAATGATTTTTTTTAAAGTAGTTTTCATGAAAAAAACTTCTTCACATTAGTTAATTAGGAACTGATGAAACGATTAATGTTTTTCATGATATGCTTTCATATGAAACACTTATGAGCGATTACTAGAGAAAAGATAATTCCATTAAATAAATTTAATGAATTGGTTAATTTTTTATATATAATAAGCGAAAAGTTTTGAGAGAGAACTCGATAAGGTAATCTTCGTTCATATAATTGAGCCTGAAATCAATGTGGTTAGCTATGTTCCCAATACTGATAACTAACTTGATATAGTTAGGTATGATCACAATATTGATAGTGAACTTGATGTGGTTATATATGTTTACAATGTTTAGAATGAATATGATATAGTTAGTTATGGTTATAGTGGAGAATGAACATAATGTCGTGAAACATGTTTAAAATTTAATAATTTCCTATTCTTATTCCTATTTAGAATTTATACATTATATTCTTATTTTATACTACATATATCATATTTATTTTATCATTATTCCACACTCTTATAAAATTGTATCTATTTTATCATTTGTAATTATATGTCCTTCTATTATTATTAACAACTCTTATTATTCATGTTTTTTTAATAAGATATATCTCCCATAATCATGTTTATCATATTATTATGATATAACCCTTGATAAAATATTGACAATTTCTTCCCATATTGAGAATTCAAGATCCCTATATTATTATTTATTTAGTTTCATAGGTTATATAGATGAGTATAACCTTAGAGATGACTAGAAGTAGATCTAGTATGGTGTGATTATGGAGAAATGACCACAAATTTATTAAATAATATTTTCATGAATCTAATAACCAAATACATCAAACCTATATATTTCTTAGATTATGAGATTATTTGTGAGATTTAATGTTTAAGAAATGGAAATATATGTATTTTTGGCTTGATTCAACTCACATGGTATCAAATACTAGGTATAAAGAATTCATTTTAACCACTTAATCTAGGAATGTGGATATTTGGTGTCTCAGTTAATTTCAGAGTAGGATTTAGTTATTTCGGGTGATTAGTTAATTTTTTTGGGTTCTAAGACAAGATAACAGTAGGAAAATCCATAGGTATAAGACTAAATTTATGAAAACATTATAAAATTTTTGTAATGTATAGAGTGTTTGGTTTCCTATAAATGAAATTAATGTTTGAATCCAATGAACTGGATGTGGGATATGGAATAAGTTTACAGAGGGGTAACAACCCTAAAAAAATGTTGGTTGATTATTGTCTCAATCGAAACCTAGTGAATGATAGGTGAGAAAAATTACACACCTAGTTTGAAACTCCTAGGATATATAATTTAGTATATTCAAAATCTCTTTATAAACTAATATAATGGATTTAAATATATTTATTTCAGAAATCATAATAGTAAAGAAATATTGGAAACATAAATTAAAAACTATAAGTTCATTAGTTTGGATAAAGAAATTATTTGTGATTTATTTATTCTAATTTATTAGTTATCATTTTATAAGAATTATTTCCTTTTAGTTAGTAAATAAATTGAACTAATATGAATTAATTGAAAAAATTGAGTGGAGTATAATTAAATGATTGTATTAAAGTGAAAAAAATGTTATAAGAGTTGCAAAGATAAATTTTATGGTTAGTACTAATCTTCCATCTCAACTTTTGAATAAAAAAAATGAACATAGTGAATCTCTCAATAAGAGAAATAGGGAGTATTAGGAATGATTAAATGATAAAGACCATGGATGAAAGAAGATTAAATTTATTTTGTATAAATAAACTGGAAGTAATAATCTAGGGAAAATCCTCAATGTAATTGTACGATTTAATATATATGGAAAAATCGGATATAGAGAAATACACTATTAAGAAAAAATTAACGATTTTCTTAACATGATGGTGGTAAATAAAGTTTATTCTAAGGTAAAATTAATAGTTAAATGTCTTAAATTTGGGGAACATGGGAATTATCTAGGTTAATACCTTACTCCTATAATAATAAGGGTAATAAGAAATATCAATCTCTAATACAAAGAGGATAAAGAATAAAATATACAATGAATTACACTAGAGTGGATCATAATAATTATGGTACATTTATACTAAATTTCATATATGAGTTTGTATAAATAAATTATAGTTCATACCACTCCATTAAACCTAGGATGTCTTATAAGAGAATCAAATCACCACTATAATGACTTGATATTGAGTTTCTAAATAATCAACTAGTTTCAAGACTATTTTATCTAAATTATATGTTTTTTTGAATGAGTGTCATACCAATAATAGTATTATTACTATAGTTAAATTTGTTTTTTTTTTGAATGGATTGGTTTTATCTATAAAGAGGAAAAAATAATTTCAAGAATAATGAATTCACATTTCATATTATTCTATGATCATCTACAAGTCAAAAGATAATTACAAACTCATTATCGATATTACTTCCATTATATGGGTCATAATACTCAATTATGAGTTAACATTCTTAGTTTTAACAAAGTAAGTGGGGAGAATTTTTAATTATACATTGTATATTGGGTAATTATTAGATTAAGAATACTTTTATCATTGAGGTAAATTAAAATTATGAGCATACCATTTATTTCAGAGAGGTAGAATGCAACTCCCCCTGAACTTAGTATTTATTTTACATTAATTAAATAATATCTAGAATAGAATTTCTTCTTATAAAAAACAAAACAAAATTACTAGAATCATATTACAATTCAAATAAATATAAATCCTCAAAGATATAAAAATAATTATCAATAAATAATTCTTACATTTATAGGATAAATAATTAGTAGGATTTAATGTTAAAAATTTTGGTCTTGAAAGAATGGGTTTTTAAGTGTAGATTATTTTATCTTAATAAATAAAACATATAAGCTTTAAAAGATTGTTATTATATTATATAATATTTCAATGTATTAACTAATATAGTAAAATTCATTTAATTAGTAAATTTTATGAAATAAGGTTAAGAATACTAAAATATTAATTAAAATTTTCTATTAAAGAAATTTTTATTCATATTTTCTATTTTCATTAAAATCTAAATAAAAAAATATTAAAATATCATTTTGATTAACTAAAATTAATTTTTAAATTTTATACTGAAATTATATTAGATCAAATTTTTTTGTTTTCACTAAAAAGGTTGATTTTAAGGTGAATTGTGAAAAATAAAATTTCTGGAATACCGTTGCTTTTCAAACATAGTCATGAAATATGAATGACTTAAATTTTTATAAAAACATTTCTCTAAAGACTATATATTCAAAATATTTAAATAAAAAATTTATAAATATTATTTTGGATTTATAATTCTATGCTTAAATCTTTTTAACACAAGTGATACATTATTCTAATAAGAGTGTTATTTTTTATCCTTCTATTTAATTTTGTATTTACAAGGATAATATTGGTTTTTTATTGGTTATAAAATAAAATAAATATTATATATGTATTACTAAACTAATAACTTTCATGAGAATAAATTATATACATGATTTTGGAGTAAAATCATTTTTAAAATTAAAAATGTATTTTCTAAAAAAATTAATTTCCATTTGTTTACTGATATTAATATTTATTTCAACCATCTAGAAAGAATTAATATTTTAAAATTGGTTATAGATTTTTAATCATCAATTTCAATAATATTTAATAATTTAAAACTATCTTTTTTATATAAATATGTCACCATAGAAAATATTAGTCAACGCGATAAAGGGTAAAAAGGGTAAATGGGGGGTAGGGTTTCAGGTTAAACTAAGATATAAGGATTTAAAAAAATCTATATATATATATATATATATGTGTGTGTGTGTGTGATGTTTTCATTGTAAATAGATGTTAACATGTATTTTATTTGAAATTTTACTTATATGGTTACACTTTTCCTTAAAAAGATATTATACTATTTGAATGTTAAGGGTATTTACAAGGGTTCCACCCTCTTAACTTATAAAAAGGACCACTATCTCCTCAATTATTCAAACGCACAAATACATATTATCTAGACCAACATCAATCAAAATACCTTTCAAAAATATTTATCCATTACCCATAGGTTTTGTCTTCCCATAATATCCCCGCAAAGATTTCGTATGGAGTTTTTCGAATGAGATTATTCAAGAAATAAGTGAATGTTAATTCCAAGTTCATTCAAGTTTATTTCTTTTGAAACCTCATCAAAATAAAATTTACATTATTAGAATCATTAAATTAGTGTATTTAATATACTTACATGTTTATTTTAATGTTATAACCATTTTTTATATATTCTCAATCAAATAGAAAATGAAATCAATACTCATGAAAACCTGAAAACCACCATCATCGTGGACATTGTGTATAATTTTTACTAAAAATCATAGATGGATAGTTCTAAAATAATTTTTATTAATAAATATCATATTAGTTAATAGTATATTTAATTAATATTTTTATAAAAGGTTGAAAAAAATGAAAATTATAATCTAATCTATTAATGGTTGTAAATTACATAAAACAAGCTTAACTCTGATTTGAAATTCCTAAAACATAACAAGAAATATAAAGGAAGGATATTCATTGTTTATAATGAATTTGAAAACAAAATTATTATACCTTCAAATACCATGTAATAAATACATTTTACAAAATAATGAGGTTTGATATCACCAATCTAAAACTCACCCAAAAACAAATACTAACATCTGATAACCAAAATAAACATTAAATAACTAATAAATCTAGAGTAAATGATTAAAATGGAGGAGTAAAAAAGGTAATTGATATGAATAATGTTATTAAATCAGTCATTAATATAGTTATTTTTATTATAAATGATTTTAAATTTCTTTCATGGAAGATGAGAGTTAAGGTAATTATTTCTCTCCACACTCTTATTTAATTGAGTCATATTCCATATTATACACTTATTTTATATTGTTTTTGTGGTTGTAATTCCAAATATTAGTTTTCATAAAAAATTAGTGAAATTAAATTTAATTACTAATCCATATAAATCTAAATCATTCATGGTCTTTAGATACAATAGATACCAATGTTGTAAGGTATTCATTATCTCAGTTTCCTTTCATTGAGATATGTACCATATTCATCATCATATTTATTATATATGGTTTATATACTTCCAATTAATTTAATTTATTATTATCTTCATGAAAAATATTTTGGAACTAAAAAACCCATATATTTTTATATCTTTCATTATATTTTAATTCAATTGTTACCAAAAAAATAAGATTTTATATTATAATATCACTTTTTATTAGGATTATTTATGTTTCAAATTCTGTCAGAGAAGATTTTACATTATTTATATATTATATATAGATCCTAACTTTTCATAAATAGAAATTATATAAGTTTTTTGGAATCCTTAAAACATTATAAAAATAAAGGCTTAACGACTGTAATAGTTTAGTTCTTTAGGAAACATGGAACCAAAATTTCCCAACTCAGTGAAATATCTTAAGTATTTCCCATAAAGATACCCACTAGTAATTCTAATTAAAACCCTTTCCTCATAAACTATATAATGGAAACATAATAAAGGTGTTATATAAAATGACTATTAATGTCAAATAAAGGAAATGTTTATTCATATCCTGAACATAAGGGTATTAAAACGTGATCATGATAATTAGAAGATCATACCCATCATATCAAAGATCATAAACATGAGTCATAGAATAAAGATTTTTAGTTAATAAGAAATTAATAATAAGGATATAAAAAGATAAATACATGAATCATAACATAGGACTAAGACATTGAATGGTGGAAAACACATAAACATATATAACATTGAACATGTATAAGTGAAAATAGGGTCACACCTTAAGTTAAGGATATGATATGAAGCACCATCAAAGACTTATGGACATAAAACCAGGTCCATGAATAATGTTTTGAACGTGAAATTAGAATCATTCGTGACATTGAGAACATTAAATCAGGTTAATTCATAATATTATGGACATCTAATAAGTTTCACTCATAACATTGTGGACATATAATCAGGTTCATGCATAAATTTATGGACATGATACCAGTTCTATGCATAACATTGTGAACACATAATTATGTTCTTGCATAATATTTATACTCATGATTCATCCATTGTTACCCAATTAGTTTTATTTAGATTTAGGTCCCACTCATCACATAATAAAATCATACATATGTATTCCACAAAACATTCATCATATCATGACCCGTGAAAATATAAAATTTTTATAAACATAAAATCATAACAAATGAAATAAATTGTGCATAATTTACATTTCATCACATCATACCTTATAGAAAATATATAGGTTTAATAACCATTTCATCAATTCATAACCATTAAAAATAAATGGGATTCATAAACAGATATCCTATAGAAGAGAAATGGTTTAACTAAGATAAAACCTATGAAAAAGAAATGAGTTTCATAAACATCATTCCATAAAAACATAAACCATTCATGGAAGAATATTAATGGATCCTTTGGATAATTTCTTATAAGGGAATTTGTAACATCAAATGATTTAATTTTAAATATAAAATAACATGGAAATATATTTTTAAAACATTTCTTTTTGAAAATATAAGTTCTTCTTTAAAAAACATCTTTAAAACAAGAAAACATTTTGAAAATTATTTTAATGAAAAATAAAACATAAATCATATAAAGAAATCTTTTAAAATACCTTTAGAAACAATTTTATTTGAATGTATATAAATATATATTGATTAAATTTTGAAACCCATTTATTTAAAAAAACAATTCAAACTTATAAATAAGACATAAAAATCATTTGAAAAACAGTTTTCATGAAAACTTAAAAAAAATGCTTGAAAACATTTTTAAAACCATTTTCTGTGAAAACAAAAATTAAAAAAAAAATAATCATTTAAAACATTTGGAAAAAAATTATTTTAAAATACTTTTAAAACTTATAAATATTGCCTTAAAATTATTTTAAAACTATTTTCTTTGAAAACTTATAAAGAAGTTTGAAAACATTATAAAAATAATCTTTCATTAAAAAATACTTCGAAAAGATTTTGAAAAACATTTATTTTAATAATAATTTAATACAAATCATAAATATAAATCTTTTAAACATGCAAAGTCATCTTCACTGAAATGACTGTGGGTAAGTTCGTACATGTCATGCAAGGTTAAGAGAACATTCCTTTTGCATGGTAAAAGGTTAGAAAAATGACTTGTTCATAAAGTGAATATAATATTAATTTGAAAACATTGGTAATATAAAAAAAGGAAAAAAATGTCTCTTAATGATTATTATATAATAGAATTATATTCTTAGAGACCCTTATTAGAAAACATGGTTTTGAAGGAACCCATATTTCTGAATAAAGAGAGGGAAAAGTCATACTTTTTTAAAAACACTTCCTTAAATATAATATATACCAAAGAGTAGAAAATGGTACCAATAAATGAATAAAATTTTAATAATAACATGATGATAATATTAATTAATTTTATTGAGATATGGATCATAATATTTCATCAATGTAAGAATAAACATAAACAATAACCAAAAAGTGATGAGATTATTTCAAAAAAATCATACAGTATTGAAAATTTGGATCATACTCTCTATGTAAGAATATAAAATTGAATGAAGCTTATAATATCATTAATATAACAAGATTAATTACATAACATTTCAAATACACATCTATAAATAATGTAGTTTCATAACAAAACAAGTGTCTCAAAGAAGGAATATTGAGGCAAAACTATCTTGATGATTTGGTAACACTTAAAACATAAACCACATGAAATAAATATCATATAGTTTATATGTAAATACCCATAAATTTCATAATAATAGTAATATAATACATTTATTTTAGTCTTTACACTAGGAAAAATATAATATTGGTGAACATGGCATGTATCTCAAAAATATAAAAAGTGAGATTAAATTCCCTTACCTTGTGTCTTAACTCTCTTCGTACTAATACATACCTACAGTATAATAAATATAAATTTAGTATACATATATATAAAAAATATATTCATATATATAATACCATATATGGTTTTATTATGAATTTTTATATTGCCATCTTGTTAATAATTCCATGTTAAGATTATAGTCCAGGTAATATTTTCTTTGTTTTTCGCATGTGTCTTAATTTTCTATATATTTTGTCCTTATAATTATATTATGATTACCAAAATATAAAACATGAAATAAATATAAGTTATAATCATAATATTTTTATTATACTAATATATAGATTATAGAAGTATGAAATGGAATACACTGTTTGTGGAGATGGTAGATCATATGTATGCATGAATGATGTTTCCATTTAATTGTCATATTGAAAGAAAGATGGTAAATGATATATATATATATATATATATATGTATATATTAAATTATTCTAGTATAATTATTATATCTTATATATGATATAATTTCACTAATCCCATTATTAATACATGCCATGTAGTGTGTGAATGAATTGCATTGCTTTGAGTGGGCGATAGTCCAAACTTCCTCAAATGGGATTATCGTATTAACACGAAATTAAAAGTATAAATATATTTGTGATAAAAGTATTAAATAAGATTAAATACATAATAAATATAATATATAAAATATATAAATATATTTTCCATCATAATTTCAACCATGATAGATAGTAGAGGAAAAATGAACAATTATTGTTTAGTGAGGTGGTAGTTCATCATACAAATAAACAATATATCTGTTACCCATTAGATGGATGTGTGTGTCAGTGTAGATATAAAAATTATCATAAAAATTACTAGTATATTTAGGATAATATATTTTTTATATAATCAGATAATAATATGAATTGTGGTGGTGGAGAAAAAGAATAAAATAAAGGTGCTTGAGTGAGGGTGTTGCCTCTTAATCGAGTAACTCCTTTTGGTTTGTAAAAAAGGGATTCATTGGGAAGATTTCTAACAAAAGAGAGCCTTTTATTAGTAAGGGATATATTTTTAGGTGCTATTTTTTTAAGACATTGTTTTATCCAAAGTGGTTTTATAGGTGTGAGGAAGTGGTAGTATGCGAGGCCGTTTTATAGCGTAAGAGGAGTGGCACTGTTGTAAATTTTGGGAATAGGAATTCCACCCACCCTTTTCAAAGGTAAAGTGGATAAAATGATGGTAAAATGTTTGAAAATATATATATTAGAATCTATAAATGTCCATACAAATGCTTTTGGACAAATATTTAGGTCATTTAGGCACTTTAGTTTAAGGTTTAGTCCTTAGTTAAACATAATTTTACATTAATCAATGTAATTATTTTAATTAATTTCACTAATAATTTTGATCAAAAACATATTTGATATTATTATACAATATAAAATTTTCTAATTCCAAATATGGAATAAATTTTATAAAATTTTAGTCCAAGAAGTGGCATAAAATAATTTAAATTTAATCTCGTAGTCGGGTCGGCAATGTAGGGTTTTATAGTAAAAAGTTTCAAAAGTTTTCTATGTTTTTATATCCAATTTCAATTTGAAATTGGTTCTAATGAACTAAATTTGATTAAATGATAAAAATATAATCTAATTAAAATTTTAAACTAATATAAAATATTATTTAACATTATAAATAAATTTTATTAAAAAGTAGTTTTGAATTAAATTTCCTTATTTTTCACTATTCATTAAAAATTAAACTTCAGAAAAAAATACCAAAAATTGACCCTGACCTAATTTTTATGATTATATTTCAAATATAAAGTTTATTTTGACATATAAAATACATAAAAGTTCCAAAAATTATATTTAGAAATGGGCTCTCTCTTAAAAGGCAGTAAATTGCCTTAATAAAAATATTGGTTTTTAAGCATAAAATAAAGTCTGATCTTATCTTATGTCTATAAAATATATTGTATAAATATAAAAAATATTTTATTGAATATATAACATATATATTACATTAATATCTCTATATAATGGTAATTTATTTAATTTAATAAGGTAAAATATCTTTGTGACCATAACAATGTTCATATTTTACTTTATATTCAATCAGTTTTCATATTCATTTAAAATTAATTGATAACCTATTATTTCATCTAATATTTGTGTAGAAAATATATTTTCATAAATTAGATAATACTATTCCTAATTTCTAATTCAATGGATAGGTTATATTTCATTATATTAAATAATTTAATTTTAATAATATATTAATGATTGATAAAACTCGGTATTCTGTGTTATGCATTCCATAAAGGAAAGTCATTATTGTGTGTAACACAAGATAAACTTGGTGTTCCATATATTATAATATAAAATTAATTTTTCATTTATTGCATAATTTACTCATAGTCTCATATAATTCAATCCAAACATATTTCATTAAAATAAATTAATTTATTTTCAGAGTTGTGTGAAATGAAAAATATCAAAAATGATAAATTAATTTGAAAAAAATAAAAAACAAATATTAGGGTGTTAAATTATGACCCCCATAAAATGAATTGATCCCCAGGATTTTTATGGGTTTTAAAATACATAATAATCAGAAGTTTCATTCATAAGAACAGACATCGTTAAATTAAATACTAAAACTTCCCTTAAATGGGAATGTTTGAACCAAAATCGTTATTGAAAGTAACATATAACAAGGTTTTAACATATGAGAACATAGTTTGGGAGTGAATATTTTCCATGGAGGATAATCATAAATATTTATTTGGAGAGACTGAGGTCATCAATCACAAACAAGTGAATTATCAAAGAAAATTTGAGGGCCTCAAATTCATAAATATGTGATGATTTAAAAGGACCTCAGTTTAACAAAAAATAAGGTATTAGGAAAACGTGATTTTTTTATCATTATCTTAATGTTGAGTTATTATTTTATTTACCAATAATGTAATAAAATATATATGCTTGATATATTCTTATAAACAAAATTTCATAATTCATTTGTGCTTTTACCAATTTCTAATTCATCCATTACTTCAAGAAATGGATGTCTAGAAATTAAATTTGACACCTGAAGTACTAAATTCCACTTAAGGCCCACAAAAGAATGAAAATCATAGTTATTTGTCTCTAAAAACTCCTAAAAATCAATATGTTTAATACATACATCTCTAAACATAAACATTAATTCAACTGGTTCATCAGTAAAATTAATTCATCAAAAATAATTATACATTAACCATGATGTTGTATAGGTCAATGGTATACATAAAAGCCTTATCATCCTTATAACATGGGTTCAAGACATGTGGTCTTTCCAAACTCTATTTTTTGTCACTTGGAATACATGATGTCCTTTTCCAAAAAAAAAACACAAATATAATTTCCAAAATAAATATGATGGATATCCTTGAAATAAGGTTAATCACTAAATAGAATTTTAACTAAGTTTTTCAATACAATATCAATACATAAATACTTCATAAAAAGTTTAACCAAAACTTTTCATGAATGGTTATCCTTATAACCCTTATAAAATATGAATGTCCAGACATTAGAAAAAAAGTCACAAATTCATCTAAACATTGATCCCATATTTAACACAAAGTAAAACATGGTTGTCACATCCAAAACATGTGAATACCCTCCTCCTATATTCCCTAGAAACATGGTAATAATCTGGATTACCATAAATACTTTTTTTAAAAATCATTTATCCCTTATTTAAAATTATATAGGATACATTACCTTAATCTAAGAATATTTAAACTTCATCCATGAAGACATATACTACTTTTTCAACAAATCAATAATTAGATCTAGGGTAATCAGTGGTATCCAATTTACTTTATCCAAATCAATCATCTCTTTATCCAAGTGAAACACAATTTCATCAACATTTTGATCACATTAAGGATTACCTCCCCATAATCAAAATATATCTTTTGTATTTATTCATCACCATTAAACATATCATTTTTAATCCTTAATGAAGACTTAGACTGAAAACACTTATATATTTCATGATTTATAAAACATAATATTTGAATTCCAAAATATAAGTACTTAATTCATACAACTTTATTATTAAACAATTACTCATGCTTCATAAAATTATTCCTAAATACCCCTTTCCTAGAATATGAAATTTGAATAATTTCTTGTAGTTACTCAATACAAATCTAAACATTATTCTTATGTTTAAAGTAAACAATACTGGACGAACATCACATACCTTTCACATTTAATTTGATATCTCTATGTCTTCAAAACTATATCCAATACCCATAGCACCTTTCTAATTCTATTTATGATATTTCCACTTGGGAAATCAATTTTCGTAATTCGCATATATATGAAACATTGAATTTCAACCATGTTCCTTCTATTTCTTTCCATTGACTAAAACATGAATGTATAGTGTGAGAAAAATTTATCATAATGGGATACCATATAATCATGAAAAAGAACTTATAGGATGCTTATATTATGTATCCAACTTATTTAATCTATTAAATCATTGTTTTATTCTTGGTTATTATTATTGAAATTATATTTAAATCATTCATGATGGTTGAAGAAGTGTTTTTGTTAATTCCCAAAGCATATCCCCTGGGAGTGTCAAACTAGGTGTGTATCAAGGTTAGTTTTTTGTATCATATTACCTCGAGTCAGGTTTGATACATCTTGTCTAAGTTATTAAACCTATGTACATCTGATCCATTGAAATTTCCACTTATTGTACATATATAGGGATGTGTTTCTAGGAAACCACTCACTCTAACCTTTACCAAAATTTCTGGACATTTACGTAAATGTTAACTCATCTGTATACTTATCTGTAGAGACATATCTAGACATATCATTAGAAATATACCTTAAGATATTTCTAAATTATTCTCATCCTAGTATAAACAGTTTAACTAACCCTTTCCTCTAATACCATCTACAGAGACCTTTAATATTTATATATTGACATTCCATAACTTTTGTGGAATACTTAAAACATTATATAAACAGATTCCCAAAGACCATATTAGTTTATTGTGTATATGAACATGGAACAAAAATCTTCTAAATAAGTAAAGTATCTTCAATGTTTCCCAAAACGATATTCCCCCTTAGTAATACTAATTAAAAATGCTTGTTCTTAACCTAGGGAAAGGAAACATAAGAAAGGGCTGAGCTTAAATGCTCTGTAACGTTAAATAGAGGAAATGTGTATGCATTTATTGAATATTAGGATATAAGAATGTGATAATGATCATTATAAGATCATACCCTACATATCAAATATTATAGACATGAATCCTAGAATAATTATTTACAGTTCATAATACATGAATCATAAGATAATGAATAGAATACGTTATGAAATCATAACATAGGAATAAGACGTGGAATGGTGGCATACACATCAGTTTATAAAATTGTGAACACGTATAAGTATAAATAGGTTCACTCATTAAGTTAAGGACATGAAATCAGTCCTTATAATAGACTTATTTACATGAAACCATGTTCATGCATAATGTTTTGAACATGAAATAATATTCATGCATAACATTGTGAACATAAAATAAGGTTCACACATAACATTGTGAACATATAATAAGGTTCCCTCAAAACATTGTGAACATATAATCAGGTTCACACATAAACTTATGCACATGAAACCATGTCCATTCATAATATTGTGAAAGTGTAATCAGGTATACCTATAACATTTATAATAATGATTAATACATATGTACCTAATGAATTGTATGGATATATACGTCCCACCCATCACATAATAAAATCATACATACTTGTGCTACAAAACATTCATCATATCATTTCTTATGAAAGGAGATGGATTCTATAAACATCATATCATAATCCATGAAATGAAATGTGTATAATTAACATTTGAACACATAAAAACCAATGTAAAATGGATAGGTTTTCTAACCAATTCATCAAATACTAACCCGTGAAAAGATTTGGGTTTCATTAACATATAACTTGTGAAATAGAAACAAGTTCCATAAACATATAACCCATGAAATAGAAAATCGTTTCATAAAAATATTCCCATAAAAACATAAACCATTCATAAAAGGATATGAATGTATCATTTGGTTCATTTACTATAACGAAATGAGTAACATCAATTGATGTCATCTCAAATGGAAAAAAATGGAAAGATATTTTGAAAACATTTCTTGAAAAAAATACCATTTCTTCTTTGAAAACCCTATTTAAAAAATATAAACCTTTTGAAACCCATTTTCTTGAAAATAAAAATGAAATATTATAAAGAATTATTCTTCTTGGAAACCTTATTCTCTGAAAACATATAAATAAATATTGAAAATGTTTTTAAAACCATTTGTTTTAAAATACTTTTCAAAATTATAAATAAGGCTTGAAAATCATTTGAAAACCATTTTCATTGAAAACATATAAAGAAGGATGAAAGAATTTTAATAACTATTTTTCTTGACAAAAAAAATAATTTGACAACATAAAATTATGGTAATGTTTTAAAAACCATTTCTTTGAAAATACATTGAAAACTTATAAATAAGTGTTGAAAATAATTTGAAAACCATTTTACTTGAAAATATACATTGAAACATATAAATCAATTAAAAATTTTGAAAACCATTTATTTAAAAATATTTTTTAAAAACATTTTCATAAAAATTATCCTTTTAAACATGCAAAGTGGTCTTCATAGATATGACAATGGGTAAATCCACACATGTCGTACAAGGTAAGAAGAATATGCCTTTTTCATAGTAAAAGGTTAGAAAATGCCTTGTTCAGAAAGTGACAAGAATATTCCTTTTAAAACATTGGTAAAATTAAAAAAGTGGAAAATTATGTTTTGATTATTATCAGATAATATTAGAGTATTCTTAGAGACCCTTTTCAAAAAATATGATTTTGAAGGAAACCAAATTTCTGACCAAAGAGAGGGTAACGTCATGGTTTCTTAAAAACGCATTCTTAAATATCATATGTATAAAAGAGAGGAAATATTGTAATAATAAATGAATAAATAGTGAATAAACATAGTACAATAAGAGTCATTAATGTTCTTAAGATATGTATCATATGATTTGGGATTTTTTCAATTAACTATTGCCACATGGTAATGTGAGATCATATACTCCATTTCAGTAATGTAATTCCATTATGATTTTAAAATCAATAAAATAATGTGATTCATGATATAACATGTCAAATACACCTCAATAAATGAGGAAGGTTAATAAAAACTTGTGTCTCAATGAGGGAAAACTGAGAAAAACTATCTTAATGATTTGGCAACTTGTAAAACATATACCCCATGAAAGAAATATCATAGAGTGGATATGTAATTTGTAGGACCCTGGGAAACCCTAAGAGGGGAGGGGAGAATCTCGGTGTCAACTTTTTCTTTTAAAACAAAGATCTTTTTCCCACGATTGTAGGAACTCATTAAACTAGTAAGACTGATGGGAACCGAAAGAAAATAACCATGAGAAAAAAATACCACAAAACACTTTTACATGGTTCGCCACTAAGGACTACGTCCAAGGAGCATATGCCGACATGTTTCCAATCGTAACTAATTACACTAAACGTCACTAGCTATGGATTACAATGTTCAGGTATAGTCACTTTGTCTTAGGCACACTACCATTACAAAAGTTCAAGGATAACTCACTCCGTCCCTCTAGTCACTCCCATTAACTCCCCCTGGATCACTGCCTTTGGTGAAGTCCCTCTCAGTTTATAGACGTAAAGGTCTCTTCAATAGATTTTCATTGAATTCATTACCTCTTCTCAGCACGAGACTCTTGTTGAATCAAACTCCTAAATTGATGCACTTGAAATCACCGAACCACTAAACCAGAGATTCGGAACGTACAAACGGGTTACACTAATGATTGCAGGCAACACCTACCCTTTGCGATCAAGATCTCACTTTTCCGCCCAATATTTTCTTTTAACGTGGAAAAATATTTTGTGAAAAAACACCCATTTCATGAGAATAAATACTTTACACACAGCCTCCACTTTTAAATGGAGCCTCAACTTTTTCACACAACTTAGACATTCACACACAACTTCAACTTTTATGCACAGCTTCTTCTTTTTGGTGCAACTCCCTTTGCGTGCACATTTTAAGTGCATCAGAACATGGATCTTCTCAAAGTATTAATTCGTACCGAATGAGGGGGGTTACCTCTTATTTATATGCATCATGGACCCCTGCACACAAAACACATCGTGTTACGCAAAACATTCATTCTGCGTGGAATAATTTTTCGCAGAGGAACCATTTTTCGCACACATATCTGGATTTTTCGTGCACCACATGCCTTTCCCATTTTTCAATGTTCTGATCACAAAAAACAATTTTTCCATGAAAACTTACCTACTTTCACAATTTCATAGTAAACCCATTTAGCTCATAATCCACATTTTTCATGCACCACTCCAATATTTTCACACAACTCATGCCATTGCCAATTTTCGACAATCTGGTTCTGAAACATGCCTTTCGCGTTAGTTTCCAACACACCTACCATTTTTGACACAAGTTCCTTTTCCAAAAAAACATTTTCACAAATGAAACCACCTTAAATATTGTTTTCTGCTTGAACTGTATGATCACTTTACTAGAAAACATTCTAAACATCTAATAAGGATTGAAAACAAACAAAAACTGTTGGACTTATCATGTATTAATCATGTTTTAATGATCACAAATCACATTAATGTTTACAAATCTTATTAATGATCACAAATATCACAAATCATATTAATCATGTGAACTTATGTCTCAATATCTCTTATAATTGTTAATGGTTAAGATCAATTCATTTTAGGCATATTACTTTTTAAATCTAAATACACTTATTTTCCTAAGTACAAGACACCGTGAAGCTTGACATAGTAAGTCAGACACATTGAGCAAGACACAGACGCCGTAAAACCAGCCACATTAAAGCAGACAACATGAAACCTAAGTCTCAGACATAGTGACAATGAGCCATCGTGACCACGAGACACCATAAAGGAGTAAGACTAACATAGTAAGCCTGACACCATGAAGCTATAAGCAAGACACTAAGAACAGACATCATAAGCCAGACACTTTGTTTGCCTATGTGCCAAACATTGTGAAGCAATACACCATGAAGGATGACACTGTGAATGAGACACTATGAGAAATAAACCGTGAATGAGACACCGTGACTCAGACACCGTGTGAATGATACAACGTTCTCATAACATACTCTGACACAGTTTCTTAACCTATTTTGTCATCATTCAATTTATCTTTTTTAATGGTCATATTTGACGTATTTAATTCACTAACATGATTAATGTTTCTTTATAGACATAGTACGAGGTACGAGGTATGAATAATATGGAACCTTTTGGCTAACACTCATGCATTCGAAGATAAAGATATGTGTGGCCAAGAAGAAGAATATGCAACAATGAAAGAAACGCGAGTGCAATGTACTGAACAGAACACGAATAAATCCTATGATCACAAAAATGAAGTAGAGATTGCAAGATATTAAAAGAAAGTATTGTCTCATGAATGCAATACCACTCTACTAAAGAACACACAAATTACACTGGAATCTAGATAACATCTTCACTCGTGAAGAACACAAGCAGAATCGCGACACTCTGTTTTCAACAGAAGAACAAGAGAATGACTCAGAAGCATTTCTGTCTTATCCAAGGAGTCCAGAGCTGCACTGCTAATCACTAGAGCATTCTAAACTCATATATACTCTCTCTTAGGGATTCTTTATTTACTTTTTCAAATAATGTGTGTACTCTGTATATTTTACACACTCACTGACATCGGCGCTGAACTGAAGGATTTCAATATCCTTACACCAAACTTTTTACTCTTGGTTACCCACAACAGCTGTGGAAGAGGTCCCTATGCAGCCTGGTTATTATCTTTTCTTACCCACAAAAACTGTGGAAGAGGTCCATGCGTGGCTTGGACAGTATGTGTACTGTTGTTACCCCTGATCTAGGGTGTGAATTAGAGTCTATTTATATAAACTGCTTGGTAGAAGGTGATCACCAAGTAGAGTGGATTAGGTCTCTGCTTGAGACTAAACCATTTGTTTTATATCCTATGTGCTGTTTAAATTTATTCTTCCTTATTTTACTGCTTTATTTCATAATCCAAGAAACAATAATTTCACTTTGATAGTTAGTCTTGGAAAGAAGTTATATCTGATTTTTATTAGTTAGATTACATCAAAAGTAATATTAATAACACATATTAAGATTACTGAGAATTAATGAATCTTCTAAGAAGTTTTTTAAAAGGTAAAACTCTTATAACAGTATAAACTTGATTAACTGGGCTATATCTATATTAGGGGAAATCATTATTTGTAAAACTAATATTCTTCTAAGTAGAAATTTTTTATAGTTACTCAATTCACTCCTCCCCTATTGTGTAATGTACTCAGACCAACATTTGGTATCATAGGATTTTTTTTATGACTTTGTATAATCTTATTCAACTGTGATTTTAGTTGCATCCTTAAAGATCTTAAATTTCTGTTAGTTCTAAATTTTATCTCTTTAAATATATTTGATAAAATCTAACTATGGAAAATAGATTAGAAGGTGCTGCTACCAATAGGCCACCCTTCTTTAATGGTACAAATTATGCCTAGTGGAAACTAAAAATAAAGATTCATTTGGAGAGTATGGTATTTGACATCTAGACTATTATAGAAGCTCAATATAAGATTCCAGAAACTGAAATAAATACTTGGGATGAACCTAGTAAAACCGCATACAATAATAACTGTAAAGAAATTAATGCCCAGTATTGTTCTTTAGGAGATGAGAAATTTAATAGAATGTCTGCTTGTAAACCCACTTATGAAATTTGGGACACTTTGGATATTTCCCATGAAGGAACAACCAATGTTAAGGAAATGAGATTGAACACTTAAACTATTAAGTATGAAAATTTTAAAATGAAGCTCGATGAACCTATTTCTGACATGTATCTCAGGTTTAATGATATTTTCACCACTATTATATCACTTGGAAAAGTTGTTCCTACAAAGGAGAAAATCATGAGAATACTAAGATGTCTTCCAGAAAAATGGATAGGCACATCTGTATCGATTAGATAATCCTGTGATACTGGTACTTTACATGTTAAGGAATTAATAGGTAAGTTAATGATATAAGAAGAAGAACTGGAGGTAAACAAGGAAGAAGATGATGAACCAAAGAGGAATTCAGTGGCATTTAAGTCTACTTCCTCAAAGAGCAAGGACAAGGAGAATGTTTAAATACCTATTGAAAGCTCAACAAGTGAAAGTTCAGATTCTGATAGTGATGCTGAAATGGATCAGATATCCACAAGTTTTATGAAGTTCTATTGGAATACAAAATTCTTCATTAAATCAAAATACAAGGGAAAGTATGACAATAATGGTCATTGGAAGAAGGATTGGGAAAATCCTGATAAGAGTGATGAAATTGTCTGCTATGAATGCAAGAGGAAAGGATATGTGAAAGCAGAATGTCCTAAATTAAAGTTCAAAAATAAATATGACTACAAGTAAAATAAGTACAAGAAAGCTATGAAAGCAACCTGGAGTGCTTCAGAAGACAACACAAGCGAGTTTCAAGTGTCTGATTCTGAAAATAATTGTGTTAACATGTGATTTATGACAAACACATCTGAGGTAACACTGGATACTACTAATTTGAATTCATATTATTATAGAGTTGATTCTTATTCTGAAAATATGACTGGTGAAGAGTTATTTGAATACTGTAACATGATAGAAGAAACCACTAATGAATTAATGGACAAGTATAATTCCTTAAAGAAACAGCATGCCTTGACCAGGTCTGTTAAATCTGCACTTGATATAGAGAAGGAAAAGAATTCTCAATTACATAAGGAAAATACTGAAATGAAATTGTCTAATGAGAAATTAAGTAAGTACTTAGAGAAATTCACAAATGGAAAAGATACACTTACTCAAATTCTAGGAAAAAAAGTGGAACCAAAATATACCACTGAAATATGCTATCATCCTAGACATAGAAAGATTACTAAAAATAGATTTATTCCTAAATCTGGACAGAATACTGCTAGTTCTAGTTCTGGAAATTCATATGCTTCAACTAGTTATTCACATAGTTAAAGATCAAATAAATTCTATCTATCAAAATCCATTGATTATGTAAATTATATGAGACCCATAAGAAAAATCTGGGTACCTAAATCTTTTCTTGCTAACCTGTCTAGACCTAAGAGAATCTGGGTACCAAAATCATTTTCCATCTAAACCTGTTTTGTTAGAGACCTGCTTAAAGAGTTCCTGTAGGAAGTCATGGTACTTGGACAATGGATGTTCAAGACACATGACAGGATACTTCTCATGCTTCAAAATATTAATCAAAGTTGATGGAGGCTATCTCACCTTTGGTGATAACTCTAAAGGAAATGTCATCAGCCTTGGCCATATTGGTAACACTGATTCAGTTTTAATTTCCAAAGTATTACATGTTGATGAACTTAAGTATATCCTGTTAAGTATTTCTTAGTTATGTGATGATGGTTTCAATGTAAAATTTTAAAATGATTCTTGTAATGTTTTTAATTCTAAAAATACTTCAGTATTTTCTTCTTTGAGAAATGAAAATGTTTATGCAGTTGATTTATATTCTTTAGCTAAGAAAAATTTTACTTGCTTAAATGATTTTCATAAAGACTCATGGCTATGGCACAGAAGATTAGGACACTGCCATGTTCATTCACTTAGAAAACTGACTAGGAATAACATAGTTAGAGACCTACCTAAACTCTAATTCTCAGCTGATAAAGTTTCTAATCCTTGTTAAAAGGGAAAGCAGCATAAAGTTTCTTTAAAATCAATGATATAAGTTTCAACTTATCAACCTCTTGAGTTGGTTCACATGGACTTGTTTGGACCTTCTAGAGTTTTTAGTTTAAATGGGAATCACTATGTCTATATCATAGTATATGACTTTTCGAGATATAATTGGGTTTAATTTTTTTCTCAAAAAAGTGAATCTTGTTCTTAATTTATTAAATACTCCAAGTTTGTAGAGAACCTTAGTGGACTTAATATTAAGACATTGATAAGTGATCATGGTCATGAGTTGGAAAACCCTGAGTTTGAACCTTATTGCTCACATAATGGCTATAGTCAAAATTTCTCTGCCCCTAGAACACCTCAGCAGAATGGTGTAGTAGAAAGAAGAAATAGAACCCTTCATGAAATTGCAAGAAATATTCTTAATGATTATTACTTCCCAATCTACTTTTGGGATGAATCTATAAATACAGCTTGTTATATTATAAATAGAGTCTTGATTATACATGTTCTCAAGAAGATCCCTTATGAATTTTGGAATAATAGAAAACCTAAATTTAATTGGTTTAGAGTCTTTAGTTGCAATGTCATTATTCTCAATACAAAATATAACCTTGAAACAATTTCATCTAAAAGTGATGAAGGCATTTTTCCTGGTTATTCGTTTAATAGCAAAGAATATAGATATTTTAATAATAGAACCATGTGTGTGGAAGAATCTTTTCACATCAAATTTGATAAAACTGACCCACCTGAACCCAAACCTTATCTTGAAAATCTTGTATAATATTTTTCTATTCTGAACCTTAATGGAAAAAATAATGGCCCAATTGTTAAGACAACCAGCTCTGGAAATGCCTCAGAACCTGCTTTTGATGAATCTGAACCTAGAGAAGAACCTGAAATTTCTAGTCCTACCATTACTAGATCAACAAGGATTCTAAATAATCATCCTTTAGATGTTGTTGTAGGAGACTAAGAAAAAGGAACACAAACTAGAGCTTCTCTTAGAAATCAGGTTGAACATAAAACCTTTTTGTCACAACATGAACCTTAAATCATTGATGATGCTATCAATGATGAATTTTGGGTAATAGCTATGCAAGAAGAACTTAATCAGTTTTAAAGAAACAATGTTTGGAAACTTTTTGAAAGACCCAAGGAAACATTCACCATAGGCACTAAATGGGTGTTTAGAAATAAGGTATATGAAGATGGAAATATAGTTAGGAACAATGCTAGATTATTTGCACTAGGCTATAGTCATGAAAACAAAATTGACTATGAGGAGACTTTTTCTCCAGTAGCCAGACTTAAAGCTATCAGAATTCTACTTTCTTATGATGCACATCTTAATTTCAATCCATATCAAATGGATGTTAAGAGTGAATTATTAAATGGGTATATAGCTGAGGATGTCTTTTTTGAACAACCCCCAAGTTTTAAAAATCCTCATTTTCCCAATGATATTTTCAAACATTCAAAAGCTTTATATGGTTTATAGAAAGCTCCAAGAGCTTGGTATGACAGATTGAGTACTTTTCGTATTTCCAAAGGTTTTACAAAAATAATAACAGTTCCTAACCTCTTTATAAAACGAATTTCTAATGATGATTTAGTTGTTAAAATTTATACAGATGATATTATTTTAGGATCTTCAAAAAATTCATTATGTGTTGATTTTTCTAGAATGATAAAAAAATTTGAAAGGAGTTTAATGGGAGAACAAAAAATATTTCTTGGATTTCAAATAATTTAAAATAATGATGGAATCGTTTTAACTCAATGTAAATATACTAGAGATCTTCTAAAACGTTTTGGATTGGATTACACTAAAAGTAGTGACACTCCCATGAGTACCACCTGTAAGTAAGATCGTGATTAAGATGGAAAATCTTTTGATCAAACCACATATAGATGATTGATTGGAAGTCTACTCTACTTAATAGCAAGTTGTCCGGAATTTATGTTTAGTGTGTGTATGCGTGCTCATTTTCAAGCAAACCATAAAGAATATCATTTAAATGTTGTAAATGGAATTTTCAAATACCTCAAGCATACACCCAATATAGGACTGTTCTATCCTAAAGGACAATCATTTGAACTATTTAGTTATTCTGATGTTGTCTTTGGTGGCTCTAAGTTGGATAGAAATAGCACCTCTGGAACATGTCACCTTTTAGGAAAGTCACTTGTATCATGGTATATGTAAGAAACAAAATTTTTTTGCATTATCTACTATAGAAGCTGAATACATAGCTACTGAAAGTTGTTGTGCACAAATTTTGTGTATGAAACACACATTACTAGATGATGGATATCAATTCACACATTTACCAATAAATTGTGATAACACAAGTGCTATTAACATTTCCAAAAATCCTATTTCATATTCTAGGACAAAACATATTGATTTAAGACATCACTTTTTGAGAGATCATTATCATAAAGGTGATATCACTTTGGAATTCATTGGTTCTGAATATCAACATGCTGATATATTCACTAAACCATTAAATTATGAGAGAATAGACTACATCATACATGATCTTGGGATGATAAATCACAAATTGATATCTTACTTGTCTTACTGTTCAAAATTTTACTTTATTTTACATTACTGTTTCATGTTTATGGTTTCTAGGTTATTGTATCTCATGCTTACGGTCTCATTGTTAGCACTTTAAACTCACGTTCTGACACTTACTTCACACCATGACTAAACAGTTTACTTACTGTCTTACCGTGACTGAACAGACCACTCACTGTCTCACCCTAACATTCACTCACTATCTCACCATGAAAATTATTTATGATTTTCTTTAAAACTATATTGCAGTAATTATCATTTCACCTTTTTTACTTTCCCGTGTTTTTATTTCCTTGACGTTTGACATTTCCAAATGATAAAACACAAAGTTTCACTCGATTCTTCACTCGTACTTTCTCCTACCCACTCATTTAGAACCCTTTCAACCTAGAAACTCTCTATCTCTCTCTCTCTATCTATCTCTTGACCTTCGGTGAATGCCAAGAATGAAGCGACTGTCTTAATCCACACCTGAGAAGCACAGCTTGAAGAAAAAGAGGATACCCCCAAGTTGTCGCCCGAAGGACCTTTGAATCCAAACCTGGTATATAGCAGTGTCGTTCTTGAGAAGGAAATTTTCCCTGAGTGGATTTTGTCTAGAAAATCTCTAGTCCTGAAATTATTAAGAGAACAAGGATGTTCATAATAGTTCTCAAGGAAGGATAGACCCATTTATATGAGGTTAGTAGCTCAGTTCTACCAGTATTTACAGTTTTATTTTGACACTGGTGAATGTTATGTTGTGAGGAGTTGGGTTAATGGGAAAAGATGCTCATTCTCTTCAAGGATTTGGGATGCATTCCTTAGGATCCCTCATGAAGGAATTTTTGATGGTTATCAGAGAGAACCCCCTCCTACAACTAATTTCTTTGACCTCGAAAATTCTCTATAAATCCTAACCAGAAATGGCACCAAGAGAAGGGCCATAGCTGCTAAACATTATGGAGAGACAAGGTTGTTTTTTAATTTTGTTCAAAATCTGTTTAGTCCAAGGAAAGGTGACATTGCTGTATTGAAGTATCAGTATGTGTTTTTGATTCATCTTATAAATAACAGACAAAAAATCAATCTGTTCAAGTATATCATTCACCATATCTGTTAATTGATCAAGGTCACATAGAAATCCACCTCTCTGTTCTACTCTAGGCTGATTTCTGCCATGCTTGTTTCCAAATGAGTAGTTGGACCCAATGAATAAGTACTTGTGGATTATGCATACTATTTTTACAAATCTACCATCAAGAGGATGAAAGTAAACTGGAGCCCCTGGAATAAGGAATGGATAGCAGATAATGAAAAGGTCTATAAAAAGTTTATTCATGTTGATTATCCAACAATGCTGAAGGAAATTACTGATCCTGGTTTAAAACCAGATGAAGTTTTTGAGTATTCAGAAGATGAAGAAGAAGAAGCTGATGTACCTCATAGGGAAGAAGTTTCTGTTGAGAAAGAAATGATTTTTTTTTTCTGATGAAGCACCTCTTACCCCTAAGGCCGATGTTAATATATATTTCCAATCTGAGGCTAAAAGAGAATTAATTTTCCCAGAATATGAGAAATAATTCATGGAATAGGCTGTAGTAAAAGAACTCCCTGCTATGCAAGAAGAAACTCCAATAGAACTCCCTATTTTCCAAGAAGCTAATCTGGAAGACCTTCCTGTGGAGCAATCTGTTCCAGAGATAATACCCTCTACTGAAGTGAGGATAGAGATAGCATTTTAGTTGGCTAGGCAAGAAATGGCTGAGGAAATTAGAGTTGAACCTGTGAATTTAGAAAAATCTTCAGAGCCTCTAGGTCCTGAAAAGGAAGCACATGTTAAGGGGGAAGAACCTCAAAATTTTGAGACTGATGAAGCTGAGTTTGGTAAAGTATCACAACCAACTGAGTCATATTCTGTGTACACTTAGTTCAAATTTCCAGGTTTTTATGATGTGACTGAGTCTCAGCAGGTCACTGCAACCGGGCTTGATGTTTCTTCTATGTTTTAGTTGAAATCAGTCACAACCTTTTCACCTGAGAAGGAATCTGAACCTAGACCTGTACCAATCCCTACACCTTTACTTGATCAGAAGACTTTTTTCAGTAAGGATGATTTGAAATCTTTTGGAGATACTATCATCTATGGGGTTGAGAAACATATGTACTCCCAACCTCGTCTTGTGACCAATTTGAGTCAGGAAGATCCCTCAATGCTCTTGGAAAATATCATTTGGCACATTCAACCCAAAATGATCAATGAAATTCAAGAAGTAAGAGTTGATAACATGTTGCTCAGTACTGAAGTTGAAACACTGAAAAGCATGGTTTAAAAACTTAATAAAGAATTGCATTCTATATCAGAGCCTTCTCCTGCTCCTGCTCCTCTAGAACCCTCTTTCTCTCATATCTCTTGATACATTGTGACCCACATTCACCCTTAAATATTATACTTTGATGAGAAGATTGCTTAAAGGCACAAACAGTTGTTGCAGAACATGAGAGAACTTGTGGTGAATCTCAATAAACTCATTGATGAGTACACTGCCTGTCTTCAAAAGGTTTTGAATCAGCTTAAATCTCGGACCACTACTGTCAAAGCCTCTAATTCCTCTGTTCAGACCTCCACGTCTTCCTTGGACAGTACTTTGCTCAGATCAATAGTCAAGGAAGAACATGAAAATGCTTTCAATGTCCTTAATGTGGATTCTTTATCTGATGTTGTCAAGAATAGTGACAAAGTTCTGGACCTTGTGCAAATTCACTCAATGATTGCCTATGATTCTCACCAGGAGATCACTAAGAAAGTGGACTTCTATCACAACCAAATTTTCTCCAAAAATGACATGACCAATCACTTCAAATATCTTGTAGAAAATATGAGAATTCCTCCTGTGAATCAAGCCTTCTTATCCCAAGTTCATAAGTTAACTGAGTTTACCATATTGTTGGACATGTTCATGGAAAATAAAGATGACTTTGAAAAGGCAATGCAGTATGGTGGAGAAATTATTACAGACTTCATCAGCCTTCTAAAACCTTATCTTTATGTTCAGAGTACAGTGATTGTTGCTCCAGTAGTTGCACCCCTCAGACCAGGCCTGCCTACCTTAGCCTCCACTTCCATATCTGTTGGCCAAGCTCTTAGTCAGATCCGACTTGTGATTCTTGATCAGCCACTACCTTGATCTGCTACTACTCCTACCTTGGCTCCCTTGATATTTGAAGGTCTACCTTTACCCTCTCTATCTACCACATCTATGCCTTCCTCTACATCCACCTCTTCCCCTATGGTTTCCTCTTCTTCTATTGGTAAAGGAAAAGAGAAGGCCAATCCCTAAAGAACACAAGTTCTTACTATTTTTTTGATGGGGATTCCATTGAATTTTGTAATTCTACTTTATTTTGTAATATGAAACTTTTTAATGCATGTGCACTGTTTTTCCCTCTCTTCATTAAAATTTTTTATAATCCCAAAAGGGGAAGGAGTTATCTGTTATTATATTTTATTATATATGTTATTTATCTCTATAGTTTCATATCATTTATACATTACCTGAACATGATTTTCGATCATCAAAAAAGGGGATATTGTTGGACTCCTCATGTATTAATCATGTTTTAATGATCACAAATCTCATTAATTTTTACAAATCTTATTAATGATCTCAAATATCAAAAATATTATCAATCATGTGCACTTATGTTTCAAGATATATCATACTTTATAATGGTTAATCTCAATTATTTTTATGCATATTACTGTTTATGTCTGAATACAGTTATTTGCCTAAGTACAAAACACAGTGAAGCTTGACAGAGTAAGTCAGACACATTGACCAAGACATAGAAACCATGAAACCAGCCATAGTAGAGCAGACACCATGAAGCCTAAGACTCAGACACCATGAAAATGAGCCACCGTGACCATGAGACACCATAAATCAGTAAGCCAAACACAGTAATCCTGACACTGTGAAGGTGTAAGCAAGACACTAAGAACAGACATAATAAGCCAGACACATTGTTTGCCTAAGTCCCAAACACTATGAAGCAAGACACCATGAAGTCTGACACAGTGAAGGATACACCATGAGCAAGACACTATGAATGTGACACCGTGACTCAGATACCATGACTCAGGCATCATGTGAAGGAGACACCAATATCATAACATACTGTGACATCGTTTTATAACCGATTTTTTCATCTTTCAATTTAACTTTTCTAACCTTCATATTTGACATATTACGAGGTACGAGGAACAAAACATATAGAACATGTCATCTAACACTCATGCATTCGAACATAAAGAGAAGTGTGCCCAAGAAAAAGAATATGCGAAAATGCAAGAAACGCAAGTGCGCTGTACAGAACAGAACACGAAGAAATCCTATGAGGACAACAATGAAGTAGAGATTTCAAGATCATTAAAGAAATCATTGTCACATGCATTCAATCCCGCTCTACTGAAGAATACACAAAAGACACTAGAATCCAGAAAACATAGTCACTCGTGAAAAACACAAGCTGAATCCCGACACTCTGTTTTTCAACAGAAGAACAAGAGAAGGACTCAAAAGCATTTCTGTATTATCTAAGGAGTCCAGAGTTGAACTACTAATCACTAGAGCATTATAACTCATATCTACTCTCTTACAGTGATTCTTTATTTACTTTTGTGAGAAGTGTGTGTACTCTGTATATTTTACACACACACTGACTCCTGCGCTGAACTGAAGGATTTCAAAATCCTTCCAACAAGCATTTTACTCATGGTTACCCATGAAAACTGTGGAAGGGTTCCCTGTGTGGCCTAGTTATTATCTTTTCTTACCCACGAAAGCTGTGGAAGAGGTCCTTGCATGGGATGACAGTCTGTGCACTGTTGTTACCCCCAATCCAGGGTGTGGATCAGAGTTTGTTTATATAAACTACTTGGTGGCAGGTGATCACCAAGTGGAGTGGATTATGTCTCGGCTTGAGACTGAACCACTTGTTTTATATCTGTTGTGCTATTTAAATTTAGTCTTATCTGTTTTACTGCTTTATTTCATAATCTAGGAAACACTAATTTCACTTTGATAGTTAGTCTTTGAAAGAAATTATATCTGATTTTTCTTAGTAGGATAAATTCAAAAGTAATATTAATAACACATTTTAAGATTACTGAGAATTAATCAATCCTCTAAGAACTTGTTTAAAAGGTAAAACTCTTATAACAGTATAACCTTGATTAATTGGGATGTATCTATATTAGGGGAAATAATTATTTGAAAAACTAATATTCTTTTAAACAGAAATTTTTTATAGTTACTCAATTCACCCCTCCCCTCTTGAGTAAACTACTCCGACCAACATAAACCATACTCTAATTATTGCATAGAATGGCCATGGTTTCTACATAAATATCCATAAATTTAAGAATAATAACCATATAATATAGTCATGGTATTATATACACCATTGAAAAGAAAAGATTCATGGATATGGAATGTATCTCACAGATTTAAAAAGTGAGATGGAATTCCCTTACCTTCTGTCTTGAATCTCGTTATACTCATGAAAACATCCTATATAATAAATTTGAATTTATTATAAATATATCACAGAAAAATATTATTATATCTAATGCCAGATATGGTTTGATTATGACTTTATTTTACCTTCTTGTTAACAATTCTGTGTTAATGTTACGCTTCGGGTAATATTCTCTTTGTCTTTCACATGTGTCTCAATTTGTTATATCATTGGTCATTATACTTATATCATGAATTACATAATATAAAAAATGATATAAATATCATATATATATAATATTTGTATTATAATAATCAATAGAATATATAAGTATGATATGGAATACACCGTTCATAGAGACTTTAGGTTGTATATATGTATGAACGTTATTTCTGTTTAATTTTCATATTGATTGAAATAAGGTAAATGAAATATATATATATATATAATTATTCGAATAGAATTATTATATCATATATATTTTATAATTTCACCAAACCCATCCCTAATATATTTCATTTAGTGTGTGAATGAATCACATTACTTTTATGGTCGGTAGTGCACACTTCCTCAAACGAAATTATAATATTTAAAACTAATGGAAACAATAAATATGTTTGTGGTAACAGGATTAAAGAATAATAAATAAATAATACATATAACATATAACATAGTTAAAAAAAGTTTCTACCATAATATCCAACATGACAGGCGGAAAAAGAAAAATGAACATCATCGTTTATTGAGGTGGTAGTTCGTCATACATATAAATTGAATATTAATTTCTTATTAGATGGATATATGTTAGAGTATCAGTCAAACCTTTAGAATAAAAAATTAATTTTATATTGAGGATTATGGTTTTTTATACAATTAATGAATAACATGAATTCAGGTGGTGGAGAAAGAAAATAAAATAAAGGATCTTGAGGGAGGGTGTTACCTCTTAATCGGGTAACACCTTTTGGTTTTCACCAAAGGTATTACTTAGAATGATATATGAAAAAATGGAGTATTAAATGAGGAATTACATTATTTTAGGAAGATCTTGTTCGATCAAATTTGACTTTAGAGGTGTGAGGAGGTGGGATGAGAGGAGGCCTTTTATAGTGATGGATGAGTGGCACTCCTGTAAATTTTGGGAATGAAAATTCCATCCATGTTTGTTCCACGGAAATATGATCCAATAATAGGTCAAATGTATATATAAGTGATGATAAGTTCTATATATGTCCATAAAATGGATTTTGGATAATTATTTATGTCATTTATTCACTTATGTTTATGGTTTAGTCCATAGTTAAGCATGATTTTATCTTAATCACAATAATTAATTATAATTAATTTAATTAATCATTTTGGTCAAAAAAATTTAACCTTATTATAAATTATAAATTAATATTATTCCATTTATTTAATCCATTTTTCCAAATTCCAATAATATAATTGGTATGAATTAATTTAAATTTAATCTCACAATTAGGTCGATAACGCAAGTTTTTATAGTAAAAATATTCAAAAGATTGTTGTGTTTGTATATCCAAATTCAATGTAAAATTGGTAAAAATTACCTACATCAAATTAATGGATAAAAAATTTATCAAATTATACTTTTAAACCAATTTAAAATATAATTTATCATTATAACTAAATAATATTAAAAATATTTTTTGAATTAAATTACAGTATTTTTCACTATTCATTAAAAAACAAAACTTTCTAGAAAAGTGCATAAAATTTAAGCTACCCTAATTATTATGTTTATATTTAAAATATGAGGTTTATTTGGACATATATAATACATAAAAGTTCCAAAAAAATAGATTTAAAATTGGTTCTCCATTAAAAGGCAGTAAAAATGCCTTAATAAAAATATAGGTTTTAAACATAGGATTGGGTCTGTTCATATCTTATGTCTATTAAATCACTTGGATAAATATCAAAAATATTTTATTGAATATGTAAAATATAAATCACATTAATATCACTCACTAATAATAATTAATTTAATTTACAATTATAAAATATCATGGTGACCATACAAAAATTAATATTTTAATTTTAATTCAACTGGTTTTCATATTTAATTATAATTAATTGATAACCTATGAATTCAAAAAATACTTTTTTAAACCATATATTTTCATTAATTGTTTAATAATATACATAATATATAATTTAATGGAATGTTTATATCTTATTATATTAAGTAATAACAATTTAAAAATATATTATTGTTTGGTGAAACTTGGTCATCGTGTTACACATGCCATCGAGGAAAGTAATTATTGCCCATAACACAATGTAACCACAGTATTCCATGTAGGGAAACTAAAATTTATGTTTCATATAGTATAAAATTAACTTGGTGTTTCATATAATGTCATCCAAACATAGTTATTTATTATAAAATAAACTATTTTCTGTGTAGCGTGAAATGCAAAATATCAAAAATGTCAAATTAATTTGAAAAACAAAGTCAAAAAATCTCAGGGTGTTACATATTAAACACAATGTATGTTATTATAATATATTTATTTGTTTTTAATTTAGCATTATTTCTATTTTACACCTATTTTTCAATCAAAAAGATTGAATTAATGTTTTTTAGAAAATATTAGCATAATGATTCTTTTAGTTCTAGAATATTTTACCTAAATATAGATGATTATTAAATTTGTTTTAGGAATGTATTTATCAGAACTAAAAAATTTTATAAGGGATATTAAAAATAACTTTGACTTTACTTATAATTGGATAAAATGATTCTTTTCAAAAAAAATTAGTGTGATTTACTTTTTCACTTTCTTTACAAATGTGTAAAAAGAATGTATTTTATATACAAGGAACAAACACATTTTCCTCTATCATGTCATATATTCAAGAATTAATTTACACTAAAAGATTCCTTGTTTTTTCATAGAAAATTTGATTCCAATTTTATAGTAATGTTTAGTTTTTAAAAAGTTACCAAAAGAAAAGGATGTTTTTCACTTATTTTTTATAACATATTTTAGCTAATTTTATAAAATAATGTTCACCTACGATAACATATTTTAATGATTTTTAGGATTCAGTGGTGATATAATATTATGATATCATCCCCATTATTTATTTAGATGGTTGAAAATGATTATGGTTTGAGGATGTCTTCATGAATCCTCTTTCCTCCTAAGGGTTAATTAATCAATGATGAAATGATGAATGTTTTTATGAAATTATTTCATGTGGAACACTTATGATTGATTACTATAAAATGGGTTAGGTCCATTAAAACCCTCTAATGCATTGGTTATTTCCTAATAACTCATTACATAAATATTTAGTGTTTGAAATCAATGTTTCACAAGATCGAGAGTATACTCGATGATGTTAGATATGTTCACATGATTGAGAATAAACATAATGTGTCTTGATATACTCATAATATTGAGAGTGAATTTGATGTTGATAGCTACATTAATTTTCTTGATCATGAACTCTATATGTTTATTATCGTTCACATGATTATTAGTGAACTCAATTTAATTAGATATTTTCAAAATATTGAGTATGAACAGGATAAGTTTTTATATGTTCATAAGATTGATTGTAAACTCAATGCAGTTTTCTAAGTTTAAAATGTTATGATTTCTTATTCTAATAAAAATTTCATATTTATACATTATAAACATATTTTATTATTTATAAATAATTTCTATTACCTTATTAATTCATAGTATTATTACATGATATATTTTTGACCATTTATGATTACATTTAATCCAATTACTCCTTATGAACAACTATTATTTTTCAAATTCTATTTAATATGGTATTTACCCTATGCATATGATCTATCACTTGATGAAATTTTGATATGTTACTCCCTTACTGATAATTTTATCTCACCCAGTTTTTATGTTTTTCATTCCTTAGGATACAAATATATGTATGAACTATGATATAATTAGTGTAACTCCCCGACCCCAGTTACCCAGAGTCGGTGCATTATTACGTAACATTGGAATGATCACAAATGATCAAGTCTCGAAAGACTGATTAGTTTAGTAGCTTTGGAAACACTAGATACATTCATAAGTCTTACATTACATTATAAAGTAATACAAAACTACAACAACATCTTGTCTTCATATCCCCTCATATTATCCCTTTAGATAATTCATAAAATACTTCCTCACATCCTAGAAAAATTAAAACATTGAAAGGGGTGAGCTCTGATGCTCAGTAAAGATAACAATATAGTGGAAGCTTTCATAAATAAAAATAAACATTTAAGGCAATGTATAACTAAACAAAAGCCTTTTAAACATGAACATCTACATAATATGGAAAAATACAATGAAATAATTCCATTTACTTATTCACATGGATATTATACTGGTCGAATAATCACATGAAATATCAATAACCACTTTCATAATAATAGAATTTATAATTCCAGACTATTATAATCATGTAGCCAAGGCCTCGTGCCAAGAATACAAATAAGATTTTGTCAAGGCATTGTGCCAAGACACTAGTTTGTCTCATGAGACCTGCCGATGTATCGAGGAGCTATAGCGGGCTCCACCCATCACTTACTAAATCCAATGCATTCCTCATATGAAAAATGTTATATAAACATTTAGGAATACCTTTTTCTAAATAACGTTTGAAACTAATTGCGGCATCAATATACCAGTTCAATTTTTAGAAAATACTTACATTTCAAATCGCTCAAATATACTCCAGTGTTTTCTGGAATCATTATGCAAACTTTTGAAAAATAAAATAACTAATTCTGAGACTGCTCGACTAATTACAGGCCCTGAATGGTCCACACCCAATCCCTTCTTGTTTCCTATACTCGAGATTCGGATTTTGTGAAAACATTATTAAGCTTGCGCTAAATACATATACATTTTTACTGGGTTTTAATATATTAAAACTCATAAACAACGTTTGATACATACCATTTTCAATACCAAAATAAAAGAAAAGTAAAATATGGTATTTATTTTTCATTTTAAAAATATTTATGGCTTGTAGAGGTAGCTGAAACTCAAATAATGGTCACGGCGGCGGAGAAGTCATTGTCGCCGCATACATACGACAAAAAAACATTCCCTTTTGTTGTTTAGTAAAATTCATCATATAAAAAATATTCCTTTTGAATAAATGTAAAATTAAAAGGGTTTTATACACAATATAAAATAAAGTTGTGTATAAAACAAAATATGCCTCCATGAAAGGAGATTGAGACGAAGTCCCATACAAATATCATTTTTTTAAAATAAAATAAATCTACTATGTGAATTCACTATAAGTACACATAAATAAAGTAAAAAATAAAATATAGGATATAATAATATCATGACATAATTTGAAAATAGGATATTATCCCAAAGAATGGAAATTGGGTTAAGAAGTTCCCTTACCAGTCATCTGTTCTGATTTGTTTTGAAAATGACGGAAAGATTCCTTTCAAAAACGTATCTGGTAAAATAAGGGTATAAATGTATTTAAACCATTGTATAATATATAGTAAAAATGTTTTGAAAGAAATTTTTAAGAAACATATATGTGTATGATAAAGAGGTCCCAGTAGATAACTACATATAAATAACCATGAATAATGAAGAGGTTGTAGAATTAACCCTTACCTCGTGTCCGACATGAATCGATCGTTCTTTAACCTCCTGAATAATAAACTAGAGTTAATTAATAATTGCTTAAGAACCTTTTTCAAGTTCATTATTGCTTTTATATCACTTATTACCATGTTATGAATGTTATGTAATTATTGAAGTTAATAATGGTCCTTTTGTCGATCTTTGGTACTTGAGACAGAAATAAACTTCTTATAATTACAAGTTGTTCATGTGGTAACATATCCATTATATTTAGAATTATATTCATGATTTAGATATCATATATATCATACATATCCAGTATATATATGCATTTATAATATTACATAACATTTAGAGGTAAGAAATGAAATGCACCGTTCGTGGAGACGGTAAACTGTACGTACGCATGAACGCTACTTTCATTTCTATTTCGTTTTTAATGGAATGAAATCATAATGATATATAGGTATATTATAATTCCTTTATAATATCATATATAATATCATTAACTCCATCCTTTATACATCCCACATATTGCATTAATGATTCAAATCACTTTGAGGGGGCGGTAGTCTGCACTTCCAAAATTGAAATTATCGCGTTTACCCATAATGGAAATCATTAAGGTATGCCATAAATGAAAAATAAAAAATCATAAGGAAAACATAAACATAATATATATCATATATAAATATTGTTCCATCTTAATGGCCACCATGAGAGGTGTTAAGATAAGATTGAACAATCATCGTTTCGTGAGGCAGTAATTTGCCACCCATAGAAACAGTATGTTCTTTATCCATTAGAAGAAGGTGTGTGTAAGTGTAAATCAAATACTTCTCATAACAAAATCCTAGTATATTTAATATACTAGTTTTTTTACAAAATAAAGTAATAAAAATAGTTTAAGGGGTTGGAGAAGCAAAATAAAATAAAAGAACACTAGTGAAGACATTACCTTTAAAATCAGGTAACTCTTTTTGATTTGAGCCAAAGGCTTCCTTGGGAAGAATTATGCCCAAAGTGAAGCTTCTAGTAGTAAGAGAGGGATGTTGAGAGAGTCTTTGGGTAGAGGATGGCCTAGTCAATTGGATTGGAAGGTATGAATAAGGTGGTAGTGGTGGGGGCCTTTTATAAGAGGAGAGGAGGGGCACTCTTGGAAAGTCATGAAATATTGCATTATTATGAAATGATTTTCATATTTTAGAGTTCCCACAATTATATATTTCGAGGATAAGGTGATAAGGGTTCTCAATATACCCAACCAATAGGTTTTTTACAAGTTTAAGTCTTATATTTTACATTATCTTTTCATTTTATTTAAATCGTTAATTAATGAGATAATCGCTGCATCATCATGATGCCATAAAATTTTTAATTTATTTAATGTCTAAAAATTATTAAAAATATATCATGATGTAGGAAATAATTTTATCTTTCCAATGAATGTTTATAGTCAAAAATGTACCTTATATAACCTCATGTAATAATTGTTTTAGTAAAACCAAGCCATGTTTGTGACAATTTTATTTTTCATTTAAATAAAAAGTTATTAATGTCATTTCCCTACCCAAGTGGCTCCATGGGGTCCCCAAGTTGACCCATGGATTTTATGGTTCGTCCATGACTCATCCAATAGGTTTATGACAAGTTTAAAGGTAATTTCATATTATTATAATATCATTTTTACATTAAATTTCACTAATTACCTTTAATCACGATTAGTTAAACTTAAAATTTATTATTCACCAAAAATTATTTTAATCCCATTGAACCAAATTTTACTTCCTAATGACAACCATTTATGTCGGATTTTTTAAAATCAAATCACAGAAGTGGTAATGTTTCATTAAAACAAAAAATCAGTTTTTTAACTACCACGTAGTGGTTTCACTATTCATCAAAAATTGAAGTTTTTCAGAACAATGCCAAAATTTTACCCTATGCTATAATTGATATCCGAATTAAAAAATGATGTCAATTTTACATAATTCCAAACATATAAGTTGCTTTAATTAATTTTATAATTAATTCCCACTGTCACAACAAATAGTGTGTTTTTAAGAAATAATATGTATCAAAAGATTGACAATTGTTTATGTCCAATTTCAAAGTGAAATTAATTATAATGACCACTATTGGATTAAATGGTAAAAATATATTCTAATTATTCTTTAAAACCACTAAATAGTATAATTTATCACTATAAATTATTTTTATTAGAAAAGTTATTTTTAAGTATTTTTCACTATTCATAAAAATTGGATGTTCTCAGAAAAATACCAAAAATTAAACATAGGCTGATTTTGATATTCTGAATCCAAAAATGAATTCTATTTTGAAATATAAAATTTCAATAATTTCAAAAAGTGGGTATTACTATTCATAACTGCTACTTTTATTGGTCGCGGTGTGTTAGAACTTGAGGTTGCGTACAACACACGATGCTCTATTATTCAAAGAAGAGCATACCATGGAAGCTTGGGGTGTTACATTCTCCCCTCCTTCAATAAATTGTGTCCTCGCAATTTAAATTTTTTCTTTGAAAATAAAAGTTTGAAAATAAAAAATACCTTTGTGGAAAACCAACATCAGAAATAAAGTTAATAAAAATATAACTTTAAAAGAAAGAAAGAGAAGTACAAAGGTCACCCGAGATAGCCCATACTACGATTCTCTGAAAATATGGATATGGAAGAAATAAAACCATGAAGGAATGATGGATAGTTGTATTAAATAGGATTAGTAGAAAGTTAACCACAAGAAAATCACAAACTTGTGATTGGTTAAACGGTCATTGAATCCCCAGTTGGAAAAGTTAACCGAAAACATTTATGTTTTAAGATACCTTTCTTAAATTTGAGGAATTTATTTAGGAGATTTACTATGAACGTAGGGAAATATACTTACTTGTCATGTAGACTTTAATTCTTTAATAAAGTTTTTCCACAAACCCATCTTTCACTCCAAAAGGTAATAGAATTCAAAAATATTCTATTTATCATAATTTTATAAGGTTCCAAACATTAACACATACCATTTATATTAGGAAAACTTTTTTGTAATAACCAGGGACTTCCTGTAGGTTAGTGGTAGGTAATAAAGGCACGTCGCATTGTGGTTGTGGGTTCGATTCCTGCGGCTTTGTTCGACGCGACGAGTTATCCCCCCGACCTGCAGGTTTTCCTTTTACTAAAACAATAGTATTATAATATTCCAAAAATAATCTTCAAAAATGTTTTAACCTTAAACAATAATATCCAAAGTTAAACTTAATCCATTTCAACTTTTATAGTTACCCAAAATACCTCCGTCCAGACTTTCTCTAAAAGGTCTCTAAATTCCAAAATCAATTGTATCATCAGATTTCTCAAACAAAGTAAAGATTCTATTATTGTCACATATAAAAATATGATTACCTTAATCATATTAAAACCATAATGAAAACAACAAGTACTGCAGTACAATCCTTATATATATCACATTATTATTCTAACCAGAATATAATCCTTGAGTCTAAAAGCACCAATACCTTAATTATTCCACTTCAACTGTCGTAACAACATAAGATTGTCTTTGATCCCTTTCCCTTTTCTAAGGTAAGTTTCCCTGACGCTTAGGACATTCATTTTCATAATTCCACATTTCCCTACAATTATATCATTCAACATTGATAGCCTCTTTCTTTCCCTTGCAATAACGAGCCTGGTGACCTTTTCTCCACATTTATAACAAACTCCCATTCCTTTTAGGAAAGTACCGGGGTGATTCTTACCACAATTATCGCATAATGGAAAATCCTTCTTTCCCTTTTTTCTCTTTATCTGTCACTCGTCCCATCGTTCTCTTCTTATCTTGCTTTACTTTGTTTTCATAAGACTTAGTGAATTCCTTTTCTGTCATGATAGCACACGAGACTATATCTTCATATGTTGAGAGAGATTGTGATACTGAAGCTCGATGGATAAATGGTTTTAACCATTAAACTAAAGGTTAAATCTTACTTCTTGGGTTACTTATATAATCTGCAGCATGTCTTGCTAACCTTGTAAAGTTGGCCTCATACTTTGCGACATTCTCATCCTCCTTCTGCCTCAGACTTAGAAATTGTCTTTCCATATCCGCTCGATGGTCATGTGGAAAGTATTTTTCTAATAAAATCTCTTTGAACTCTCTCCATTCCAAACTTGATACTTCTTCATCTTCCTTTTTGTTTTGAATAAATGAACACCATTGATCAACATCTCTAGTGAGGCGGTAAACTGCCATGATAATGTTTTCCCTTTCACTACTCCTTAAGGCATGGAATATTTTCTCTCAGGAGTTTATCCATTTCTCAGATACTAATGGATTTGTACCCCCATTAAATGTTGGCGGCTGTTGCCTCATGAAGCGGTCTAACATTGATCCTCCACATTGCAGATCAGGGTGCTCCATACGAGTAAGGTTATTATTCATAACCTGTGTGATTTGTCCCAGTATAGTGATAAGTTGATCAGCACCAGTTTTATCTCTAGCTCCACTATAATTATATTGAGCCAGAGGTCAATCCCTACATGGAGTGTGTGCATTGATACGGTTTCCATTCCTCCCACTAGGCTCCATTTCTAAACAATGGCATAAACTATATTAGTTTATGAATCAAAATACATAATAACAAATTTGCAAAACACTTAACCTAAATTGAACTATTTATGGATATAATCCATAATCATAAAAATGTTTTCTTTAAGGAGGTATATACTAATAAACCCTTCATAGTGGTTTGTAAAGAAAATGAGAATTATCCTAAGCATATCCCCCGGGAGTGTCGTATCCAAGAGTGCAGCAAGGCCCGTTGTTGTGCACCAGTTCCCGTTCGAGTATATCTCAAAGCGGTGTTTTGGGATTTACCCCTAGGTACATCTGTGCCAGAGCTGCCTCTACCTGTTCGTATCCATACAGGGATGTATTTCTCGGAAAACTCACAAAATATCTATAATACCAAAATTCTAGTAAGTTCTTCTGTACTAATCCTCAAAGTCTGTCTTAGGGCTATGTGCTCTAATCAGAGTTTATCTAAATCTCTCTTCCAAGGTTAGTAATAAACTTCCTCTAATACCAACTATAATGCCCTGACCCTAGTTACATAGAGTCGGTGCATTATTACATAACATTGGCATGATCACAAATGATCAATTCTCGAAAGACCGATTAGTTTAGAAGCCTTGTAAACACTAGATACATTCATAAGTCTTACATTACATTATAAAGTAATACAAAACTAAAAAAATATCTTGTCTTCATATCCCCTCATATTATCCCTTCAGGTCATTCATAAAAAACTTCTTCACATCCTGGAAAAATTAAAACATTGAAAGGGGTGAGCTCAAATGCTCAGTAAGGATAACAATATAGTGGAAGCTTTCATAGATAAAAATAAACATTTAAGGCAATTTATAACTAAACAAAAGCCTTTAAAACATGAACTTCAACATAATATGGAAAACTACAATGAAATAATGCCATTTACTTATTCACATGGATATTCTACTGGTCGAATAATCACATGCAATATCAATAACAACTTTAATAATAATGGAATGCATAATGCCAGACTATCATAACCACGTATCCAAGGCCTTGTGCCAGGACTACAAATAATATTTTGTCAAGGCCTCTTGTCAAGACACTAGTTTGTCTCATGAGACCTGCCTATGCATTGAGGAGCTATAGCGGGCTCCACCTGTCACTTACTAAGTGCAATGCATTCCTCATATAAAAAACGGTATATGAACTTTTAGGAATACCTTTTTTTTAAATAACGTTTGAAACTAATTGCGGCATCAAAATTCAAGTACTTTTTTTAGAAAATACTTACATTTAAAATTGCTAAAATATACTCTAGTGTTTTTCTAGATTCATTATGAAATATTCTGAAAACAAAATAACTAATTCTGAGACTGCTCGACTAATTACTGTCCATGATGGGTCCATGCCCAATCCCTTCCTATTTACCACACTCGAGAGTTGAGTTTTCTAAAAACATTTTTAAGCTTGCTCTAAATACATATACATTGGCACTGGGTTTTCATATATTAAAACTCGTAAAAAATGTTTGATACATACCATTTTCATTACCAAAATAAAATAAAAGTAAAACATGGTATTTATTTTTCATTTTAAAAAAAATTTATGGCTTATAGAGGAAACCGAAACTCAAATAATGGTCACGGCGGCGGAAAAGTCATTGTGGCCGCATACGTACGACAAAAAAACATTCCCTTTTTTTTAGTAAAATGCTTCATATAAAAAAGATTCCTTTTGAATAAATGTAAAATTCAAAGGGGATTATACACCGTATAAAATAAAGTAGTGTATAAAACAAAATATGCCTCAATGAAAGGAGATTGAGACGAAGTCCATTACAAAGATCATTTTTTTAAATAAAATAAATCTATTATGTGTATTCAATATAAGTACACATAAATAAAGTACAAATACAAGATAGGACATAATAATATCATGACATAATTTGAAATTAGGGGATTATCCCAAAGAATGGAAATTGGGTTAAGAAGTTCCCTTACCAGTCATCTATTCTGATTTGTTTTGAAAATGAAGGAAAGATTCCTTTCAAAAATGTATCAGGTAAAATAAGGGTATAAATGTCTTTAAACCATTGTCTAATATATAGTAAAAATGTTTTGAAATACATTTTTAAGAAACATGGATGTGGATGATAAAGAGGTCCCAGTAGATAACTACATATAAACAACCATGAAGAATGAAGAGGTTGTAGAATTAACCCCTACCTCGTGTCCGACTTGACTCGATCGTTCTTTAACATCCTGAATAATAAACTAGAGTTAATTTCTAATTGCTTAAGAACCTTTTTAATGTTCATTATTCCCTTTATATCACTTATTACCATGTTATGAGTGTTATTTAATTATTGATGTTAATAACGGTCCTTTTGTCGATCTTTGGTAGTTGAGCCAAAAATAAACTTCATATAATTACAAGTTGTTCATGTGGTAAAATTACCATTATATCCAGAATTATATTAATTATTTAGATATAATATATATCATATATATCCAGTATATATATTCATTTATAATATTACATAACATTTATAGGTAATAAATGAAATGCATCGTTCATTGAGACGGTAAGCCGTACGTACGCAGGAACACTACTTTCATTTCTATTTAGTTTTTAATGGAATGAAATCATAATGATATAAAGGTATATTATAATTCCAGTATTATATCATATATAATATCATTAACTCCATCCTTTATTCATCCCACATATGGCTTTAACGATTCAAATCACTTTAAGAGGGCGGTAGTCCGCACTTCCTAAAATTAAATTATCGCATTTACCCATAATGGAAATCATTAAGGTATGCCATATATGAAAAATACAGAAGCATAAGGAAAACATAAAAATAATATATATCATATATAAATATAGTGACATCTTAATGGCCACCATGAGAGGTGTTAAGAGAAGATTGAACAATCATCGTTTCGTGAGGCAGTAATTCGCCACCCACAGAAACAGTATGTTTTTTAACCATTAGAGGAAGGTGTTTGTAAGTTTAAATAAAATCCTTATCATAAAAACATCCTAGTATATTGACGATAATGTTTTGGTTACAAAATAAAGGAATAAAAAGAGTTTAAGGGGTTGGAGAAGCAAAATAAAACAATAGAACACTAGTAAAGACATTACCTTTAAAATCGGGTAACTCTTTTTGATTTGAGCCAAAGGCTTCCTTGGAAAGAAATCTGCCCAAAGTGAGACTTCTAGGAGTAAGAGAGGGAATTTGAGAGAGTATTTGGGCAGAGGTTGTCCGAGACAAATGGCTTGGAATGTGTGAATAAGGTGGTAGTGGTGGGGGCCTTTTATAAGAGGAGAGGAGGGTGACTCTTGGAAAGTCATGAAATATTACATTATTATGAAATTCTTTTCGGATTTTAGAGGTCCCACAATTATATATTTCGAGGATAAGGTGATAAAGGTTCGAAATCTACCCATACAATAGGTGTTTGACAGGTGTAAGTTGTAGATTTTATATTATCTTTTCATTTTATTTAAATCGTTAATTAATGAGATAATCACTACATCATCATGATGTCATAAAACTTTTGATTTATTTAATGTCCAAAAATTATAAAAAAAATATCATGATGTAGGAAATATTTTTAGCTTTACAATTAATATTTATAGCCAAAAAATTACCTTATATATACCCATGTAATAATATTTTTGTAAAACAACACATCTTTGTGACAATTTTATTTTATATTTTAAATAAAAAGTTATTAATGTCATTTCCTTACCCAAGTGGCTCCATGGGGTCCCAAAGATGACCCATGGATTGTCTTGGTCGGCCATGACTCATCAAATAGGTGTATGACAAGTGTAAAGGTAATTTCATATTATTATAATATCATTTTTGCCTTAAATTTCACTAATTACCATTAATCGCGATTAATTAAACTTAAAAGTTACTATTCACCAAAAATTATTTTAATCCCATTGAACCAAATTTTACTTCCTGATTACAACCATGTATGTTGGATTTTTGAAAATCAAATCACAAAAGTGGTAATGTTTCATTTAAATGAAAACTCAGTTTTTTAACTACCACTTAGTGGTTTCACTATTCATCAAAAATTGAAGTTTTTCACAACAATGCCAAAATTTCACCCTAAGCTATAATTGATTTTCAGAATTAAAAAATTATGTATATTTTACAAAATTCCAAACATATAAGTTTCATTAATTAATTTTATAATTAATTCCCGCTGTCACAACGAATAGCATGTTTTTAAGAAACAATATATATCAAAAGATTGACAATTGTTTATGTCGAATTTCAATGTGAAATTAATTATAATTACCACCATTGGATTAAATGGTAAAAATATATTCTAATTATACTTTAAAACAACTCAATAGTTTAATTTATCACTATAAATTATTTTGATTAAAAAAGTTGTTTTTAAGTATTTTTCACTATTCATAAAAAAATGGTTGTTCTCAGAAAAATACCAAAAATTCAACATAGGCTATTTTTGATATTCTAAATCCAAAAATGAATTACATTTTGAAATATAAAATTTATATAATTTCAAAAAGTGGTTATTACTATTCATAACTACTACTTTTATTGGTCGCAGTGTGTTAGAACTCGAGGTTGCGTACAACACGCGCTTCTCTATTATTCAAAGAGAAGTGTACCATGGAAGCTAGGGGTGTTACAATTAGAATAGGATTTAGTATGTTGTGATTAGGGAGAAATGATCGTAAATATTTGAAATTATATTTTTATATATTTAATCTCTGTAGATAGTGAACATTTATGGTTATGGAATTGTATGAGTATTTGTGAGATTTTATTTTTAAATTATGGAAATATATGAATGATTGGATTTAGTCATATCACTATGTATCAAAGCCTATGGTAAAGAAGGTTTTCTAGCACTAGATCCATGATTGTGGATAAAGGGTGCATCAGTTGTTATCATAGTGTGGTTTGATTATCTTTATATATTATTTTAGTTTATTTTGTGACTACAGATATATAATATTTGTGAAAAACATATTTATAAGACATAATTTAAGAAAACAATCTAACATTTGGGTAATATAAAGAGTATTTTGTTTCCTAAAAACAAAATTTATTAATGGATATAAAAAGTATATATTGGCTTTACAATTGATTCACATAGGACTAATACACTTTAAAAATATTGGTTGTTTATTTACTTGATTTTCACTCGATGCACAATAAGTTTGGATAATGTGTAGTAAAAAAATATGGGAGATTCTGTAAGGATCTACATTCATGAATAGTTTTATACTTTTACTCAACAAGAGCACTGGGGGAATTAATTAAATCATCTAAAGGAAATAGAATCCAAATTAATCTCCCAAAAAAATATTGAAGAAAACTTATGATCTAGCCTTTAATTAATATTTAGAAACTGATGATTGTTCAAAATAATATAATGTAGTTTAGGATTTTATTCCTTCCACATGATTTATTTTTTGAATTCTATCAATGGGAACCCCTCAAAAGACACAGATAATGTTATTGATGAAACAAAACATGATGAGAAGGAATATATTAAAAATATGTTCCCCAATGAGGTGTAAGATGAAAGTGTCTTATCTCAAAATCCAAAGGCAATACTATTATTTGGATCAGTACAAAAAATTACAATATCTTATACTCAACAAGATTATGTCAAAAAACAAGTTACTATCTAATGGATTTGACCCTATTTTTGCTGAGGAAATGATCACTCAATATGAATTTGAGTTAGAAAACTTTTTGTAAAAGAGAATTGAATTGCATTTACGATAAAAAAATATTGAGTGAAACTCTCAAGATGAAGTATCCATGCCTCACTTTATTATCCCCTTTAATAAAGTGGAAATTTCTTAACTAGTAAGGGATGAATCAATTCATTAAATTAACTTGATGTCAAAGAAACTGATCAACTTGAACCCAACACGAGGTAAATAATAGGAGTTTCTTCCACTGGAGAACTATAGTCCATTAATTAAAATATGATTTTTGGCCTAATTATCCAATATAAGATATTATTATATAGAGGCTAACTATATTAGTAATCTCTAACTATTCCCTCATACACACTATCTTCAACAGCAATAACATAATATATTCATGAATATATTAGATATTTTATCACTCTAATGGAAACTAAACATATCCATAAACCTCTAGTAATATATTAAAAAAATTAATACACTAACTGGTTATATTTTTTAACACTTACACCTAAATTTATAATTACCACCATCCAAATATTTAATATAATAGATGTCCCATCACAACATATCACTCATTTCAAGTCCATATGAGGTCCTATGATGGGTTTCAATACCCACAAGAAGTAGTAAATATATATTGTTTCATCTAGACTTTGGATAAACCTATTATTATCTAGTATATAAATATAGAAACATTTTACTACCATAGGATTTTCATGGATAAATATCACATCTATTTAGAGAACATTCAGTACATTTGAAAAATACACACCTGAGGACCATAATTGTTTAGTGTATTTGGATTCTAGGTACACAATATTGTTTTTTAATGAAATATACTCATCATCACTCATAAATATCATCCACTTTTTAACACTTCCTAAGAATACCCTATTTAAAACCTTTCATAATAACATATTGAAAGGTAACATAAACAAATTACTCTAATGCTCAGTAAGGGAAAAACATGGGAGAAAACATCTTCTAATCATATGAAAGAATATTATAAGCATAAATGTAAGAGATCATGAACATAACTTACAAATTTTATACCCAACCTTTCATAGATCATAATCAAGAGTCATGGCACAAATCATTATTATTCTAAAATAAATGATTTATAAGAGTGTAAAATCATCATAATTCATGAAATGTAAGCTCATTTCATAAAATTACGGCACCAACATTGGTATTGAGACAATTTAATTTTCTGAGGTTTACTACTAAGGCCATCAATCATAGTGAATGAGGCCTTATCACCTATTTCCAGTTGTAGATCAAGACCAATGGAATGTTTCCCAAAATGGATCAATCCCTTGACTTATTTACTAATGTAATCTCATGAGATATAATTATTTAACTAATGCATTTGAGGGAGATATAGTTCCAACAAATCCTTTGTTATAATATAACCCCAATAATTGGTTATAAGATATAAAATAACCACCATCATATAATGAAAACCATACATAAGTGTCCCATAATATCATAAAATATTCATCATATCATAAACCATAAAAATAAATGGGTTTCATAAACATTTAATCATGTCATAAGCCATGGAAAATGGATGGGTTTCATAAAAATTTCCTCATCATGATCATAAATAATTAAATTAAATAATAAGTACGGTATCATTTGATTATATCACCATTAAATCATGATTAGAATTAAATTATGTCATCTTATATGGAATATGATATTGTAATACCACTTAGAAATTTCTCGAGAATATATCCTCTCCACATTGAGGACACATTTTAAAACTAAAAAATTATAAACAAACTTTTAAAATTAAAATTAAAATTTTTAAATTTATCTTAATATTAATTATCTGTCATGTTGGTGGAAAATATATTTCATGTTTTACAAGTTTAGAAACAGTGATTCCATTCACATTTTTTTGTAAAAAGTAAAAGCACCACATTTGTAAAGTCACAAGAATGTTCATTTTAAATAATTTTTAAACTATAAATCATTAGTGAAAATTAAATTAAATAGTTATTAGAGAATATTAAAAACCTCCACTAAAATATTTTTTATAAACCATGGACAATGAAGAAAAATAATTTTCAATTTAAGATAGAAATAAAGTTGATTTATCTTTAAAAAAAGGTTAATCTTATGAATGATTAAAGAGAGGAAAATCAAAGGAAAACATTTATTCTCAAGAAATAACCATAAAATAAGAACATTAAAGAACTTTTATAGGTATATATTATAATATATCATTATTAAAATCTAAATCAAAAATAATTTTGAAAAGAAATTAGATTGTAACATAAAATCACAACAACATTGATAACATTTTAATTATAAGACCCCTAAATAATTAAAATTAAAAAAAATATAAATAATGAAAAAATAATTTCATCATATAACTTGTTAAACATGAATTATATACGACTCATAAATTAATATAGGTCCATAACTTAACATATGTCCAAAAGAACAAAATTTGAGATAAAAAAGCCCCACCTTAAGTATTGACATCCATTGTACATGTTCAATCCTCTCGTATAATTAATATTGGTTTATTATATATAAATTAATTAATGATACATATATATATAATAAAATATATGAATTAATTTTGACCATTTATTGCATGTTTATTAAAAATTACCTGTTAGAATCCTGTTTTTTAGAATAAGTTCATTGTTTTTCATTTATTTATTATTATTTTTGGTCTTTTTACTTTTATCATGGTTAAATAATCTCATGAATATAAACCATGATATAAATATAATATTTATTCTTTTTTATTAATCCATTAGAGGTTAATATATAAAAATAATTAAACATTTCCTGGATACAATAGGGCATATGTATGGATGAATGTTATTTCCACTTTCTAGATAGACGAAATGAAAGAAAGGTAAATAATATTAGAATTTTATAGAGTAATTATTATGCCATATAAATCACATATATTAATTAAATATATTCTCATTTCTATCCATGTGAATTATAAGTGAATAAAATCACTTCTCTTCATGAAAAAGTAGTCTACCATACAAATGAGTTGACTTATCATACTCCCACATAATGGAAACTAATAAGGTATATGAGATATAATAATTAAAAAAATTATGATTATGTCATAAATATAATATAATTATGTTAAATTAATTATTATATCAATATATTATAAGTGTTTATGGGAAATTAATTATATCAGTTCGCGAGGCAGTAGCACATCGCATACACGATTGACGGTTTCATTTCCCACTTGATGGAAGAGGAGATAGATGCGAGTAATACAATTTACATTGTAAAATATAATTATATGGTAGATAATTTGATAATTATATCAACATATTTAAATAATATTTTTATGGGATAGGGGAGGGAAAAAATGAAAACACATTGATACGTACTATACCACTTCTTCCTGGAATCCTCTTATATTTACAACTAAATATTTTTTTGATGGTTTAGTAATCATAATAAGTCTTATTGAATGTATTAAAGTAATTAATAAACTTATTTGAGAGGTTATTTTCTAAAACAAAATTTTTTTATGTGTGAATAGTAGAGGAGAGCAGGTGCTATTTTGTAACTGGGGAAAGCAACCCATATGGAAACTAGATAGAAATTTATCAAAACATCTTTAAAGATAAAAAATCTACAATGAAAAAATATTAAAAATGACCATATATTTGAACTTTTTATATTATAAGGTTTAAATATGTCCATATTAAAGGATTTAGATATGTTTTATTAGAAAACATACCATTATTTTGTAGTTTAACCCCTTACTGAAACTAGTTGAATCTTAATAGGGATAATTAATTTTTACTATTATTATTTTTTTTTGACAAAAAAAAGATAATGTTATTCTATAATATTAATTAATTTGATTATAAATATGTATTAAATTAATATTACTTCCATACAAATATATTAAAATTTTAATTAAAAATTAAACCTACATAAGTGATGAAAAAATGGTTTTCAAAAGAAAACATTCTTATAGGTTTAAAAAGATTTTATATCAAAATTTAAGATGAATTTGATTAAAATGACCTAAATTAGATTAATGATAATATAATTAAACTAATTTTTATTTTAATCCCAAATGGAAAAAATATGAATTTTTTAAATTCATTTAAAAGAAAATAAATATCTAAATAAAAATAAAAAAATATTGTATTCTCTGAAACATTTTTCATTTCATAAAAATTCTCAAAATATTACTATAAGATAATTTTGATATGATGATTTTAAATTGGATTTTTTTAGATTGTTTTTTAAAAGGTGGAATAAATTAATTTTAAAATAAGTGTGAAAAAAATCAACAAACTTATTTTATTCAAAAATACACTTTTAAGCATAAATTATACTTATTCTTATACCATACCTAGAAAAAGAAATGATGAATTTTACAATTTTTTATTGAATATATAATATGTAAATTTTACTAAAATAATTCACCATAAGTAATTTATTTTTTTAATTTAGATAAAAATGTGTATATTATCATACAAAAAATACTTTTTCAAAAAATAATTTCCATTATTTGAAAAAAAAATTCCTTTATAATTAATTCATAACAAAAGAATTCATTATATATATATAGTTAAACTATAATTTTTTTTATTTTTTTTATTCCCATTTATACCATGCATTCAAATAGTTAGAAAAAAACTATTATAATAATTTTTAATAATTTTTTTATTATTTGAAATTTAATATTATGTGTAATGAAAAATATAGATGAAATTAAACTTATTTGAAAAAAGAATATTTCATAAAATCTTGAGGTGTTACATTATACACCTGTAAAATTATATTTCCCCAAAAATTCAATCACTTTGATAAAAAAAACTGATGTTACTGATGCCTCATCATATCCTTAGGGTCCCATGTGCCTTCCTCAAGGTAGTGGTTTCGTCAAAAAACATTGACCTGGGGAGTTGTCTTATTTCACAACACATTCTCTGTATGATAAAAACATATATACTAGATTCTCTTCATAATAATGATCTTTCTCCAATGGTATGAACTCTTAATTTTTTACATGTGTAGGATCAGTTTTGTACTTCCTCAAGAGATTCACATGGAATACATCATGAACTTGAGAGAGGTTATGTGGAAGCTACATCCAATAAGACACAGTTCCTACTCAATAAGGAATCTAGAAAGTGACAATATACCTTTGGATAGGGATTCCTTTCTACATAAATATCATAACAACTTTTCCATGGATAAATTAATAAAAAAAATTGTCACTAACTTCAAATTCCATATCACACAAATAATTTTCATCGTAACCTTTTGTCTACTTTGAGATGACATTATGTGCTACTGAATGTCTCTAACTTTCTCTACTGTTTCATCTTCTATCTCATACCCTAATGTCATTATTTCTCTACAATCATTCCATCACATTGTATCTATACAATTCATTCCATATAGGGCTTCATAAGTAGTTATTTGAATTCTCAAGTGAATGATATTATCATAACAAAACTCAAATATAGGAAGGAACTGATCCCAATTACCATTGAAATCCATAGATTAGGATCTCAACTTATCTACTAGGGTTTTAATTATCCCCTGAGACTGAACATCTATATTAGGATGATATATAGTGCTTAAACTCAACTCTATATTTGTAAATTACTAAATAATTTTCTCAAACATTTTGGTAGACCTCTAATCTTTATCAGATAAAAAATAATGTGGTACTCCATGAAACCATTTCACTCCCTTAATGTATCTCTTGTAAATATGACCCATAGAGAGAAAATATCTAATAGAATTAAATCATTCTAACATTGTATGATGATTGAATACTACATATATATCATTATTCTTTTTATCCACATTCAGAGTCCTTTGATAAAATCCATGGTGATGTTTTCCCATCTCCATTCTAGAATGATAAATGGTTGTAATTTTCCTTTATACATTTTTTATCTCAAACATAACTTTCTGAAACACAAAGAACTGAGATAATTTTTTTTCAATATCATTATTTATTTCATCCAAAAAAATAATCATTAAAATATCTACACATCTTTGTACTTCTAGGATGCGTAGAGAATGAAGAACTGTGGGATTCCTCTATGTGATCCTTCTTATAATTAGGTATGTTTGAAAAAAATATAAGGTTTCTTTACATTATCATTACATTAAAATCATTCTCAAATATAGTAACATTTCTCTTGTTATTTTTTAGTTTCACATATTATTTCTTTATCTCTTTTATCTTTACATGGATATGTGGTTGAACATTCATTTGTGTAGTATAACTTTTATTCACTTCATTAATGATTTCATGACTATCCTTTGAAAATCCATAAATATGTGATATTTTTAGATCCTCATCTTGTATAAACTATAATTATCCTTTCAACTCATGTAATAGACCACATTTTTTGATTTCCTATGGTGGTAATGTATTATGTACTCATAATCTTTAATCAGCTCTAATAATCTTCTCTGAAAAATATTTAACACTTTTTATGTGAATATATACATAAAACATTTATGGTAATTATATATATAAGTTACACATTTCTCATTAATAAAATGACTCCATATATATAATTTAAAAATTACACAACTAAATATAAATCATTATTTAGGTAATTTTTCTCATGGTCCTTCAATTTCTCTATGGAAAATATTTTAACCATATCATATTCAAATTCCATGGTTACCTCTATAATAAAATATATGTTCCCAAAATAAATTTAATAATTATATTAAAAATAATTTATACTAAAAACACATCATATATTCCAGTGGTTTTTTTTAACCCTTATTTTCCTTCACTTTTGGGTTCAAGCCTATAGCCTTTTCAGATGTAACAGGTTGTCATTTTTTACTAAAAAATATTAATACAATTTTGATAAAAATACCTAAAAAAATACTGAAATTCCTTAAATATAACCTCAATCCTCATGTTATTTTAATACCTAAAGGTTATAAATACATTTAAACTTATGAAATATTCATTATTCCTTAAATAAGATGATATATTGAACCTAAGAGTTACATTTACCTAATTCTAATTATATTACTCCATAAACATCATTAGTAACATTAAAATCCATCACTTAGAACCTAAAAGGTGTGTATAAGAAATTGAACTTATGATCAAACATAAACTCAAAAAGCAATGACAGTATCCATAACTCTTAACCTAATATTTAATGAAGTAATATATGTTTCTTGAATTAACATAATCCATATATTTTTTATGGCTCATATTATCAAAATACCATTGGTAAAATAATTCTACAAAACAATTCTTGAATCCAAATGAAGAAATAATTAAACCATTTTATATCAATGATTTTCTATAATATATGTACTTCCTAATTCTAAAATTTAACCATTAGTTTAGGGCATTGACTCAGAAAATTCCCTCATTCTTCACATATAATAAATCAAATTAAATGGTAATTCATTAATCCAAGACCGACATTTCCTCATAGAAAACATACTCCCCTCCATTTTATGTATACTTCTAGGTTATTTATCCCACATTATTAACATGTAGGAATTTAAATATTATTTCATTTATGTTCATTACCAAAAAAATTCATAAATATCCATGCTTCTTTAATTTGATGCCTTATGAATCTAACTAAAGGACATCTTGTGATTCATATAGCACGATATATGTTTTGGAATAATAAAAATATATTTTTATCCTATCCAAATTTTCCATCGCATTTAGTGTTAACATGGTTCCTCTTAGTTCCATTCACCAACTGAAATTAAAAACAATAGTATGAGAAACACTAATCGTAGGGGGAAAACAGATAGTCATGAAGAATTATTTATAGGGTGTCCAAATCAAGTCACATTATTTTAAATATATGACACCATAGGTATAACCTTGATCATTCATGATCATAATCTATTAAAATTCTTCTTAATGCTTCGTCAAAAAAATTTGAAATAACCAAAGCATATCCCCTGAGAGTGTCAAACTAGGTGGGTAGTATGTCCTGTTTTATATACTAGTTAGCACTTCATTGAATACTGATGCACCGCTTTTACAGTTATTACCACTAGGAACATCTATTCATAAATAACATCCACATATATTATCAAGAAATGGACATATTTATATTTATTCCACATAAGATATTCATTACCGAAACATTATGATATTATCCTATACATAATAATATCCTAAGGATTATCACTACATTTTTCTCGTACTAGTTACAAAAGATTAAATAATCCATACTTTGATACCAACTATAAAAACCCAAGAATTTCATATGTAAATAGTAATTATTTTTAGATGAATATTCAGTACATTTCAAAAATACACTAATGAGTAGAATAATGGTTTAGTGAATTTAGATACTAGGTACATAATATTCTTATGGCATAAATGATCTTAAAAATCCTCCATAACGATCTTATCCATTTTTACTATTCACACACATACCTTATTTAAAACCATTTATACATTACCAATGGAATGGAAACCTAAGAATGTGAAAGCTTAGATGATTAGTAAGGGTAAGCAGAGGATATAATAATATATGGTAATATGAAATAATAATATAAGAATAATGGTATTAGATCATGAATATAAATTAAAATGTTCATACCCAATATATCATAGATCATAAACAATAGTCATGGAATAAAAAATTATCATTCAAAGAATACATGATTTATAAGAGTGTGAAATTATCGTAATTCATTAACCATATTCTCATGCCCTAAAAGTGTGGAACCAACGTAGGTATAAAAACCATTTCAATTGTTAAGGTTAAATACGAAGGCCATCAAATATAGAGGAAAAGTTCACATCACTCGTTTCCCATTATGGATCAATCCCATCAGCCTATTTTCCATTTGGGATCAATCTCATCCACTTGTTTCCCATTGTTATGTCATGAGACATAAATCATTACCCAATGCATTGGAGGAATATATAGGTCCCAAAATTAAATGGTTATAATATAAGAAAACTAATTGTCAATAAAATAACCACCATCATTATTTATAACTTAAATAATATCATATAATTAAAATCACGCATAATTTTTCCATAAGAACATAAAAAATTTATCAAATTATAACCCATGAAAAGAAATTCAATTCATAAGAATTTCATCATATCATAACACCTAGAAAATGAAAGTGTTTTATAAAAATTTTATGATAATAATCATAAAACATTAAAAGAGACAATAATCATAGTATTCTAGGGTCATATCCCTCGTAAATAATGATTAACATTAATGGATTCCATCTTGAATTGGAATTTGTTTTGAAAGATCACTTGTAACATTTCTAGAAGAAAATAGCCTTTCTAATTTAAAAATCACATTTTCAAACTAAAAATTTATGAAAAAAATAAAAATAATTTTATTTTGAAATTAACTAGTAAAATTATAAATTATGATATAAATCATCGATCATCCATGACATTAGAAAATTCCATTTGTGCCGTACATGTTTAAAAAAATATTCGTTTTATATTTGAAGTAAAATTTTAAAAACATTTAGAAAAGAAAAGAAAATATTCCTTTAACCATTTACTAAAATTAAATCATGGGGAAAAGATGTTTAAATATTATTTGATAATATTAAAAACATTCTTCAGAAATTTTTTATAAAACATTGATATTGAAGAAAAATCATTTTCGACTAAAGAGTGAAATAATGTCTATTTATTCATAAAAACATATTTTTAATTTATTGAGTTCATAAAGAGATTAAAATGAAATAAAAAATATATTATTATGAAATAAATATATTATACTAAAATTCATGTGTTTCTTGAGGGATAGATCATAATATATCGTCATTAGAAACATAATTATAAACCATCACTATAAGCAATGTGATGGTAACATAAAATCAGTAATAATTTTGTGAAATTAGAATAATAATTACAATGAATGAATAAAATTATAATAAAATTAAATTTCCTGGAAAGAAATCCATGATTTAAAATTTCAAAGAGGAAGTACATAAACCTCATAAAATGGGGTAGGTACAAAAAATAACTTATGTACCATAGAAAGAAATTTGAGAAAACAAATCCTCTACCATAAGTCTTGAATTCCATCTTACATGATTGATACTATAATATAAAAAATATAGTTTTGTTATATATCTATTATATAACCATAATTATATATTTCATACCATATTTTATTCACTTCAGACATTTTATTTCATGTTTATGAATAAATCTTTATTAAAATCATGTTTCTCGTAAAAACTTCTTCACTTTTCATGTATGTTTTGGGTTAGTATTTTTGGTAATTTTAAAAAAATCATGGTTACAATATATAAATAATTTTAAATATATTATAAATATCATAAAATTTAATTTATATTAACCCATTAAATCTAGATATTGAAAATTGATTACATTTTTCATGGAGAAGGTAGTCCCATCGTACAGTTAAATGTTGTTTCCATTTTTTAATGAACAAAAAAAAGAATATAAATTAAATATAACCATTCCAGATTCATTATAATTTCATATGTATCACATAAATTAATTAATTTTATCCTCATCACCATTCATTTATAGGATAATGGGAGAAAAATCATATTATTTCATTTGGTGGTAGTCGGCCATACCCAGAAGCAACGTTATTGTATTCCCATAGAATGAAATGTAAGAAGGTATATGTGATATTATAATTAAATAAATATAATTAAATAATAAATATCATATAAATATATTAAATACATAATTATAACTATTCATTATGGGAGGTGATTGAAAATGAATTACAATGGTCTGAGAGATGGTTGTCCGCCAAACACACGGTTGAAAATTTCAATTCCCGCTTGATGAAAGAGTTTATATATTTTTTTCATAAAATTAATTTAATAAAATATAAGTTTATATTTGATAAATATTTTATTATATAATAATGTTTAAATAATATTTTATGGGTTATTGGAAGAAATAAAATGAAAATTCAGAGTTAAGACGATTTAAGTTAACTTTTAAAGCCTTCTTACAAGGGTTTCTTAATAAAAAAAGGACTAAAGGATTTTATGAGGTAATTAAATAACTCATTTGGATAGTTTTTTCCAAAATATAGTGTTTTATAAGTTTGAATAGGATAGTAGTGGGTGTTCCCTTTTATTAGTGGGGAAATGAACCCAAATGGAAACTACTTAGAAATTTATTAAAAGAATAAATCATTTAAAAGTAATTTCCAAGAAATATGCTTATAATTAACCATATATATGATCTTGATATATTATAATGTTTAAATATGTTAATAAAATAGGATTTACACCTATTTTATTTTAAAATCTCACCTCATCATTTTAGTTCAACACCTCGGTAAACCTGTTTTAACCTTTACTTCGGTAACTATTTTTTATTGTTTTACTATTAATCGTGAAAAAAAAAAGAAGTTAACCATATTATATATAAAAATTATTATTATTCAAAAAATGGAATATATTTTTCTAAATTCCATTCACAGATGTGGTAAAATTAAAATTAAAATTAAATCAGCAGATGAAAAGAAACAATAGTTTTCCAACCAAAAAGTTATCATAAGTTTAAAAGGTTTTTTTATCAAACATAACCATAATATTGATTACAATGAAATAAATTTGATCAATAATAATATAATTGAACTAATTATTCACTTAATATTAAATTAAATAAATTTATACGTTTTTAAATGCTTTAAATATAAATATAATTATTAATAAGCCAAGTATTTTTCACAATTCATTAAAAAATTTATATTTTGAGAGAAATTATATAAAATTCACTCTATGAATATTATGATATTATTTATTCAAAGATTTAGTTAATTTTTTAATATAATTTTTTTATAATTTGAAAAAATCCATTCTAAAATAAGTTCCCCAAATTTGACAAAAATGTTTTTTAGAAAAATATAGTTTTAAGCATAAAATTCAATTTATTCTTATCTCATGCCTAGAAGACAAATAAGACAAATATTTAAATATTTAATTTATTTTTTAATATATTTATAAATATATATATATATATATATCATTTAAATCATTAACCAAAAGTTATTTATCTAATTTATTGAGAGAAAATGTGGGCATGTAAGTATACAATACTTTTTCAGAAATGATCTCTTTTATTTTCAAATGGTTTTTATTTTAATTTCTAAATAACTTGTAAACAAAAAAATAATTTTATATATTTTTTTAAACTATAAATTTTCTTAATTTAGTTAATACTATTCATAGTGACCAATCCAATGGCTATGAGAAAACTGTCATAAAAATATTTAGAAGTATATCAGGTTTCATTTAAACTTGGTGTTATGTGTAATGAAATATATCATAGAAATTAAATTTATTTGAAGAATTATATTTCATAAAATATCAGGGTATTACAAACATTATCCATTGTGAGATAATAAAATCTTTTGATGAAAATTACTCTTTTAGTTCAAATACATTCTATGGATTATGATAATCATGGGCTTCTCAAATTGAAAATAATGTGAGAATAAAAGGGTATTATACATCAATTCTAATTTGAAAGGTTTTAACTATTAACTAAACCCGTTTCTTCATAAAAAAAGTAGTTTCTAGAAATTTTTATATATAATCTCAATGTGGATATACATATATCACTCATCTGATTGATTTATCATTAAAGATTCTACGAATTTACCACAATGGTGTAATAATTGTATGATTACCTTTAGTGTTCCAACTATTGACCATTATCCTCATTGTTAGGAATGAAATATATAATTATAGAGAAAATGATTATCTCTCTAAAACTAAAACAAGTTCCATATTCACCTTGTCTTCCTTCCAACTATAATGTAGTACATTATATTGGGAAGCAGTAGTAACAACACCCTATTTATAAGGGAAATAAAGAACAAAATCAGTGAAACATTAAGCAAAGATACAAAAGGTTTAACCAGTATAGAATTGGTATATCCTTGGATTATTTATTCTTGTTATAAAATGAGTCTAGTTACCTTGTAAAAAAATTAAAGTATAAATGATTTTGTTTTAAATTAATGGCCCAGTTGTTACCACTATCAAATAATATTATGGTAAAACAACTAAAATTACATTATATTCAGAAAATTACTATAAAAAATGATAGACATATGGAATTTAAGGTGGTTCTATTCCAATACTCAATAGGATCATGTATACATTTACCTAATAGAACAATAAGAAGTGATGTAGGATGTATCATGCATAAATGTGAAAAAATTAATGATTGGATGACCATTAAAGCATTCAACCATGCACATTTTTAAGATTTTTAAGAAACATGATCATAAAATACCAAAATATTACATCATTTTAGATTAATAATACACACATTTAACAATATTACATGCTTTAAGACCATATAATGTTTGTGTCTCTAAATATTATATTCATAATAAACTTATTTAGTAAAATATCTTCAACATCATCCTTGTAGTTCTTCTCTAAAAGTATCATAATTATATATATTTTACATTAAAACTTTTCATCATATCTTTGGTAAAATAAACATAATAAAAGACGAGCTCGGATTCTCTGTAAGAAAAATAAAGGATATATCAATCATTGATCAGACGTGAGAATAATATATGGATAATGGTATAATAAAATGATTTTATCTTATAAAATTCATACTATACTAGTTTAATTTTTTTAATAATAAATAATTTCATAATCCTTTTTCATAATAATTGTTACACCATGGCCTCAGATACATCTTCATTTTATTTATTTCTCAATGTCAGACCTTTTGGTTGAGGTTAGGGTTGAGTGTCCAAAAAAATCCTTTTGTTTTGGTGGTATTATTTTTCTTCTAAACCTATTCATGTTTGTTGTGAATTTTTTGAGAAGAAAGTGGCATGTTGGAGAGTTTTTTATGCCCTTGGTGTCTCTATATTGTATTTAAAACATTGAAGAATCATTGGGTGAACTTCCCTAGAGTTTGAGGTGTAATTTAGGGTTTCTGTCCAATTTTTAGGGTCACACGGTTTCATCACGGACTTCCCAAATCGTGAAACCTAACCATGTGAAGTTTCAAGAGTTTTATTGTATCCCTCGAATGGTTTGTGGACTGTTTGAAAAATCGTGCAGCAAAACTATGCAACCACTTCAAGGCTTTATAACTTTATATGTGGAAACCTATTTTAGGTGATTCTACCTCCAAAATGAATCCTTAATAGTTGGGAATTTATTATAGGATCCTCCCACGTCCCTTTATCCTCCATCATTTTGGGGAAATGGTGGGGCGATTTCAAACCAATGGCCAGTGGTTCTCCATCAAATCTTCCTCATTCTTCTTCTCCTCTTTTATCTCTCTTCCATTTCATAGAATTATATTGGATTATCCCTCTTTTACAAACCCTAGGGTTAGGTTTGGATGATTTTGGTTCAATTTCATAAGGTTAGGGTGTGCCGATTGCTCGTGGGGCTTTGATCTATCTCCCCTTGATGTTTTACTCCATCCACATGTGATTTGAGGTAGGTGAATTCAACTTTTCCTTTCTGAAATAATCCTTTCGAACTTGCATGTTTTAATTTGTTTCTTAAATATTATTCACACCTCTATTTTACCAATATAGATATATAAATTATGATTTGGTGTTGATTGATTTTGTTAAAAAAAAGTTTCTCAAAGATATTTGAGTAAAATGATTAGGATTAAGTCCAATGTGGTGCTTGTTTTGAAATTCTGTGTTCTTTTAAAGTGGAATTAAGAATTTTATGAAATTATTAACTCTTATTTTGTGTGATAGAGCTTATTTGTTTGTGAACATGGTTTTCTATGTGTAATTTGGAAATAGTGTTGCTTGATAGGTGGGTTTAAAGGTCTTTGAAAGGGCTTATATGAAAAAAATGGGGTGGTTGTGTTATTTTAAATAATGAATGGTTGTATATGGTTTTCAAATGGTTTCTTAGATTAAGGTGTTGACATTGGATGTTGGAACATCTATGGGTGCACTATGAGCACATATGTATGTTCCCTAAAATGAAAATGACACTTGAAAAAATGGTATTCTTACAAAATCATGATGTCTCAAATAACTCTTGGTTTTCAAATAGTGTTGGTTTCCTTGGGAGACTTTTAAAGATGGTTTTAACAAGGTTTTTGATAAATTTTTTCATAAAGTGTTTTAGAAAAGATTTTTTTTAAATGTGTTCTTCATGTTTTGGTCTGTTTGGCCTTGGAACATGATTTGTGTGATTTTGTATTTGTAAATGCATGTTTAGCATTTCACATTTAAATATTATTTTAGAAATTATTTGGAAATGTCATGGTAAATGTATTAGTGTGTGTAAACATAAAGGCATGTTTGTAATGTTTCTTGAGTTTCAAGGTTTTACTAAAATGGGGAAGGCTTGTTTAGAAAATTCTTGGGGAAGTGGTGTTCTTGATGGTTTAGGAAGTGGTTAGTAAATGTTTAAATGTAAATAAGTTTTCATGAATGGGTTTGTGATGAGAAATTTGAGGATTATAAAATGTGATTCTCGATTTGGTTGATTAATTGTATAAGTAGGATCATGTGATGCAGAACATGTTTGAGCATAAAAGGGAAACTCGGGTATCTATGTGGGAAGACGTGTACTAGTATTCTAGTGATCTGGTGGGGTTTGGCCCTAGTTTCACATAGAAAATTTGACAATGAAAAAAATAACTAAAATATTATGATGATTTTGGGGACCACTAGGTTATGGGTATGTTGTCTACTAGTTGTTCATGCATGAGAATGGATATTTTTATGGTTACTTTTCACGGAGATATGAGGTACCTAGGGTTCACAGCTAGCTAGTGCCTAGGGGTGTTCCCGTGACTAGTGATCAATGACTATATTCCACCTCCCATCGGCATACGGTAGGGAGGGATAGTAATTTCAAAAGATAGTGTTTTGTTTTTAAATTATAATTCTTTGAAAATGATTTCCATTAAAAAAATTTCCATTTAAAATTGTTAATAATATCATTTGGTTTGGGTTTTGGGTTATAAAATGGCATCTGGTTTTGGAAATGATCGGTATTGTGCATTGGATTTCGAAATGTTAAAATAATGTTTTTTTATTTAAAATATGAAAACCATTGTTTTCTAAATGTATTTAGAACTTTTGTTAATGGTTTTTCCTAATAAATTTAACTCTTGGATCTAGTAGTTATCTTGGGCATCCCTACTGATCATTTCAGTGCTCATGCTTATCCTATCTATTCACTTATAGGACCAGCTTTTTCCTAGGTTCCTAGTTCATCACCTTAGCGATGGAGCAAGGTAGGTCTTGTGGTTGGATGTGACCAAGAGGTCACATGGAGATTGTTGTAGTGGGGTCTTATTTACAGTTTTGTTTTTTTAGTGGTACTTTGTATCTGCATCATTTCTTTGTTTATTTCAGATATAGTTGTTGGTTTTGTTGTATTATATATTTTTTCTATTTATTTATATATTTATGGTTATTTATTTTAGGCTAGAATAATTCCCATTTGTGTTGTATTTGATGCTTGACACTAGTTTCCAGCCCGTGGGGATTGGGAACTCCCTTCAGGCCATGTCGTGGATCGGCTCGGGTGACTAGTTCAGGGTCAACCAGTGTTGGTTAATGAAAAAATGGTATCATTGGTGAATCTTGTTTTTTTGGGTGTTTGGTATATGCTAACTATGGTTTTTAGGTCTTGAAAGGAAGGTCACGGGTCAGTGCCTGATCAACACCACTCGTGACGATACCATAGTTACTAGGGGTAGTCCGAGAGTGATTCCTTGTCTTGGGTTGTTTTGGGATACAGAATGAAAATGGAGGTGGACCGATGACATGTTGTGACCTCACATGGAGTTATTACCATGTAGAGTCCAAGTTCCCGATTCTAGGTCCTCTTAGTGTTATTCCTTACTTGGGTCATGGCCACCACCATGTTGTGAGGTTTAGAATAAACACTAGTTCCTCATTCCGGTAGTCTGTTTCTGGTTGTGCTTTGTTTTGGCCTTCGTTGTTGTGATCGTTTTTTTTAAATGATAATTATTTTGGAAATGGAAATGGTTTTAAAGTGAAAGTGGTTTTGAAATGGACAAGGTTCTCTCTCAAAATGGTTAGGAATTTTGTGAAATCGGTTTTAAATAAAGGAGAATTTTGGTTTGGAAAACAATTGATGTATGTTTGGACTTGACAAGGAAAGGAAATCATTGACCCTTGGTGTTCCTTATGAAGGGTCACATGTGGGGGGTGTATATGGAAAGTGCATGTGGGTGCTTTTTCATGGATTAAGTGAGAGGAATTGGGTGAACACACATATGACAGTTCATAGGATTCCATGTGTGTGGTTTTGGAATTTAAGGCATTGCTTCATTTTTCAAAAATGGGTTTGAATGGAAAAGTGATTTTGGGACATGGTTTTTTTGGAATGTGGGTTTTTTGTATTTGTAAAAATAGACATCGATATGGAAGCTTTGGAATTTTTATGAAATGGTGGTTTTTGGAAAAGTATTTTTTTTCTTGTGCTTGTATAAGTTTGGCTTGTAAGCATATTTCCCTTAGTTTGGGATTTTCCTTTTGTTTGAGTTATCCTTGATTCCAATTTCGGATGTTTTTTCATATTTTTTAGATTATGTTGCCTATAAAGGTTTCCCATGTTGCCAGTGAGTCATGTTCAGTCCCCAGTACTTCTCAGGTGTTGTTTGTCTTTTGAAGTGGAAAATGTCTGTTAGAGGAAGGCATGTGGTTTAATGAGGTAGTGTGTGCTTTCAGTTGGTTGGTAACAACCAAGTTTGTTGAAGTATGTGCTCTCTTGGGTTTTTCTGATGGTCTGCATATGGAGTAGTGGAGGTTGAGTGTTTCTTTGTTACTAGAGTTTGAGGTGTAGTTTGTGGTGGTAAGATATCTTGATATTTCCCTATCTGGTGAGTGGGGTGTGATAGAGGAACCTATTTTTGATAAATCATGTCTACTAGTTTTGGATTCTATATCATCAGACTGTTCTTTTTCATTCCACCAATGTGGTCGGTTTAGGAATTCCATGCCTTTTTTAGTATCCCTCCAAGATCTTGTTATCATAGTTCCTGTTAAGGTCACAAAGTAATGTTTTTCAAGTAGTTATTTTCGTGGAAGGAGTGTTTGTCGGGGGATACTAGTGCTTGATTGTGAGACATAGATGCTTTATCCATCAGAGCCCTAGCCTCAGGTCTCAGGGTGAAGCTCACGCATAGTCAGGGATTGTCGAGGGTGTGAGGGATCTTGGCATGGTCCATGTTTTTTTTGTATTGGAAACATCTGAAGTTCCCTTACATTTGTTTATCAGTGGGGGTGTGTTCATAGTTCTAGTTCATGGTCGACCCCAACAATAGATATAATTCATAAGAGTGAAGAATCAAAAAAATCATATATATGCTATGAGAACATATCAAAAGTATAAGACAAATATTTTTGTTATACACATTGGTATAGAAAATAATTTATTTAGTCAAGAATCACTACTAAGACTATTATAGTGGATTAGGATTTCTCTCTATTCTTTTATATAATTATTGAAGGATTACTCAAAAAATCATAATGGAAAAATTTTCTCACTAAACTGATTTCACTACAAATTCACGCCTATATTGTCCAATGAGATATCAGTATTTACTTAATACAATGGAGGGCCAAATAATTCCAAGATCACCCAACAAATAATAAAAACTATACATATGTGTTCTATAAAATCCTAAAAACATTACTTAGTTAATTATTAAATAACCCGTGGAAAAGAATTTGTTTTATAAACAGTTCAGTATTTTATCATAGCATAACCCATGGAAAATAAATAATTTTCAAAATATTTCATCATAAGATAATTAACCCATGGAAAGAAAATGAGTTTCATAAAATAAACATTAAAAAATAATCAACATCACAATCCATCCAGAGAAAGAAGGTGGATGATATCATAAGATCACATCCCCAATGAAGAATAAAAAAGTAACACATCAAGATTATATAATAATCCTCATTTTTCATTTAAGTTCTTTGATATATTGCGAGCATAAAAAATATTTATATTTAATTATAATAGTTATCTCCTAGATTTTTGGAATGGTGTGACTGAATTATGTAAATTATGTTATGAAAATATTTATTACACATGTCTATAAAATTAATTCATTAGTTACCAATGAATTAGAAATGATAACCAATTGAACCTAAAAGATTTATTTTTATTAAAACTATTTTTATGTAAGTGTTTATCAAATAAGACACTATTAGTGAATGATATTACTTAAAGTAATATATTATTTATTCTATCAAATATTTTTACCTTCATCTGAAATCTTTTTAGAGGCATACGATAAGAATAAATCAAATTTTATACAAAAAAGACAATTTTTATGAATGTAGTTTTCAAGCCTTTTAATGAATAACTTGTTTGAAATATAATTTTTTAAACTTTTATAAATTATATTTGAGAGAATAATCATTATTTTTTAAACTGTAATCTTAAAATTTACTTTGGTTAAATTGTTTGTATATTCTAATAAGCTTTAGTTTTTTATGATTAGTAATGTGGCCTTTGGAATAACAATGTGACCATTAGGAATAGTAATTTGGCCATTAGAATAAAAAATTAACCTATAAAAGTACAAATTAGATTTATTTATCTTATAAATGAAAATATAGTATACTTATATCATTGAATTAATAAATAAATGTTTTAAAAACAATAAATTATGTGTCAAATTTTTCAAGAAACATAAATGTTTATTTACAATATTATAATTAATATAATGATTTAAAAAAAATATTTTCATAACATATATTCATATATTAATATTTCATTTTCTTATGATTATAATATAATTTTATGAGGCCTTAATGAAGTTTTCAATGTGTCATAAAAAGACTTATGATATTAAAATCAAAATTTATTGAGTAAATTAAATTTTTTTAAAAAAAATTAAATTTCTCATAATTAGATAATTATTTTCATAAAATGGAATTATTTTTTTAATTCTACATACTGAAATATGATTAGGGTTAATTTTCTAAATATTTCTAAAATATTTGGATTTTGTTAATAGTAAAATATGGTAATTTACAATATAAATACATTATAAGTTAAATACTATATTACATGAGTCATTTTAGATATAATCCCCATATTCTCAAACTAAAATTCATTACATTAATATATTTAGTGATAATGATCAAACTATTCATAGGCCTGATCAAAAATAATAAACAAATGAATAAAATATTCAAAAAAACACTACTCTCCACTACTATAAATACCACCCCTCACCACCTATTCTTCTCCAACCTCCTAAGGATTGAATATTGTCAAATTTATATCCAATACTCTTCCCAATACTCTTCCACATGTCTAAAAGATTTTGTAATCATAAAAATACCAAAACTAATTTCCCTAAGGATATTCTCTAGGAGAATAATTCAAGAGGTAAAATCCTCTTCTGTTCTCTTTTAATTTCTTTTAATTTCTTTTTTTTTCTTTTCTTACTATCTCTTAATCTCCCCATATACAAGAGACATGACAACTCTAGTATCTTTTATATAATGTAATATTATTTTGTTAATGGAAAAACCCTTCCGCATTTCTCTTCCCCTCTCCCTTTTTACTAAACATCAAAACAACATCCATGATTTGTTGGTTTATCACATTCAAGGATTACAAGTTTTCAATTTCCATTAACTCCTTCAAGGATGGCCATAAAACCATTTTTATGGTTAAAAAATTTTAAATATATTTATTAAATCCAATTTAATGTTATGGGACCACTGTACATGAATTATATTAATTAATGAATCAAAACAAGTTTGTGAAGATCAAAAATCACAAAAATATTCAAAAATGATTATCACTAATGTCTTATCTAATGATTCATCCCCATCCTAAATAACACAACGATTCATATAAACATTTAATATTATATATTTTAATTAATAACATAGAATTTCAATTTAGATTATCTATTCCCATTTCACATGATCCTTTATACATTCAAACAAGTGAACCAATCATGAAAAATATGAAACTGAACACTTCCTAATGATTCAATTGAATCTTATAAGTCATTAAAAAGGAAATAAATTAACTTAATATGTCACAACCTGACCCAACAGTGCTCGAGCCGCAACTCCCTAAGCCTGCCTCCAATAGGCAAGGGGCTGGTGACCAGTACCGAGTAGGCTATCACACTAATGAGATGCATTAGCCTAAGGTACATGTACATACACACCCTCATACACCTCTATGAAATTGTGCAGAGATATATAAAACTAAAAAGTAAAATTCATGTATACATCTATCCCAACCCAGAGTGCAACAGAAGTAAAAAAGGGAAAAATAGGTCCCACCAAAATAAAATTACAAAAGCATCCAACCAGCTCAGAAGGAGGGGATTGTTGTCAAAAACACCCGCTAGTAAGCTCCTCAACACAACTTCTATAAACACCATGGTGAATCATTCCCACAATGCTCCGCCTACTCCGGGTCCTCCTAGGACTATGTCGAAAGGCCTTTGGTATGCACAAGACACAAACTTTTGCGGGAAATGTCCATTCAGGGGTGAGTATAAAAATACTCATTAGGCACCCCAAAAAACCCCAAAATAAAAGGGGAGACACTAAAAGGAAACAGTCAGCTCATCTCGGCCAGAGGGAACCCAAACGAGAGAGAAAATCCATGTTGAGACCATCCTCGGCTAAACATGACTAGTCAGCTCAGCTCTGGTGTATTCCCATACAAACACCATGAACTTACGCTCAAGTAAATTCCCATAAATATTCCATGAAAAAAAACTCAGGTATATACCCATACATGTACCATGAACAACCGCTCAGGTATATGGCCATACATATACCATGAACAACCAGATATACACTTATCAGGTACCAAGCATCATGAGGTTTTGACCTCATAACCATCAACATGTTCTACTCAAATATCTAAGGCTTACACAAACCAGGAAAACACACTCCACAAGCTCTATCATCCCAGATGACACATGTCTGAGAGATACACTTTATCGGGCCTCACACCACCATCCCGGATGGCCCATCTGAGAGAACACACTCATCAGACATAATCACTATGAACACCACACTGAAACAGCAGAAACCTCAAACTTGTCGGATAGGGGATCACTCCTAGGATTTTCTAGGGGATACAAGAACCCACTCTGGTAACTCAAAGATCTCACAGATAGGGGATCACTCCCAGGATCCACTAGGAGATACCACAACCCAATCTGATGTTCCATAGTTCACATCACTTAGATAGAGGATCATTGCCCATGTGAAGATGGTCATGACAATACCATAAACCCCATCTGGTATAACTCGTGATGTTGGGGATCAAACCAACGATGCACCAACCCTACAAAAACCACGCACTGAGTAGGGGATCATATAACCAACGATTCTGCAACCCTACTGAAACCACATGCTGAGTAGGGGATCGTATACCTCACGATACCACAACCCTACTAAATGGCCCACTACAGAGGGGATTATATTCCTAATGATGCCTCAAACAAAAGAGCATTAACCTGATTGATAAGGGATCACCTATTGTTGAAAAGTGGTCACAATGATAACAAGAACCTCATCTAGGGAAGTGAAGCTAGAGGATCCCACTATGAACCCACCAGAGGGATTCCACAACTCTATTGGTAAACATCTTATTGAGGGGATCACAAACCACTAATAGGGTTGTAATGCCAGAAAAACCCACATAGGAACAAAAAAAGGGAGTACACTCAACCACTTCTGGTCCAAAAATCACTAACCCAAGTGCCTATAACATCACCACATTGCGCAAATCCTAGGCCCGAACCGAGCCCACCACCTCATTCTATTTGAAAAAACACATAGGATAGTCTATTTACACGCCCAAAATAGACAACCGGTGAAAAAATTACTATTCATCATAGAAAGACTGGGTGGTTCCCACACCTCGATCCCAAAACTCATCAATCGTACCGCACCATTGTTATCCCCTTGAAAAAACACATGAGATCGACTACTCATTCGTCCAAAATGCACACCCGACGAAAAATTTGTGTTTCTCCGTAAATGCCCAAAACCCGCCTTAAGGGGCCCACACTCGGATCTCTATCCCAGCACCCGAAAACTATCATGAAAGGTCTGCCTTACTATCAGGATCACAACATCACCGACAACGCGTCAATCAGACGCTCCATGAAGACGTTACGGCAGATCGAAGTTGAATAATAATAAAATATTATTATTATTTCAACATTTCATAGTCCCAGCAAAGAAAAAGACTAATAAAATTCCCAATGTGATCTCAAAAGGTCCTTCATGATTCAAGGAACGTGTCTCCGCAAACATCATACAAATCGGAGTTACGGTTTTTGAGTTAGAGGGGTTTAAAAACCCCCTGAAAACCCTGGTCGGACCACCGCCTGTCTCACCGGAAACTACCACGCTACCGCCAAAAACCACCGCACGATGGCTGCCCTTTCCGGAATCCTCCATGGCCACCACCAGAAACCGAGTCTCTGCCAGAAAACTTCCAGTATCCACTGGGAACACCCCGGTGCTCCAAATTTTGATCTGAAACATGTTTCGGAAAGCTCGGGACCCAAACTACACAACCTTTATAATGATTTGAAGAAAAACAATGTTTAAAAAGGTTTTAGGATTTCAAAACTCAAACCGCATAAATTTTGGTGGATCACTGACACTTTCACGCTTTGCTGCTACTACTGCATGATTCGGGAGGGTTTTTCGTTAAGATCCAAGACCGATGGCACTTCGTTTCAACGATTTGGCCTCTAATTCTTCAGTGAAGGATGAAGGCGGAGGGGAGGCTTTATCCTCCTCATTGGTTCATCAAAGAGTTGGGGTGGGGGAATTTATTAAGTTTAATCAACTATTTAATTAATTATTTAAACCACCATTTAATGCCCCCAACGAAAATGCCCGGCGTAGGGAATATTAGGTCGCCCCAAGGGTAAACGCGGCATTATAAAAATAATAGCGAGCTCAGAAATTGAATTCAAGACTCCATTTGGGAGTTATTCGATCTGATTCTTATAAATAAAATATTCCATTTATTTATGAAAATTCCCCTGGTGGATTTTTCCGCTGCAGGCCCGCGCCCGCAAATTTTACACCCTTCCTAGGGTAAATGGCACGCTCGAGATGCAATTGTGCCCTTGGATTTTTTATCTGAGCTACCATTTTGGACATAACTCATTCCCACCTATTTCATAGTATAAAAATACTTCATATTTTTATAAAATTAATTCTGGGCACACTGGGCCCCATAATCGCACTCCGTCTTCGCACATAGCTATGAAAATATTCCTTGGAATATTCCAAATTATATCAAATCCAAAAACCTGAGTCACTACATCCTCCCCACCTTAGAACTTTTTATCCTCGAAAATCCATAAGCACAAGGGAAGGCAACTAAACTCTCAACTGGGTCTCCCATACCAATGAGTTTTCCAACACACACCCCTGCCTGAACGCATAAGTCAGAGGGACTCGTCCACCACACCTCGACACTATCCACTTTGGGCGGAACTGACTCACATACACAGTTTTAATCGTGTCACAAAAACGCATCTCGGTTGGGAAAGGATCCCTCTTCCTCATTCATTCAAAGCATGTCAAACAACACCCACACATGGTCTTACCAACGCCCTGAACAAACCTCAAGAAACAAAACAAATGAAAGAGTACCACTTAACAGTGTCAATCAAAACTATTCCAGAAAGTAGAAAGGACACAGAGCATACCTCTATCTATCTGCAGAGCCTCTGGGTCAAAAGCCTCTGAGGCCTGCAGTTGTCCCCTCCCTCACCCGCCAGCTCCCTGAGCATGGCATGGACCACCTGGGGGTGGTGGCGGCGGAAACTTGTACTTCCTCCCACCTCACACTACTGCACCAGCATCGTTTCCACATACGCTGCCCTGCATACCTCTATACTCGAGAAGTTGTCACTGCCAAGGTGGCATATTGACTGACTCTCTCTCAGTAGCACAATGTGTTTGACAATCTCTAGCAAGATGTCCATGATTGTTGCAAGCGTAACACCACCTCTCCTACGGCTGACCAAAACTAGCATGAGATCCCTGGGAGCCCTAAACCCTAGATCCTCCTTCCTGGGGTCACCTCCTAAAACATCAGGTACGTCCAGACCCCTACACCTACTTCCTACTACTAGCTGATGAGGTCTTAGCTGCCACGTTTCCAACACTAACAGGCTGATTTTTCTCAGCCAGAATGCTCTTCACCACTAAGGCTTGGTCCAGCACTCCAGCATATGTGGGAATGCACAAGGAAACCACACATGCCTGGATGTCCTGTTGTATCCCCTTCTTTAAGGTTTTATCCCTAAAGAACGGGTCTCGAACCATATACAGGGTGTAGCGCGACAAGTTGATAAACCTCACTGAGTACTCCGACACAGTCATGCCCTCCGACCGAAGCTGCAGAAGCTCCTGGATCCTTAATAACCTCAATGTAACTATATAGAACTCTTACCTAAAGTGATGCTCAAAATCATCTCATGTGTGCCTCTCCTCGTCGTGGGACTACATTACCAAACTCCACCATCTCCAGGACGAACCATGCAGAAGGATCACTGTTAGGACCACCATCTGATCTGGAGGTGTCCTCACTAGGTGTAAAACTCGGGCGACTGCTTAGAGCCAGTCATCAGCTGCCTGAGGGTCTGGATCACCCCTGAACCTCAGATGATGCTGCATATGGAACTCGTGTAGCGCATCCTCATCCTGCACTGATGGCACAACCAGTTTCTCAATAGGTGGTGGCTCAACTGGTGGACCTCCAAGAGGTCCAGCCTCAGAACCTATGCCCCGGTTCATAGCCTCTACATGGGGAATATCTTCACCACAATCCCACTACAGAACCCTCGCTGGTTTTCGTCATGGATGCATCCTGCTATACAATCAAGACGCACCATGGTTGAAGAGTATATTTTGGGAGATGACTCAAGAAGAACAAGGGAAATCCAAAACCCATTCCTATATGATTCATTTACTATTATATCCATGTGACTGGTGTGATAATGTACCAATTTGAAAGGCATGTTATCAATTTCCTGGTGAATGGATACGTTGGCCGCCCCACCAACACTAGAGTCCCTGGCCTGAAAGTCGATCTTAAAACATTCTAACACTGCCATTATACAACCAAAACCAAACACATAGCTAGACCCTACACTCAGAAATCCCAAATGCGAATCCTCCTCTGATTCCACTCTATCACGACCAGACCCAACGGTACTCAAGCCTCAACACCCCAAGACCGCATCCAATAGTTCAAGGGGTGGCGACTAGTGTCGAGTAGGCTATCACACTAATCGTAGGAATTATCTTAATGTACTTGTACACACGCACCCCACATACACCTCCATGAAATAGTGTAGAGATATATAAAACTAAAAGTAAAATGCATGCATACATCTATCCCAACCTAGAGTGCAATAGAAGTAAAAAAGGGAAAAACAGGTCCCACTAAAAAAACTAAATAAACATCCAACCTACTCAGAAATAGGGGATCACTATCAAAAGAACCCACTGATAAGCTCCTCGGAACAGTTCTAGTAAACACCCCAGTCATTCTCTCTCACAATGTTATGCCTACTCTGGGTCCTTCGGGGACTCTGTTGAAAGGTATGTGGTCTTCACAAGACACAATAATGTGTGGGAAAATCCCTTGAAGGGGTGAGTATAAAAATACTCAGTAGGAACCCCAAGAAACCCCAAAATAAAAGGGTGAAACTGAAAGGAAACTATTAGCTCCTCCCAGCCAGAGGGAACCCAAACAAGAAAGAAATTCCATCTCGAGACCATACTCGACTAAACACGACTAGTCAACTCATATCAGTTGTATGCCTATAAATACCCAATGAACACCCTCTTAGGTAAATTCCCATACATATACCATGAACAGTTTCTTAGGTATATGCCTATATATACCATGAGAACAACTGCTCAGGTATATTCCCATATATATACCCATAAAAACTGTGTATACTCATATTAGGTACCAAGCCCCATTGGATTCCAACCTCATAACAATATACAGGTTCTACTCAAAGATCTCAGACTTTCACAAACTAGGAGAACAAACTCCATGAGCTCTGTCGTCCCAGAGGACACGGGTCTGAGAGATACACTCTATCGGGCCTCACACGAGCATCCCAGATGGCCCATCCTAGAGAACACGCTCATCCTACATCATCACTAAGAACACCACACTGAAACAGCGAAAACACCATAATTCTCGGATAGATGATCACTCCTAGGGTCCTATAATTGATACAAGAACCTATTATGCTATCTCTAAGATCTCACAGATAGGGGATCACTCCTAGGATCCTCTGGGGGATACAACAACCCGATCTAACATTCCACATTTCACATCACCCAGATAGAGGATTGTCGCCCATGTGAATATGGTCATGACGATACCAGAAACCCCATATGGTATAACTCACGATGTAGGGGATCAAACTGATGACGCATCAACACTACTAAAATCACACGCTGAGTAGGGGATCGTATAACCAATGATTCCTTAACCCTATTGAAACCAGGCACTGAGTAAGGGATCATATACCAGACAATACCACAACCCTACTAAACGGCCCACTACATAGGGGATCATATTCCTGATGATGCCTCCAACCCTACGGGGTTAACCTTCTAGATAGGGGATCATCACCCCTAGAAAAGCGATCACATTGTTAACAAGAAACCGATCTAAGGAAGAGAATCTAGAGGATCCCACTCCGGACCCCTTAGAGGGATTCCATAACTCTATCAAGAAAGTATCCTATCGAAGGGATCAAAAAACTATAATAGGTTTTGGAATACCACACAAAACCTCATTATAATGAACCAAGGGAGTATACTCAACCACTGTTGGTCTAAACGTTGCTAACCCGAGAGCCAAAAAACATCGCTACACTGCACACCTTCTAAGCCCGAACCGAGCCCAGCACCAAGTTCTATGTAGAAAAACACGCAGGATAGGCTTTTTACTCGCCTGAAACAGACAAACGATGAAAAAGGTATTATTCACCATAGAAAGTCCAAGTTGGTCCAACACCTCGATCCCAAAACTGATCAAGCGGACTCAACCATTGCGATCTCCTTGAAAAAACACATGAGATCGACTACTCGTTCATCCAAAATGTATACACAGCGAAAAGGTCTCATTTTTCCATAAACGCCCAAAACTAGCCTTGTGGGGTCCACACTTTGATCTCCATCCCAGCTTCTGAAAAAAAATCATGAAAAGTTCTCCTTACTATCAGGATCACAACATCACTGACGACGCATCAATCGAACACTCTGTGCATACGTTACGACGGGTCAAAGATGATAATAATAAAATATTATTATTATTTCAATGATTCATAGCCCCAGGACACGTACCCAACTCATAAAATTACCAAAGATAGTTCAAAAGTTCTATCTAGATTCATGTAATGTGTCGCAACAAATGGCTCACAAATCATTGTTACGGTTTGCAAGTTACATGTGATTATAGAACCCCCGAAAAATCCTGGTCGGAGCACCGCCTGCTTCGCCAGAAACTACCACGTCACCACCGGAAACCGCCACAACACCATTAAAAACCATCATTCCAGCACTTCCCTCACTAGAATCCACCATGGTTGCCACCAGAAACCGGGTTTTACACCAAAAAACATCCAGGATCCACAGGGAACACCTCATTGCTCCAAATTTTGATCTGAAACATGTTTCAGAAACCTGAGGACACAAACTACACAAACCTTATGGCGATTTGAATAAAAAAATTTCATAAAATAGGATCTGGGATTTAAAAACTAAAACCTCCTACCTTTTGGCATATCACTGATGCTTTGCACACTCTACTGTTACTGCTACACGATCCAGGAGCATCCGCCGTCAAGATCTGAGACCAACGACGATTTCTTTCAACGATTTGGCCTCCGATTCATCAGTGATGGGGGAAGGTGGAGGGGGTGTTATCCTCCTTCTTGTTTCTTCAAAGAGAGGTTTTGGGGAATTTATTCATTTTAATCATTTAATTAATTAATTAATTAATTATTAAACCACTATTTAACGCCCCTGACCAAAATGCCCAGTACAAGGAAGATTAGGTCTCCCCCAGGGCAAAGGCGGTGTTCTAAACGCAATAGTGAGCTCAAAATATTGATCTGAGACTTATTTCAGCTTTTATTTGAGTCTAATCTCATAAATAAACTTTTACATTTATTTTCCAAAATGCCCCTTGTGGGTTTTTCCATAGTAAGCCCACACCCGCAAATTTTACACCATGCCTAGGGTAAATTGCACACTCTGTATGCAACTGTGCCCTCAGATTTGTGATCCTAGATACCATTTAGGAGTAAATAATTCCCACCTCTTTCATAGTTTAAAAATACATAATATTTTTATAAAATTAATTCCAGGCACACCGGGCCCCAGAATCGCATGCCGTCTTCGCACCTAGCTGTGGAAATATTCGTTAGAATATTATAATGTCTGACAGGGACAAAATCCTAAGGCGCTACATAATAAAATTAAAATAAATAAAATAAATGTTTAATATGTTATGAATTAAATTATTAATTAATCTAATTTCATTATCCATGATGTTTAGTTCAAGTGCAGAACACTATCAGACATAAGCTAAGGGTTTTCTCATCTTACTCGTATTTTTATGAGATAAGCCTTATTTCACACTATTTCTTATGTTTAATGTATGTATAATACCCATTTATTTATTATTTCATGAATATATTTATATCAATGTAATTAAATTTCTTATTTTATGATAAATAATTTTATAGGGAATATGGTTTGACTATTTTCAAAGTGGTATGGGTTTCTTCCTGAACCTCCATTTTTCATTTGGGTTACAGTTTATCTCTATTTACCCCAATGTAATTCTTATTTATTTTTATATAATTCTTATAAATTCTTTTTATATGTTAAAAACTCATGTATCAAGATCATTTATTCTTTCTTTTATGGGGAAATACATGTTTTATATGGTTATCATTTCAATTCCTCCCAATAAGCAAGCTCAATTTAAGGGAACTTTCTAATTTCTTATACATTTTCAAGTCCACCCTGTAGTCTATTTTAAGCCTCAAATATTTTTATAAGACCACTTATATTATCATTAAACCCCATATTTCTTCATTCCGGTTTTAGAAAAAACAAATATTCCTTTATCATCATTAAATACTCTTTTATATATTCTGACAAACCACACTGATGTTTCTAATTTCTAAATTTTCTTAAATACTCTATTTATACATTTCCAATTCAGTTTCCAAATTTCAACATTCATTTTATTTTCATATTCCTCAAATATAATTTCATTATTTTTTATTTTATGTGATATACATGTTTTTGTAATCTGATATTTATGAAAAATCTATTTACTTTTCAAAATAAATCTTAATTTCAAATAAAATGTGCATTTCTCTCAAGAATTTCTCAATGATTTTATTTGAGTACACTCATATAAGATTATGATTAAAATATTACAAATTTTTACAGGAGAGATTTAATTAAAGATATATTTTTATTTTACATATGAGGAATGAATTGGACTTAGTATGTGATAGGAGGGGCCTTCTATAGCCCCTTGATGCATCAGTAAGTCTCATGAGAGAAAACATATATGGGTTTGGTCGAGGCCTTAACCATTTATTTTTAGATGTCTTAGATGGGGCCTCAGCGGTGTGTTTATATTTATAGCATTATACATTCCATCATTATGATATTATTAATTGATAAATCATTTGATTATTCAACTAGTAGAATATACATGGTTATATGATTATTTCAATGGAATTATTTCTTCATCTTTTATTACTATTATATTTTTCATAGGATCGTGTTTTATTGGCATGTGTTTTAGTAATTCACCTTTTTTTATTGTTTATGTTTATGATAGCTTCCACTGCGTTGTTTACCCTTACTAGGCATATGAGATAACCCTTTTCTAATGTTTTGTTTCTCCCCAGGATGTGATAATATATATTATGAATGACTTATAAAGACAATATAGGAATTTATATATGTTTCTAGGGAGATGTTATGTTGTTTTCCCGTTCATGATGTAATGTAAAACTAATGTCTGTATCTAGTTTTATAAAGCTCCTAAACTATTCATTCCTTTGATATGAGAACACTTTCTCATAGTACCAATTTAATAAATTAAGGCACTGGATACAGGAAGCTTGTTTTAGGGTCTTTATATTTCGTACAAGATAAATTTTAGTAGAAACTTTAAAAAATTGATTTATAAAACATATAATAGGGAAAAAACCCAAAGAGAGACTTTTAGGATAAGTATATAAGAAAAACCTATAATTTTTAGGTAGATATTATGTGGATATTCCTAGAAATACATCCTTATCTTGATACTACAAGTGAAAGTGGTGGTGGAATAGATTTTAATAAGAGTAAAAACTCTGACACGGTGTGTCGGGCCTGACTCGGTGTAACCTAGTACACTACAACGAGTATTAATGTATACCTTCTTGGACACTCTTTGGGGATATTATAAAGATAATTCACATTTTATTTACAAACCATTATAATGGATTTAAAAGTAAATATGTCCCCATAGAAACCATGTTAATGATTATGAGATTAGCTATGCATAAATTTTTAATTTAGGTTAAGTGTTTTTAATGATTAAAAATATACATTATGATTCATTATTTTATTATCTAATCCAATATATTCCATTATTTTGAAATGGAACTCACAAGGAAATTTTTTTAAGAATAGATTATTTTTTCTATTTATATTCTTTATGTAAAACCATTATTCCTTAAATTTTATTTTCAGTTGAGGAAAACCCTTGAAATGGAAGGAGAAAGATCATAAAAAACTTCTCTCATTATTCTAGAGGATTTAATTTTAAGGATAATCTTGAAATAATTCCCAGATGATTTCAAAACCTTTATCAACATTCACGCCACTTATAAAAAACTGTACAAAGGATATCGCACCTCTAATATTGAAAATTTATTTTGAGGATCCTTGTTTTTATATGAAAAAATCATATATTCCCATCATTCCAACTATTCCAGGCCTAAAATTTATTACCATGGCATTTTTGAATTCTTCACTTTAAATATAGCATATGAATCTCTTATCAATCTTGAAGGATCTTTAGAAAAGGACGACCTCTGAGCAGCACACATGTATCAAATTTTAAATATTAATATCTTTATAAGTATTAAAGATAATTTTGATACCTTTTTGGAAAACATAATAAAATTATTTTATAAATTTCAGGTTCACACAATTATTCAAAAACTATATATTAAAAAGAAAACCTTTCTAAATACTTATAAATTTCATAATCTTTCCCATGCAGACAACACAAGTTTCATTTGGAAATATGGCGTAAAGGATTTTAAGGATTCCCTAAAGTAACACTATAATTCATAGGCCCATTCTCTTTATGAGAGATGCCAACACTAAACACCTAGATGAAGGTATGAGTTTCTTTTGACTAAAATTTTCTATGTTTAGTGATACTAATAAAATTATTTTGGAAATGAAGAACTCCATGTTTGGCTCATGGAAATAAATAAAAATATTGTAAACATTTTACAAGGGTATGAAAAGTTTTCCAATGTACATTGATTCAACTACAAAGATATGGAAAACTATGAAAATAAATATCTCAAGTGTCTAAAGATTATATCCCAATAGAGAATAATAGATTATGGTAAAGCTTTTTATAATAACAGAGATGAATAGGAATGATTAATATACATGTTTTTGGATTCAAGATATATATTATTTGAGTATTTTATCAGCAATTCTCTAGTAATAAGAATAATGAGATATACAGGGATTTTACTTCATTTCTTTTTCATTGTGTAATTGGAAACATGTCTGGATAGAACTTGTAACAAATAGAAGTAATTCTATTGTAATTTAATCTTTCAAAAAACATATTAATTGATAAATTTAACCTTAAATATGTGAATGATGTTGATAAAATAATAAATATATGTTTATGGGATAGTACTGGTGACTATAAATCTTGTGATTAATCTAATGATTTATGTTATGTTAGAATTATTAGATGTTTGTATTTGTGGAATATATTCAACAACTTGATATTTTACTCTTGGAAATATACATGTTTTCATAAATACATAAAAGAGATTAATTTATTGATAAATTTATTATAATACAATAAGTGCTAAATTCTTTTGGGAATATTCTATTAATTTTATTTTTGTAATTCTGGGATCTTCCTTCTAAATTGTTGTTCTTTGATTTTTGGGCAGACATAATTTCACTAAGCCTTTGGGTTAACTAATTATGGAAGGGATTTAAGATATTATTTATTAGGAGTAGTGTTTGATTTATCATATTTGAAAACATATGTTAAAATTGTTAGATTCAGAAAACTTTTAAAAGTTGAAAGAATGACTTAAGAACCATATAATTCATTAAAACTGCTTCAGGTGTCAAAGATTCATCTTCAACATTAATTTCTAGGAGTAAAGGATAAAGTGGAAATAAATATATGTACAAATTAGAGATAAAATTTTTATTATTACATGGAAATTAATCATGTATGTTTATTTTTCCAAGTGACTATCTGAATATTAAAAGTATCCATTAATTTTTTAGGAAAAATATATTAGAAAAAAAATGTTATATTTTTACTCTTCCTTCTGAGAAATCAATGGTATTTTAATCAAAACAAATTATTGTTTTGAGATGGTTTACTTTATAATGGCCATGTTTTCTATCACCCTCCATCAGAACATTATAGTTATATTTCTCTTCCATTTCCCTTTTATTTCATTTCACTAAATTTTTCCTACCCGAAATTCAAGTTTTGTGGTGACCTTTACCTTTCCTTTTCCCAATTATTAAGAGGATATTTTACTAAACTTATTTTCAATTTGGGTTCACCATAAAGGATTTTATAGGTATTAACCTTTTATTTTTTATGTAAATTTTCAAATTGTGAGGATGCAATTTATTGAAGGAAGGGAGAATGTAACACGCCCAGATTTTAAGGTATGTCTTTTTTTAATTTATCTTTTTCGATGGCTTAATAGCTTAAAAAATATAGTTATTTAATTATTATAGTTATCTCATAGAGATTTATAATGGAATGAATGAATGATATTAATTAAATTATGAAAATATATATTACACATGTTTATAAAATTAATTCATTATTTACCAATTAAATAGAAATAAAATCTAATTAAACATAAAGGATGTATTTTCTATAAAAACTATTTTCATTCCCACAATGTAATTTTATAAAAATAAACACTATTATTTAATGTTATTAATTAAATTTATATCTTTTATATTCAATCAAATATTTTTACATTAATCTAAATTTTTTTAGAGCCATAAGATAAGAATAAATCGAAATTTACACATAAAAGACTATTTTTTAATAAAGTTTTACAAAGTTTTAATAGATAAATTGTTTTAAATATAAATTCTGAAACTTTTATAAATTATATTTGACACAAATAAATATTATTTTTTAAATCATAATATCAAAAATTTCCATGGTTATAGTTTTGGTATTTTTTTGATAAGATTCATTTTTGATGAATATTAATGTGACCTTTGGAATAATAATGTGACCATAAGGAATAGTAATATGGAAATTAGAACAATACCATCACATATAAAAGTATAAATAAAATTTATGTATATTATAAATGAAGATATGGAATATTTATAAAATAAAATAAGTAAATACATGTTTCAAAAATGAAAATTTAAGTTTCGGTATTTTTGTGAAACAGAAATGTTTATTTACAATCATATAATTAATATAATGATCTAAAGGGAAATTATTTTCATAAAATAGATTCATAAATTAATATTTTTTTATTTTCTTCTTATACGATAAGTTTATGTGACATTAAATAAATTTTCATAGTGTCATAAAAATAGTTATAACATTAGAATGAGTATTTTTTGGGTAAATGGTTATTTTATTTAAAAATAAAATATCTCATATTTAAAAAATTATTATCATAAAATTAAGTTTATTTATTAATTCTACACATAAAAAAAATTAGAGTGATTTTTTTATTTTTCTAATATATTTGAATTATATTGAATAGTAAACTATGATAATTTACGATATATATACATTATTCCTTGATTCATTGGTAATGTAATCACCATATTATAAAAATATAATTCATTAATTTAATATATTTAGTTATAATTCCTAAAAAATTCATTATCTTGATACAAAATAATAAACAAATGAATAAAATATTCAATAAAACACCTCTTTCCTCTAATATAAATACCACCCCTCACCACCTCTTATCCCCACACAAATTAAACATTTATTATTGTTCAATTTATGCCCAATACTCTTCCCAAGTATCATACCCATTTCTTTGAGGTTATAGTCTCAATAAAATTCCAAAACCAATTTCTTTAAAGAGATAATCAAGGAGAATAATTCATGAGGAAAAATCATCTTTTGTTCTCTTTAAATATGTTTTTTTATTATTATTTTCACCTCACCACCCCTAATCTAAGTGAGATGATAAATCCTATAACTTTTATATATTGTAATTTTATTATGTTAATTTATAAACTCATCATCATTTACCTTACCATCTCTCATTGTACTAAACATGAAAACATCATCTCGAATGTGTTGATTTCTTGTATTAATGGATGATGAGTTCTCAATTTTCATTACTTCAATAAAATTTAGTCATAATAAAATTTTGTGATTAAAATGGATTATAATATATAAATTACATCCAGTTTAATGTTCTAAAACCATTATATATATAATATATTAATTAATGAAACAAAACATTTTTATAATGATAAAAAACTTCCAAAATTATCTAAACGATTATCACTAACATCTTGCCTATTAATTCATCCTCACCCCCAAACAACCAAATGAATTATGTAACATTTAAATATTATATATTTTCATTTATAACTTATACTTTTAATTATAGATATCCATTGCCATTTTACATGATCTTTTGTATATAAATACATGTGAACCAATCGTGAAAACCAAGGAAACAAACACTCCCGAATGACGAAATTGAGTCTTATCACTCAACAAAAAATCCATAAATGAACTTAATAAATGTATACTAAATAAAATACAAATTTATTGGGTTCTAAATTAAATTTTAATGAATCTAATTTCATTATCTATGATATTAAGTACAAGTTGAGAATGATTTTGTACATAATTTAAGGGTTTTCTCAATTCACTCGTATTTATGTGAGATATGACTTATTCTCAACATTTCTTATGTGTGGTCTATTTATAATTCCCATTTATGTATTATATCATAAATATATTTATATTAGTGATATTCAATCTATTATATCATGATCATTAATTTAATGTGGTATATGGTTTGAATGTTTGCAAAGTTTTTTGGGTTTCTTCCCAAACCTCCATTTTCATTCAAGTTTCACTTTCTCTCTCTTAAACCCAATGTAATTCATATTTATTTTTATATAATTATTATAAATATCCCTAATATGTACCAAAATAATGTTTCTATATAATTTAAACTTTATTTTATGTGGAAACACATGTTTTATAAAGTTCATTTTTCAACTCCTCTAGATAAGAAATCCTGATTTATGGGAACTTTCGAGTTACATAACCATTTTCAAGTACACTCTGTAATATGTTTTAATCAAAAAATATTTTTCTAACATCTGTATTTTTATATTTAAAAACTATATTTTTTTGTCAGGTTTATGCAAACAATTATTCATTTTTTCTCTTTAAAGACTCCTTTATATTTTACCGCAGACCCCACTAAAGTGGCTAATTTATAAAGTTTCTTGAACACTCTATTTACTTGGTTTCACTTCAGTTTCCAAATTTTTTTTGAATGTTCATTTATTGTTGATAAAATATAATATCATTCCCTTATATTTTTTTAGATATATATGTTTATAATCTAAATTTTATGACAAATACAAATGATTTTCCAAAAGAACTCTTCTTTTTAAAGAAATAGGGTATTTATCTCAAACATTTATCAATGATTTTATTAATGTACCTTCATATATGATTCTGATTCAAATATTTCAAAGTGATATGGGACACTTTTATTTTAAGATATATTTTTATATGGTATATAAGGAATTCATTGGACTTAGTAATTGACGGTCGATGCCCGCTATAGCCTCTAAATGCATCGGTAGGTCTCATGAGGCAAAATAGATATGGGTTTAGTTAATACCATATCCATTTATTTTCAGATTTATTGGCTGAGACCTTAAAGGTTTGTTTCATATGTCCATAATTATGAATTCCATAATTATGATATTATTAATTTATATTTATTCTACTACTATAATATCAATGGTTATGCTATTATTTATATGGAATTATTTATTTAAATATTATTCATTCCATATAATGCTCAAGATTATGTTATATTGTCATGTGTTTTAGTTATTCACCTTTCTTTATTGTTTATGTTTTTAATAGCTTCCTCTATATTGTTTACACTTACTCAGGATCTAAGCTCACCCATTTCTTGTGTTTTATTTTTCCTAGGACATGAAGATGTAAATTATGAATAAATTTTAGGGATAATCTATGAGTTTATGGATGTTTCCAATGGATTCTCTATATTGTTTTCCCTTTCATGTTGTAATTTGAAACTTATGTCTGAATCTAGTTTTCCAAAGATACTACATTATTTGGTCCTTTGGGATGAGAATACTTCTTCATAGTACCAATATAATAATGTAAGACAGTGGATCTAGGCTACTAGGGTTGGGGTGTTTATAAATAATTCTTAAAGGATGTTAACATAGATGAAAATACCATTATAAGGTCATTTAAACATTTATTTGAAAACCGAGGAAAATTCCTTTTCTTTTTTTATCTTTTAAAAAATAAAAATTCTCGAAATATTGGAAAAACATTTTCTTCAAAAATAACCATGTTAAATTTTAATGGGATCTACAAAATAAAAAATGGTAATGATGGGGGGGAAAATTTGTTCATTCTGTATACATTAAAAGAAAATATATTTTTTAATTTATTAGTAAAAATCTAAAAACAAATTAGTCAAAAAGCATTTGAAAAATTATATATAAATAATTATGAGTAATTTCAAAGTAAATGAAAATGAAATTTTAAAAAAAATCATGTATATATGAAAACGTTTATTCAATAATTTAAAGATAATGGACTTGAAGGAAAATGATCTTCATCCAAAATTGAAATATGTTCAGTTTTTTCATAAAAATGTTTTATTAATCAATTTATATAGTAGATAATAGAAGATGGTACTATTACTAAAAAATTTAGAAATAAATTTAGGAGAATAATAAATTGTTTTAGAGGATAAAAACTATATAATTTCCCTAAATGGAAATCTAATATAGATAATCTCAAAAAGAAATGAGATTATAACAAAAAACCTTACCTAAATTCTCACCTTTCTTCCTATGTGTTACAAACACCTGTGTATTATATATTGATTTATAATAAATCTATTATAGAAACATATTCATATATAACCTAATATATATAAGTCCATTACATTTTCCAATCATAAATTCAGTGACTATTTCTTAATTAAAATGAGCACTCATTTGACAAAAGGTATATTTTTAATGTATGTTGTGGATTAATGATTCTAGTACTTACTCCCAGGTCATGGTTTCATCATAAAATTAATAATAATAATTTCATATATATCATATTAATTAATTATATGTACGTTTATAATCGTTAATATAAATTTGTGACCAAAAATAAATTACATCACTTCATGGAGGTGGTTTTCCACATGTATATAGAAGTGACACCTAAAGTTTCTGATGGATGAATCCAAAGAAATGTAAATAATAAATAAATTTTATATAATAATAATTATTAATATATATCATATATATTTACTGAATCTATCAATATTAGTATCCATGAAATACAGAAATGAAAAAAATAATTACATTGCTTCATGGAGTTGGTAGTCCACATGTACACACGAGTAACGTTATCTTTTTTCCAACAGATGGGAAGGAGAGACAAAATGGATATACCATTAAAAAACTCATTATAGTAAATATACTAGATATATTATTTTAATATGATTAAATAATATTTTAATAGGTCTAATAAGAATGAAACATTGAATAGATTCTTTAAGAACATATACCTCTTCTTCAATTATCCTCCTTTGAGAAGCACATTAAGGATTCTTGGATGATACTTTTGGGAGACTCAAACCATAAGGTCATGGATAAGAATTTTAGAAGTATATTTGGGTATATATTTTTTGAGATAAATTGATAAAGTGTTGTGGATACTATAGGATAGGAGTTTCACTTTTATAAATGAGTGGAGTGGAATAAATGTAATTATTAAAAATATTAAAATATTATAACATCACTCTCTTGGGAAAGTGGAACAAACTTTGATGAAATTTAAAAATAAGATGACAGAGGATTTAATATTATTCTATAAATAGGATTTATGAATGTTTTTAAGTCATTTTAACTCTTATATCATTGGTTTAACCCCTCTTTAAACCTATTAAGCTTTACCAAAATAATGAATTTTTACTGTAGTTACTCTTCAAAATCACAAAAAAAAATTAAACTTTACTCATTAAATATTTTATATAATACTAATAAAAATATGTGATATTTTTCAAATTAAATTCCTATAAGGTATAGATATTAATTTTTAAAATAATCTCACAAAACACAATGAAAGCCATTTTTATAGAAAATGCATTTCCAAGAATAAAACTGGGTTTAATCTCATTCCATGCCTAGTAATAACAATTGAAGAAATTTAAAAATAGTTTAATAAAAAAAATCTAAAAAAATCATTATAATCATTCATCAATATAAATTAATTTAATTTATAAAAATTAAAAAAAACATTGCATGTATAAAACAGTTTTTATAAGAACATATCTTTTCTAAATTGAAATGATTTTATTTTAACTTTTATCCAATTGAAAAAAAATTAATTCATTTTATATAGGTGTAAAATACATTTTCATATTTCATTTGGTATTATTTATATCCACCAATTTACTGGATATAAAATACAATTCATATTTAAAAATAATATTTCAATAGTATATCGTGGTTTTCTTAAACTAAATGTTGCATGTAAAGAAAGACATCAAAGACACAAAACATACTTATTGAGAAATATATCATAAAATATCATGTTGTTACATTGACCCCCCTAAAATAATTTTTTTTAAATTCTATTAAATTGATACAAAAAAACTTATGATACTTACACCTCTTCACATTTGCGGGTTCTCATGTTACATCCTAAAATTTATCATTTTCCTAAAAAAAATTGACCAAGTCAGTGGTCTTGTTATGGGAAAATTTCCCTATTTTATAAATAATATCCTTAGTTTATTCCCCAAATGAGTGATCATTAATAATTTGTATGAATTTATATTTCATTACATTTAATGGATCAGGTGTGTACTTCCCCATTACAGATACATCTAACACCTCATGTACTTGAGAGGGGTTTGGTGAAAGTGCCCGGTGATTTGAAAGTGTCATAATAAGATTAAGAGTTTTGAAGAGAATAGTATATATAGGGACAATTACCCTTATTTAAAAATCTCATAAAATTATGCCAGGTATATATAAAAGAATCCATTATCCCCAACATCAAATTATAAATCTATCAAATGATTGTAAGCATAAGTTTTCAATCCACATTGTTTTATCCTAATATATTTCTAAATCGCTCAAACATTTTCCACCATTTTCTCACAAAATTTATGTCCAAATATCTTTATTTCCCTAACATCATCCCAAAAAATTTTATTTGTACACTTCCTAGAATAGATGTCTTCGTAAGGAGCCATATGAATGCATCCATGAAATCAATTTTTGTAAGAAAAGTACACAAATGAAGGTGTTGATCATAAACACATTTGAAGTCTATATATCATGATATAAACATAGATTTTAGGTTTTTAATGGTCCTGTCATACTGAACATCTATATGGGTATGATATGAAATGTTACGGCTCAATCCAAAATTCAATTTCTACTGAAAATGTCTCAAAAACTAGGAGTTAAACATTCAATCCCATTTAGGTATAGTATTATATGGTACTCTAGGAACCCTTTCCACTTCCATAATATATATTTTATAATGATGGTGGATATATAAATATTATTTTATTTTAATGAAATGTTATTAATTCTTAAGGTGATTTACTAAAACCCAAATTGCATTATGGATCTGAGAAGTTTTGAGAAGTTTGATGATGAAATCCATGGTGACATTTTCCAATTTTCAGTATGTTATGGGAAATATTTGTAAAATACCCTTCCATGTTTTTCTATCAGCCTTATCTTTATAACATAACATTAATCAAGATATTTACATTTAAATACACTTTTTTATGTTTTCAAACCAAAAATATTCTTTCATATCTCTATACATCTGCTTAAATCTAGTATGAATAGATAATGTTGAACTGTGAGATTTATCTAATAGCTATTCCAAATCTAATACTAATAGTAAATATTCTTATTACATAAACCATATCATTTAATATAAGTCATTTTGAAGAATATGTAAATTCCTCACATTCCTCTATAGTTTTATACCTTCTTTCTGGTTCTCTTTAATCCTTAAATCGAAGGATGGTCAGACATTTTCCTGAGAAAGATATGATCTCTCCCATTTCCCCAAGATTTAAAATTTCATATTCTTAAAATTCATAAATATTAGGTAGATTTAATTCCTCATCATGGATTAACTAGAATTATCCTTCTAACTCAAAGGATCATCCTTCCTAATCCCCTTCCCAGAGTGGTAGTGTGTTGAGGAATCATAATATTTAATAAATTATAACCATATACTTTGAAACGTATTAAACTCATTTCGAGTTAATATATAATAAATTATTTTAGGATGTTTATATATTACAAAAATTTCACCATAAGTATAATTCATCCATATTCTAAATGAAAATAATTAACACTGTTATCTCAAAATCATAAGTTTGGTAATTTTTGTCATGATTTTTCAATTCGTGTAAGAAATAAGCAATCACTATATTATTCTACAAGAGGATGCACTAATAACTTTATTGATTCATTAATATAGATCAAAATACAATTAAAATTATAGGTATGTTTGTACACAGGTGAACATACAAACATTATCTTCAATTAATTGATATTTTTCCCACATTCATCTAACTAATGGAAATTGGATCCAATTAATGTCAACATAGTTATTGGATTTTATATCAATTATAAATCTCTCATGCGGTATTAGTAGTATCAATCCAGTCTAGGAAAAATATAGATCTAAGTCAATGTTACTTGTTTTGGATATTTCTCAATAAATTATATCATTGAATGATATACTAATATACATTCAATTTAGATTATATGAGACAATAATGAAACATTATCTAGCCAGAATTCCTAGTTGATAAATTTTCCATAAAACTACTCCTTCCTTAGGGTATTCAATGTAACACTCGGATAATCTTCATGATCTTCCTTACCATTATGATATTTTAGAAAACATGCTATGAAATGTACCAAAAACTGAATGAGGTAATTTATAAAGATTATATTCTTTAAAACTATGATGATAGTGGAGGAAGTGAGAAGTGCAAATCGAATCACTATAAATACATAATGACTATACCTTATACGCAGTAATTTCTTGGGTACACCATCACTCTTGACCCTTAGTAGATGGTATCCATAATGAAGGTAAAAAATGGAAAATTATTAATCTCAATGTAGTTGATTGGACAATTCATCAACTTGGGGTAAAATATATTTGTTCTTGATATAAATATTATATATTCTACAAAATAAATCCAATGATTCATAGAACCATATTCCTTCTTAAAAAATGAAATCATTCTCCCTATTGTGATGTTGCATGGAATGTGAATCCATTATCATGATTCTCTTGCAATTTATTCATTAATTAAAATTATTTAATTGGGTACATTATATATAGAGTCTTTGAAATAGTTGTAACATTATGTAAGTGTTCTATTAAAAACTAAAATCCGCGATTTAGGAGGAATATTATGAAAGTACTCAGAAAACACATCAACCAATTCTTATACAATATACATATCATCAATATTGAAATTATACCCTACAATTTCATATCAATATCCCTCATGAATCGGTAATATTACCCTTACATTATAAGTAATTTTTATTAGAAGATCACATTCATCCTTTCCTTCAAATATGACCATAGGTCGATTCAGGATATCAAGTGTGAATTCCCTTACTTGGAAATTGATCTAAGGGAGATGTGTATATATATATTGAAATACAATAAATTTTCAAAATAACATCAAATTAATCTATATGGATAATCACAAGATATAGAGTAAGACTACTACCACAACCTAATATTTGAGTGGATCAATGAACTTGGGTTGTGATCATCATGCCATTAAGAGGATTAATTTTCAACACAACACCAAATCATTTAGGTGGTGTTTTGTTGTCGTTATAAATTAATTTATATATAAAAGAGTGGGGATATATAGAATTAAATAATTAGATTTCTATTCTATATAGGATAAAATTTTTAGCATTCTCCACATCATTCTCCTGACCCAATTTCATTTTAATAGAAAATTCCTTCCCTTCAGCCTTTATCTTATGGGGTTGTTGCGGTCTACCATCCTCATTAACTCTTTGATTTGTGCATTTATTATCAAAACTCTTAATAATCGTGCATGTGAAACATTTAACTTCATAAGTCTAATCCATATATTACTCAATTTAATTTTTTGAAAAAAAATTCACCATCAACAATCCTAAGCTCGATGTATGACCCTTACACACTTGATGAATTTTTGAGTTCCTTTTAAAAAATTTCTATAGTACTTTCCCTCACATGTTTGTCTTGTATATGGTGGTAATTTCTTTCCTCGGAGATATTTACCATTTGAGGTTCCATGAAGCTAAATTTTTCTATTCATTTCACTAAAAAGATTAGAATAATTGAAGTTCCCACTATCCATTTATACATTTAGAGAACCTTTGACAACATCCTCATAGTTAAAAAATTCTCTTATGGATAAATCCCCTTGAAGACTTCATTTTAAGATGCTATATAATCAATAAAATTTTATCCTAGGTTCAATAATAAACCCATAAGTGTAACTTAAAATTATTTTTAATTTTACTTCCTAGACACCAATGGATTCATCATATTACTATTTTAAATATAGAAATTCCATTTCCAGATTATTATACAGCATCTGAGGAATGTATTTATTGATAATTACCATCTTAAAATCATTCCATTTCATGTCATTTATATATTCTTCTTTCATTGTGTTCTTGATGAGATGATATTATTGATCAACTTTAGATTTTAATAGATATATTTATAAGATATCATTTTTATGGTTCATGCACTGAATATCGAAATATATTTTTTCTATTTCATTGATCCTTTTCTCATCAACTGTTTCATCATGAGGCCCATTGATGGAGGGTGGATATTTTTTCACAAAAGATTAAATGGAATGATATATCCTAATGGGTGAATTAAAAATATCAACATGGATCAAATTATTTATCATAAATTGAGACACTTTAGTTACAATATACAAAATATATTTCATCCTATATTAAAATCCATTTGGTTTCTCATGAGGACAATAATTTCATTACGTATCACATTCATTTCTATCATGATTCCTTCTAGTCTAATCAGTTGAATGAAACCAAAAATCATAGCTTAAGTATTAATTATAATAACATGATTGTTAAGTCATATAATCCTTAAAATCATTACTTAATTTTCCTTAATTATGAAACCTTCTTTTCGGCTTATGGAATTTTTAGGTTCACCCACTACCAATTTTATCTCATCATATTTTGTAATAGTTTCTATCCTTATATTTCCCATAACATAATCTCAAAAAATAACTAAACTATTCATTGATTCTAACTAAGGTATCCCAAGAATAACGTAAAAATATATTGTATCATTTTTTAATAATATTAACTATATTTCACAATAATTCATTCTTCAGGACTGTAACTATTGTTATCTATAGATACTAGACACATAATCAACTTATCTCTTAAAATATCTTTAAAATCTCCAACAAAGGGATTCTCTCATAGTAACCTTATTAGAAAATTCTTACTTAAAACATATATTCATAACCTAGTTAAAAGTATCATAATAAATTGTAAGCTTACATGGTCAATAAGTGTAAACATATCAAATATCAATCAATTATCAAAAGTTATTATAAGATAAGATTAAGGGTATTATAACATGATCATAACATATTAAATTCATTAAAAATTAGTAAAATATCAATAATCATGAACCATAGCCTTAGGATTTGTCATAATAATGTAAATAAGTACTAATAGACCAGAATTATTGATAATAAATCATGATCTATAAGATCATATCAGAAGAATAATACATATATTTATGACAAAAACATAAGATTATAAAATAATTTATATAGTTAAGTTTCACTTAAAATATTATCATCATGGATTGGGTTCACTCACCACTCCATCATTTCCATAGTCATTTTTCACTCAAAAGTCAAGAATAATGGATAGAGTCTCATAATAACCTAGGTTAACTCCCCATTATAGACCATTTTATTACATGATATATTATTCATTATCAAATTCATTGAAGGGATACACAATTCTTGGCCTAACCATCACATAATGAAACTAATACATATGTGTTCCATAAGATCATGAAAAATTGATTGTTTCATCATAGAAAAACATATGTAAGGGAAATTGGTTCACTAAAATTTTAATATTTCATCATATGGTAACCCATGAGAAATAAATGGGTTTTATAAACATTTCATCATAAAATAATTAACATGTGGTAAAGAAATTATTTTTTCAATATCATCCTTTTATAATCGTCATCATAAGAATTATAGAAAAATAAAATGGATGGTATCATAATATCATATCCCATGTGAAGCATATAAATCCATAAAGGATATTAACATTGATAAAATATATATTTAGAAGATAATTTGAACGTATCATTGAAAAATAGATAATACCCTTTTCTTTCGGTATATTGAAAAACTAAAAATTAATAGATTATTAAGAAAAAGATTTTCTACTATAATTATTATTGTAAATTATAAAAGATTATTTAAATAAAATAATGTTCAAGATGACAGTAAAATCTATTCATTCCGTATATATTAAAAGAGAACATTCTTTTCACACGTGTGTATAAAGTTAAAATTGATTTGTTTGAAAAAAATGAAGTTATTCTTTTAAAAAATTTGTAAATAATTTCAATGGTTGTGAAAAGGAAAATTTTAATACATTTCAAGTATAGTTATAAACATTCATAATGAAATTTCAAGATAATGGACATTGAATAAAAAAAATTAACTTAAGAGGAAATAAGGTTGATTATCTTTAAAAAAATATTTTATTGTTCATATTAAGTACTTTATTGAGAAAAATGGTAAAATAAATATAATTATCTATTAATATATATATTAAAATAAGATATATATAATGTAAAGAACAATAAAAAAATAACTTACCTCAATGAAAATTTAGTATAGGCAATCCTCAAAAGAAATGAGAGAATAACTCAATCCATTACCTTAATTACCACATTGCATCATATTCATAAAATTATAATGTATAATAAATATAGATTTATTATAAATATATTCCTAAAACATATTCATACAAAAATTAATTTTTAAAAATACATTATAATTTCCAAGTATCCTTTTCTTGATAATTTCTTCGTTAAAATTAATATTTTGGTTAAAACTAGTCCATTTTATATACATGCTTCGATATGATAATTTAGGTACATTATCTTTGGTGATGGTTTTACCATCTATATAATATAAATAATGTTACATGTTTCATATTTATTCATTATATACACTTTTATAACCATTAATAAAAAAATTATGGAAAATTATTTACATCAATTCATGTAGGTGGTGGCCCATCTGTATGCATGAGTGATGTTTCCACTTTTAGATGGATGAAAAGAAAGAAAGGTAAATAACAATTAAAATTTTATGAATCGTAATTATGTAATAAATATCATATATATTCATACGCTCTATACTCATAGATGTCCATGTTAAAATTAAATGAAAAATTGATCACATCGCTTCATGAAATTGGAAGTTGAGACGTACATAAGAGAAATGTTATCACTTTTAAATGGATGGGATTGATATAGAAAATGGATATATAATTTAGGTAAAAATATCAGTATTGTTAATATAATTATTTCATCCTACTAATATGTTTAACGAACAATTGTAGGAGTTTAATGAAGAATGAAACATGAAATATATAGGTAAGAACATATACATCATATTCTGGTATCCTATATTGAGAAACACCTTAAGGTTTCTTGGATGGGTGTTTTGGGAAGAGAAGAACATCAACGTCATGTATAATTATGTTGGGATATTATTTGGGTAGATATTTTTTTAAGATAAATGTATCAGGTGGTGTGGATCATATAGGATATATGGTTCCCTTTTATAAGAGAGGGGAGTGAAATGCTTCTAATTTTTAGTTATATTAAAAAATAATAATGTAACTATAATGGGAAAATGGATCCACATTTTATGAAATTATAAGATATAGTGATATAGGATCCAAATAAATTAATATAATTAGATTTATATATGTTTTAATTTAATTTTAACACTTATCTCCTTATCTTAACTCCAAGTTAACCCTTTTAAAATATAACATTAAAATGGTTTTTTACCTCATTTAAAATTTATAGTGACGAAATGTAAAATTGGTATAATTAACAAATATATACATATTGGTTCCAAATATAGATACCATTTAATTAATTCCACTTTATATGAGTGTAAGATGCACATTTTAAAATAACCATTTGAAATGTAATGAAAAATATTTTTAGAAAAATGTATTTATAATCATAAAAAAGAATTTATTCTCATTCATTTCCTTATAATATAAATTATCTAAATTTTATTTTTTGAAATGATTTTATAATCCATATATTTCCATAAAATTATCAATCAATTGTGTTTAATATTAAGATAAAAATATAGTACCCATATACAAAGAGAAAAACATTTATATTTTTAGTGGAAAATGATTTTATTTTCATTTATTACCAATTGAAAACCAATGAATTCATTTTATATATGTCAAAAAAAATTCCTAATTTAATTTTTCTTCTTTATATAAACCAATTCAATAACTAGGTGTTTCCTACATATTTAATTATAATATTCCAATAGTAAACCATATTTCATTTAAAATTTTTGTTTCATGTTTAGAAAACTATCAAAGATGTGAAACATTTTTAAATATAAATATATCACAAAATATTGGGGTTTTACAAATTATGTCATCAGGGCATGACTACATGAAAATTTTATAACCAAAATTCCTCCAACAATACTTGAGGTGACGTCTTTGTCACCAATATATTCCAAAATCTAATGTAATCGACATCAGCATAGAAAGTAATTATAGTAAAAGAATAAATCATGGGAACTGAAGCTTATTTAGATCATATTTTCATCCTTCCCCCATCGTTTAGAGGATGAAAAATACCCCACAAAAAGTAATTTTCATCTAATGAGAACCAATAATATACTTTTTATCCAGTTCAAACAAGAAGTGTGAAGGTTTTTAAAACAAATAATCTCATATAGAACAAAAATCCTTTAAAGACACTACTAAAGATGAATTTTATATCAATTTTATGCATATGTAACATGAATGGATTAAGAAAAATGTGACTTGGGAATTTTTTCTGAATGCGGAGAAAAAAAATGTGTTCTCAACCAAATTGGGTTTTCAAAACAAAGTTAATGAAGATGGAAAATTCACAAAATTAATGGAAATACTAGTATGCAAATATTATTCCCAAATCAATGGTAGAGATGTGGAAAAACATTCACACTAGTTTCATGACTTGAAACCTTAATATTATTTTCCATTTTTCGGAAAAAGGGAACCAAAATATATCAAATGGACATCAAATTAGAACTATTGAATGGATTTCATAAGTAATAAGTCTATATTGATCAACTAGATGGTTTTCCCATTAATGAAGTTGAAATAAATTTATGATAGTTTAAGAAACCAATATATGGACTAAATTAGGCACCAAGGTCCAGGTAATCATAGTTAGATTTGTATTTAAAGAATAATATTTTTCCTAGAGGATATGTGGATCACAACCCATAAATAATAAAGGAGGGAATAGTATGGTGGTTATAGTCTATATTGTTGATATCATCTTTAGAGGCCTAGATGACACCTAATTAAATTAATTTTCATAACTCAAGTGGATAAAATTTGAGTTGAATATAATTGGTGAATTATCATTTTTTCTTGGTCCACATGGTATTTAAATAGAAAATGGAACATTTATTTCAAAAACTAGATACACCAAGGAAGTGATACAATTATTTCATTTAGATATTTCTAAGAATATTTCCACTCTCATGGAGACCTAGAATAAATTTTCCAAATATGTATACATAAAAGCGGTCGATGTGGATCTTTATAGAATGATCATTGGTTGTATTCTATACCTGATAGCAATAGATCCAGATATATTATTTTCCATGTTTCAATTTTATCATTATAAAATTGTTCCCAAATAAAGTCATATGTTATTTATAAAATGTATTATCGGATATATTAATAAAATAGTGAACTATGGGGTTTTTTATTACAGTAAATCACAAAGACTCTTGGTCTTCACTATTAAAAATTGGGTGGGTTTAGAATACTGTACAAAGTATACTTTAAGAAGAACTTTATATCTTGATTGTTCCTATATTTCATGGATTAGTAAAAAATATGACATCATCTTCCTGAGAACAGCTGATAGTGAATATATACAATCCATTCTAACATGTACACTATTATTAATAATGAAGAAATATCATGAAGAAATTTTGAATGAAGTGAAATCTTCTCTTATTATCCTGTGTGACACCTCAAGTGAGATAAATATTATAAAATATCCCATGAAACATTAAAGATACTAGAAAATTTTGATCAGATATCACTTTATAAAGGAGTATTTAGAGCAATAGTTGATGTGGATGGAGTATCTATCTACTCAAAATCAAGTTAAGAATATAGTGAACAAGGAACTACAAAAATTCAATTTTTAAATACATTGGCTTACTCTTAGGGTTCATCTAAATTCATGTATATAGATTCATTGAATAACAGCACCACTTCATCGTGGGATACTATTATATAGGGAAATATATGGAAAATATCATTTACCAATTTTTTTGTTTTTTAACCCGATTTTGTGATCCATTTTAAAACTGTCCTATTTGAGTTCATTAAAAAATAAGGATAAGTATCCATTGATTATTTTGTATAAATATAATTCATCCATGTAATAAAGGGGGATAGTATTTCAATGTTCTTTTAGGGGAGGAGTTGTTGGTTTAAACGTTTAAGGGTTTGAAGAACAAGGTAAGTGTTCATGAGGATATTTTCATTTAATTATTATTCTTCATATAGAGTATAGATAACGTGGGGCCCCTACCCTTCATCATATGCTTCTCAATGATCCAATACCACATCTGGATAGTAACGTCCTGAGGGAATTATGTGTGTGGTGGCTTCAACACACATGTGGCCTCAAAATTAACACTTACAGTTCCTGTCATTCGGGAGTTATTAGAGTATGTGGGGTTTTGAAAGACTCAAGAGGATCAGTCATATTTTATTTCTTTTCCCAACAGGGTATTGGATCCTCCATACAGCAATAATCGATGGATTTCCTTACCGGCTTATCTCTTTTCCAACATGTGAACATCATTCTCTCTAAAGTGGATACAGACACCCCAATCCTACACAACTCTTTGAATGGAATTAGTTTTATCCCATGGTAGATATCTTACACTATTAGAAAGTGTAGGGGTATACTCAAAAACAACAACATCAAATTGTTTCATAATGGCAGGAAGGGAATAAATTGGAGGAACACCTTGCCTCTTGAGCTGAGCTAGTCTCTAATATTTATTACATCTTGAATGTGGACCTTTTGAAACCTGAGGGGTGGATCTAATTATGAGGGATTCCCTTGGGATACATTACTTCAGGACTCTTTAAGATTATTCTTACTTTTTCTTTTCCCCTTATGGTGCTTGTATTTATTTTATCCTTCCTTTTATTATCAAATAAATAAATGATGATGATAAATAACATGGTATGGTGAATACTTAAAAACCCATTTTATTTAATCAATAAACTAAGAATGAAATTCATCCTGAGATAATATCATTGTGAAAAATATCATGTATTATTAGATAATATAAAATAAATATGGCAAGGTAAATAACTAAAAACACAACCCATTTAATCAATTACATGACTATCATAACTGGATAAGGCATAATCAATACGGAAAATTAAATAAATGAAAAAACAAGTCATTCAATAAATAAAATGAGAATGAAATTCATCCTTAGATAATATCATAGATATATTTTCAGGGATAATAATAAATGAATTCTAAATAAAGGAAAAGATTAATTATAGGATTTCGTGTTTCCAAGGCACATGATACCTTTACCGTCAAGATTATCCTCATGAAAGTTTAAATATTATGGGTAGAAACTCATTTAACGAATTCTAGCTAACTAATTCATCTCATCTAACTATTGATGCATTGAGGGGATATCTATAACTGGTCCCCATCCATGTCTTAGATACCCAAATCATTCCTCATATATCAAATAACTGATTTAATTCATAAAAAATATTCTTTATCATAAAATATTTTTATTGAGTAAATAATATGGATTTATAAATATTTCCCCAAATAAAACAATGAATTTCAATGTAGAAAAACATATATTGAAATTAAATATGGTTTAATAAATAAACATATCCATGATGAATAATTCAGATATTTAGGAAAATTTTAATGTCCAACGATAATAAGAAAGTGGAAATTTAAATGGAAAGTTATTAAATATAAAAATGAATGAAGGAAGTCAATCTCAATACTATTCGTAGTCAAAATAATCATAAACCATCTGGAGGGAGAATAAGGATTGTATCAATACAACATATTCATGGGGTATAATATAATAAATTAAGGGTTATTATATTGGATGAACAAACATGCCATAAAAGATATTTAGAAACATTCTTGAAGAAAAATATCCTTTTTATTTTGAAAATCACTTTTAAAAAAATATAAAACATGTTAAAAATAATTTTCTTAAAAAATTTATTTTATAAACTAAGAATTTCTATAATATTGAGAAAAAATTTATTTAAAAATATCCTTTTTAACGTAAAAAATAAGCTTAAAATGAATATCATGATAGATGGTAATTTCATACCTTCTCTATAAGTTATAAATAACATTCCCTTTTCACTATAAAAAAGATACAAAAGTTCCTTGTTCGGAAAATGGAAAGAATAATCCTTTCACATTTTTAGTAAAACCCAAACTAAAATTATTTTGAAAACAACATAAACATTCCATTGAAAACATTTTATAAAAATTAAAAATGAGAAAACAACATTTAATAAATAATTTTTATATTTTTAAAAACATTTTTTAAAACATTTTTAGTAAACATAGTTTTAGAAGAAAACACAATTCTGATCAAAGAGAGAAATGATGTCAGATTTTATTAAAAATAGTTTTTAAATTATTTTAAGTACCAAATATAGAAAACTTTGTATTATTACCTGAAAATTTCACAAATTCCCAGAGTAGAAGATAATATATGTTTTTATTAAAAAATAACCAAATAATTTCCTTCAATAGAAATTTAAGTATAACCAGTCCCAATCAAAATAACATTATAAAATAAACCCTTAAAAAGAACCAAATGATTAATTGAGAATTAAAAAATAAATTTATTGTGTGATTCAAATGAAAATACATATAAAAAAATTGTACAGACAAAAACATATGGTCAAAAATAATTACACACATAATCTTAGTATATAAAATACAACGGAGTAATATAACCTAATGAAAATAAATTGGGTTATGAAATTCTTTACCACTTGCTGACATTAAATTCAAATACCATTACATGAATTAATTCAAATAAATACTTAAAATACCATGAATAATTAATTATTCAAGATATTAAATTTTAAATGTGAAGTATAATAGGTTCATAACATTACAATATTCCTTGATCAAATGATATTGGGATAAAATCCCTTACAAAGATCATATCATTAAAGTGGGGATTAATCAATTAATATAGTATGTGTATCAAATGTAAATCCAAAAAAAACAAGTTTAAATAACATATAAACTAATAAATTTATATTACAAAACATCATATCATGACATTATCAATAAAGTATAATTTTAACCCAATGAATGGAAATTGAGTTAAGAATTCCCTTACCTCACACTTTTATTTTGGTTGAACTTGATTTAACATATTATATTGTGTTTTTAAACATTAAATTATCTTATAAAAACAATATTAATATTTATAATATCATATAATATCGTTTTATGGAATCTTAGCACTCATTAATTATTAATTATTCATTATTTTCATTATTTTAGGTGTTAATTTCCATGTTTTCTCATTTGTGCTTTGTCATTAAAGTTCTATTTTCATGTACATTATATAATTTCATAATATCCAGAATAATAATCATGAAATAATTATCATAATTATACATCAATTATACTTTAAATACCAATCTTTAAAGATGGTTTTTAGATATTAAGTGTGTTACAATCATGGTGACGGTAGGTTATACATATGCATGAGTAACGTTTCCATTTTCCAATGATCTCTATGGAAAGAAGGTGTGTAATATATTATCTTAAAATAATGATAATAATATCATATATACCATATTATTTATTTAAATATACTTATATATATAATCCCTGTGGTGTGGTGATCAAAATAGTGTCACATCGTTTTGTGAAGTCGGTAGTCCACATGTACACGAATGATGTTATCATCTTTCATTGCATGAAAAGGTAAGAAATATATTTATATACATTATCCCTGAGAATGATAATATGTAATAAATATAATAATTATTCTATATATATCACATATAATCATTAAAATTATTCTTATCACTTTCCATGTAAATTGTTAGTGAATGATGAATCGCACCGCTTTGTGAGGCGATAGTACTCCGTACACATGAGTGACATTATCATATCTCCTATGAAATTGAATGTAAAAAAGGTATATATAATATAATGAATATAAAGAAATAATTATTTTATAAATAACTTATATATATATATATATTAAATCCACCATCATATAAAACCTTGAGAGGTTGTAATGGAAAAATGAATGACATCGGTTCTCATGGTGGTAGTTCTTCGTACACACGAATGATGATTTTTTTACCCATTTGATGGAAGTGGGGCTGGTTTTATTTCATTAAGATAACATAAATAACTCATAATATTTAATATAATAATTTAATTATATAATCATGGTTTAATAAGAATTTAACGGTTTGGAGTATGAAATAAACTAACAACGCTTGTTGAAGAACATTACCTCTTCTTCGGGTATCCTCCTTAGGTTTGCACAAAAGCCTTCCTTGGTTGGATTTATAAAAATAATTGAATTGTAGGATGAGAGTATAGAATTTTTAAGGTTATATGGGATCGGATTTAATGAATGAAAAGGTAGTGAAGTTGTTAAGGGGAGAGGAGAGGGTGGCCTTTTATAGGTGAGGTGAGTGGCACACTTGTAATTTTTTGACAATACTCAATCATACCAATGTTTTTATCATGAAAAAGACTCCAAAATGATATGTTATCAAAACAATAATAACTAAGGTCAAAATATTTCCATGAAATGGATGTTTTAAAAGTATCTTGGTCATTTTTAACCCTTATCTACTTAGTTTAACCCCCGGTAAATCCATTTTTACATTAAACGTAGTAATTTATTTTTATTGTTTTCAATATACATTTTAGTAAAAAATTAACTTGAGATTATTAAAAATTCTAAATTATTCTCATTATAAATATGGAATCCATTTTTCCCAAATTACATTCACAAATGTATCATAATTTAATTTAAGATTAATCCCTCATATGTGATAAGAAAGCGGGTTTTTAAAGAGAACATGTTCAAAATCTTATAGTGTTTTTACATCAAAATTCAACATTAAAATGATTCAAAGGCCCCAAACTGGGTTAATAAATATATAAATGAACTAATTTTATGCTAAAATATATTTAAAATTAAATTTAACTTCATAAATTATTTAAAGGAAAATGAAGTTTTCAATTAAATTTCAGTATTTCTTACTATTCATCGAATAATGAAACATTTTAGAAAATCCCAAAATTTAACCATATGATAATTCTTATATTATAATTTTAAAAATTAAATCCATTTTATCAAATAAAATATATAAAATTGGTAAAAATTAATTTATATTATGTGCACAAAATATGACGAAACAATCCTTTGGAAGAAATACAGTTTTTCAGAAAATATTTCTTTTTCTTCTAAATGATTTTTGTTTTATTACTAATAAATTGATAACCATATTTTTAATAATTTATTTAGAAATATTAATATCCCCTAATTTAACAACTCGATTGTATCTATTATATTAAACAATAATATTTTAATAATATTTCACATTTTGTTTAAACTCGGTGTTGCATGAAAGCAAGCTAAACATAGTGTTGCGTGTAATAAAAGTTAAACATGGTGTTGCTTATCAAAAACGCTATTGAATATAATGTTCTTATTTTATAATTTAAGTGTATAAATTTTTCACAGCTTAAATAAATTGTATCCTCACAATTTAAACTTGATCTCCATAATCAAGGGTTTGACATTTGGAAATACCATTATTAAAATCCCCAATTTATAAAAGTTTAAAAAAAATATCCAATTAATAAGAGTGAAAGTGAATTACAATGTTCATATGGAATAAACCATAGCTAGGTTTCTATGTACGATAGTATTTGTTGTAAGTGAATATATGAACATTGAAGAAAAACACAAATAACTATATAGAGTGATTAAGGTCATTAATCATAAAAAAGTGGTTAATCCAGAGAAGGTTAACGACCATAAACCAAATATGTGTAAATCAAATAACTAAAATCATTATAAATTATGGAAATAGGATAACATTTTATTCAAATGTCATTTTTCTGAAATTTTTTAAATTATTTTACTCTATAATAATATAATAAAATATACTTACTTGATACATTTATATTTCATAATAATAATTTCATCATTTGGTTATGCTTTAATAAATTTCCAATTTACCCCTAACTCTAATAAATAAATATCCAAAAATGAATTTTTTTTGTTCGTGGATAAATAAAATGCACTTTAAAAAGGTCATAATATCCATAAAAGATTGACATCCTTTTCATATCTATCTCAAACTTTTTTGCAAAAATCAATATGGTTATCACAATTTATACAATAGATTAATCTCTAAAAACAATAATTAACACCATTGGTTTATCATTAATATTTATTTTTCAAATCTTATAACTAAAAACAAGAACATATTAATCAGGACAAAGTGTAGAGTTATGGTAGGTACTAAACCCTTATTATCCTTTGGTCTTGGGGTCAAGCCCCAAAACCTTACCTAATGTGATGGATCATCACCCAACATGTTGGTTTTTCATTTTCTAAAATATATTAATATAATTCCTATAAATTTTTCAAAAAAATATAATGAAAATACTTGAAATAAAATTAATCATTAAAAACCATTTTTATTAAGGTTTTTAATACAACCCATTTTCACAAAGTCTATTTATATTATTTTGCTATTATTAAAATGTCATTAATGATCATATTAACCATAAATGTTATCAATACCTCTAAAATAATGTATATAAAATGTAAAGGAATCATTCCTCAAAGAACATTTTCATCAAAAAATATACTAAACCAATGTATTTTATTAATATAAATGTTTTCAAAAAAATATTATTAATCATGTAATATTCCTACAACACAAATCATAAAAAGGGATATATATGACTTTGAACTTATGATAAACCATAAAATAATAAACTCGTGATGGTATTCATAACTCTTGATTTAATGAAGAAAAATATTATTCTAAAATTCTACAAAATCCTTATATATTTTATAATTCTTATCACCTAAATACCATTTGTATAAATAATCCTAAAAACTAATCCTTGAACCCCCAATAAATAAATACATTATCTGTTTTATTTCCACCTAGGAACTTCTTTAGTATATGGTTTATCCTTTACAGGAGGGAATTAACTCATATAATTCCCTGGTTCTCCACATTTAAAACAATGAACAGTAAATAGATCACTAAGATGAGAATTATTTTCTTCCATCTTAATTTTCATTTTTCCTTGGAAATTATTTTCTTTATTAAATTTATTTCTATAAAAAAAATTCCACTATATTGAGGAACTTACCTCGGTGTCTCCTTCCACATTTATTTCATGATGTTAATCAATCCTTCTTTCCTATATGGTCTCCAACACTAGATCTCTTAGTTAAATTCATCCTTTTCTTATTTATTGAGTCTAGGAATTGGTTAAGGTGTATGTTCATAACAATATTTTTGTAAAATTGATTAGGAATAATCACAATATATTTCTCTCTAATCATCTCCTCATTTGGTTTCTCATAGTGACCACCTTATCCTTCATATTCAAGGTAAACATTATTTTATGGGGTTCAATCCATTAACTAAAACCAAAAATCATAGTTTTAGAAATAATAATCATATTATTAAAATCATATAATAATTTATTGTATGTTTAAATCAAGATACGTCATTTTTTTAATATATAACACCTTAATTTTAACCTAGGTCATTCACTATCATTATATATTAAAATACTTCATATTTGTTTGTAAAGAAAATGTGAATTGTCCTAAAAATATACCCCATGAGTGTCAAACCAGGTGGGTAGTAAGGCCCATTTTCATAAACTAAGTGATGATCTAGTCAAGCCCAGTGCAACCATTTTAGAGTTATTATCTCTAGGAACCTATGTGCCAGAACCATGTCTAATTGTAGTATCTAGATAGGGATGTATTTCTAGGAAAAACCACTCAATATCTACCTTAACAAAACTTTAGGATGTTCTTCTATACTTATAATACAATATTATCAAATTATTATGTTCCCTAATCATTGTTTTTATAAATTTATCTCCCAAGGGTTATACTCAACATCCTCAAGTACCAACTATAGTGACCCAAACCCTAGTACATGTAGTTGGTGTTTTCTTTATTTCATTGGCATAAGATACAAGGAATTTTATCATAAATGACTGAATAGTTTTATGGTCTTATTAAATTATTTATATACTTGAGTCTTTCATTACATTTTAAATTGCAAATTATAACATTTTTTTGGAGAATATCATTATTCCCTCAAGTAAATCCTTACATAACATTCGTAATACACTTCCTACATTCCTACAAAATATAACAAAATAAGTTTGTGGTCAAATGCTCTATAAGGATTAAGTATAGTGAAATTTATCAAGAATCAATAATTATAAACAACATGGTAAGGTGAATAACTGAGAACACATTCCACTTAATCACTAACCTGAGAATAAAATTCATCTTGAGATAATATCATTGCAAAAATATCATAGATAATAAGATAATGTATAATTTATATGGAAAGGTAAATAACTGAAAACACATTCTATTAAATTAATAACATGAACATCATAAATGGATAAATAATAATTAGTATGGAAATGTAAATAATCAAAAAACCATACCTTTTAATCGATAAACTAAGAATGAAATTCATCTAGAGATAATATCATAGATAAAATATCATGGAAAATAATAAAAAAAAATCTTAATGAAATAAATGCTTAATTATTGGATGTCATGTTTCTCAGGCACATGAAACCTCAATCATCATGATCTATCCTCAAGATAGTTTAAAACATATGGGTAGAAACACATTTAACTAAGGTTATACAACTAATTCACCTAATGATATTACTAATACATCGAGGGTCCATTTATACCCAGGACCTACCCTTGCATTTCATATCCAAAGTATTACTCATATATATAATAAATGATTTAATTCAGGAAAAAATTTACATGTCATCAAATATCTATATTGAGTAAATAATATGGATTTATCAATATTTCCCAAGATAAATAAATTTCGTTCAATATAGAACATCGTATGTAGAAATGATATACAGTTTAAGAAATAAACATGTCTATGATAAATAATATTGATATTAAGGGAAAATTTAATTTCCAATGATCATAAGAAAGTGAATATTTAAAGGAAAACTATTGGATACAAAAATGAATCAAGGAAGTGAATTATGATACTTTCCATATTTAAAATAATCATAAACCATCCGGAGGTAAAATAAGCATTGTATCAATAATACATATACACAGGGCAATATATGTAAAATTAAGGGATTTTTTCAATTAAGAATAAAGATATCATTAAGAATATTTAAAATAGTCTTGACAAAAATATCATTTTAATTTTTTTAAATCACTTTTTAAAACATAATACATTTTGAATATACTTTTATTCTAAAATCTATTTTTAAAATAGAGAATTTCTAGAATATTGGAAATTTTTTTAAAAAAAATAACGATGTAAACTTGCAAAGGGACATTAAAAGAAATGGTGTTCATAATAGTGGGTAATTCCGTATGTTTTGTAAAAGTTAAAAAGAATATTCCTTTTTTAATATAAAAATATTACAAAAGTTCTTTATTTTCAAAATGATAAGGATATTCCTTTAAAATTTTAAGTAAAATTAAAATGGGAATTGTTTAAAAAAAGAGTAAAAATGGGTAAAAATGTCCTTAATAAATAATTTTTAAGAGTTCAAAAACATTGATTAAAAAATTAGGAAACATATTTTTTTGAAGAAAATGATTTTTTGACTGAACAGAACAACAATGTCGGGTTTATTAAAAAATATCAATTGTTTTAAGTCCTAAATAGTTTTAAATTGGTATTATTACATGAAAAAATTCATGAAAAACTAATGTATAAGAAATGGAATGGATAAATAAATAATTACCAAATAATTTATTTCAATGGAAATTCTAGTACAAGTTATCCCGATCAAAATAAGATTATAATATAAACCATGGAAAAGATCAAAACATTGAAGTCAGAATTAACCAATAAATCAATTATGTGTATCAAATTTAAATACACATAAAATAGGTTTAAATACATAAATGGATAGTAGAAATTCATAACACACATAATCTTAGGATATGAAATACAACAAAGGATTAATATAACCCAATGAAACAAAATTGAATTTTTAAATTCTTTACAACTTGATAAATTTTAATTAAAATCCCTTTTGATGAAATAATTATAAATAATTCTTAAAAAAACTTGAATAAATAATTATTCATTATATTACTTGTCAAAGGGAATTATATACATCATATAAAATAAATTAAGTGCATAACATTTAAATGTTCCACAATGAAATGAAATTAAGATGAAATCCCTTACAAAGATCATATCATTAAAATGGGGATTAATCAATGAATTGATTATGTGTATCAAATATAAATCCATCAAAAATAATTTTAAATAACACATTAAATAATCAAATTTCATTACACACATAATCTTATCATGACATGATCAATGAAGTAGATGTTTAACCCATTGAATGAAAATTGAGTTAAGAATTCCCTTACCTCACACTTCCTTCTGGTTAAACGTGATTTAACTTCTAATATGTTTTTATAAAATTTATTAACTTATAAAATAAATATATTAGTATTTATAATATCATATATGATTCTTTTATAATACCTTATAACTCATTTGTTAACAATCTTTCATTATTTTCATTGTTTCGAGTGTTAATAACTTTGTTTTCTCATTCATGCTTTTTCATGATTGTTATAGTACTTATGAAATAATTATATATCAATTATACTTTTAGTACTAATCATGAAATATTTATTTTATAAATTAACTATGTTATGATCATGGAGACGGTAGGTCGTAGCTACGTAAGAGTGACATTTCCATTTTCCAATGATCATTTTGGAAGAATATAAGTAATATATTATCATTAAAAATGGTAATAATATCATATATAAAAAATTATTTCTTTAAATATACTTATATATATCATCCATTTTATGTGGTTATGAAAATATAGTCACATCATTTCGTGAAGGTGGTTGTCCACACGAACACGATTGATGTTATCATATTTCATTGAGTGAAAAGTTATGAAAGAAAATGATATATATTATTATTTATTAATTGTAAATATTTCATAAATATCATAATTATTTCATTCATATAACATATAATTATTAAATTTATCCTTATCCCTTTCAATGTAAAGTGTTAGTTAATGACGAATCTAATCGCTTGACAGGGCGGTAGTCTGCCTTACACACGAGTTATGTTATTATATATCCTATTGAAAGAAATGGAAAAAGGTATAAATGATATAATTACATAAGATATATAATTATGTTTTAAATATAATATATATATATATATATACTTTATATCTATCATCATACCCAACTATGAGATTTGGTATGGGAAAAATGAATGACATAAGTTTTTGACGCAGTAGTCTTCCGTACACATGAATGATGATTTTGTAACTAATTTGATGGAATCGGGGGAGGTTATAGGTAATTAATGTAATATAAAAACATATAATTATATTTAAAAAAACTTATTTGATTATTTAATTATGGTTAAATAATAATTAAATGGGTGGAGGTTTAAATAAAATAAAAATTCTCATTGAAGAATGTTATCACTTCTTCAGGTATCCTTCCAAGGTTTTCACTAAAGACTTTCATGGTTGGATTTCTAGTAAAAGTAATAATTCTAGGATGTTATTATTCAATTTAAGAAGTTTTTAGGTAGGTATTTTTAGAATAAAAATGGTTTGAAGGTTTGAAGAAGAGATGGTAGAGGATCACCTTTTATAATTGAGGCAAGTGAGGCACGTGTAATTTTCTAAAAAGATTCAATCATACCCTTGTTTTTATCATGAAAAAAGCTTCCAAAACGGGAATTATTGAACCAAGAAGATATAAGGTCAAAATATGACAATAAAATGTGTTTTTAAAACTTTTTAGTTAATTTATAACCCTTATATTCTTAGCTTAACCCCCTGATAAATCCATTTTTAACTTAATTGTGGTAATTAATTTTTATTGTTTTCACTATTCATTTGGGTCAATAATTAAGTTGAACTTAATAGAAAATATAAATTACTATAAATATAAATGTGGAATATATTTTTTCAAATTCCATTTATATATTTAGAAAATTAGAATTTAAAATTAATCATGTATACGCAATGAGAAAGCAGGGTTTTAAAGAGAAAATGTTCAAAAGTTAACAATATTTTTATATCAAAATTCAAAATAAAAATGATTTAAAAGACCAAAATTATATTAATAGAAGTATTTTTGAACTAATTTTTCATTAAAAACAATTTAAAATATAATTTTACTTTATAAATAATTTAAATGCAAAGGTAGTTTTCAATTAAAATTTAGTATTTTCGATATTCATTGAAAAATAAAACAGTTCAAAAAAATCCCAAATAATAAAACTAATATAATATTGATCTTATGATTTAAAAAATTATTTTCATATCATACAATAAATTTTATAAATGTGGTAAAAAAATTATTTACATTATGTTTGCAAAGAATGACTAAACTAACTTTTAGAAAAAATACATCTTTTCAGAAGAAAAAATAATAATTTCAATTTAAATTATTCTTATTTTATTACTAATCAATAGATAGAAATATTTTTCATAATTTTGTTACTACTATTCATAACATCTAATTTAATATCTATTTTATAATAATTATATTAAATAATAATATTATAATAATATTTCACCTTTCTTCTAAACTCGGGGTTGCGTGTAACACAATATAAACATAGTATCGTGTGTAACGTAAGATAAAATTATAATTATGTGTAAAATAATCTATAAAATACAATGTTATTATTTTTTATTTTTATTTTTAACATTTATAATTTATTATTAGTGATTTATTGAAGCACACCTTGAAGACTGGCTGTTCATATTTTTATTTATGAATAGATCCGATTTTTCAAAAAATAATTGTTATTTGAAGTAGTTTATCATCATTATAATTTTTAGGAATTGGAAAAAACCCCAATGTGGGATATTTTTTGAAAACTATATTTCAGGATTTTTTTTGTGTTTTTTTATAAAGTTTTATGGGAAATTAACCAAAAACATTTTTTGAAGCCATGTAGTAGATCGTATTTTTTGGTTGGATGATGCTCTGGTGGTTTAGTGAAGGAACCCTTCACCATAGGTTGGTCTAATCTAGAATGTTTCTAGTGAATCTATTTTGGATGTGAAAATAGTAATATGGAACATGTTTATGGTTAATCTCATAGTAAGGGAACATGTGTGAAGGTAATGACCTGTGTTTCATAAATGTAAAGATTTATATGAGCATTATATAAGGGTCTCTCGGATACTCCTATATCACATAAGGGTTGATCCAATTTCACATAAAGAAAGACATTTGATTGTGTCAAGTATCCAAAATAGGTATTAGAATGAATAAACAATATGTTCAATGGTGTTTAATCATAGAATTCACCCTGTAAGAAATAACTGCATTGTCTTTTCCACAATAGTGTTCAAGGTGGTATTGTATAAGTAGGTTCATCTATGGAAGTTAAAGATACCCCCACTGACATTTCCCAAGGTGTTTTGGAAGTGATAAGTATATTGGGAATCAGTTCCTTGTAATCTTAGATACCCAAATGGGAATTAGTCATGCTCTCTAGTATTGAGCTCATCATTTCAAGATGGAAATTTTCCACTGTAAAACAAGATTTCAACCACGAACATTTCAATATCCTTGGTTGATTTGTGTTTGGAGAATAAAAGATATATGAAATATGTGTCCTAGGTTGTGGTACTAATATCCAGGGTGTTTCATTTGGAATGGTGAGTATTGAGTTCTCCAAGTTGAAAGTTAAAATGGATAGTGGCTATAGTACCATCCATTTTGAAGATTGTTTCAACATGGAATAAATTCCGTGTGGTATTGGTTTATTTATATAGTAATTTCTATTAGTGCATACTCCATGGTGTTTTAAAATATTTAAATTACATTTATTTTAATATTTTAGTTCTAATTTAATTGATTAGCAGTTACAGATCGAACTTCAACCACATAATCTGAGTCCAATGGTGTCAATTTATAAGATGGAAATCAAAATGATATATATAAATCCAAATTAGTTGGAAGTTAATTTATGATTTGAATTTTGAATTTTAAAATTAAAAATTCACCTCCTCTATATATATTTTAATAGAAGACTCATAAAAATAGAGGTTGGTGTAGAAAAAATTGTTCTCATAGATGATTGGGGATATATTTACAAACATATATATTTTTGATATATTAGAATTATATAAAAATATAAAATGAATTCCATGTATATTTATTGGAATATTAAAGAATAATGTTATTTTCAATGAGTTTTACTTTGTTGGATGTTTGTTAAATCTATGTAATAAGTGGCCCACAATTATATATGTATTTATCATCTATATTTTTATGAGAAACATTCTATCATAGGGGGAGCAGTGAGCATCAATATATGAGAGGAGAAGTGAGAAGTAGTAGTGATATTATTTTTGTTTGGAAAAAGAGTCTAGAGGGTTATATATTGAGACCACTTCATTTTTTAATAATACAAAAGCATTGTGTTATTGTTTTGTAATTTCATCCTCACACTATAATTTTCATTCTCCTTGGACAATCCTAGTTTGGGTGAATCGATTAAAAATTAATTGTGTTCTTTATTGATTTATTCTTTTAAGACAGATTATAAAAGAAGAGAAATAAGTGTTCCTCTTAGAAATATAATAGATTTTTGTTCAATTAAGAACTATTAATCTTTATAATACCCTAATTCATCCCCACCCCCACCCCCTCATGGTATAAACTTTGATATGGATCAAAATATTTTTTAGGTTTTGGTTATTTTTACACTACCTTTGGATAAGTGTTATACCCTACAAAACACTTAATTAATAAATAAATATGTTAAAAAATATTATAATATTATTTATTTTAACATGTATCTAGTCAAAATGTTACTACACCTTTTCTTTCCTCTTTTTGATCATCTGTGAACAAAGAGAGGGGAAACCTCTTTCCATGCATTATTATCCCTATTTTATCGAATTAAAAATCAACTGGATGTGGTAAGATCCTTTTCTTTAATCTTCTCCTTATCCTTCTCATTCTTCTTCTATCCCTCTTCCCATTTTCCACATGTTGAATTTTTCATCTAATGTTCATGATAATTTACTATGTTTACTGTAAGATGGAAAAATAATTGATTAATAGATGTAATTTTCATAATTTAGGAAATATAGTATCTTCGTTACTAAGACACACATCATTGAAAGTTGCATCATTGTCTATCAACCATAAATAAGTGTTTTTATTTTTTGGATTGGATGGATAATCTGAAATATGTGTCTTATTTATTATTATTATTTTCTACAAATATCTATGAATCATTGAATGGTATTAAACCAATAATAGTATGTGAATATCATTGAGTGTTGATGAGATATGTGATTATCGACTTTTTTTCATTGGATCTGAACCTTCAGTTTTAGACATTCTAATCATTTTCATTATTTTAATGTAATATTTTATAAGCCTATAGAATTATTTTTAAATGAAAATATAAGGGAAAATAAACATAGTTTTATATTATTAATACATTTTTGATTGATTTGAAACAAAAATTAAAAATTAAAGTATATATTTTTAGAGTATTAAGGATATAGTAAGATATATAAATGTTGAAATTTTTTATGTTGATTTTAAAGTGAGATTAAATGGTTGTTCAAAAAAATAAGGTAAATTATTTTTTGGTTGAATAAACATAATGTTTTATATTTTCTGATTATGTAACTCAATCATTTGTTATTATTATAAATTAGAATAATTCTTATGATTTTATATGATATAGAATGGATATTTATACATTGTTTTGGGATATTTATATGAGATTGTGAATGGTTGGATATGAGTGTTTTTATATAATTTTTTATTTTATTCTTTGGATTCCAAAACCCATGATTGTAATAGTAGATTCATTAGGAGATATTGTGGGATAATAATTTATAAAAATTAAATGTGAAAGACTACATGATTAAATAGGAGTAAGTTTGAAAAACCTATTCCTTCAAGTTGGTACACTCCTTATATAGGAGGGGATATCTTGGAATCCTCTAAGTGATAACCTAGATGGATTTTGGTATGTCATTTTGTCCTGGGAGGATTATATGACTAATTTTTTATGTCTAGTTTTCCCCTTTCTTTTCTACATTTCACTTGGGTACACGATCCATTAAGATTGTTTCATGGGTAAACCCTCATTTCTTATGGTTACATGTGTGTGAGTAATGATTTAAAAAAAATAATTCTCATAGGAAAATTAAATTTACATACTCATTCATTTTATTACAAAAAAGATATTTTTATAATTTTTATATTTTTAATTTATAGAGATCATTATTTTTAAATAAATTATTTTCATTATTTTTTTTCAAACAAGTGTATGGGATTTAATAGTTGAATTTAACTGTATAAAATCTATTAGATATATCATGTGGTATTTTTTACACTCTCAACTTTCTCCCATATCACTGCAAAAAAACATATTAGCGATGATTTTTAGAGGGGGTTATGCACAACCCAAAATAATTTATTTTTCTATGTAATTTAGCATATTTTTTATCAAACTGCCAATAAGTTAAGAAATTTATGGAACCTTAGAACCCCACACATTTTTTTAATAATTGTTGTTATATTTTTTGTGAATTTTCTACAAAAAACATCACAAACAATATATATCGAATAAATTAAATAAATTTATCAATAAAAATAATGGTGTATTCTAAACCACCACAAATTTATTATATATACATTGATTATAAAATTCCTATAATTATTAATAAAATGTTCAAAAAAATTAATAATAATAATAATAAAATACATTAAACAACTATATATATACACCCACATAAAAAAATATAAATATACACATATATGTATTTATATATAATTACATCCATTTATATTTACACATTGACACACACACACACAGATATATAGATATATATATTAATATACATATATTTATTTAATACATATGTATATATATGTACACATATAAATTTATGAGTATAAATCCCCCTATGATTTTTATAATTTAAAAATTAATTTAATAATAACTATATATATATGTAAATATAAAATTCCTCTCTCAATTTATGGATTGATAAGTGGATAGGTTCAACTCTTGTTAATTCATTGAACAAGGTATACCCCTCACTTGATATTCATGTTTCCATTAGTGATTATATTGTTGGGATCACATGTTCATACCTAAAGAGTTTCGAAACTATTTTATAAACTATAAATTTTCAGTGTATGATAAAATTTAGGTCTGGGAAACTGTTACAATTGGAATGTTCAACTGCGGGGTTTATTATTTTTATGTGTCTGATTATGAAAAAATTTATTTTTATAGTATTTAAAAATTTAATCAAAAATTTATCAGTTCCTCAAAGCAATCCCTTTTAAAAAGACTTTTTTATGAAAGAATTCCCACAATGGTATACTTACAATCCTTAAGAGTTTCACTTTATTTCAAGTGTTTCCTTTACAATTAGTACAAATAAGATGTTTATCATATCTCCAAGTGTTGTGATATTACTTCTAAATTATTAGGTCATTGTTTTATCTATTTGAGATCGCCTTTTTTATATTATTCTCTATTTAATATAATTTAGAACTACTCTAGTATGTTATTATCTCCTAAACACAAAAACCACTTCTAGGTAGTTATAGTTGAGCTTTTAAACTTCATATGGTATACCATTAATTCTCTCTTTCATTATCAAATCCCTTTCAACATAAAAGATTCACTTATGAGTTTCATTATGGTGTTTAAAGAATATAATTACCTTCAAACTCGTTATTGTGATGACCACACCGATGACATCCCTATTTTGAAGTGCCTTGACATTTATGGAAAATTCAAACCTTATGTTATAACTTCTGATGTTCTTTAGTTTTCACCATTTCCATTATTATAAAAATAAATATGGATCAATATTTTAAAGAGAAACCTAGAACCTTAGGGTGTGGATCTATTTTCAGATATCACAATGGGAGGGTTTGTTCATTCTTCTATAGAGCTTATGGTGATACCTTATCACCTAAAGAGAAAATGTTGAGTGTCATCAATGTTATCTCTTATCTAAACAAAGAGGATTCTCTAAATTATAGTCAGGGAGTAACTCCACTAACATTTTTAGTCCACCAGATTCAATGCTATTAATCATTCATGGATATTGATTTCATGATGGACTAAATGATTGGATTTACATTGTTATTTTGATTTAGTATCACCCACACTAATCAGAAGGAAAATTTTGTACATATGGAATTACTAATATGGGGGGAACTAATGATGAAATTATATGGTCTAATGAGTTAAATTATAGCATGTTTTATCTCCTTAAAATATATAATAATAAAATCCATTTCTTTAGACTCTAACAACTCTTTCACTTTTTAATAAAAGAGCCTTAGTTTCTCAATCCAAGGTATCAACACCTTATAAACTGTATATATGTATATATATATTAATTTACTTATATTTATTTGATATATATATATAAGACCTTTAATTTCATATAATTTAAAAAATATATTAATGTTAATTTTGTTATTATTATTATTATTATTATTATTGAGATATGGGTGGAATGCCCTAAAGGAGAGTCACCACAATGACATCATCTAGGAGATTCATCTTTAAAACCAAATTGAACCTTAAAATATGTGGTTTCTTCGAGATATACTATGTACAATATTGTTGAATCCTCTCTTTAGATTTATCCATATTCATTTCATCATAATGGAAAACCAACTATTTATTTCTAAAGGAGTATATGGATATTCGAGCTTCATACCTTCTCTATTAGCTTATTGGTAAGTTCACTAGTCAACATCATTCTATTAATTTTATCATGAGGAATCTTGAAATTTTTGGATTTTCTTCTTTTGATTTTTGGGTTTCTTAACTCCTAATATTGTTTTGTTTGGTTTTGTTTATGGGATGATTATTATAGATGTTTTCCTCATGGTATATGGGTTTTTGTGGGGTATTGGATGAATATGATGAAATATATCCCTACAAATTGAAGATGATTTTGACCCTCCATTGGTTCAAGATTAATTATGATTTCAAGGGTTACATTTTCACCTCTTCAAACCTGAATCCCTATATGTTATTAATAAAATTATTGGCCCACCTGTCAATCTTAATTTATCCACCTCTAATCTCTCACAACCCTCCATTTTGAATATTTTCATAGAGGTGGAAATTTCCAAACCTCTTTCTTCAGTCAACTAAATTTAGAATGCATAGAATATATTTTGGAAGAAAGTGTGACTTATAAGAACCTTATAGATTACTGTATTCCCTATTTAAAATTTGGTCACCTTATTATCTCTTATGGAAAGGATGTTTCAAATGATATTTTATGCATTGTTTTATTTGGTATAATTCTATATTGATTGATAAAGTAAGATATAATATATTTTTTGGACCATTAGGAATTAAAGATAATTGTGTTGATTTGAAAAGGAATCTAATAGGGATGTTACTAATCATAATGTGTATAAACCTACCTGGACCTTCTATACAATAAAAGATGTTGATTATTACTCTAGATTTGTGTAAGGTGTCAATGATTCTTAATCTATCACTGAGGAGAAAGTAAATAAATCTATAAATAGAAATTATCAAGTTTTATTAGAAGAAACCAACACCATAAGAGTTGATACCCCCACCTTAGTGGAGGATTATATGTTTCAAGGTGAATATGGTGAATCTAATAAAGATAAATATGACCAATCATGTCTAACTAGAGAATATTTAAATTAATCAAGTGATAAAAAAATAAAAAAAACCATTGTTGGGATTAGATAGATTTATTATCCCACATCCTATAGAGACAATGAAGCATGAGTATTACTCTAGATTAGAGAAAAAATTATCACTAGATCCTAGAGCATTTTTATTGATGTGAATAAATACATTCCCTATCATGTGGATATTATTTAGGATCTTTGTATATCCTATGATAATGGATGTCTGGAGGATAACATTAAGTTTCCAAACCACTCACTTATCATTTAAGAGGGTCTTAATGAAAAAATATACCCTTAGGTTGAGGAAAAGGACCAGTTGACATTCAATATATATCATTATGGGGAGATAACTATAGATGAGTACCTAAAAATTAGATAATATATTATTTCTTGAATTGTGTCTTAATTTTAATTAAATCTAATCATTGATTGTTTTTATTTTCCTCGGGATTTGTGTTCCCAGTAATCTATAGGTCACTTTGATATGGGAGTTGTGTTACTGCCACTTCTCTGGTTTTTCCAAGAAATTTAAATGTTATGGATGGAATTTAAATATGTATTTAAAGGTGGTATTATTAGTTATCTTGACTTATGAAATTTATGAAGAGGATTATGATGTTTTATGGTATTATAGAAGTCTCTTTTTAGTATAATTTTTATGGATTTCATAATTTTTTTACTATTTTTTTTGTTCTACTTCCTCCTTCATTTTTCCTCTTAATGATATGTTTGACCAAATGAATGGTGGTTCCTTTTATCTTAAATCCATTTATATTTATTATATTGGAATTTGATCTATATGAACATGTAGGTTCTTTTTTTATTGGTTGTACCAGGATGTAACTCATATGGATCCGAATTTTTGGAATTGTACATTGTGTCTATGTCTCCGGTGATGACCTTCTAATTTAAGCCATTTAGATTTTTGGTCAAGGGTTGAGGAAAAGGCCGATTTGGGTTCATTTATGTATATATATTCATAGACTCATACTCTATGAATTTCTCTTCATGATCAGTCATGAAGAATGTGTATTCTGGATTTGAATGATTTTTTCTCATGGATTTATCATGTATTGCTAATGAAAAATTCTATTAATGTTACCCATAATGGAATTTGGGTGAAGGCCTAACACTAGAATAAAGGTTTGATATCTCTTTTTTTGAAACATGTACATTTATGGTTTGATATCATTGTATTTTATAATGGTGCAAGCTCATCTCACCTCTTTAAAACATTGTTATTTTTTAATAAAGGGATTATGAGTTTTATTTATAAATATTATTTGATCCATTTATTATTATTATTATTATTATTATTATTATTATTATTATTATTATTATATAAACACATTAAACAGATCCATTTATGATTTTATTATGAAAATAAATTATATAAAATATAAATAATTATAAATAAATTTATTATTATTATAGAAATACATTATATGTATGTGTGTCTATGTGTGTATATCGTTATCCTTATGTAAATGAATTATAAAAATTAATTATAAAAATATATATGTACACACACAAGTCATTATATATACATTATACATTGTATTAATTGTGTGTGTTTTTTGTGTTTTTTTGTGTATATTTTTATAGATAATATAAATATATGCATAAATATATGAAAAACTATATTTACAAAAGAAAATTAAATCCATAGAAAAATTAGATATGATATATATATTATATAAATATATTTATTCATGTACTAATATATATATATATATATATTATTTAAAATATATATTAATGATACACTCTTGGGTGAGTTTGGTGGGTGGAAATCCTGTAATTAATGGATCATGGGATTCAATTCTCATGGATGAAAATTTGGGGATTTAAGGGAGTGTATAAAAGGATGATGCCCAATGTTGGATTTTTTTAAAGTAAAAAAATATTATTGGTGGTTTCTTAAACTGCGAGTAAATATTACTTTTTAAAAAATAGTTTTTATTTCATTCATCCATCGCTAGTTAAAAATTGTAAAATATATATATAAATGGTTTATTTTTGAAATATTATTTTCCAAAAAAAATAACAAGTCATATTCATAGCTGAATTTTCCAAATTACTGATGCTTATGCATAATCGTCGCTAATATAATGCAGCAACCATATTTGTTTTAGTTTTCAATAAGCAGTGATAATTCATTTATAAGTGGTTATAATTGTATTTAATGATAATAATAAACCCTACTAAATTAACCATCTTTTTAGTGTATTATGTACATTAAGATTTCATTTTCCATCATGTCATTTTGATGAAATTTCCCACGTTGTATGGAGTGAACCATAGGATTGGGTGTGAAGCTACAAGAGAGATAATAAACAAATTTTTCCCCTATCACATGAAAATAGATGCCTTTCCTTGTTTTAGTTTTTATAAGGGAACATTTATTGGACACCCATATCACATTTTATATATGGTATTCATATTAGTGTATTCTATAAATATTTATTTTTCATTCTATATTACTTTGAACAGGTATAAATATTGTATACCATCTATGTATTTGATGAAGTTTTATTATTGTTGGTTCTGGTTCATGTATGTTTATAAAATAATTATTTATATATTCCATCTTGATGGTATGGAAAATTTCCCTCTTTATAGGGAGTGGACCCTTAACTTGGGTGTGGTGCCATGGGAGCGGGAACATAAAAATGTTTCCCCTATCACATGGATATAAATGTATTTAAATGTTTTATTTTTTATCGGGGAATGTTTATTGGCCACCTTGATCTTGTTTTTTTTTAAAAAAATCCATATCTATGTAGTCTATTAATGATTACGTATCATTATAGATTAATTTGTATATGTATTAATAATATATTCCTTTAATGGATTTATTCTAAGTTTATTGTGGTTGGTATTTTTTCATGCATATATATAAATTGGTTTTTCATATAGTGTGATATATTCAATTTATGGTTGCATCATGCTAGTTTTCTAAAAAAATCCACATTGTACTCTTATTATTTTAAAAATGGTAAATTTATCCCATTATAATTACATGATAGCGTTGGAACTTTTGTCAATTAATGAAAAATTATGTAATGTCTCCAACCTGGTTCACCTCTTCTATAACTGAATTGGAGCACCACTAACCTCAAGTTTGTCTCCCGGTAAGCCATAAAATGTCTCCATGTGATGACGGTTGATATATAACAAGTGGGGAGACCATAACCTAAGGTACTGATATCCATAAAAATAATATAATATGGTATATAAACCATTTATCATAAAATAATGGAAAAATAAAATAGATATCCAAAATAAATTTAATCCAATATTAATATCAAAACAGAGTATAACAAAATGTACTATTGTTCACGTACCATGATGCTTGAGATAGTTGTGAGTAAAACTTAGTAAAGCACCACCAAAAATTTCCATAACATGTCTAGTAAATACATGTTCATTCTGGATATGAACATCCAACAAAGTATATGATAATAAACAAATAACATGTCACGGAATGGAGTTCTCCCTCTAAAGAATGGGTGATCATACCTACTTCGGCTAGTTTCAGAAGAGGATAACATACCCACGGTCTATGAAAACACCTCATGGATGAATGATGTAAAACATTCCATATAATAGTAAATGTGAATGGTCCATCATCATCATATATACAATGTAAACAATAAATCACTATCATGTCCCCTCTAACTAAACAATCCATCATCCAATCGATATCTATGGAAAATAATTCATCACTAGTGAATAAAATTTCACCATTCATAGGTAGATCATACACTACAATTTTCTTGATTGGGTGGATGGAATATTCCATTTCAAATCTTTATTGGATGAGGAACCAAAAAAACAACTCATCTGGGTGGAAGGTATTCTATAGATATAAATATCATGGTGAATGACATATCACCATATCAAGTCCCTAGGTGGATGATACACCACTATGACCACATCCATAGGTGTCCAATGCACCACCCTTATAATCCACATGGTGGAATATGCACCACCTATATCACATCATTGGTGGTTGATAAACCATCTATATCATGTCTTAGGTGTATTATATACCACTAGAACACATCCCCAGGTGGATGATTCCCCACCAAGATATCTCACATAGGAGGAAGATACACCACTAGTACAAAAATCAAGTGGTTGATATACCAATAATGCCAATACCAAATGGTGAATGATGTATTTGCTCCTCAAGTGGACCAAGTGGATGATATACCACCATTCTATCATGGGTAGATGATGTGCCACCAAACTCCAACATGGTTGTGACAAATATACAACAAACCTACAATGATAGTGAATTATTCTCAAATTGTCATATCATTCATGAAAATAATGTATCGTGATTTGAATAGTTATAGTGATTGATATATCATAACTCAAATATTAAAAGTAAACGATATATCACAATTAAAAAAATAAAAGTGAATTGCATATCATAAAACTCAAGGAGGGTTTCGTGATATCAAATACATCGTCCCTCTCAAAGCTATAATCTTAGTCCAACATACCTCTACCCTAGATAATACATAATAAAATATCTAATGAAGATCACAATTAGGCACTAAACTAGGATCTAAAGGTTAGTTGTCAATCATATTCACTCATTCTAGGACCAACTTCGGGGTTTAAATCTAAATTCCCAGTTAAAATTGTTTATTGGCAACCAATAGTGTCAATAAAAACCTCACATAGTCCACTCATAGACTTTCATGTTCCAATAACACCATATATATTTAAGAAAACTAATTCAATTTTATTTTTTTTAGTTGCAACAATGTGGTTTGTATTATATATGATGTAGGGAAACTAAATAAAACCCATCAAGAAAGTAAGGGTCCACCAATCATGGACTAGTAGGGTCTTGGTCCTCAAATATCACTCTTTGAATCATCCTAAAATGATAAAAAAAACATGGCTTAAACCCCTAATTATGTTATAATATTTGATATGTGGAAAAATTCCATGAAACCCAAGAAAAAGAGGAAGAGTATAGGTTTACTTACTCAAGGAAAAATCTTGTGATAGATGTAAAAGGATTCTGAACCTAGATAAAGGAGATCCTAATAGAGGGGAAAGAGGACACAATAGATAAATGTTGTACATCATTATATACTATGAAAAATGACTAAAACCTCATTTATTCAGTTTTTAAAGTTTAAACCGTTTAATTTATTAATTAAAAAAATACCTAGAAAATGTGTTATGGAGTAACCCCTTTGGTCATGGATGAAATTTATACATTAAGTTATAACCAATAAAATTAAATCCCAAGGACTCATGCTGCAACCCTCCTCCTTTATGGCATATCACTCACATATTGGGTCAACCCATGGTGAATCACCCAACTATTGGGGTGTGATGCCTCCACCTCAGTCAGTCCTTTAAATAATATCACATGTACTCTAACATGAACAAACTAATGAATTAATTAATCTCACATGGATCAAGATATTTTCTTACACAACCTTATCATGACACAATCCTCCCCCCATTATGGCATAACCCTTTAATTGGTGTAAAATTTTAATCTTGAACTCCCCAAATTTATTGTTATGTAGCCCCCTCCATACCATATTCCTTTTCATTATGGAATGATGGTCCCTTTCCCAACCCTCTTTGTAACACAACCCCTATTTGTTGCGGTGTGATGATACACTTATAAAAAACATGATCCTAAACAGGGATCCAAACCTTCATAACCGACCCCTATGTCCCATATCAACACCTCCAACAACTCAAAAACATTGATGTTTTATAAAAATTAAATAGAATTAATACCTCATATAGATACAGGGAGTTAAAACCTCTCCACCATATATCATTTCATCCCCAAGATGTACCATTCGGTGTTACCAAAACACATCAATATAACTCTCAGTCCACTACACCCACATGTAAAAAAACCACTCACACATATTCTCTTGGATATTCACATGCTTCCATTATACCCATAATCATGGAATTGTCTTCCAATATAGATTATACTTTCTCTGATCCAATATCTGAAGTAACTCCTTGAGTAACACAATAAGATCCAACTCAATATCATTAATTTTGATCATAAGAGAAGTGGTGGGATGATATATATAAATCTAAAATATATGAATGAAATTTTTTCTAGTACTATATCTCCATGGAAGCACCTGCTAATATTAGATTATATTAATCTTATCTAGCATGTCTAATAGGCCCACAAACCTAGGCATCAGCTTCAACTACCTTTAAATCCACCTCTTCCCTAATCAAGGAAATGCACATAAGAATACCTAGTCACCCACCACAAACTCTATAAGATCACTTCACCGTTCAACATATGATCTCTTATTACTCTAATCAGTTTATAAGCACTTCTTAATCATCCAAATATGCTCGGATATCTCCTAAATGATACGCATCCCAATGGCCACAAACTCCTCAGACTCTAGAAAAAATAGATGTGATTGGAATGGTCCAACATATAAATTCTAATACAATAATAATATATTTTATATTTTCTTTTAAAAATAAAACTATTTTCGATATCGTGTAGTACACGCAACACCGAGCTTAAACATACAATGAAATATTATTATTTTAATATAATTTTTATAACATAATCTAAGAATTATAGGGTATAAATATGAGTATCTACATTAGGAAATATATGTATAATGATCCTAATAAATACAAATTTATTTACTAATTTCTATTAAATATGTACAAAATTATTAATGAAGTATTTTTATACATCAAAAAAATTATTTCTTTTTGGGAGAAAATATTGTTGTTAATATTTTTCACTTTTAGAAATTTGATTTTATAAAAATTATATAATTTTTTAAATCATTATAAAAAAATTATTTTAAAGTGAAATATTTTTATTTTTTGAAAAAATTAATTTTCAATGAATAATTAAAAATAGATGTTTTATAGAAAACTAAATTTACCATTCAAGTATTTAAAAAGTCCTATTTTGTTTGGAATTTATTTTTAAATTTAAATAGTTTTTTGATCAAATATTATCCAATTAATTTCATTTTAATTGATTTTATGCTTAATTTTGGTATGAAAACATTTTAATACATAAAAATTCATTTTTCTGTAAATTATTTCTAATCTCATTTTATATGTTTAATTTAAAAGTAATTTCTACGAATTAATGGGATTGAATTTTAAAAAATGTATTCAATATTTGTAAAAATAATATAAAAATTTTTGTTAATATGTTAACTTTATTTTTAGTCATTTTGAATAGTAATTGTGGTAAATATTTGTCACCTAGGTAAGGGTAAGTCAGGTAATTAAATTTAAAAATAATGTAATAAGGATTTTCCAATCTATATATCACCTGAATAATCTCTATTGGATGAGTTTTTTTTCATAATCATCAAATATTTGATTATATGGAAACACGGTTCCATTTTTCTTTGATAATGACCTTAATATTATTTAAAGTAAAGAATAAATAAAAAATATTACTCTCTTGGTTTTAATAACTAATATTTTTTCATAGAGATAAAAGGAGGTTATATTTGATTATAATTTTTTATTTTAAATATTAATTTTTTTTAACAATTGTAATTTATTTTTAATTTTTATGGTTTGAATAATTACCTTAAATTCTTACACAACACTAATATAGTTATTGTTCAAGTAGAAGAAAAATCAGGTACATGATTTGAAAACCTTTCAATGTAAAAAAAATTTGGTGTGTAATGGTGTTACATGAATTTTTTTAATGAATATAATGTATTAGTGAATTTTTAAGAGTTTATATTTGAACAATATAACTATCTTGATAATTTTTTAATGTCAATTAGGTGAATAGTCCCAAAAATGACTTTAATTGTATTGTATGATTAATAATATTTTATTAACAGTTAATAAAATAAAATATTTGTAAAATTTAAATGAATTTGGTCCATTATATAAGCTATTTTCGACTTATGGCTCACTTTTCCTTTTATAGCAACTCTTTTGACCCTTAATGTATAAAAACCTTATTATCACGGTAATTGTTAAATAGGGTTAACATGGGTAAAAACTAAGAGATAAGGGTCAAAAATTCACTTAAACCTGTATAAATTTTATTTTATGACATAATTTAAAATACTAATGATCATATATTATAAATGTATCAATATTTTTTCACTTTTATATGAAAATGAATTTATTATATTTATAATTTTTATGTAATTCCATGTGTCTCATCTTTCACTATAAAAAACATCCCCTCTCCTTTATTCCTCACACAAACATGAGAAACTTATCTTGAGAAAAACATTCAAAAAATATTACGAACATAATTATCTAAGTTTTTGAGATTCTTGTTATCTCATAACACAAAACATTGAGTTTGTAAGTGAATATCTAAAAGAGGTTCTGCAAAGAAGTAGCAATCATCTTTAACGACTCTTTCAAGTTTATTACTTCTTATAATTTATATAAATATGTTTTCCCTATCCTAAAATAATGACTCATGAATCATAAATATATTTATATGTTATTATTGTTATTTTAAAACCATTTACTACCTCCTTTACATCATATGGACAGTGAAGACTTCGATCATGTGTATGTATAGCTTACTATCTCCATGTAGCGGTGAAATTCATTTTTCATCAGAACCTTACTTGTATGGTCATAAATTTGTTAAAAATTAATATATAAGATATTAATGATATAATTATTATTATATAAAAATAATATACCATTTACCTTCTTAACCTTGCACCCATTAAAAAATTATAATGTCACTCATGCGTACGTGGGGACTACCAACTCCACGAAGAAATATTATTCATTATTCATGTCCTCCTTTAATGGATTATTATAAAAATTTGAATAATTAATATATATGATATTTATATTATTTTTAACATCATGTATTTGAATAAAAAATGATAAATATACGTAGACCAAAACTACTAAACTGACATTTACATGAAAAATGAAATATTTAACACTCGAAAACAACTATTTTAATCTGTAATTATTAATAAACAGGTGTTTAAATGTAATAAGTGGATCATATATGATATTATAAGTATGTAAATTGATATATTAAATTAGTATAATAAATTAAAAGTTATTATACATGAGGTTAAAACCACTTATAATGTAAGTCAAACCTAAGGTAAGCGTTTATTTCACAATCTCATACATTTTTATGCTTGTTTATGTTTAAGTTTAAAATTGGAAAATTATGTGATATTTCTATTTTAAACCCCATATATTTTCTTCTCCTTTATTTATATATATAAATACATTTTTTCTTTCATTTTACTCTATTTTAGTACATGAGAGACTGAAATAATATATTTAAGTAAAACAAACTTTTTTTTCTATTTATTTGGTAAAATTTTTATTCCATGTATATGTTTTATTTAAAATGGCTTGAATAATATTTTTTAATATTATAAAATTATTTATTCAATTCCATTTTACCCATTATTGGCATTCTATGAAAAACAAATAACGGAAATTTTCTTGTTTCTTTCTGAATGATGAACTTTTTACCAATGGTGTGAATAGAATATTGATTTTAATGTTAACAACATAAAATGAATTTTCCATCATTATGAATATTATTTTCATTGAAGAATAATTTACAAGATTGATTATGATTATTTTTATTAGGTAAATTATTGACATTTTATATTCTTGTTCCTCCAATATGGATAGTTACTGATTATTATGGAATGTTGATTAAGTTGTACTATAAATTCATATAATGAATGCATTAGACTTATTATGTGATGGTGGTGATCAAAATTATATATACCCTTGATGAATCATTAGGTATCATGATGAAAAATAAGCTCAGTGTTTAGTATAGGCCTTACCCATTTATGTAATATGTCTTTGCATGTGTCCTAATATGTAAGTTTTAGATGTCCAATATTATGCAGTCCATCATTATAAAATCAGTTATTGATTTCAATATGAGTATTAGAAGATTTATGGTATCCCTAGATAAATGTCAATCTCGTGTTAATATTTATATGGAATTATTTTATTATCATTCATGTCATATTATCAATGCTTTATTTATCTTATGATAGATTCTATTATATAAATTCCTATACTGAGCATCTGATCTCATTGTTTTATTTTATTTCATTTCCCTAGGATGCCAAGACATGTACAATGATTGATATTCTAGGATATTCTAGATGGAATAATAATGTTCTCAAAGAAAACTATATTTTTTATTTTCTGTTTAATATGAGATTAAATCATGTATCTTGTATTATAATACTACTAAACTATTCAATCCCTTGGGATAAAATGGCTTGTATTTCGTTCCAATCTAATAATGTAACCACCCGATATTGGCTACTAAGGTCATGGTTATTACAATTATTATTAGATAACATTTAGTAGAAACCTTTGGAACAAGATTTAGGAAAACATTTATTATAGGTCATTACCCTATGATAGACTATGATGATAAGTATAAATATTGGATAATATCATAATGTTTTGATAATGTAGAGATTTATTAGTTTTCTTAGAAAATGCATCCATATCTAGATATTAGCAATTGGATGTGGATATGGAATATGTTCATCATGCGGTAAAAACTAAAAATAGGGTAGATTGGGTATTAACTTGATCATTACTAGTACACATTGAGTTGTCCTAAAACAAAAAATATGCCTAGAAACTCTTAAGGGATATGGCTTGGTTAATTCACATTTTCTTTATGAACCATTATTATGAATAAGAGGATAGAACCTATGGAAACCAATGATATGTTATAGTTTTATGGGTTAAATCTAAAGTGTAACATGTTAATAAGTTTAATCTTGATCATAATTTTAAAGTCATAGAAACAACTTTGGAGTTTTTATATAATTGGATTTCATGAATATTAAGGATATTTTCAGAGAAATTCATGGAATACAACCCTTGGGTTCAGAATTTATTTTAGTGAAAATTTTATATAATGAGTAATGATTTTATATTTTTCAAACATATGATAATGTTATTGATAACCTTAAAGGTTAATATGGACTTTAATGTTGAGTTAATTATGGCTCATCACAATTTTTCTAAATATGTTTTATTGTATAGATAACTATGGGATTGAAAATTAACTTTTTAACTAAGTGATTATTGTTATTTTTTAAGAATTTCACTATATTTTGAACTATATTTGGTTAATATAAATGAAAATATTTTTTCTTATGATGGAATTTTATTTAAAAATTAAATTTTAAGTTTTATATTGGAATAATATATGATTTTATTATGCCTGAATGGCCTGACGGCCTTTTTTATTGAATTTTGATAACCCCCCTTTCATGGGATGAGGGGGAACCCTTACAAGGCCCGTAGGTTTAGATATTACATTACCCGTAGGATTTTAGACATTAAAAGACTCGTATGTCGTAAGGAAATCATACAGACTATGACTACATGAAACCTCTCATCCCCATCATTTGCATTGTGATTAGCTCTCCACCTTTGCATGGATATTCGGATAGCTATCTTTTGCAGTGATTCATAGGCCTAGTACCGATGGCAATGACATACACTCTAATTCTTCCAAATCCATTAACCCTGCTCTGGTGTATGCACCATGCTCTTAAATCCTCCTATGGGGCTGGTTCCTTGTACAATATGTCTCTGAATTAGTATAGAAGATGGCCAAAAACGTTTTGAGGTGGCTCAAAGGCCTTGAATTTATGGAAAATATTAGCATATTCTGGAGATTATATGAAAGAGTGTATGAATTTTTGGTATATTACTTTATATGTGATTAAATGTTTTGGGAGATAGATTTAAAAATTATCTCAGAAGAAGATGTACTCAAATCATTCTGATTTTTTGTTTTTAAAATTGTTTAAGAATATTTTTGAAGGGTTTTAAGGTTATTACCTTACGGAATTATTTAATTTGAACTTTGGGTGTTATTGTGGTGGCTTTAGAGACAAATATGGTATTTCCCTATATGAAGGTATATTCATATTGATTATTATTTTATCTTGTGCTAACCATTTCATTTTCTGATAGGAAGAATAAATTTCAATCATTTTTTTGATCTTATAGTTAATTAAAAGTTGATTATAGATATTTTGGCATGAAAAAATCACCATTATGATGCACATAGAAGGATTAAATTATTCTTTGATAATGTGAAGATATCATACAAGTAAATTTTATCATATTTTCAATCCTAATGGAAAATTAATTTCTCAAAATAAAAAAAATTATAGATAACTCTATCAAGTATTATGTAGAAAATAAAACTCAACTACCATTATATGTTTTCATAAATTCATTTGATTCTTATAGAGATACGTTCATAAAAGGGCTCTTGTTCATAACCAAGAAATGAAATTTCATGATAAAAGATATTTCTAGTTTTATTACTATATTATATTATGTTTAGAGAGATGTAACTATAATTATGGGTGGGAAATTTTTATATATAGAGGAGATTGTAATACCCAAATATTTTAGTATATATTTTCTTATAAAATCAACACTATGTTCGATAGCATGTAACACACACAATAATTATCTTAAACAAATAGCGAAATAATATAATTTAAATATGACTCTTATGACTTATTCATGGAATTGATGGGTATTAATAGGAGTAACTTCCTTATGAAAAATATTTATAGCAGTTTAACTCAAGACAATTTTATTGACTAAATCGTAAGAAATAAGCACTAAATTTTTAGTGAAGTCATTTTATGCATCAAAAATACATTTTCTTCAAAAATGGATTTTTTTAGTTTTGGTGAGAAAATATTATAATTAATATCTCAAATATTATGAAATTTTATTCTATAAAAATAATATCACCTTTTAATCCAGTATTAAAATTTTATTTTAAGTTAAATTTTCTGTATTTTTAAGAAAATATTAATTTTTCAGTGAATAATGAAAAAATAAAGATTTTATAGAAACTTTATATTTATATACAAGGACAAGAAAAGTACTATTTTTTTAATTTATTTTAAAATATCCTTAATTCATTTTGATTAAAAACAATCTAATTAATTTTATTTTAATCAATATTATACTTAATTTTTGTTTGAAAACATTTTAATACTTAAAAATAATTTTTTTAGAAAACTGTTCTTCATTACGTTTTGAGTGTTTATTTTAAAAGTAATTTCGTCCACTTATTGGGATTTAATTTAATATAATTAATTTAATATTTTTAATTATCATTTCCAAATTATATAAATAAGGAAATGTTATTCTTGATCATTATGAATAGTAACTATGGTAAATATTTGTCACCATGGAAAGGGTAAATCATATGATAAAGGTTAAAAATTAAGTGATAATTATTTAAAATTATACATAAATTCTGACTTATTTATATTATATGAGTTTATATTGGCCATAATAATGATATATTTTATGATATGGATACTTGGATCCATTTTTCTTTGATAATGACCTTAGTATTTTTTTTAATTAAACAATAAATCCAAAATGTCAATCTCTTTTCATTAATAAATCTAATAACATTCATAGAGATAGAAAATGGTTTAATTTTTTTATAAATGTTAACTTTTATTATTAATGAATTTTTTTATTATTTTAATTTATTTTTAATCATTAGTGATATAAAATTTACCTTAAATTATTATGCAACACCAACACAGTGCTTGTTCAAACACTAGAAAAATAAAGAAAATGATTTTAAAAACTTATAATGTAATACCTTTTTGGGATATTTATGGTGTTCCATGAATGTTTTGGATACATGTAATATATAAGTTATTTTTTAAAGGATTATATTTGACCTAAATTATTATATTTATTTTATTTTTTTCAATTATGTGAGAAGTCACAAAAATGACTTTAATGGTATTTTAGGTTAATAATATTTTATTAAATGATTTAAAATTAACTAAAAAATATTATATCTAGCCAATTTGATGGGATAAGGTCTATAATCTCAATTTTTTTCCACTTATGAGTCACTATTCCTTTTATAGTAAATTTCTTGACTCTTAATTTGTAAAACTCTTATTATGAGGGAAATCAGTAAATAGGGTTAATATGGAGATAAAACAAAGAGATAAGGGTCAAAAATAACCTAAACTTGTCTAAATTTAACTATAAGATATGATTTATAAATATATTCATCTTATATTAAAAATATTTCACTTATTATCCACTTTAATTGGAAAAATAATTAATTATATTTGAATATTTTATGTAATTCCAAGCGTAACATTTCCTTCTCTATAAGAGGACACTACCAATCCTCTATTCTCCACAACATATTGAGAAACTAAATTAAAAAAATAACCTAAAAACCCTCTTTTAAAGTAGGTTACACAAAAAATAAGTAATCTTCATTATCAACTCTTTCAAGATTATTTCTTCCTGTACTTATTATAAATATGTTTCAACCATCCTAAAATAATTAATATAGAATCATAGATATAAATATATTTTATTATTATTATTTTATAACAATTTGCCACCAATTTTTCATCATATGGAAAGAAAAAATATCCCTCGTGTTTATGTATGGTTTACAGTCCCCACATAATTTTGTAATTAATTTTTAATCACCACATTATTTGGATGGTTAAAAGATGAAATAATGAATATATGTAGAGACTCGGTATTTTCCTTATAAGACTTTGTAATGTTTCTTCATGTATGTCTAGAGTTAGGTGCTAATACGGCATGCTATTTCGAGGCCCGGTGTGCCTGGAATAAATTCTACAAAATTATTTGGTATATTTTATAATATACACATGATGGAAATAATACATCTCTCAAACGGTAGCTTGTATCAAATATCTGAGGGCATAGTTGAGTTCGGGGCGTGGAATTTACCCTATGAGGGATATAACTTTTGTTGGCGTGTGTCTTCTGTAAAAAAAGCCACAGAGGTCATTTTCTATAAATAAAATAATTAAATTTAACTATTTTAGCTAAAATGAAAAATCAAATAACTTTTAACCAGGGACTCATATTGGAAATACAAGACTGTTGTTGAGTTTGGAACGGGGCATTTTACCTAAGTGCGACCTAAAATAAGAGGGCACAGGAGGTTCAGATTCCATGACTGCTGGTAGTTTCTTATAAGTAGGGGTTAAGGGAAATGAGAAAAGGTTAGCTCATTTCTCCCATGGATGCTAGCGGAGGTCCATCCTATCCTTTCAATGACATTTCGATGTGTGGCCTTTATCAAATTGTGATGAAAATGCAAACTCTAGTAGATCAGAACGTAGTGAACACAATAGTGTATCCAAAATAGAGGTCGGATTTCACTTTCAGATTCCGCACCTCCCTAATTCAATAATTTTTTGTCTTTTTTAACTTCTGATTGATTTCGCTACTTTGAAATCCTTTTTTGATGGTCAAGCTATCAACATCCATTGACCTTTTAATTTTTGGGTTGTTTTTTCCCTGTCTATCTTTGACTTTATTCGTGTTCTTAATCATTCAACATTTCAGCACCTTGAAATGACATCTGATTGTCAAGCATGACATGGTTATGTGAAGGTCGTGATCTAGGGATTCTAGATCTACGACTATTTCATGGTTCATGCACCAGAGGAGTCATAATGGTAAGCAGAAATAGTAGCTACTTTTCGTCACTTTGAAACAATGATGAATCATCTAGAAAAGATCAAGTCTATGAATATTGAATATCGAGCATCCCATATCTGGTCTCGAAATGTTTTTAAAAGAACCAGGGTGCTATTGGTGGTTCGCAGAAGATCTGGGGTGCCCGACGGTGGCGACATGCCACTCGGCTGTGGCGGCACCACAGAGGAGGTCATTGCTGGTGTGGGCTGTGGTGGTCGGGATCTGACACACATAGGGCACGCTGGGTGTGGTGGCTGGTGGGCCAGCAATGTAGGCCATCCCAGGTGGTGTAGACCAGCCAGAGTGGGCCGGTCCAGCCAGATGGGTCCAAGGGTGACTTAAACCCCCGTATCAAGCAAACCTGGGATCCGAATCACATTCCATCTATGGTGACATGATTCTTGATTTGGGGCGGACCTTTTGACATTAGTTATAGAAATTTATGTTTTATGTTCGATTCTCGGTGGCCGGAAACATCCAATGTTAATCATAATAATAATAATTATATAATTATTATTATTTTGTGAATCTTGTAATGGACGTATCTCCTGCGTCTGATATATGATTGACACACCGTCAAAGGTGTTTCAACCCTAGAGTTAAGTCGGAATTTTAAAGGCTAATTCTAGGTGCTTAATTTGAATTTGATGTGAGGGCCCCACGATGCCTATTTGGGGCGTTTACGGTGAAATTTTTCTTCTTCAAAGAGTATTGATTTCGGACGAATGAATATCCAATCCTATTTGTCTTAATGAGAGGATCAAAAAGCTGAAATACATTTTATGTGTTTTGGGATTGTGGGATGGGTCCCAGGAAGAATCGTTCATGTGTAATGCTTTGAAATTAGGTTTCTTCTGTAGAAGTCTTTTTTGGGTGAATGAATAGTCGATCCAGTTTGTTTTTCTGCATGGATCGTGATGTTGTGAACTATTTTATTATTCGGGACCATTTGAACAAGAATCTTGGTAGAATTACATTTCATCCTTCAGATCAAATAACAAACATCGTGCACTCATTAGATTTTGGGGCTAGAGGTTTCATGTACTCTAGTAGTACACTGGCGTGCCTAGGGGATACTTGATTGAAGTTTACTACCCAATAATGTCTAGGTACATAGATATATGATGAGGCGGGGTCACACATCGTGTTGGCCCCACACGCACCGAGTACTACTTTATGAATCTTCCCTCTCATGTATTCTTCTTTTGGACTCAGATTTTATCATGTGACTAGCCTAACCTTAGTGTTGTTTTCATAGAATGTGATGGTTCCCTCTATAGTGGATTTCATTTTACGATACGAGATGTTCCGGGTCTGATGCCTATCTGGGGAGATACCTGATAACTGTAGTGTAGTTCCTAGATACTTTCTAAGAGGTACCATCTAACAGGGATGTCCAAAGCACTTTCGAGCTTACCCTTCATCTGAGATAGATAGTGGCATTTTCCTATGTCACCTTCAATCTTACCCTCCAGCTTGGTTGGGCGGTGGCATTCACCTATGACACTTTCGGGCTTACCCTCCAACTGGACTAGGTAGAGGCATTTGTGTATAACACTTTTGGGATTACCCTTCATCGGGGCTGGGAAGGGGCGTTCGCCGATGGAAGTACTGAATATTCCCTCCAGCGGGGTTGGGCAGTGGTTCTCAACTTTGATACATGGCCAATTGACTATATGAATCAGTGACGATACATTTTTGAAATACATTTGAACTCATGAAAAAAATGGACACTTTTCTAACTGATACACATCCCTATGACATAACCTAAATCCTTGAGGGAAAGATAGTTCCACCTAAAGCGGATACGTTTACTTCTAGAACTGTTGGAAATTTGTTTTCTATGATGAGTTGTGAGATGGAGATCTCCATACTCTCTCGTTTGGGATTCATTAGTTGAGCATATATATATATATATTATTGTAGTACCCACTCCTTGGGTTTTGGTTACTCTCCTTCCAGGATATGTGAAGACACACAAGGTATTCCATATTCTTTCCATGTCTAGATTCCCATGGCTGGATGAGTCTACTCTCCTACTAAAGGTAGTGAAGACCTGACGATGTTCATATTCTAGCTACTTATAGCTCCTTGTGTTTGGATGAGGTTTCTTCATTATCTTATTGGGTTGAGCTGTAGTATTTTATTGTACCTTGTTCTATCTACTTATCCTATCTTCAGTACATCTTTTGTTTCTCCCTTAATCATTTAGGGCATCCTACTAATTATTTTAATACTCACACATGCTTGGGATTTTCCCGCCCTTGGTATGTCCTTGTAGAAGAAGGACATGGTGATTGTGACATCATAGGAGCTTAGGGATATAGGTTGTTAGGACTATGTGTCGTGTTTGTAGCTTGGGATCCAAGATTGGGTCACTCTTAACTATTTTACTTTTCCACTTCTTGCCGATTTGTTGCACTTTTCTTCTTGGGCATGTATTTTTTCCCTTTTACCCTTTCATTTTACATTACTGTACTTTTACTATTTAGAGTTCGATGAATATTTTTGGTTTATATATAAAATTTTTGTATCTTTTCCTTTTTTAATTTGTAATTTTTCATTGAGTTGGTTCTATGTGTGTGTATAGGTACTAAGACAATGGCCTCCCCGAGTTTTTTATTCCTTTGATGCTTGTCACCTTCCCCCGGCCTATGGAGGTTTTTTGGGGGTAGTTGTGGATCGATCCTCATAATGGGTTAGATTGTGACAATATATATGATATTTCTTACATAATTATGTTTTTTTAAATATAATATATCATTTAACTTCATACCCCTCCACCCATTAAAAAATGATAAAGTCACTACTGTGTACATGTGGACTGCTACCTCCACCAAGAGATATGATTTTTTTTCATGTACACATTTAATGGATGATTAAAAATTTGTATATATTGAATATTTATGATATAAGTATCAATATTAACATATTTTATATGATGTAAACAGGATAAATATCCATTGATAGAAACTACCAAATCGAAAGTTACAAGAAAAACGAAAGCGTTAGCACTAGAAAATGATGATTTTAATACAGAATTACTATGAAATAGTGTTGATATGCTATAATTAGAACATACATGATATTAAAAATATGTATATGGTTATTTTATATAATTATAATAAATTTATAGTAATTATAACACAGTCTAAACCACTTACATATTAAGTCATACCGTAGGTAAGTGTTTATTTCACAATCTCATCCTTATTTAGGATTATTTATTTTTAAGTTTTAGACAGGTGAATTTTATTATTTTTATATATTAAACCAAATTTATTTTATTATTGTATTTTTATCTCTACAGAATACATTTTTCCCTTCATTTTCCTCTCTTTATGTACTCAAGAGACTAAAATAATCTTTTTAAGGAAAACTGGCTTTGTTTTTTATTCAATCGGGAAACATTTTTTTCCATGTCCATATTTTCTTTAAAATGTTTTAAGTGATTTTTTTAATACTCTATAATTATTTATTAAATTCATTTTTACCGATATTTTACATTCTATAAAAAAATTAAAATCATTTTTCCTTTTATTTTCCAAATGAGGTACTTTTTCTCAATGGTGTGAATGAAGTCTTTGTTTTAACATTTACCGCACAAATGACTTTTCCCACAAAATTTATGATTATTTTCTTTTGGGATTACCTTATAACTTAAAATGGTCATTTTCAATGAAAACAATATTCGTAATGTTTTATAAATGTTTAGATTTTAAATAAGTGATTTTAATATGAAAATGGTATTTTACTCAACAAATTTCCCAGTGGTCTTTTAGAATTATTTTCCCTTATGCCAACATACACTAACCATCATTCATATTTTTCTGAATGTATTATGATCTTTTCTATTATGGGAACTATTGGAATTATAAATTTTATTTCTTCTAGTAAGGATATTTATTGATTATTAAGTCTTATTGATTAATTTTTATTGTTTATAAATATGATTAATGTGTTGGACTTATTAAGAGTAGGGTGTCACCAAGAATTTCATAGCTCCTCAATGACTCACTTGGTCTCATGAGAAAAAATAGGTCAGGTTCTTTGTATAGGCCCTACCCATTAATGTATAATTCCTTGAAATAAATACTCTATATTAAGTTTAAGACGTCTATCAAGATGCATTATATCATTATAAAATCAGTTATTGATGTCCATGAGATTATAAAAACATTTATTTTATCTAGTCATAAGTTTCCAGCTCATGTAATTATTTATATGGCCTTATATGATCATCATTTATTACTTTCATATTATTCATGCTTTAATTATTCTATTATAGATTACATTATATGCATTCCCTTACTAAGCATATGATATGACATTTTTATTTTGTTTCCATTACCCAATATTCCAAACAAAATGTACTATGATTGATATACAAGGATATTCTATAGGGAAGAGTAATGTTATCAAATAAAATTTTAAGTCAAATTTTATTCTTAATGTTAGACTAAGATTTTAAGTCGTATTTTATTCTGCCTTTATATCCACATTTTCTTAAGTATCTAGACTTTAAGCACGAGTCTACTATAAGAAAATGTCATCTAAAAAACCATATTAAACCTATATGAGGATCAAATGGAAAATCTAAATGAGGTATCCCCTAACTTGAGGAATGTCATAGATCAATCCTTGAGTGACTATCTCACACCTACATACACTAATGTCGCCTCATGAATCAGATATACAGCCCAAGGATAAGAAAATTATATCATCCAGAACACGGTCCTGAACCACATTCTCACCTTTCATGGGGTGGAGTTAAACATACCTTACCTTTATGTCGAATAGTTTAATGACATCATTTAAACCATGTTCCACCATCATCAAATTGATATATCCAAGATGAAACTCTTCCAATTTTCCATAAAATATCAATCTAACAAAAAGTTAAAAAATTTATACCAACATCCATCCATTCATGGGACCAATTAAAAAGTTATTATTAAAAAATATAATTTCCACCCAAAAGTCTATTTCACATAAAAATATAATTCAAACTTTGTGGAAAAAAGAGATAGTAATTTTATGAAACTTTGTAAAGGTTCAAAGAGACCATACACGTTGTACCATTCCATGGTTTTTCAATCCAATAATAAATATTAATATTTTATAAAGGTTTATGGAAAATAAAAAAATTAAAAAAAATGTAATAGAACCATAAAAAAGTATCCCCCTGATGATTTTTACAAGTATTTTTAAGGTCATGTGGGAAAAACATGTGGAACTTTTTCCTATTATGATAATCCTCCCAAATCTAGAGGTATTTTCACTCTTTGGGATAATAAAAAACTCAAGGATAATCATATATCCCTGTCTAGAAGGGTTAAAGATATGGACCTTAAGTAATTCTATGAATTTCATATTATTGACCCTAATTTTAACAATTTGTGAAAAAAAAGACCATAGGACTAATATTTTTCTAACCATTCCTTCAATCATAGAGAACCATATAGGAGGTCCATTTATGTAGTTAAACTATCTAGACTTTCAAAATCATTAGTACCAAAACAATTTCAATCCAACATACAATGACCATCTACGATTCCATTGAAGATATTATCAATAAAAAATCAACTACTAGATTTGAATCCCTTCCCTCCACAAAACATTTAATCCCATAACCAGTTTTAATCCCAGCTATCCCAATTCAAACATCCTCTATAAATTTTTTGAAAACCCATGAAACAAAAAATAAAACAACATAGACATCCACCTTGGACAAACAAACCAGCACAGCCCCTATCTAATCTGTTCCACAACCATTACATAATCAATTTGGAAAGAAAATGTGTAAAATTAATTATGTGGCTTCATTATTGAAATTTTAATTAAAAATGATTTGAAATAAAGAGGAACCCAATGCCACTTAAGTTATTCCTTACATATCCTTAAGGAGAGAGTCTTTTTTTACCAAACCTCTCATCAACAACATGAATTTGTAAATATTTTAAGGAATTGTAAAACCATTAAAAATCTTAAACAAACCATTCCCAAACTATTAGAGGCTTAATAACATAATTATAGTAGTGAAAACCCAACCTTTTAATCTAATAAATACAAGTAGAACATAAATAAACCATTAACTCTCAAAATAATCCAATAATATACTATATTCCCTTAAAGAATGAGGGAAAATCCATACCTACAATGATTACAAAATTTAGGGATATCTTATTTAATGATAAACAAAATATTTCCCTTCTCTAAGAAATCAAAACCCGACCTTCTTACTCAAAGTACTTTAAGGAATTTTTTTACTTTCAAAATTAGGTTCTCTAACAAAAACCAATTCATTTTATACTTATATGTACACCACCATCCAAGGAATCATTCCTCCTAAGTTAAAGGACCTCAATTTTCCTTACATAAATATTTAACTTGGAGAAAAAAACTAAGAAAATCCCAATGTGATCTATCATCTAGTGTTATTCCTATTTTATATGTTGTGTATTTTTATTTAGGTATTGGAGACCTTGAATCCATAATTTTTAAATCTCCAAATTTTTAATCGCAATTTTCGAGTACCTAAGGGTATCTTAAATGTTGTTTTTTAAAAGTTTACAATTTCATTTACACTAATGAATTCATTTTAATTAACAATTACTAAAACTAAGGTCCCATAGATCAAACATCAATCATTATTGTCTTTATCCTATTATCAATAATAAAATTAGTTATCCAAACATGGAATAGTAACATAATAAAAACCTTCAAAACATGAAATTTGATCTCATCATCTATAATATGAGTTCTAAAATTGGTGACGATGAGGAGTTTTCTGAGGTGAATTGTTTGGGTTTTTTTAAAAGTAGCCCTAATGACTATCAAGGAATTAATGAAGGATGTTTAAGTGAAGTGGATATTGATTTCTTTTATTCATAAGAGGTAAATTTTTATTCATTGCTTGAATATTCTAAATATAGATTCATTAATGATTTTTCAAGACCACCAATCAGTGAACCTTTGATAAAAATACTGATCCTTGATACTATACTCATTCCTTATACTAAATAAAAAAGTCAGAGGCTCAAACAATAGTTATAAAGGAAAAAATTGATACTTATTCCAACTCCCATTCTACCTCATGGGATTTTTACTAAACTAAAATTGATCTCAATGTATTACCTTCCTCACATAAGTATGTATTTTTAGTGAATAAACAAACCCTTCATGTTGAAATTTATTCTTAACTCAAATACAACCAAGAGATAATTATTCTTGATAACTTAAGAAATCATAAGAAAGTAATTATATAGGCGCAACTTGGTATTCTAGGGACTAACCAATTCATCAGTACATATAGTATTGTCCTTGAATGAGATTATGAACCTTTATACCTACCCCAATATAGAATCAATATCAATTTAATGGAATTGGTGAAAAATATAATCATTATGATGTTAAAATATGGTATTGGAAAAGTAGGGGGTCCATGTCGAGCTAATGACTTTAAACTAAGAAATTTCTAGGAGGAGACCCAGCTTATTTTTAGTTATTTCCTTTTGAATTTGTTTTTGTTTTTATTTTTTTCCCCATAATCTAATAAAAAATGGAATAATGTGTTTGATTAATCCTTCTCTTGGTTATTTTGAGTGTTTTTAGTTATGGGAATCCCATTGCGTGTCCATGGTTCTCTAATGTTGTTTTTTCATGGGATATATGAGCTAGAGAATTTGAAGAGTTTTAATTCAACCACATGACTTAAAATGTTTAATCCCAATAAAAACCCATCTATGAGAATTCTAAATGTGATATGGAACTATAATGATGAATTTATTATTTTTGGGTATTCATCTTTAAAAAATTATTTTTTTTCTATGATTTTATTCTTGAGCTTCTCCTTTACACTTTTTCCATAATTATAAACTCTCTCTTATCTTCTTTTTCAACACTAAGGGAAGTTACATTCCTATTTGGGGGGTGAAAATCTAATAATTTGTAAAAAACATTTACTCCATGTTAAATTTAATTTATTTACCATTTCATGTGATAATGTACATTGTGAAACATGAAAACTAAATGTCAAATTACTTTCTATGCCATAATTCTGATCTTTATAAAAGTTTTATTTTATGAGAATAAATTTTTGTAACCATGGTTATCCAGTTTGATTTTTCACTCTTTAAATTTTCATCCAATTAGTCAAAATTTTATAATGCACATCCTTTATATTGTGCGATGTGATTTTTTGTTCCTGTGGTCCATTCCTTATAGCATATGATTTGGGATCAATTTATGTTTAATTAAAATATAAAAAAATAAAAAAAATGATACAATTGAAATGTAAAGCTATTTTTTGACCTGATGTGTGAATCTCAACACTTAGGGATAGTGGATTTATAGTTGTCTTACCTAGAGTTAGACTTTATATCCCAATTATTGAGCATTTAGATAATATAATGTGTAGAATCAGACACTTGGGGATAGTGACTCCATAGTAGTCTTTCCCAAATTTCATCATTTTAACTATATTGGGGCTAAGAAAAAAGAAAAGTAAAAAAATGGATAGAAATCGTAAGGTTGCAATGTGATTTTTAAATCAGATATTTGACCTAAATCCATTTTCATGAGATCAATATAGGAAAAATCGATATCTATGACAGGTTATTTGTGAAGGAGGAGGATCTCATACCAAATAATTGAAAATTTCAGTTTATATGGGATATGAATCATATCCATCTCAAATAACAATAAATTTCATATCATTTGTTATGGGATAAAAGCCTCATCGCAAAATATTTTAGCATAGAGAAGAATGCAAGAAATAGTTATTTTAGACAGAATTATAAATTCCATCACAAATAATGATTTCTGCAATGAGAGTCACTCCCATCAAAAAAAAGTAGTGAGTTGAAAAAAAAACATTGAAATAGAATAGTATTTGTGATGGTAGTAAGCATTCCATCGTAGATACTTTCTTGACTTAGTAACAAATAGGTATTTATAGTGGGTATCATCGGTGATGAGTGACCAAATTTGTTTCAAATTTTATTTTGATCATTGCCAAAAGTATTTACAGTGGAAACTATTTGTGAAAAGTTTTGTTCCAAATACTATTATTTGAAATGGAAATTACATCAAAAATAGTATTTCGCAAATAATATAACCCATATAAGGCCCCCCCGCCACCATTCTTTTATCACAAGTTCAAAACTCCTCTTACAGTTTCTCTCTAATTTATCTTCGGTTATGTTTTAATTTCTACATAGAATTTCTATAGAGACCTCTTCAGTATCACATCTCTGTTTTAATTCCAGTATAGTTTCGTTTTCAAGGTATTTATTTTAAACTTCTTAATTGTTAGTTTTTTTAATATCTTTTCGTAACATTTAGGAATAATTTATTGGAATTAGTAGTAGTTGATATTAATTATTGATTATTTTTACAAATCAGTAATATTTATCAATATTTATTAATAATTACTATTAATTAGTTAATAATTAGTAATAATAACTGTAATTTGTAATATTTAATAGTAAAAAATAAAAATTTGTAATAATTGGCAATAATTAGTAATAATTAACAAAAATTAGTAATAATTAACAATAATTTGTAACAATAAAGAATAATTAACTAAAATTAGTAATAATTAGTAATAATTAATGAAAATTAGTTATAACTAAAAACTATTAATAATAATTAGTAATAATTTTCAAAAAAATAGTAATAATTAATAATAATTACCCATAATATTAATAATTATCATTAATCATAATTAATTAGTAATTATTATCATTAATTAGTAATGATTAGTAATAATTAATAATAATTCATAATAAAAAATTATAATTATCAATAATTAGTAATAATTACCAAAAATTAATGATAATTTGTAACAATTAGTAATAACTGGTAATGATTAGTTAGGATTTGTAATAATTTGTAATAATTTTTAATAACTACATATAATTAGTAAAATTAATTTTAAATACCATTAATTATGGATAATTAGTAATTAATAGTATCACCAAAATGGCGTGAAACATATGTTATAGCCAACGTTCCTGAAATATATTTATAATAAAATAATAACAAACTATAGGGGGATGGGAAATGAAATTTAGTGAAAAAACACTTCACAAAGAGCAATCATATATTGGATTGACCATCGCCACTACCTCTCGGATGATGACCCCTCTATGTTTTGGGTTGTTTCCATGTCTCATCCTCCACTTCAAGGTAAATTTTTTTATCGAGTGTGTTGGGATCATTAAGAGAACTAGCATCCTTCTCTTCAGATAGACTTGAGACCTTCGATACTACCTTCTCTGTACCTGAGAATTGTCCTTTTACATTGATAACCTCTTGAGCATTGCCAAATTCCTCACAGAAAAATTCTCTACAATTAGACCTATTTAATATGTCAAGAAAACTAAATTTACCAAAGACTAGTGGATTCATCTCTTTAGAAAATAGAAAACTGCCAGCTTCCATCGGATAGGGCCTCTCTATATTATGATAGGCCCCCCATCGCCCTTTCACATCATTATGAGTGTTCTACCTCACAAGCCTAATGGAATCACCCACCTGTGCAGACACAACTCCTTACTCCAAGACACCCTTCGAAACAATCATATTTATATCACTAGTTTTAGTAGCTTGTGTGAAGTAATATGGTCCTTCATTTTCATTGGAAATACATACAGTACTGTATTTCTTCCTAGATTTATCTATCAATGGAATTTTACCATCAATCTTTTTCATTCCCTTACGATTCCTTAAGGTAATTAATTTCTCTTTCCTCTATTGAAAACATGCAACTTATTCTGAAATAATTTCACCTTTAGAAATATTTGTACCATGGCTCTGGACATTAGAATACTCCTTCACTATATCAACCCATGTTCAACGGACCTTCCCCAATGCAATTGAGATACCCTTCAAAGGCCTTGCTTTAGCAGATGTCATTGCAACCTTCCTCTTCACCTCAATCGGTTGAACTCTAGGATCAACCTTCTTATAAACTCCCATTAGAATAGACGGAAGTGATGAAAAACAAACATATGCACCAATAGAATTCCCATGCCCAAAAGAGAACTTTCACATATAACCAAAATTGTCATAGACCTTCAAATTGTAGATGGTGTAAGAAACCTTTTTGTGACATGCCTCATTGACATGTCCAATAGTCTGGAAAATCCTGCAAATAAGTGTATTTTCTCATACACTACAGTAAGATAAAAAACTCATTTTTGGAATAGAAAAAACAAAATTTTGAATGTGTTTCATGTTGAGGTCAAACTCCACCAAAAAATGTGAAAATTGACTAAATCCAGCTTTTTCCATTGCTCGATCAAGTTTCATTGGGGACCCAATCACTGAGGCAATTTCCAACAGGATCCCCGGATTACACAAAATCTAGTTCAAGCCATAAATTCGAACCTAGACCCATGTCCTAGAGTTCTGAATTGAGAAGGGATTGAACTAATGATCTCAATCCAGGATGCAGAGTATACCTGGCCTGAGAAAAATCAGTCCAAGCCCCAGGATTCTCATTTCATCTCCTCCGATAGAAATAAAATAAGGTAGTATCTACATATTATTGATATACATTTCTAATCCTAGAATCCCCAAACATTTGAAATTTAGCACTACATATCTTCAATATTCTATGGATTTTGTCCTGAAGGTATAGTTGTTCTTACGATAACCCAAAATTTAAAAAGTTTCAACCTACCAAGGATCAACTCACTACTACAAAACCTACATATAGCAGCGTTGGAATTTATCTACATTCATAAAATTAACTAATAAATTCCATATTTATAAATCCAAAAAAAATCGTTGATAAAATGAACCGGTTATCAGTACTTCTTTTTTAGCGCTGATAAAAGGTAACATTTATCAGTGCATTATTTTAGTGCTAATAAAGGAAACATGTATCAACACTTTATTCTTTGCGTTAATAAGAGGCATACTTTATCAGCACTTCTTTAGGGTTGATAAAATCTTCCATTCATGAGCATTTTTTTAGTAATAATCGAGGTCTAGAATAAAATAATAAATTAAAAAAATAAAAATAAAATGTATAAATTAATAAAAATATGAAAAATTTTATTAATTAAATAATTATTGATAAAAATGAATAAATTTCAAATACATATATATATATATATTAAAAATATTAATAAAGAGTATACATTAAATATAGATATATAAAATTAATAAGTATAATATATATAAAATTTTAATTAAAGACATATGAATGTCTTATTCATTTTTAAAGTTGTTTGATTTTCAATTTAACCTATATTAAACACTGTGTGTTTCATTTATTCCACATACATACATACATATATACACATATATATATAGATTAATTCATTTTCAAACACAAACACACACACAAATATATTAAGCAATATATAGAAACACATACAACTAATATTTATATAATTTATTCAAATTTTAGTATATTTTAGAATGTAATTATAACATGATACATTTAATATATACTATTTTTGTAATCGGACAATTTTATTTATTTTTTTACTATACTACAGTTAGGGTATTCATTTTTAATGTTTTTTTAATTTATTTTTGAATTTTTTCATTTGTTATTATATATTTATATATATTTCTATACTATGTTTTAGTATTTTCAATGTGTATTCATCCAATTCAATATATATATATATATATCCATAATTTATTAATAAATTATATTAGATCAAAATAAACTTATCCATTTTTCAATATTTTTAAAGTGTACTCATTTTGAATTGTTCAATTTCATTCATTTTTAAAATGCATTTATCTTAGATTATATATCCCTTAACAATGTTAAAAATATATTTTTAAATAAATATTTATATATAAATATATCTATAAATGTATATTTACTTTATTAATAATTAGTATAAATAAATAATTATTATTATAATTAATTAATTAATTTTTTAAATTAAGAAATTCTCTAATTATAAGTAAATAATTATATATATTTAAATAAGTATAAAATTATAAGAAATTTATTTAAATAATTATAATTACAAAACTATTAACAGCACTAATAAATCCCTGTTTAAATATATATTTATCATCTCTGAAACATTAGCACTGATAAATATGTCTTATATGAGTGACTTTTTTGAAGTTATAAAGTTTTATATTTATCAGTGCTAAAAAATCACTGATAAATACTCCTTTTATCAACACTGATTAAAGGGATATTTATCCATTATTTTCTAAAAGCACTGTTAAATGTGTCCCAGTCTATTTAAAAAACCCAATCCATGACTCAGTCACTCATGATTCTCATGTTCTCGTGAAACTTGTCTGTTGTCGGTGTGAATCAACTACATTCTCTCATATTAATCAAGGCTAAAATCCATTGTATGTTATTTCCTACTCTTCCTCTATCATTGTTTGATGTTTATGTTTTTTGCTTTTTCATTGTTATTAAACAAGAATAATCCTACATCTCTTCTCATCGCTACAGAAAGATAGTGAGTATGGTTCTATTTCTTCTTCTACTTTCATATATATTTAAATGTCCAGCCCATTTTTCTCTAGAGACACACGTAGATGGTTTAATATACTGTTAATATTAACAATTAGACCTCTCATCCCCCCTTGGTTTTCTCTTCATTGGAATAATATAGGGTTACAAATACAAGTTAGTTTCTCAAATTTAATTCATCTTATATACTAGATTATAGATTAGAATGGCTTAATTATGAGGGTTTTTTAGGATTAGGGGATACCAAGTTGTGGCCCTCATTTATGGATGATGAACATATAGGTACCAAGGTAAGTGTAAAAATCATTCAAACATGTTTTGTGGGTTTTTGTTATTCATTGAAATTGTAACACCCCAAGCTTCCACAATACGCTTCTCTTTCAATAATGCAATAGCATGCATTGTACGCAAGTTCGAGATTCTAACACACCGCGACCAATCAAAATAGCCATTATGAATAGTAATACCCACTTTTTGAAATTTTATATATTTTATATTTCAAAATGGACTTCATTTTTGGATTCTGAATATTGAAATTAGCCTATGTTGAATTTTTGGTATTTTTCTGAGAACATCCATTTTTTATGAATAGTGAAAAATACTTAAAAACAATTTTTTTAATCAAAATAATTTATAGTGATAAATTATAATATTTAGTGGTTTTAAAGTAAAATTAGAATATATTTTTACCATTTTATCCAATGTTGGTCATTAGAATTAATTTCACTTTGATATTGGACCTAAACAATTGTCAATCTTTTGATATATATTGATTCTTAAAAACATGCTATTTGTTGTGACAGCGGGAATTAATTATAAAATTAATTAATGCAACTTATATGTTTGTAATTTTTTAAAATAGAAATCATTTTTGAATTCGGAATATCAATTATAGCTTAGGGTAAAATTTTGTCATTATTCTGAAAAACTTCAATTTTTGATGAATAGTGAAACCACTAAGTGGTAGTTAAAAAACTGATTTTTCAATTAAATGAAACATTACCACTTCTGTGATTTGATTTTCAAAAATCTGACATACATTTTTATCATTAGGAAGTAAATTTTGGTTCAATGGGATTAAAATAATTTTTTGGTTAATAGTAACTTTTAAGTTTAATTAATCGCGATTAAAGGTAATTAGTGTAATTTAAGGTAAAAATAATGATATAATATTATTAAATTACCTTTACACTTGTCCTACACTTATTTGGTGAGTCATGGCCGACCAAGAAAATCCATGGGTCAACTTTGGGACCCCATGGAGCCACTTGGGTAAGAAAATGACATTAATAACTTTTTATTTAAAGTAAAAATAAAATTGTCACAAACATGTGTTGTTTTACTGAAACAATTATTACATGGGGTTATATAAGTTAACATTTCGACTATAAATAATAATTGGAAATATAAAAAGATTTCCTACATCATGATAGTTTTTTTATAATTTTTATACATTAAATAAATTAAATTTTTTGTGACACCATGCTGATGCAGCGATTACCTCATAATTAACGATTTAAATAAAATGAAAAGATAATGTAAAATATAAGACTTACACTTGTCAAAAACCTATTGGATGAGTATATTTCGAACCCTTATCACATTATCCTCGAAATTTAGAATTGTGGGACCTTTAAAATCCGAAAGTCATTATATAATAAAGTAACATTTCTTCACTTTCCAAAAGTACCCCTCCCCTCCTCTTATAAAAGGCCCCCACCTCTACCACCTTATTCACACCATCAAGCCATTTGGATTGGCCAAACTCTGGAAAAATACTCTCCCAACTTCCCTATATTACTCCTATAAGCCTCACTCTGGGCAGAAGTCTTCCCAAGGAAGCCTTTGGCTCAAATCAAAAAGAGTTACCCGATTTTAAGGTAATGTCTTCTTTTTGTTATTCTGTTTTATTTTGCTTCTCCAACCCCTTAAACTATTTTTATTCCTTTATTTTGTAAAAACACCCATATATTCAATATACTAGGATGTTTTTATTCGAATTATTTTATTTACACTTACACACGCCTTCGTCTAATGGTTAAAGAACATACTGTTTCTGGGGTTGGCGAATTTCTGCCTCACAAAACGATGATTCTTCAATATTCTTTTAACACATCTCATGGTGGCCATTAATATGTAAATATATTTATATATGATATATATTATGTTTATGTTTTCCTTATTCTTCTGTATTTCTCATTTATGTCATACCATTATGATTTCCATTATGGGTAAACGCGATAATTTCATTTTAGGAAGTGCGGACTACCGCCCCCTCAAAGTGATTTGAATCGTTAACTCTATATGTGGGATGTATAAAGGATGGAGTAAATGATATTATATATGATATTATACTGGAATTATAATATAACTTTATATCATTCAATTAAATATGAAATAGAAATTAAACTAGCATTCATGCTTACGTACGACTTACCGTCTCCATGAACGATGCATTTCATTTCTTACCTCTAAATGTTAGGTAATATTATGAATGAATGTATATACTAGATATATATGATATATATGATATCTACATCATGAATATGATTCTGTAGATAATGGATATTTTACCACATGAACAACTTTTAATTATAATAAGTTTATTGTTGACTCAAGTGCCAAAGATCAACAAAACGACCGTTATTAACTTAAATGACTACATAATGTTCATAACATGGTAAGAAGTGATATAAAAGGAATAATGAACTTCAAAAAGGTTCTTAAGAAAGTATAGATTAACTCTAATTTATTATTCATGAGATTAAAGAACGGTCGAGTGAAGTCGGTCACGAGGTAAGGGAACTTCTTAACCCAATTTTCGTTCTTTGGGTTAGTTTCCAACTTTAAAATTATGTCATGATATTATTAGGTCAAATCTTGTATTTGTACTTTCATTATGTGTACTTATAGTGAATACACATAATAGATCTATTTTATTTAAAAAATTGTCTTTGTAAGGGACTTCTTCTCAATCGCCTTTCATTGAGACATATTTTGTTTTATACACAACTTTGTTTTATACGGTGTATAAACACCTTTGACTTTTAATTTTATTCAAAAGGAATACTTTTATACGAAGCGTTTTACTAAACGACAAATGGGAATGTTTTTTTTGTCGTACATATGTGGTGACAATGACTTCTCCATCTCCGTGACCATTATTTGGGTTTCGGATACCTCTATAAGCCATAACTTTTTTAAAATGAAAAATAATTACAAAGTTTTAATTTTCATTTATTTTGGTATTGAAAATGGTTTTGAAAGTGTTTTTTTATATCAATGTGTTGTATTTATATCTTGTGATTAAAATGTGGAAATTTTATGTTTCCTTTATGCATGTTTTTCTGTGATATGATTATATTATGGTTTATGATATGTTTAAACCTGTTCATATGAAGAATGTGTTGGTCTTAATAAGTGACGGGTGAAGCCCGCTATAGCTCCTTGATGCAGCGATAAGTCTCATGAGACAAACTAGTGTCTTGGCATGAGGCCTTGAAAAAATCTTATTTGTAGTCTTGGCATGAGGCCTTGGCTATGTGGTTATGATAGTCTGGAATTATGCATTCCATAATTATGAAAGTGGTTATTGATATTGTATGTGATTATACGACCAGTAGAATAACCACGTGAATAAGTAAATGGAATTATTTTAGTTTACTTTTGCTATTTTATACTGATGTTCAAGTTTAAAAGTTTTTTGTTTTAGTTATACATTGCCTTAAATGTTTATTTTTATTTATAAAAGATTCTGCTATATTGGTAACCTTACTGAGCATCTGATCTCACCCCTTTCAATGTTTTAATATTTTCCAGGATGTGAAGAATTATTTTATGAATGACCCGCAGGGATAGTCAGAAGGGGATATGATTGTGGACTATGGAGACCATGTTATTGTAGTTTTTCACTTTATGTTGTAATGTAACGTTTATGAATGTATCTACTGTTTACAAGGCTACTAAACTAATCGGTCTTTCGAGACTTGATCATTTTTTATCATGCCAATATGATGCAATAACGCACCGACTCTGGGTAACTGGGTTCAGGGCATTACAGTTGGTATCAGAGGTAGTTTAGTACTAACCTTGGAAGATAGATTTAGATTAACTCTGATTAGAGCACATAGCCCTAAGATAGACTTTGAGGATTAGTATAGAAAAACTTCCTAGAATTTTGGTATTATAGAGATTTTGTGAGTTTTCCGAGCAATACATCCATGTCTAGATACGAGCAGGTAGAGGTGGATCTGGCATAGATGTACCTAGGGGTAAAACCCGAAAACATTGCTTTAAGCTAGACTCGAACGGGAACTAGTGCACGACAATGGGCCTTGCTGCACTATTGGTTACGACACTCCCGGGGGATATTCTTAGGATAATTCTCATTTTTTTACACACCATTATGAAGGGTTATGTGTATATACTTTCTCAAAGAAAACATTTTTATGATTATGGATTATATCCACAAATATTTCAATTTATGTTAAGTGTTTTACAAGTATGGAATTATGTATTTTGATTCATAAACTAATCTAGTTTATGCCATTGTTTAGAAATGGCGCCTAGTGGGAGGAATGGAAACCATATCAATGCACGCACTCTATGTAGGGATTTCCCTCCTTCTCAAGATAATTATAGTGGAGTTGGACATAAAAATGATGCTCATCAACTTATCACTATACTAGGACAACTCACTCAGGTTATGAATAGTAACCTTACTCATATGGAGCACCCTGATCCACAATGTGGAGGATCAATGTTAGATCGCTTCATGAGGCAACAACCGCCAATATTTAATGGGGTTAAAAATCCAATAGTAGTTGAGCAATATAAAAACTCCTTAGAGAAAATATTCCACGCCTTGGGGAGTATCAAAAGGGAGAAGGTTGTCATGGCAGTTTATTTCCTCGCTTGAGATGCCGATCAATGGTGGTTGTTGGTTCAAAACAAAAAGGAAGATGAATAAGTATCATGTATTGAATGGAGGGAGTTTAAGAAAATTTTCTTAGACAAATACATTCCACATGACCATCGAGCAGATATGGAAAGGCAATTTCTAAGTCTGAGGGAGAAGGAGGATGAGAATGTCGCAATGTATGAGGCAAACTTTACAAGGTTAGCAAGACATGCTGCAGATTATATACGTAACCCAAGAAGTTATATTGATTGTTTCTTTGATGGGTTAAAACCATTTCTCCATCGAGCATTAGTATCACAATATTTCTCAACATACGAAGATATAGTCTCATGTTCTATCAAGACAGAAAAATAATTCTCTAAGTCTTATGACAACAATGTTAAGCAAGAGAAGAAGAGAACGGTGGAAAAAGAGACAGATAAAGGGAAAAAGGGAAAGAAGGAATTCCCAGTATGTGATAATTGTGGGAATAATCACCCTGGTACTTTCCTAAAAGTAATGCAAGTTTATTATAAATGTGGAGAAAAAGGTCACCAGGCTCGTGATTACAAGTGAAAGAAAGAGGCTATCAATGTTGAATACTACAATTGTAGGGAAATGGGGAATTATGAAAATGAATTTCCGAATCCTCAGGGAAACTTACCTCAAAAAAGGCCAAGGGATCAAGGACAATCATATGTTGTTACTATAGTGGAAGTTGAATAATTAATGTATTGGTGCTTTTGGAAACAAGAATTATATTCTGGTTATAAGAATAATGTGATATATATAAGGATTGTACTGTAGTACTTGTTGTTTTCATTAAGGTTTTCATATGATGAAGGTAATAATATTTTTAGTATATGATAATAAGAGAAACTTTACTTTGTTTGGGGAATCTGATGAATTGATTTTGGAATTTAGAGACCTTTTAGAGAAAGTCTGGACAGAGGTATTTTGGATAACTATAAAGGTTGGAATGAATTAAGTTGAACTTTGGATACTATTGTTTAAGGTTAAAACATTTATGAATATTATTTTTGGAATATTATAATACTATAGTTTTAGGAAAAGGACAACCAGTAGGTTGGGAGATAACCCATCACGTCGGACAATGCTGTAGGAATCTAACCCACAACCATAGTGCGACAGGCCTTTATTACCTACCACTAGCCTACAGGAAATCCCTAGTTATTACAAAATTGTTTTCCTAATCTAAATGGTATGTGTTAATATTTGGAACCTTATACAATTATGATAAATAGAATATTTTTAGTTCTATTAACTTTTGGAGTGAATGATGGGTTTGTGGTAAACATTTATTAATGAATGAGTGTCTACATGACAAGTTTGTATATTTCCTTACGTTCTTAGTAAATCTCCTAAATAAATTCCTCAAATTTATGAAAGGTAACTTAAAACAAAAATGTTTTCGGTTAACTTTTCCAACTGGGGATTCAATGAACGTTTAACCAATCATAGGTTTGTGATTTTCTTGAGGATAACTTTCTATTAATCATGTTTTCTACAACTCTCCATCAGACCTTGATGATTTTTTTTCTCCCATGTCCATATTTTCCTAGAATCATAGTATGGGCTATCTCGGGTGACCTTTGTACGTCTCTTTCTTTCTTTTAAAGTTATATTTTTATTAACCTTATTTCCGATGTGGGTTTTTCACAAAGGTATTTTCTATTTTCAACCTTTTCTTTTCAAAGAAAAAAATCAAATTGTGAGGATGCAATTTATTGAAGGAGGGTATAATGTAACACCACGAGCTTCCACGATACTCTTCTCTTTCAATAATGAAATAGCTTGCATTGTACGCAAGTTCGAGATTCTAACACACCGTGACCGATAAAAATAGCCATTATGAATAGTAATACCCACTTTTTGAAATTATATATATTTTATATTTCAAAATGGACTTCATTTTTGGATTTGGAATATCGAAATTAGCCTATGTTGAATATTTGGTATTTTTCTAAGAACTTCCATTTTTTTATGAATAGTGAAAAATACTTAAAAACAAATTTTTTAATAAAAATAATATATAGTGATAAATTATACTATTGAGTGTTTTTAAATTAAAATTCGAATATATTTTTACCATTTTATCCAATGGTGGTCATTATAATTAATTTCACTTTGAAATTGAACATAAAAAATTATCAATCTTTTGATATATATTGTTTCTTAAAAACACGCTATTTGTTGTGATAGTAGGAATTAATTATAAAATTAATTAATTCAACTTATATGTTTGGAATTTCTTAAAATATTCATCATTTTTGAATTAGGAATATCAATTATAGCTTAGGGTGAAATTTTGTCATTGTTCTGAAAAACATCAATTTTTGATGAATAGTGAAACCACTAAGTGGTAGTTAAAAAACTGATTTTTTGTTCAAATGAAACATTACCACTTCTGTGATTTGATTTTCAAAAATCTGACATACATGGTTGTCATTAGAAAGTAAAATGTGGTTCAATGGGATTAAAAAAAATTTGGTTAATAGTACCTTTAAAGTTTAATTAATCGCGATTAAAGGTAATTAGTGTTATTTAAGGTAAAAATAATGATATAATAATATGAAATTACCTTTACACTTGTCCTAAACTTATAGGGTGAGTCTTGGCCGACAAAGACAATCCATGGGTCAACTTGGGGACCCCAAAGGGCCACTTGGGTAAGAAAATGACATTAATAACATTTTATTTAAAGTAAAAAAATAAAATTGTCACAAATATGTGTAGTTTTACTAAAACAATTATTACATGGGTTTATATAAGTTAACATTTAGACTATAAAAATTCATTGTAAATATAAAAATATTTCATACATCATGATATTTTTTTATAATTTTTAGACATTAAATAAATTAAATTTTTTATGACGCCATGATGATGCAGCGATTACCTCGTTAATTAACGATTTAAATAAAATGAAAAGATAATGTAAAATATAAGACTTACACTTATCAAAATCCTATTTTATGAGTATATTTATAACCCTTATCACATTATCCTCGAAATTTAGAATTGTGGGACCTTTAATATTTGAAACTCATTATTTAATAAAGTAACATTTCTTGACTTTCCAAAAGTGCCCCTCTTCTCCTCTTATAAAAGTCCCCCACCTCTACCACCTTATTCACACCATCAAGACATTTGGATCGGCCAACCTCTATACAAATACTCTCCCAACTTACCTATATTACTCCTAGAAGCCTCACGTTGGGCATAATTCTTCCCAAGGAAGCCTTTGGCTCAAATCAAAAAGAGTTACCCGATTTTAAGGTAATGTCTTCTCTTATGTTATTTTGATTTATTTTGCTTCTCCAACCCCTTAAACTATTTTTATTCCTTTATTTCGTAACAACACCAGTATCTTCAATATACTATTATGTTTTTATGAGAATTATTTGATTTACACTTACACACGCCTTCGTCTAATGGTTAAAAAACATATTGTTTCTGTGGTTGGCGAATTTCTGCCTCACGAAATGATGATTTTTCAATCTTCTTTTAACACCTATCATGGTGGCCATTAAGATGTAACTATATTTATATATTATATATATTATTTTTATGTTTTTTTACGCTTGTTTATTTCTCATGAATGGAATACCTTTATTATTTCCATTATCGGAAAACACGATAATTTCATTTTAGGAAGTGCGGACTACCACCCCCTCAAAGTGATTTGAATCGTTAATACCTTATGTAGGATGTATAAAAGATAGAGTAAATGATATTATATATGATATTATACTGTAATTATAATATACCTTTATATCATTCCATTAAATACGAAATAGAAATGAATGTAGCGTTCATGCGTACGTACGGCTTACCGTCTCCAAGAATGGTGCATTTCATTTCTTACCTCTAAATGTTAGGTAATATTATGAATGAATGTATATACTGGATATATATGATATATATGATATCTACATCATGAATATGATTCTAGAGATAATTTATATTTTACCACATGAACAACATGTAATTATAAGAAGTTTATTGTTGACTCAAGTACCAAATATCGAAAAAACAACCGTTATTAACTTAAATGACTATATAATGTTCATAAATGTTGGGAAAAAATCCGTCAAGGTATCATTGAAGCATTTTTTAGGTGATTGTGTTTGTTGACAAAGTGGACATCTGAGTTGTGATTGTTGACAAAGAGGATTTCATGGTGGAATGTCGATTTTAAGAGCTGAGGTCAACGATCCATGTTTGAGTCAAGAACGTCGATAAAAGGAATGGATGATCTGGAGGCGGTACAAAAGAACAGATACAAGGTGGCGTCGTTTTCCAGTGTTTGCTAAATTTTTGGGCCTGAAAATCGGCAAATGAAGAAAAGTGTTTTTGGCAAAGGGACTTGCGCGTCGTGGACATGGAGTATAGGAAACTTGCGCGCCATATGTTTTTCAAGATCAGAAGATCAAAATATGGATAAGGAAATAGGTTCACGCAAGTTTGGGAGTTGGTCGCGCAAGTGTCTAAAAGGAGAGAAGACTTGCGCACCGAGATTGGGTCGCGCAGGTGACTTGCGCGCCGTCGCGCAGGGTGGTCAGACTGCCTATAAATACTGGACCACCCCTCCTCATTTTTTACTAGAGTTCAAACGAGAGCTCCCGTCGCGCAGGTGTGGTGGTCGCGCAAGTGGTGTGTGTGGTCGCGCAGGTGGGAGTTGCGCGCCAGAGGTTGAAGTTGTGCGCCGGTGTTAGAAGTTGCGCGCCGGTTGGCAGTTGCATGCTAATATTGGTTTGGGCGTAAAAGGGAGAGAGTCGCGCAAGTTTGGAGTTGAGGAAGCTTGTGTCGCGCAAGTTTCACAGGAGGACTTGCGCGCCCGTTGTGACTTGCGCGCCGATACTTGCGCACCGTGATTGACTTGCACGCCAAGTAAGGCTTTGTTCCAGCGGTGCTTCTCGGACTGCGTGGAAGCTGGAAGTTTGCCTGATACCTTCGGTGCAAAGAGATATTCATCTACGGGTGAAAGTTGCACTTCAACAGAGCATCTACACACAGAGGAAGATGCATTCATTCATGAAAATGAAGAGACCTACAGGTCTATAAACTGTGAGTGGATTTCTTCCAAGAGCAGTGAGCTTAGGAAGAGGAACAAGGTGATCCTCTCCACCGGCAGTGAGCCAGAGAGAGAGAAACAGGGAGGGACCCTTGGGAAAGCAGTGAGCTTACCCTAAACATTGTAAAGGCAGTGAGCCTGGGCATAGAAGTGATCTAGCCCGAACTTTGTATCCACATCTAGTGAAGAATAGTGGAATTTGGTACGACCGGCAACTTGTCAGCGTATGCTCCTTGGACGTAGCCCAGTGAGGGTGAACCAAGTAAAAATCTCTGTGTCTCTCTGTTTGCTTCCTTGCATTGAATTAAAAGCATCATCATTAGATAAAGAAGTAAAGAAGTGATCACAGTTTACACACAAGAGCAAACAAAGTGACCCTTGTAATAAAGAGGTCAAGATCCAGTGGGGTAGGAAGAACTTTGAAAAAAGAATATCCATACCCTGATTCACCCCCCCTCTCAGGGTATACAGGCCCCTACTGGTCCTAACAATAAATTTTTAATAAGTGATATAAAAGGAATAATTAACTTGAAAAAGGTTCTTAAGCAAGTAGAGATTAACTCTAGTTTATTATTCATGAGATTAAATAATGGTTGACTGAAGTCGGACACGAGGTAAGGGAACTTCTTAACACAATTTTCGTTCTTTGGGTTAATCTCCTACTTTCAAATTATGTCATGATATTATTATGTCAAATATTGAATTTGTACTTTTTTTATGTGTACTTATAATTAATACACATAATAGATCTATTTTATTCAAAAAAAGATCTTTTTATGGGACTTCGTCTCAATCTCCTTCCATTGAGGCATATTTTGTTTTATACACAACTTTATTTTATATAGTGTATAAACACCTTTTACTTTTACATTTATTCAAAAGAATTCTTTTTATATGAAGTGTTTTACTAAAAGACAAAAGGGAATGTTTTTTTTTTGTCTTACGTATGCGGTGACAATGACTTCTCCACCGTCGTGACCATCATTTGGGTTTCGGCTTCCTCTACAAGCCATAACTTTTTTAAAATGAAAAATAATTACAAAGTTTTAATTTTATTTTATTTTGGTATTTAAAATGGTTTTGAAAGTGTTTTTTTATATCAATGTGTTGTATTGATATCTTGTGATTGAAATGTGGAAATGTTATGTTTCTTTTATGCATGTTTTATGTGATATAATTTTGTTATGGTTTATGATATGTTTAAACCTGTTCATATGAGTAATGCATTGGACTTAATAAGTGATGGGTGAAGCCTGCAATAGATCCTCGATGCATCGGTAGGTCTCATGAGACAAACTAGTGTCCTGGCATGAGGCCTTGACAAAATCTTATTTTTAGTCTTCGAACGAGGCCTTGGATATGTGGTTATGATAGTCTGGCATTATGCATTCCATCATTATGAAAGTGGTTATTGATATTGCATGTGATTATTCGACCAGTAGAATAACCATGTGAATAAGTAAATGGCATTATTTCATTTTACTTTTTCCATATTATGCTAAAGTTAAAGTTTAAAAGGTTTTTGTTTTAGTTATACATTTCCTTAAATGTTTATGTTTATTTATAAAAGCTTCTGCTATATTGTCATCCTTACTGAGCATCTGAGCTGACCCCTTTCAATGTTTTAATATTTTCCAGGATGTGAAGAAGTATTTTATGAATGACCCACATGGATAGTCAGAAGGGGATATGAGTGTGGACTACGGAGACCATGTTATTGTATTTTTTCACTTTATGATGTAATGTAACGTTTATGAATGTATCTTGTGTTTCCAAGGATAATAAACTAATCGGACTTTCGAGACTTGATCATTTGTGATCATGCCAATGTTACGCAATAATGCACCGAATCTGGGTAACTGGGGTCGGGGCGTTACATAAATTGTTAAACCATGAAATGGGTTATTTGGATTTATGATTTTGATGAATAATTTTTTATTTAATTCAAAAAAAATTTGAATTAATTAGTCATGTTGCAAATAATATTTTAGTGATGCGTGTTGTTAGAGTTTTGTTTTTTATTTAATTCAAGATTATTATTAATATTTACCCAGTTATGGTGTATGATTAATGTTTTATCATAGAATATGATTTATTTGTGGTGATACCTCTCTCTAATATTATATTTTATAACTAATAATGTAATTATAAGTCATAAAGTATGATGTTATTAGAGGTAATTATAGATCTACTTCAAGAGATGTGGTATAATTTTCAATGACAAGAAGAATCTATGGTTCCTCTCTAAGATTTTATGATAATATATCATAATAATAAATTTATGATTGAATTGAATCGATTCATTTAATTTATAAGTTTAATGAAAATCAAGATCAAAACTGAGTATAAGTTAAAAAATTCACCCTTTAAAGGGATAACTTTTATTAGAGGGATCTTATGGTGGATTAAAAAATATTCAATATTCGAAGGTCAGCAATCCTTGAGTACACGGAAGTGATTTCTAATGTAGGTGGGGTGAGATTCATTTTTTCAAGACCATTATAGTGAAGGTACTCCAATTCCTCTTCAATTGATGAAATGTTTTGAGTGATTCCATTAGTGTAGGTTTCTAGGACACTTTAATCCTTAGACACATGATTGTCTTCCATATCTTGATAATGGATTGGACTCCCTCATTCAAACTAGCTTTTCTCTCATCATTGTGGTTCCAAAGTTCATTGATGAAATACCTCCCAGACTGTGATGGCATGAAGGCTAGTTTGAAAGAGGGAATGAGTAGCCTCAAATCCATCATCAAGAGATGGAAGACAATCAAGTGTCTGATGAAGGATTAAATAAAGCTAGTGGAGGTTATTTTTACTGTAGTATTGAAGTATTATATCTTGGTTCAAGACCGTAACAATTTTAAAGAAAGATGGATTTAATTGTGGACATTTATGCATGGATTATATTTCATTGTTATTATTCAAGAGAAATTAAATGTTTGACTAATCATGCAGACAATGTCTTCTGAACATGACGATGTTTCCAATCTTGAGAAAGAAAAAACTATTGATTATGAAACTATGTAATTATTAGGGGCTCAACATCATGTTGATGAAAAAAAATAATCCAAAACAAGAACGACACAACATCACAGTTTTGAATAAAATGATCAAGTCATGAAGTCGTGATATAAAATTTTAGGTTGGTTGGAATCAATGCAGCAAACCTATTGACCCAAAAAATTCAATATTCATCCGTTATCTTGGGGTCACAATGAGGTTGAATGTGGCAATTTATATTGACTCATGGAACTACATCTAACCTATGATGAATGAAATATTTTGGAAAGATATAATGGTAATGTTACAATACACTTTCTCTATTTTACTAAAAATTATATAATTAAACATTGATTTAGTTTTAATTGTTCCTTACAAACTTCATTAATTTTAGAAAACTTCCATAATAAAATTATCTTAATGGCCACTGGAAAAGCCTATAGAGGCTTCCGGACACTTATGATGAAGTTACATCTTATGGATGCTAAGGGGAAAATATGCCCCACCCACCATTTTATTATGCACACATTATAAAGTAGAAAACATGGACTGCTTTTAGTAATCATCGCAATGAGAAATAATTTCAGGTGCATTGCAGTCAATAATATATTATTTGATATTGTTAATTTTTTTCTAACTTGATTCAAAATTGTTAATTTATGAAATAACAAAAGAGTACAGAAAATAAATAGCATTCATTAAAACCAGTGTACCCATATCACAAAGGAAGGGGTACGCTTCATTATAGATTTAATTAAAATACATTTTAAATCAACAACAAAAGTTTAATTATGTGAGATGAAACAACATATGTTCCATTGTTTATATGCAGATTAATGAATCAAAATCTGAAGCCACTTTCATCCCACGTCATGTGCTATGGAAGAAGGTTCGTGTAAATAAGGAAGGTATATTATTTGATAAAGACACGAAATCAGTATTGGAATAATGTGTAAGTATGAAATAATTGTAATTAATTATGATATATAACAATATTACATAAAATAAATATTTTCATATTTTTTATATGGTTTAGACACAATAACCAGAAAAGGTCGTACCAGAAGAAAAGTGACTTTCAGTAGCTTTGAAGCAGCCTGAACAATATGTTCATGTTAGAGGATTATGTTTTATAGTCTATCCTAAAACATATTTACTGAAGATAAAACCACATAAATATACATATAATATAATGAGATTAATGTAGAAATAAATAGTCTCACTGCAATATATTATTTTTCAGTGTAGTTTTACAAACCAATGTATAAGAAAATATCAATGTGAACCAGTGGTGTAGTAAAGATCCACACAAGATCCAAATGATCCCACTAGCTTTGAGGTTATTCATTCCCCCCAAACCATAACCATGGTAATCAATTTTTTCATTACTCTTTTTCCTAAATTTGAATCAAACAACTTCTGATAAATTTATATTACTAAAATTTTGCAGGGTGTAGTTGTTTGTGATTTTTATCTTCTAACACCCATAAACCACCGTGTTGTGAGGGGCACAATGTATAATTTCTTGGGAGACCAGCTAAAAAATCAAACCCTCCAAAAAGATCACATGAGAGTGGGGATTGAGGTAGCGTATGAGCCGAATGCTGAGTTGCATGCCCCACTTGATTATCTAGATATTAAAATGGTCCAAGCTTCTATTGGAGCTTTCATAGCATGGACGTTTGATCTTATAAAGATACATGTGTTATGTCTTCAACAAATTCTTTCATATGAAAAACATATAACAGTTGATGATAAAAATTCTAAAGTGAGGTGTGATATTATAGATGGATAAAGTGATGGAGAAATGAAAGGTTGAATCAATAAATCTAATGAATCAGCTAAGAAAACAAAATGAACTTTTGAGAGTACCTTCTCTCTACCAGTTCCATAGGAACATTTATTAACATTACGACTTCATGTAGAGACCACATTTAAAGATAAAAATGTGTCTTACATTCACTATGAAGTAGAAATATTTGGAGTTTCCATTATGTACGAAATTTGTCTTGATACTCTAAATGATATTCTCAATCATGAATGGTTGGGAATCTCAGTTTTGAATACACACGTAAGGTACATTTTCATAATACTTCTGTCCAAATAGTGAGATAAATATGTTTATTAAAGTTAACAACTATTCATATTTTTTATAGGTGTTTATATTACAACTATATAAAGGGAAGATCGCCCAAAGAACGATTTGGATTCATTAATCCCAGTATCATTTCTATATAAAAAATTACTTTGGATAAGGAAGAAATATATTATAAAAGAGAAGAGTTACTCCATGAATTTAATAAAAATGTATCAGACGACAAACTCTTTTTGATTCCTAAAATGAAAGGTTAAAACTCTATGATCTAATCACATAAAATAAATTTTTTATTTTATCATTACATAATTTTTTTTATGAAGTATTGCATGCTGATAACAATAAACATATACACCTCGATTATTTAATTTTTAGATTCAATGCATGGACTTCCATCCAAATGAACAAACATGATGTGTATTTTGATTATGTAATACACTAAAATAAACATTTTATAGATAAACATAGAATTATATACTCAGTATGTGTTTTAAATAGAATTTTTTATGATAGGGGAGTCTCTAAATACAGGCTAAATCACGGCATGAGGCTGGAATCTGAAAAGCTAATGGTTTTCGATTACTACTTATGGAAAAAAATTAAGGTATATATAGAAATATTTAGCTATCAAAAAAATTCAAACCAATTTACTTATTTTGGTTAATATTTCTATAATGTCTAAAACAATATAATAAAATTAATTGTAGATATTATATTAAAAAATTAATGAGAGAAATCATATAGCATAAAAACCCAACATCCCCCTATAGGTAATTTTTTAAGGTAATTACAACTTCATTAAATATATTTCATAATAGTATGTTTGTTTATATTTTCTCAGTACTATCAAGATTTCTGAATAAAAAATTATTCAGAAGAAGAAATCAATTTTTTAGATACGAGTGTGCACCGTACTTTTTGTCATAATTTATACCGAAAAATAATTTAGGTGATTACATGATATGTTTGTAAACTACTATGAGTTATGACCATAAAAAAATATTTAGGGTGTGAATGATTAGTGTTAGAATTCTTATATATTATTCTTGATCACTTTCTCAGGGAGAGTATTAATGGGAGAAATAAATTTCTTTGTAAGTGTTAACCTGCAATCAATAAAATTGTTCGGAAAATTTGGAGGTAGTGGTGAAGAAATAGGCAGAGGCCAAGGAGGAGGAAAAGGCAAATTTGGAGTGGGAGACCAACATGGAGGAGGTGGCAGAGGCGAAGAACGAGGTGGAGATCGAGGAGGAGAAGGATAAGAAGCACTGGCTTGAAAACAATAAAATTGTTGGGAAATGAAGTAGTATTAGGATCATACCATGATTTTGTTTGGTAACAGTTTTTTAAAAGTGTATAAAACACTTGCAGCATAAGATAAGATCCATTGTGCACATTTCCAATTTAAAATTGCATTTTAGTAAAAAATATACATGTGTCGTACTCAAAACTAAGAAGACGCATTCCGATTATTTTGATACATTAGTAAAACAATCCTTGAGTCATTTGGGATGTGTACCATTCAGCCTCACCACAATCTGATGCATGGTGTGACCGATATGACTCCAAGTGTGTCTTTTTATTCAAAACTAACATTAATTTTAATCAAAAAAACAATTGACATAATCAAAACCAATAAAATGAATTCTGAATATTTTGATAATTTAAAAATGTGATCCGTGAGTCATTTGGTACATGTATCATTCACCCGCACCTCAATATGATGAACGGTGTGATCATTTTGACTCAAAGTACATCTTTTTTATTCAAAAATCACATTAATGTTAATAAAAAATAGCTGACATACTCAAAATCAAACAAACACATTTAGATTATTTTGGTACATAAATAAAATGATACATACATCATTTTTGACATGTAGGGATCAGTCGTACCTCAATTCGATGCATGTTTTGACTGGTATGACTCAAAGTGCAACTTTTTTGTTCAAAAGTGACATTCATTTTAATCAAAAAAACATTTGACATACTCAAAACTGAGAAAACACATTCTGATTTTTTGGATACTTTAGAAAAATTATGCATGAGAAATTTAGGATGTGTATCATTCATCCTCACCTAAATCCGACACACAGTGTAACTGGTATGACTCCAAGTGCATATTTTTTATTCAAAATTAACATTCATTTTAATCAAAAAACCAACTGACATATGAAAAACTAATAAAAACCATTAAGATTTGTTTGGTACTTTAGGAAAATTATCCAGACTTCATTTTTGATGTGTAGGAATCAACCTCACCTCAATCTGATACATGGTGTAACCGGTATGAACTCAAGTGCATCTTTTTATTCCAAACAATCATTTATTTTAATTAAAAAAACAACTGACATAATCCAAACCAAGAAATTGCATTCTAATTATTTTGATACTTTAGGAAAATGAAACATGAGTCATTTTTAATGTGTAACATTCAACTACACCTCTATCTGATACACAGTGTGACTGGTATGAATCCAAGTACATCTTTTTTAATCAAAGATGGCATTAATATTAATCAAAAAAACAACGAACATACTCAAAACCAAGAAATGCATTAATTTTGTTTATTTACTTTATGAAAATGAACCATACATCATATTTTATGCATAGGGATCCATCACACCTCAATTTGATGCATGTTATGACCGGTATGACTCCAAGTGCCTCTTTTTTATTCAAAAGTAACATTTTTTAATCAAAAAAACAATTAAAATAATTAAAACTAAGAAAACACATTCTGATAGTTTTTATAATTTAGGAAAAAAATGCATAAGTCATTTGGGACATTTAGTATTCAGACGCAACTCAATCTGATGCACGGTTTGAAAGGTATAACTCCAAGTGCATATTTTTTATTCAAAACATACATTAATGTTAATAAAAACAACTAACATACTAAAAACCAAGAAAAAACATTAATATTGTTTTGGTACATTATGAAAACAATTCATATGTCATTTGTGACGCGTAGGGATCAGTTTCACCTCAATCCGACGCACAGTTTGACCGGTATGACACTACAAAAAAATAGCAGATTAATGGTGGTTTTTTAAAAGGGGTTATGCACAACCCCATATAAATTAATTTTAGAGGAGGTTCTACACAAACCCCTCTAATCATCAAATTTAAAGGGTGTTCACAACCCCTCTACATTTTTTAGCACTTTTTATTTGTAATATTTGGTTGGATCATAGAGGTAGTTGTGTCAAAACCACTACAAATTTAATAATTAGTGGCTCTATAGGTTCGGTTGGATTTTAGAGGTGCTACACACACACACATATATATATATATATTATTCATTTGGATATATATTATACGCTATATAGATAACATGGAAATTGTGTTTAAAGGAAATAGTGGGGGTTCACAACCCACTCTAATATTTTAAATTAGAGGGGTTTGTGAACTGTTGTTAATCCCTTATATTATAGGGGGTTGTGAACCCCATCTAATTTAAGAAATTAGAGGGGGGTTTCAGCATGTCTAATTTATGAAATTAGATGGTGTTTTGAACCCCATATAATTTAAGATAATAGAGGGAGTTGTGACCCCCACCCCCTCTAATTTATGACATTATAGGAGGTTTTCAACCCCCCCCCCCCCCCCCACCCACCCACCATTAATTCCAGAAAATAGATGGGGTTCATGAACCGCCGCTAATCCCTTTGATTAGAGGGGTTTTTTAACCCCCTCTTAATTTTTATTAATTTTTTAAAATAAATCTCATATAAATTCTAATTTTATAATCGATATGTGGGTGGGCATGTGCACACACACACACACACTCAGACACATATGTATATATATTACATTAAAACATTATATAAATGTATTTAAATGTATTATAAACATATATATATATATATAAAGACATTATATAAATATTTTAAATAAATATTTATACATATAAAAAAGTATACATATATAAATATTGGCATACGTGATATAAATGTAATTATTAATATATTTATTCAAAAGAATAAAATTTATATATGGTTTTATAAATACCGTACATTTATATTACGATTTATATTATAAATATATTATTTTAAATAGATTTTAATTATATATTTGTGTATAAATATGTTTATATTTTATTATGTATACAAATAAATTAAATATATACAAAATTAAATATATATATATATATATTATTTATATTATATATATTATATTATAAATATTTTATTATATATATTTTTATATTTTATAATTATAGTATATATAATTCTGTATATCTTATTAATTATAAATTGACTTAGTATATATATATATATATATCATTGAATTATATTATATATTTCCAATTATATGATTGTATTTAATTGTATTTATATGTATACATAAATATAATTAAATTATTTTATGTACATTTATATATATTTATTTGTTTAAATTGTATTTCTTATAATATTAATTTTATATAAAATAAAATCATAAACATATTATATAAATATATAAATAAATATAATTTATTTAAAAAATAAATCAAATAAAAACTGAAGCTTGTAGTTTTTATAATTTATAGTAAGATAATAATAAATATGTTTTAAATAATAGATTTATGGTTTTATATTATATATATTTAATATTATATGATATACAATTTATACAGTTAAATATATATAAATTTACACAATATTATACAACTATATTTATTGAAATATATATATATTAATTTACATAATATTACACAATTATATTTATTAAAATAAATATATATAAATGTGCATAACAATAAAAATACATATTGAGATACATTATATAAATATTTTCATAAATTTTATTTCATATAATATTAAATTCTATATTAGTATAAATTATATTTCAAATAACATTATATAAATATTTGTACAAATTTTATTTCATGTATTATATTTTTCTAAACTGTATTTTATGTAATATTAATTATATATAATATAATACATTTTATACAAATAAATATATATTAATTTACATAATAATAAATATATGTATTGAAATACATTATATAAATATATTTTTAATGACATAATATAAATATGTTTTTAATGACATAATATAAATATATTAAATAAAAAATTATATATATATATATATAATATAATATAAATAAACATTTACATGATATATAAATATGTATTTTAGTATAAAAAATTTAAATACATATATTTATAAATATATGAATACATGTGTATATTCATTACATGAATAGAATTATAAAATATATACTCAAATGTATGCAAATAGACATATAATATATAGTTTATATAAATGTAGAAATTTAATATAATTTAAATGTATTATAATTTAAATGTATTATAATATAAATAGATGAATTTACAATATAAAAATGTATATATTAATTTAAATAATTATATATGTATTTCAATTTTATTGAAATAATATATTTTTTCATTAGTTTCATAATATATATAAATAAAATGATATGTAATAATATAAACAAATTCGAGTCGTACTAGTGGTAAAGGGAATGGATTATTATACAGGGGGTTGGGGTTTGGATTCTCTCCAGCCACATAATTTTTCTGGGCATGGGTTTTGTAGTGAACATGATTGCGGATGGAGGGCTACGCATATGGGGAGAACCTCCTCTACTATGGTTCATTGGGATTAATTAGTGGTGGTTTCTAATCGCCGCTCATTTGATAAAAAATCTGGAGGTAGTTAAAACCCCTTCTAAATTGAGATTCTGCGATAAAATTAGAGGGGGTTTTAACCACCTTTAAATGAACTGCCGCAAAATTTTACATCATTTTACCAGTGGTTCCCCAAAGTTGCCTCTAACAAGAGTAGGCGGGAGCATTAGGGGGGGTTCTTCATAACCACCGCTAATGTGTTTAGAAGGGGTTATAACCTCTTCTAATTGGGTAATTTTTTATAGTGTGAATCCAAGTGAAACTTTTTTTTTCAAAAGTTACATTCTTTTTAATAAAAAGAGCTGACATACTAAAAACTGAGCAAACGCATTATGATTGCTTTTATAATATTGGAAAACAATTCATGAGTAATTTGGAACATGTAGCATTCAGTCTCACCTCAATCTAATGCATGGTGTGGTCGGTATGACTCCAAGTTCGTCTTTTTTATTCAAAATTGAAATTAATATTAACAAAATACAACTGACGTACTCAAAACCAAGAAAATGAATTTAGATTGTTTTGGTATTTTAGGAAAATGATCCAAGCGTAATTTATGATGTGTATGGATCAGCCAAACCTCAAACTGACGCACAGTGTGACCATTATGAATCAAAGTACATCTTTTTTATCCAAAAGTGACATTCATTTTAATCAAAAAAAAACTGACATACTCAAAACAGAGAAAACGCATTCTGGGTTTTTTGATACTTTAGAAAAATGATCCATGTGTCATTTAGAACGTGTTCCATTTAGCCTCACTTTAATTTGATGCATGGTGGGACCGATATGACTCCAAGTGCATTTTTTTAATCAAAATTGTAATTCAATTTAATCAAAAAAACAATTAACATACTCAAAACCAAGAAAACACTTCCAGATTGTTTTGGTAATTTAGGAAAATGTTCTATAAATCATTTTTGACATGTAGGTATCATCCTCACCTCAATCTGACATACGGTGTGATAGGTATGACTCAAAGTGTGTCTTTTTATTAAAAATTGGCATTAATTTTAATCAAAAAAACAACCGACATACTCAAACCTGAGAAAACACATTCTTATTGTTTTGATACTGTAGGAAAACAATGCAGTAGTCATTTGGGATATGTAGAATTCAGTCACACCTCAATACCACACACGGTGTGACCGGTATAACTTCATGTGTGTCTTTTTTATTCAAAACTCACATTCATTTTAATCAAAAAAACAACAACTAACATACTCAAAACCGATAAAATGCATTCATATTGTTTTGGTACTTCAGGAAAATGATCCATACATCATTTTTGATCTGTATGGATCACCTAAATCTCAATATGACGCACGGTGTGACCAGTATGACTCTATGTGCATATTTTTATTCAAAACTAACATTAATTTTAATAAAAAAACAACTAACAAACTCAAAGACAAGAAAAAACATTCTGATTGTTTTTATATTTTAGGAAAATGATGTGTGAGTCATTTGGGACGTGTAGCATTAAGCCACACCTCAATCTGAAATATGGTGTGACTGGTATGACTCCTAGTGCATCTTTTTTATTCAAAACTAAAATTAATGTTAATAAAAAAATCTCACATACTCAAAACTGAGTAAATGAATTCCAATTGTTTTGGTAATACAGGAAAATGATCTATCTGTCATTTGCGACATGTAGGGATCAGTCAAACCTTAATTCAATGCACAGTGTGACCGGAATGACTCTAAGTACATCTTTTTTATTCTAAGTGACATTCGTTTAATCAAAAAAAACATATATACTCTATAATAGTGTTTTCTTTTTTATGAATTGGTTTTAGAAATATTATTTCATTTAAATTCAGCATTTTTATCTTATTTGGGTAATTTTTGTTGTTGTTTCGGCTGATGCAGTGCGTTGTTGCAGCACATTGCACTTGTTTCTAGAGATGCAGTGTGCTAATGCATCACACTACAATTTTTACCTTTACCAGCGCTATCAACTATGCTGATAAATATGTCCTTTATTTGTGCTTTTATAAGTGCTAATAAAGGACTTGTTTATCGATGCTTATAAATGCATTGATGAAGTCTATCAATATTAGCGCATTAAAACCCACTGATAAATCATACTTTTATCAGCGCTCATAAAAGCACTCATAAAGGTTCTCTTTACCAGTGCTAAATGAATGTGCTGAAAAATAGTACCTTTATTAGTGCTTCTATATGCACTGCTAAATCTCCCCTTTAACAGGGGTTTTTTAGGCGCTGATAAAAGTCATGGCCTTTTAGCCGCGTTAAATTCATTAGGGATTCTCTAGCACTGATAAAAGCCAATTTAGCGCTGTTAAAATTGTGTTTTGTAGTAGTGACTCCTGATTCGTAGGAATATGTGCTGAGTTACCTCTTCTGAAGATTCTCTCAAAAGCTCCATCCTTGATTGAAGAAAAGAAGAACAATGCATCACCCCATCCAGGGCCACAGAAATAGGAGTCATAGAACAATGTTGGCTCTACCACTACCAGAGGGTTTACGCGATCCCCACCAACGAGAAGCTTGAATTCAAGATCTCTAAGAAACGGCATTGGAAGAATAAAACCATAGAACGCGAGTTCTCCTGGAGAAATGCCAGGAAGAGCACACCCAAAACCTATCTCCACTAAGAATATTTTAACTACCTATTATTTAGAATTAATTGGTAATAATTAAAAATAATTAAAAATAATTAACCATAATTAGTAAAAATTAGTAATAATAAGTAACAATTAACAAAAATTAGAAATAATTATAGAAAAATATAACAATAATTAGTAATAATTACAATTAATTACCAATAGTTAGTAATAATTAGGCATAATTAGAAATGGTTAATAATAATTACAAATATTTAGTAATAATTGTCAATAACTAGTAATAATTAGTAATATTAACAATAATTAGTAATAATTCGTAATAATTAAAAATAAATACCAATTATTACCAATAATTAGTAATAATTACCAACAATGGGAGATAATCACAAAACAATACCAACAATTAGTAATAATTGCTAATAATTAGTAATAATTACAAATAATTAGTAATAAATAGTCATAAATAGTAATAATTGATAGTTATTAACAATAATTAGTAATAATTACCTATAATTAGTAATAATTAGTAATGATTAACAGAAAATAGTAATAATTAACAAAAATTATTAATAATTACATATAATTTCAATTAATTAGTAATAGTTTCAAATAATTAGTTATAATTAGTGATAATTAATAATAATTACTTATGGTAACCAATAATTACCAAAAAAATTGTAATTAGCAGCAATATTTGATCATATTTCATAGTAATTAAAAATAACTACCAATAATTAGTAATAGTCAATCATAATTAGTAATAATTGATAATAATTAACAATAATTAGTAACAATTACCAATAATTAGTAATAATTATATAATATTAGTAATAATTAATGAAAATTAGTAGTAATTATAAATAATTATGAATAATTAGGTATAATTAAAATAATTTCGAATAATTAATAATAATTAGTTACAATTAGAAATAAATAATAATAATAATTTCCATCAATTACCAATATTTTGTAATAATGAACAGTAATTGGTATTAATTTATAATTATTACCAATAATTACAAATAATAAGTAATAATTATTGATAATTAGTAACAATTAATCACAATTAACTATAGTTCATAATAATTCACAATAAATAGTAATAATTACAAATAATCATTAATAATTATCAATCATTAGTAATGATTAGTAATAATTAGTAATAATTTATAATAATTAATGTAAATTAGTAATAAGTATGAATAATTACCTGTATTTAGTAAAATTTAATGATAATTAGTAATAATTAGTAATAATTGTCAATAACTTCTCATAATAAGTAATAAATTCCAATAATTAGTAATAACTATATATAATTAGTAAAAATTAGTAATAATTACATATAATTAGTAATAATTAGAATTAATTTTCAATAATTACAAATAATTAGTAATAATTAGAAATTATTAATAGTTATTTGTAAAAATTAAAAATAATTATCAATAATTATCAATAATAAGTAATAATTATTAATAATTAGAGAAAATTATTATTAATTAGTAATAATTAATAACAATTAGTGATAATTAGTAATAATTACTAATAATTAGTAATAATTAATGAAACTTACCAATAATTAGTAATAATAAACTATAATTATTGATAATTATTGATAATTAACTATAATTACCAATAATTATCAATTATTAACAATAATTACCAATAATTCTTGATAATTACCAATAATTAGTTAGAGATACCGATAATTGGTAATAATTATCGATAAATGGTTATAAGTTTTGATAATTACCGATAAATGGTTAGAATTACCAATAACTGGAAATAATTATCGATAATGGATAATAATTACTGATAAATGGTAATAATTAGTAATAATTGATAATTATTAGTAGTAGTTACTAATAAATAATGATAACTAGTAATAATTAGTAATAGATTCCAATATTTTGTAGTAATTTGTAAAAATTTATGATTATTTGAATTAATTTATAATAATTTGTATGCAATATTTCTCTTCACTATTATTATTTAGATATTAATAATTTCAGATAATAGGGTTGGAGGGTTTCTCTATAAAATTTGGAGAGTATCTCTCACTTCGATTGCAAAGGGGTTGCTTTAGAAATCCCAACTCTTTACCATTGCTTCTACTAGGCGGGAAGCATGAGTATGAGATTGTTGGTCATTTTGAGTTTTTTACTGATTGAGGTAGGGGTGTGGTCATGTTATTTCATGGAATGCATCTTGGAGGGATCTAGTCAAGGGAGATAATTTTGATTATCGTGGGTCTACACCCATCATGATCGGTGACAGGGGGCATCTTGATGGTGGTGGATGGTAAGGGTGATTCAATGAAGTGGAAGGGAAACGTTTCCATGAAGTGGGTTTTTGGGTGATGGTTCCTTGACAATAGAGGCTGGTGATAGTGCTTTGATGGCTATATATGTTTTTGAGATTTAATTGGTTAGTAATGGTGAGTTGTGGGGTGCTAATCGGTGATTTTACGATTATTTATAGTGATGGAAGAAGTTCATCCTAGTTCACATAGAATAGGAGGCCATGAGAGGTAGGATTTATCGGTGAATAACACATGTTGATTCTGGAGGTAGAATTGTGGTAGGCTTGAATATCAATAATATTGTGATGGATAATTGTCTTTTAAGTGTTGTGGTGGCTTTAGGACTCTCGCAGCGATGTTTGGGTCTCGTGATGGGAAAATTGTTTTGGCGCTATAGGTGTTGAAGTTCCTCTGTAGAAGGTACTTATTCCTTGGTTGGGCTGCACAAGGCCAATGACATGCTTGTATGGTGGTGTTGGATGTCGTGAGTACTATGGATAAGAAATATGGGATCCTTGGGGATCCTTGGGGGATCATAAATGATGAAGGTTTAAGCAAGAGCATGTCGATGTCATCCTCTAGATAACCTTTTGAAGCAAGAGGATGATGACCCTGATATGGAGATGGGGATGACCTTGGGTGAATGAAAGTTGACCTTAGGAGGTGGTGTTGCAACTACCGACAACCCTAGCTTGGGTTTTTTTGGGTGGGTTGTCCCCAGTTATGGGATTTGGATCAATTTTTGGTCGTCAATGCATTTTTTAAGAGTTTTTTTGTCCATTGTTAGGGTTTGTGTTGTACTACACTATTTTCAGTGTCCCATAGATTTGTAGAGTACTGCATATTAGGGAACATGAAGGGTGAGGGACTCTTCATTGATTTTAGGTGTCTTGGTTCCCAACAATTTTTTATTCACACAGTGACCATAAGTGGTTTGGGATACTAAAAAGTGTGATGTCCTATGCTCACTCTAGACATTGGTGGTATGGGATGCTAATGGTTTTTTGAACAATTATAACTTTGAAGTGATGGTGCATGGATTATGTATGGGTTGTGATATTTAGTTCACAATGATACACTTTGGGTGGAATTCGATGGACGACAACAAGATGATGTATGGGCTTTAGGTGTGCATGTGTCTTCTCAGGAGGTAGGCTCACAGTGACCACTTGAGATCCCACTGTGGGGCTTTATCCTAAAGGCCAACAAAACTAGGAAAAATCCATCATATAAACTAGGATAAAGCCCCAATGTGGGATCTCAAGTGGTCACTGTGAGCTTACCTCCTAAGAAGACCCATGCACACATTAAGCCCATATATAGACTATTGAGGTACAAATAGGAATAATAAGGTTAGTATATATTAGTTACCATTAAAAAATTTATGTATTTCCCACTTACATCTATACTAAAACATTTATTTTTGTCTCATAACACAACACCTTTGATGACAAGACACAATTAAAATATTTCTACTACTAAAATATTAAATCTTCCTTATGATGGAGATTCATGGAAATATTTTTATCAGGAGAATATGTATTTTACATCATAAGATCGTAATGTGTGATTGGGTATTTTTACTAGTGGTTTATATCCATTTAGACCTTATGGTAGTCCATATTCTTATTGGACCATTTTTATAACTCAGTAAAAATTACCACCTTCGATGTTGAAGAATGAACCATATATACTTTTGACATTACTAATTCCAAGAAATAAAAAAATAAATATTGATGTTTACTTTAATCCATTGATTGAAGAGTTAAATTTATTGTGAGATAATGGTGTAATGCATAATATGTTTTTCCAAAAAATATTCAAAATGAATAAAAAATTAATGATCTCAATTACTGAATTCTCAGAGTATAGAATATTATCTGATTAGAGTACACATGGTCCAAAATCATGTCCATACTCTATGAGCGATAGGAAATAATTTCTTATTATCAATGGTAGAAAACTTTTTTTACGGCCATCACATATTTCTTCTTATAGACCATCCCTTTTTTAAGGAACCAAAATAATTTCAGAAAAAAATTCAATTGAAATAGAGGGACCTATAGTAGTATTATCTAGTATTGAATTAAAATCAATTGTCTCTTCATTACATCCTATTGCCTTTGGACCAACTATAAAACTAAAAAAATAGAAGAATTTGGGAGAGATCACAGTTGGTTAAAACATGGTATTTTTTGTATCTTCCATATTGTCCTAATTTGTTAGTTTTTCAAATTTTAGATGTTATTAATATTGAGAAGAACTATTTTGATAATATATTTTATAAAATTTTGGACACGCCTAGAAAGACTAATGTTAATATAAATGCCTGATTAGATCTCTCCCAAATTTGTAGGCATCCAAATTTTTTATTATTTGAAAATGATAGATCATAAAAGTTAATGAATCAAAAATAATATTATATAGTTTCTATAGAAAATATTTTATTATTCTATAATTGGATTGTAGATTTGAGGTTATTGGATGGTTATGTTTCTAATTTGGTTTGATGTGTTCGAAATGGTCTTATTACTGGTTTAAAAAGTCTTGATTGTCATGTTATAATGGAAATACTACTATCAATTTTATTTAGAGATTTTTTAAATTCTCTTATATGGGATTCCTGGAAGAAATATCATTTTTTAGAAATCTTTATAGTGATAAAAGAATATTATGCACTAACTACATTACAACAAGTTGTTGTTTTTTATTTTATGTAAACTAGAAAAAAGTTCCTCTGTATTTCATTGAATCAATGAAACATTGAATATTAAATTTTCTACATGAAGAAAAAATTATAGGAGGAGTATAGTTTTTATTAATGTAATAATATGGTATATGGATATAGAAATTGAAAAAAAAGGTACATAATAAATCATCAGTTGAAGGGTAAATTACATAAAAATATTTTCAAGAATAAATTTAATTTTTTCTACTCATTATTTTCAACCCAAATATCCTTTAAAAAATAATCGAGTATGTCATAATTAATGAAATTTTCAAGATGAAATGAACCACTGATTATCAGTTTTTAACACCCTAAATATGGCTTTATTGTAGTTCATAAATGATGGATTTCAAATGATGAATAGTAAAAAACTCATACATATGTTCAGCTAAATTGTAAAGAAATGAAATGTTTTTTATAGTGAGTTATACTTTCACCTATTTTTTATATCTTTTTAAGTAAATTAATATTATTTAATTTGAATATTATATGATGATCATATCAAAAAATTGATCCCATAAATTACACCATCTACTCTTGAATAATGTGAAAAATGTAATTTTTCATACCAGTTTCAAAGACTAGTAGAGTAAATTTTTTGTGGTTAAATATATGAATTCAATTTATTAATTTTTGTATATCTAATTTTTTTCAATTTTTCAGGTATCATAACATACATATAAAACTGATAATTAACTATTTTTAATCAGTAACCCCGCATCCAAATTGGTTAAATCTTATAATGTGGTTAATGGTTTTCGATTTAATACACGTTCCAATGGTGAATCCAAAAAACATTGAATAGTTATTGAAATTATATAATCATAGATAAAATTAATTTTACTTTTATGGCATGCTAGATGAAATAATTCAGTTGTGTTATCTAGATAGAATTATGTAGCATTGTATAAATGTTATTGGTTTGATTCTGTTAGAGTCTTTCACATTAATCCAATTCATGGAATCATTAACATTAAATATAAATGTATTCTTGTGTTAAATGAATCGTTTATTCTGGATCATAATGATTATAAAATTTATCAGGAAAATTATTTGTTCTTTTCCCCATAGTTTTTTCACATACATCTATTGGACATGGGGGTGAAATTATATAGAATTTGTTTTTTGGACCATGGGTGATGTGGGATTAGATTCCTATTGATGTTCACCATCTCATGTTTGATCATTAGATGGTACATAAATAAATAATACATATTTTTAAATTTATTTGATTATTTACTTTATATTATTAATTATTTATAGGTTTTATGGTATCCGGTCAAATATAGTAAGATATCCATTAACTAGGAGTCTTGGAGATCTGTATACATGTGTGTTCTCATTAGTTTCTACAAAACCTGATAAAGAGAGTTATGGATAAAGATGAAGCTATAATTTTTTATCTATATTATTGTATCCATTGACATAATTACATATAATATCATGTTTTGGATGTATTGTGCTCTTACTGTATTGGATATTGTTTTTAGATGAGATCATAATCAGGTTGGTAGAACTAGGGGAGACAGGTGGTCACACATAGTGCTGGTAATTTTATATATAGTATTCATCAATGAAATATGATAAGTAATGTTATTTTATAATTTATATATATTTAAATTTAAAATATTTATTTTATATTCATATAGAAATTTGAGTGTCCCCATGTTACGATGTTGGATGATTTTAAGAAGATGTAAATTGATCCTACCATTGGAAGGAATACTAGTGGTCGATAGTGTCAGATTGTGGTTTATATAATTTTTTTGATTATTAAATTTAGTGGAAATTAATATTTTGTATTTTTAAATTTAAAATATCATTTGAAGGAAAAATATGAGTCTAAAACTTCTCTTACACATGATGAGAGTCAAACTAAGAATGAGGATTAGGAAACTAGTGCTCTAGGATTTGACGACGCAGCTTGGATGCAGGAGACCCAGTATGGTATTGATAAAGGCCTAGTGGTTGGTATCAATTCTTGATTTATGCCTTCCAGTTATTATGTAATTGTTGTGTGGTCATCGTCCATCTCGATGGGAGCATATATAGAGTCATCATTGTCATATGCAGAGTATGAAGAGGAGATGTGTATTAAGAATAAGGTTATAGAGTACCTATGTATGGAGTGGCAGAGGCTTCATCAACACCAGCAAGTGAATGAGCCTCAACATTGACGGCATAAGTAACATCACGATCAGATGATACAGTACATGAAATGACTTATTCAGTGTATAGGGATAGATTTCCCTCCACCTAGTTCTATATATGATCCATGACCTCTATAGTGATTGATATATTTTTTTGACAAACATATTATAATTCGTTTTGGATTAATATATTACTTATAATATGGTTAATAATTCATATTTCTATAGTTTAATATATTTGGTTTCTAAAAATTTGTTTTATGTTTTTAATCTTTTATTAACTTTTTATGTTTTTATAAATTTATTTTTAATTTTTATTTTATTTTGTCAGTTTATTTCTGATGTAATAGGATTTCTATCATAATATGTTATTTATGATGGATATTTATTTTTGTCACAAATAACCTTTGCGATGGAAATTAAATTTCATCAAAAGTAAAAAAATCACTTTATATTTTTCTAATAACTATTTGTGATGGGAAACGCTTCCATTGAAAAAAAAACTATTTTTTTCAATGACCTATTATAAAAAAAGGTTTTGGGGTGCCATTTCCTTCCACAAGTCAATTGTGATGGGAGCTAATCAAAAATAACCCATTACAAACCATTTAAAAATTTCCAAAAACTCAATTATGATGATATCCAAAACCATGTTTCCCAACCATATGGGTTTACTAAGATTCTAGTGAGGAGTCTATGGTTAGAACACGATTTGATAAGTGCCCAAACTATGTTACTTACTAAAAACATTAAAAAGTTAAAATTTCTAAACTATCCTTTGGATTTTGATATTCCAAAACACTCTCCCCAGTCCTCAATTTACCAAGACTCATGAATATTACCCTTTAGGTACACCTCCCTTGCTCATCCTTGTAATTTTAAGGTTTTTCTCCCTATATTATTGGTATTCTTCAAAAGGTAAGTCCCTTTAATAAATTCCTATAAGTTATTTATTCTTTTTCATTATTTTACCTGGATTATTTATATCCTATTTGAACCAAAATTAGGTATTTTTATGTTATGTTCTTCATCTATTGATGTTAGGGTGTGTGGATCCTGTCTTGAGTCTTATTCTTCCCATTTTTGAAGGTTTCGTTCAATCTACACCTAGTTTGAGGTAGGTGATTTCATGAATTTTCCTTTTTATTAAAACCAAATATTATTGGGATTTCTAAAATTAATTTATTCTAAAATTTGGGTTATTTTGGTAGTTTTTAATGTGTTTATAAAACAATTTATAAAGTGTTAAATTTTTTGAATGCATTCAAATGATATAGGTGTATTTTATATACTTGATAAAATTCCAAAATGGTTTTTAAATGGGTTTTTATTATTTAAATTAATGAATTTGGATTTATAAGAATTTTGTGTGATTATATTATGGGTTTGAGGTATTTATTAATTTTTTTATTTATTCTTTTCTACTTTTGGTGATTTATCTTATTAAACCTCCTTCGTTTTGATTAATGGTTGGAATTATGTTTTTTGATGGCTACATTGGCTCTTGTTATTAATATCAGTGAATATATATATGCATGTGGTTAATCACCTATATATGTATGTATATCTATATATATATAGGAGTATGTATATATATATATATACATATATAAATTCATACGATTCCTTTAATTAATATTTTATTTTTATAAAAAAAATAGTTGGGTTTTCAAGGATATCGTTAAAATTGGTTTCAAAATGAAACTTTCACTAGTGAATCCCTATGACTGTTCGGTACATTCAAAGTTGTTTGGAATTTAAATTGGATTTTAAATGGATACAAAAACATTTTGGAATGAAATTACTACTTTTAAATGTTCTAGTCTCATTTATAATTTTTAAATGGTTTCCTTAAAAGTATATATCACCATGGAAGTCCTCGTGTTTATGGAGGGGCATTTCGTGCATTGGCACAAGGAGATGGGTTGCGTATTATAATTGGATTATGTAGACTTCTGATGGATATGTTTATAAGAATGAAACACCATCTCCAAACTATATTATATTCAATTAATCTTAGGCATCTTAGTGAGGTAAGGGTAATGGCACATGACCCTCTAAACTCTGCATCCAAATCGTTAATTACCATTAGAATCCGTTGAAATTTGTTTAACTTATTTTGTTCCACTTTCATCTTGAGTTATGTGTGGATATTACTGTGATGATTTAAAGGTAATTTTCATTTATTTTTAATGAAAATTGGTTTGTTTTTTCAATTAATTTTTAATAATGAAAATTGGTTTTGAAATGGTGTTTCTTGAAATGAAATTGAAGTGGTTGGGTTTAAGGAGTTTTTTAGTGTTTGAATAAGGAATTATTCAGTTTAAAAAAAATTGGAATGTTAAATTTTTTAATTGATGTGTGAAATTTTAATTAGTTTTTAAGGAATGTTTACAAAAATTAATTTAAAATTTGATGTTTTCAAATGATTTAAAAAGGTGGAAGTTTTCAAATTATTCTTAGTGAATTGGTTTATTTCATTTATGGAATTATTTTTTTTTGTTTTTGAATATTTTTATGGATGGGTATGGATTTTGTTTGAGTTTATAAAGATTTATTACTATATTATTCCATGTTATTTAGAGTATACCTCTCAAAAGAGTTCTAATGACTCATAGGGATTTGAGTGTGACCTGGTTAGTTGATGACACCACCCAAACTCATGAAACATTGGTGGGTATATTTTATTCATAGATTTTTCATATCCTTAAAGGTGATTGAGGTCTATTATAAATTGTTGAGAATCAGGGGAGTATTAAAGAAGTCTGTCGATTTTTTAGAACACTATATATTTTTAGGATGAGTGATTTTTTGGGCTTATTTGAATTTTTTTTCTTGATTAGTATAATATGATCATTTCATCTTAGTTACAAAGTGGAATGGAATTGTAATTCTTTAAACCACATCAATTAAGTGGATTATTTCAATGTAGTTTGAGATGGTGAAAGTGGTAAAGCTTAAGAGTCTTTAGTTGAATCAATAGGTGTTGAAGGAGTACAAAGAATATTTTAATGAGTTGAATACCTTATCTCTTTATATTGTTTCAATTGGTTCCCCATTTATTCATGAAAGGTATTTATTCACATCATGGTTCTAGATTATTTTCATTTGGAATAAACTAATTCAAGTAGATAATGGATTATGCTTATTGAAAGGATATTTTTTAGAAGTAAAAAATCATAACATATGGTAAGCTTGCCTCATTTGATATGAAGGTTCCCTATCCTAGGAGGATCAAATATGGAAGGAACCTATTTTTAGAAAGTATTTTTTTTACTTCCTCAAATCCTAATCATGCCCTTGTGTTCTTCCTGTGTACCCAGTTTGGGAATTATAATCCCCCTTGATCAGATGATCAAAAGACTTTTCATTTTTATGGCCAGTTGGGACACCTAAATATGTTTTTTAAGTAGAATAATCTCTAGATAAAATCTAAAATAAACCTAAAAAAATTGATAGTGACTCGAAATACTTTTGAAGTATTTCCACCTTTTACCTTTTTATTATCTTTATTCATCGTTTATCTATCATTGATCATGTGTGTGTGTGTTTTGAATATTCGTTATTATGTGATCCTTTAGAGAGTTTGTGTTTGTCTTTGATGAATTTAATTTCCCCTTTTCTATATTTTTTGTAGTTTATTGATTTAAGACTTTGAGTGGTGTGTCCTTGTTGATTTGTTAATCTGCCACTTTAGTAAATTCAATAATGGTGGGTAGATACACTATGGGTCTCTATTTTATGGTATTATCATTGGATCAATTGGGTGTGAGTTTGTTTTGATATAGATTCATTTTCAATGGTTTTGGTTAATTCTGTGAATTTCTAATGATCTGATTAGAGGTTTTTTTCTCTTTTGGGTCGAAGCCTTTGGCTTTTTTCTCTTTCTTAGAGGTATTAATGAATTTTTGGGTGAAGATAATATTATAATGGTAATTTTTTCACACCCTTACCCCTCCCAACATTGTTTTTTATTTTTTTACTGATATTTTGTCCATTTCTTGAGTTTTAGATAGATCTGGAGAGATATTTTCAAAATTTTAGAGTTGTATCATACATCCACAGTTAGCACATGGTTACTACTAACCATATAGAATTTTTTAAGAAAATATGTAATTTTTAATATTGTATTTTCTTATGGTCGGTTCTCGATTTCATAAACTATCCAAACAAACCATGTGGGTTTCTTAAGAGTCTAGTGAAGGGTGAGTTATTTGGTAAACAGTGTGGTCAAACCATACAACATACCCATAACTTTAACAAGTTGAAATTCTTAAACTACCCACAAAATTTGAAAACCCCGAAATACTTTCCCAAACCCCCACTCATCCTAGAAACATGAAGTATCCACTTAGGAGGAAACTCTCATTATCCTCCATTGGATTTGAGGGTTTTCACCCTTCATTTGTGATGTTTTCAATTGGTAAGGCCATTTCTTTCATTCCTCATCATTATTTTTTGATTTTTATTGTTTTATTGGCTTGTTTCTCTCTTATACAAACACAAAGGAGGTATTTCATACTTATTTGTTTTTTATTGATGTTAGGGAGTGTGTATCATGTCTTGGTTCCTGTTAATCTCATTTTAAAATGTCTCTTTAAATACACATATGGTTTTAGGTAGGTGGTTTCATGGATTTTCCATTTTATCTCACACCGTATATGAATGGTCTTTCTAAAATCAGTTTCTCCTAAAATATTTGTTTTTTTAGTGTTTTGGAATGGGTTTATAAAATTATTGATGAATGGTGAGATTGTATGGTGTGGTTTTAAAGGATATAAGCATATGTCTAATGATTTATAAAATGCCTAAATGTGTTTTAAGTATATTTTGATTATTTAATGTTATGAATTTGGATATCTAAGGATTCAATATGATTGTACTATGGGTTTGAGGTATTAATTAATTTTTTTTGGTTATTGTGCACTTTTAGTTATTTAACTTATTTAACCACCTTGGTTTTGATTAATGCCTAAATTTGTGTATATCATTGGCTACTTTGGTGCTTCTTATGAATATAGGCACATATATATATATATATATATATTCATGTGGTTAATTACCTATATATATATGTGTTTGCATACATATATAGGTGTGTGAATATATAAATATATATATATATATATGTGAATTCATTATATTTCTTGATTTAATCTTGGAATTTAGAAATTTCAATGGGTTTTCAATGTTATCTTTAAAATTGATTTCAAAATGTAACTTTCACTTGAGAACCCCAAGGACCATTTGCAAGTTTTTAAGGAGTTTTGAATTGACATTGTATTTTAAATGGTTTCAAATGAGTTTTGGAATGGTGTTACTACATTAAAATGTCCAAGGCTCAGTTGTCACTATTAAATAGTTTCCTTAAAATTGTGTGTCCCCATGAAATACCTCTAGTATAGGGAGGGGATTTGGATTCATGGGTGTACCAAGATGGGTTGAGCATTTTATTTGGATTATTTAGAGTCTTCATGGATATGTTTATCTGAAGGTGAACCCATCTCCCACTTGTATTATTTTAATGGGATCCAATGCATCTTTGTAAGGGGTGAGAGACGATTACAATCCAATCTACATTATACAAAATATAATCCTAGTGGGATATATATATGTTGTCTTTGAAGTAGTTCCATCTATGGGTCCTGTTAAGAGGAGACAATTTTTTATTGACATTGGGATTCATTGATCGGTCTATAGATGATTCTACCTGAGTACTTTTAGGGTCTCCTCATGGGATGTTTTGGAATTTACCATCACTATCAACATTTTATTATTTATTACTTTTTATAATTGGATACATCAATACTTCTCTATTTTATAGTTCCGTTATGTAATATTCCACAACTTATTATTTTATATCATGTTGTTTATTCAACTAACTTGTTTCATTTATTTGGTTCCTTTAGTCTGAGTTGGGTGTTTTTTTAAAAGAGGACTTCAAAAGGATTATTTAAAAGGATATGGTTTTAGAAAGGTTTTAAATTTTAATTTAATTTTTTTTGGTTTTTAAATATATTTTTTTTGGAAAAAATTATGACTAGTTTCTCATAAAAGAATAAAAACATATCTTTTATCTATTTCTCAAACTTACATTGATGGTTTATTTTAGAAATGGTAATTAATGGACTCTATGGTGATTTCCAACTAAGTTATGTTATGCTCACACCCATCTTTTGATGCTCGATATTGGAAAACATAATTTTGTTTTGTAGGTTTCTGTTCATTTTCTGTATCTCTCTTGGGGTGAGTAATATTATAAATGTATGGTAACTAAGAGGTCACATGGGTATTATGTTGCCTACATGGTTTTATTATTTTATTATGTATAATAAATGCATCATCATAGTTGTCTCTTATTTACTAGACCATTTTATTATTTATGTTCAGTTGGTAATGTATTCTAGTAATGTTTTGTTTTCTCTATTCTATATTTTATTGTCCCTTTCTATTTTCTTAAATTTCCATGGATTTTCAATTTCTGGATGGATCATGTTGTAATTCTTATCGAATTCCATTAATATTGAATTAATATTCATATAAAAAAAATTATTTCCAATGATTTGTTGTTATACATTTGATTCTTTTTATCAATCCAGGGAGATTAGAGACACCCCTTAGGTATTTAGTTGTAACATTTAGTGTCCTTTTTAGGGATGAGAAAATATGGTTCATGACATAGGAAATTTTGGAAAACATTATATGCTAAAATATGTTTTGGACGATGAATTAAATTTTGATATCTTTGACCTCATAATTTTCTTGGGGCTAGAGAAACTCAAGTTTTGGTGTGATAATCACTAAAATTAGATAATTTTCATTAATTTTTTATTATATTTCATGTGTTTCATTGGTCATAAAAGATTAGGTTAATGAATTTTAAAATTTAAACATTATTTCTCATCACATGTGCAATTCTTGTTTAAAATTTATTAATATCAACCCATTTAAATATCACCTTTTAAAAAAACATCTAGTAATAATTTGAATTTTAAATTTCCAAATTAGGTTACATAGTTTTTTAGAAGATTTTGTTCTTTTAGAGTGGTAAATGATTCACAAAGGAATATGGACATATTTGAGGTCAAATACAGAAATTTATGTGCAAAGAAAATTTAACCTCATGAAACTGAAGGAAATTTATTACCCAAAAGTTATGTCCTATAAACATGGAATTTCTAATTAAGATATACGAATTCCTGAGGAACATTTTATTAAATCTTTACTTGAGATAATTTGGTTGTTTTGAAGGTGATCTTGGATTTCCAAGTTCATGTATAAATTTTGGGATTAATTTCATGGCCCAAAAAGTCATCAAACTATTTTTTTCATAAATTCAAATTGTATACTCTAATTGGTTAACATATATTAGAATATTTATTAGGAATCATTTATTTATTCTATAAAACAACCTAATTAACTCACATTGAAGGTAATTTAGATATTAAAATGATGAGAGAAAAATGAAATAATGCAAATTTAGGAATGAAAGAAATCCAATTCTCCACCCACTTTACACTACCCTTTTTCATACCCTAATAACTTAGATGAATTTAAAATGGTGTTATCAACCCAATACTACAAAAGTTTCAATTTAATGTAGACTTTGGGGTGTAAATGGGATTATATTGTTAATTCTCCTTCATGTAATGTTATGTTACCATTTTATAATTTTATTTGGGTACTTTATTAGTAAGTTGTCCAAACTCACTGTAATTTTATAATTAAAAACTTTCAAAATTACCTTATTTTTATTCTTATAATATTTATCGATATAAAACCAATTAATTCATGGTATGAATACATTCACCAAATAATGGAATTTATTATTTATCTATTTTCTTATCAACTTCAATCTCACTTATATGATTCAATTCCATCTTTCATTGATTGTTTTTCATCAATACATATATAAACCTCTCTTGGGTTTATTTTAAGTTGTTTCATGGATTTTATTGTATGTTATTTGATGTGATTTAAACATATAATTAGTTATTTCATTTGGTAGTAATATTCAATGACTTATTTTCTTCTTATTCATTTTTTAATTTAAAAATTGCAAATTTTTATTACTAGTACGATCCTATACATTGGAGTGATCATGAAAGAGATTATCTAAGTTATTTTGAGATTAGACATTGGATAATGGAGGGAAAAAATTAGTGAATGATGCTTCATGTTTTTATCTTGATTAATGTAAGATAATTGAATTAATTATTTTAAATTTTATAAGAAAAAAATCCATCCAATACTTCCCAAGAAACATCCTAGGATCGAACCATATTTATTAATTTTATTAATTTAAATTGTAGTGTATTTCCTCCTATAAAATAATGACATCCTAAAATTTTCCATGTTAACCAAATGCCTCAAAAAACCATATTTCCTAGTTTACTTCCTAGGTATTTGTGGAATCAACACCCTATATGTAAGGAAAATAATAACTTTATTTTTTATGGTAAATTTGGGAGAACAACATATTGATAGGTAAAGAATCATAAAATAAACCCTGGTTTTTCTTTCTTCACATCGGGCCACCAATACCACCACATTATAAAAAAATTACATTTAGTCGCATTCTAATTTTATATTTATCCTTGTTTATAAATGTGCATAAACTATTTTACTAAATTTTGTAAATATTATAGGAAATTTTGTGTCAATAATTTATCTATGTTTTTAAACATAGGTAATTTGGTGACACACAATTCATCAATGTTTCTTCAAAGCATTGGTAAATCACAAATCAACTATCCATGTTTTCTCTAAATGTGGGTAATTGAATTTTAACATTTCTTAATATGAATAAATTTTTGGATTTTTTATACTTTTTTATTCATTCACGAAAAATATAAATTTTTTGGTGTTTTCACTTCCATACCTGAAGTACAATCACCACCTAATCCCACTACCTAATCATCAATGATATTAATATTTCCAACTCTACTGTTGTGATCTTGTGTTTACATTGTATCCCCTTTATCACATCTCAATGTCACTTTTAGGTACGGATTTTCATTTATTTTGACCATATTTTCTTTTGAAACATTTTTGGGCTGTAATGGGTGATTTTGGGAGTGTTTATAGTTTTTTGGGAATGTGAAAAATTGGTTTTTTGTAAGTCTAAACTATTCAACATTCATATAAAATCATCCAACTTGTGGTGGTTTAGGATAGGGGAGATTTTCACTGTAGGCACATTGTTAGAAAAATTGTGCAACCAACTATGTGTCTATCTCCAATGGATAGAGAATATTTCATGGTTTGTGAATGGTTTGTTAAACTATGAATCAAAACCATGTGATGAGAAATAATTAATCTAAAAAATCTTTTTTGAACAAAAATCTTCCTTCATTGGACACATTATTCATCCTAAATTCATGTATAATTACTTTAGAGGTTCATATTAGAGATTTTACAGATATCAACACTTCTAAAGATTTATTTTGACTGATCTTATGTCATTTTATCTTGAAAACTTAAGTTAAGACTATATTCTACATTTTTTCATCATTATCCTAGATCTCCTCTCTTTTTCTTGAAATAAACCATAGATCATGGATTTTAAATCCATATATATGGTTTGTTCCATGATATAATGTTTTTTCTATTATATCAATAGAAATAAATAAATGTATAGACCATATCTATCAAGATATTTTTATGATTTTTTGGGAAATGTATTGGTAATCGGTTTTTACTTATATCCCTTGATCTAGAGTTTATTGAATTTGGGTTCCTTGATATGTGTTTCATGGTTTATGGTCTTATATTTCTACCTAATATCCCTCTTTTTCTTGGCATGCAGACTCAATCCACTTTCTAGAAATACAATGTTTTTGAGGTTTTTGGTTTCATGAAAAAAATTTATTTATTAACCATGATTTCTTATTAATTTTAAATTAGTTTTCCAAAATTGTTTAAAGTTGTGATTTATGATCGTAAAATTTAATATGTTGGTATATCTTCAAAAACTAGATTTTCCCTTTAGTATTGTTGATTAAAATGGATTTCAAATCCAATTTTAATGTGTTACAAGGGTTATTTGGAAATTTATTTTTTAAATTACATTTATAATGATTTAATATATGAAAATGTAAGCCTATAAGTGTGGGTTGTTTTTGAAATTGAAATACTCAAAGTGTGGCATATAGCAATTGGGGACCTTGGGTACTTGGAAGGGGGTGGATTTTCATAATCATGCTATGATGGTTTATGGATACCTAGCATAGACTTACACAATAACATTAACTAAACTTTATTACAAAAAGGGGTTGTCATATTGGGGTGTTCTCTCATTAAAATCCCCATGTTCTCGTAATTTATGTGCACCTATTCTTTTGATCGATGAGGTATGGGGATTTAAGATAGCTTGAACCTAAACTACCCTAGGACTAGTTTCTATTTTTCTCCTTATGGATTGATTATTTATAAATTTCTTTAGAAATGGTTTATTTGTTAATGCATTGAATTTTTTTATGAATTCCTTATAAACTATTTTAAGGCTATATTTCCATGATTTTTTAAATGTTGTGTAATGTTATATTTCATGAATTTTCTTTATTTAAATGATTGGTTTGTTTTATAAATACTACTTATAGATAATTTATTGGGATCCTACTATGTTTTTTTCACTAACTCAGAACCTACCCTTGGGTGTGATATTGTTTTATATATCATAAGAAAAGGAAAGTTATCTAATGGTGGTGATGAGTATATGTGTTAGTGGGGTGTGGGAGGTTATTTTTGAAATTAGGGTAGTTTTACCCACATATCACATGGATATGATTTTTGTATTATTTTATATACTTTGGTTTTCCTATTTTGGTTTGTAAATTGTATTTTCTTTATCCCCTTTGACTTCTACTATCCAACTTTGAATTGGAATGTTGTTCTTATATTATATATGCTTACTACTATTGTTATGTTTCTTATGGGATAAATCATTCCAAAAGGTAGTTTATGATAGCCAAGCACTCATCACTAACCCTTGGAGATCGAAAATTCCCTTCAGGACTTTCCACTAGCCAGATTGGGTGTTTGGTTTTTGGATGAATTAGGTTGGTTTATGAAAAATTTGTATCTGAGGGGTAGGTTACGAGTGAGTTATTACATAGTTCTCATCTTAATGAGCCTTAATATACCATAAGATGTTGGGAAGTATATCTCTTATATTCTACTTTTATCTAATATAAATTGTTTTATTATATTATCATGATTTAAACTAAGATTTCACACATATCTGATGGTCTATCTTCTTTCATTGATGTAGTACCATTCCCACGATAAAGATTCCTAAATTTTACTAGTAGGGTTATATAGATAATGTTCCCCAAGTAAACCCTCCAATATAAAATAATCTTTTTGACATAATAGTGTGAGCGGTTTATTCTACAGACCAAGGTGTTGTCCCCACATCTCCTTAAGTTATATAAGTGAAACCAAGGACTATAGGTGATAAATATGAATCCTACAAGTTTCTTCATTGGAAACCACCATCATTCCAAGGAATTAATGGTCCTTATAGAGAATAGGACTAGTTGGAGAATATTCAGTAGATTTTTGACTTCATGGAATCTCTATATTTTATCAAAGTGAATTTTTTAACCTTTAAAAACAAATTTTCTGATAGAATATGGTGGGGCACAGTGGTTCAGAAATTAACATGAAATTATTTAGTATAATGACCTAAATACCATCTTTCTATAGTATTTTTTTCCTATAATCATTGAAAGTGTCTAAATCTTGGGAGTTCCATAGCATTCATCAAATTGTTCATAATATAATGTAACATTCCAAATCCTTTAATGAACTGGTTCATTTATGGGATAGAAAATAGATATTCAATCTCAGTTTTATATGATAAATGATTCCACTCCTGAGGAAGTAGTTGAGAGAGATCTAATGAAATAGATTAACCTATAAGGAAGGTCAAAGTTAGTCAGTATTTCTCTTCTGTCTAGTGGTAGTTTTATTAGATCCTCTAGAAAGAATAGGTAGTGGAATGAGGCCCATAAGGGAGATGAAATTGGGTCTCACTATAGGACTTATACCATACCTTTTACAGCTACTATAATTGGACATTTGACTTTATAACATTGTGGAAATATAAAGAATGCAAGAAATAATTTCCATATTCCTCCAAAAATTTATAACTCATGTGTATGATGAGGTCTTTGTAGAAGTTCTGTCAGGATTTTTCATCACCATGTTATGGTATAGGCTCATTAACATTAAAAGTTTCTATAGTGCAGTTAGATTCTTCAAAGACTATGGGGTTTCAGCCAAATTCTTATGGAATGAATAAGTTTCATGTAGTAAAAGAGTCTAATGTTGATGTTCATGTGGGCCCTATAACTATAAGATATACTATCTTCATTTCATAATATTAGGGATCACTTTATTTTATACTAATGCCACTAATTATTCTATATCAACTGGCTTCATGAGTATTTTAAAACTTCCAACAAAACCCATTCCCCTTGTTATGAAGTTTTCACCTCTTGAAAAGTAGTAGGGTTTTTTTCCCCTCATTTTCTCTTCTGATATCCTAAGTCTAGCTATTATGGTATTTTCTGGTTCTTAACCCAAATCTCTTTTTTGTTATCATTAGCATGGATTGATTAGTTTCCCAAAAAACATAGATTAATTGATATCATTATTTGGATTTCATTAATAACTCTGATGGGAACACCAAACTATTTCAAGGAGAATAAGATCCATAATTTATTTAAGAAGGACATCCTTTACTGAAACATGGATATTTAATTTCCTCTTTTACATTTAAACATATTGATAGACCTATGGGTCATGATCATACAATAGTGTATAATGAATTTCCTAAAGTGTTTCTAGATAATTTTTATGGTCATCCTCAAGAGAGGTAAATCATGTTCTTTATCTATTTAGTGTCAGGAACTTAGTAAATATCTATTCCTTCATACCGTATGGATCCAGTGGAATTGAAGGAATTGAATATTCAGTTGTATTATTTCAAATCTAATAGATTCTTTCATCCTTGTCTATCACCTTGGGTAGTCCCTATGCTCTTATCCAAAAAGGAAAATAAGACTATCCATTTGTGTTAAAATTATCATAATCTTAATCAAGAGATGATTTAGAATAAGTATCCATTTTTTCATATTAATGAAATTTTGATAAATTTAAGAAGGGTAAAGTTGTTCTAAAAATAAACCTCTACATAGGATATCATCAACATTGAGTTATAGAGTCATATATTCCAAAATATACATTCATGATTAGGTATGGACACCTTAAATATATTTTGATTTTGTTTTGTATGACTAATGATCCAGTGATTTTAATGGCCGTGATGAATCATATTTTACATAGGTACCTTGATTCCTTTTTCATGGTAATTGTGCATGATATTTAGTTTTACATGAAAATGGAATAATAACATGATATTTTCCTAAAATATGTTCAATAAATCAATAGAGATCACAAACTTTATGTTATGTTATGAAAAAAAATTCTAGATTCATGAATCTATGTTCTTAGGACATGTAGTTTGAGAACATGAAATTTTAGTTGATATTGAGAAGGTGAAAATCTATAGTCATGGAAAGAGCCACATAATTTCAATAAGACTCAAATATTCTTTAGTTTCATAAGATATTATCAGTAATTTGTAAAGGTATTATCGAAATCTTTCATCACTATTTACTACTCTTACTAGGAAAGGGGTAAATAGATATGGGATTCTATGTGTCATAATTAATTCAATGAATTGAAGTGGATTCCGACATTAGAGACAATTTTTATTATTCTAGAAGTAGGAAAGGGATATGTGGTTTTTTTTTATTCTTCCGATGCTCGTTTGGGTTGTGTTGTTTTATTAGAAGCTAATGTTATGGAATACAACTCCCATCAGCTTCAACCACATAAGAAGAATTATCTCATCAGCTTTATTATTTATGCATGATCGTAAGAGATGGATACATTATATTATTATGGAAAGTTTTTATGTTTATTATATACATTAAAGATTTAATTTCATATTTTCCAAAAAATAATTGAACCTTAGTAAATGGTATATTTAAATAATTTTTAGTATTTTGACATTGATATTTCCTATAAACTAAATAATTAGAATTTTTTGTAGACACATTGATTAGAAACTTTAATTCTTGAGTAGTTATGGAATTTAAATTTGAATGTAATCTTATGGTACTCCTTACTCAGATGCACCTGGATGTAATGGAGGATGAAATGGGTATTTTTGGTTAGTTCTTTGTTTATTTAATCTCCCCTAGAGTTTATTTAAGATAATAAGTGGTATGGAGAATTCATAAGTTTCAATAATACTTTATATGGTCAGGGGTCATTATCGAGTTGTCTCTCTCCCTATTAGTCATTTGTTGTTTTATAAAATAATTTGTATCCCTTCATCTGGGAGGAACATTATGATGGAATGTTTTTATTATTACCAATGGATTTTTCAACCTGGTAAAATAAATATTTACTATATCATGAAGTTCCAATTTTGGTATCCATGTTTGAAACATGTCATAACTAATTTTTGTGTCTCATTTTTATACCTGACAGAAATTTAAGGTCAAACACCAAAATCTTTATTGATTGCTTTAGCCTCTCCCAGTGCCCATTTGGAAATGGGATTAGATATATATATATTTCATCATTTGATTTCCCCAAACACCTAAAGGTAATAATTTGATATGGTTGGTGATTGATCGAATAAATAATTCATCTCATTTCATTCTAATTTGAGAAACCCCTAAAGTTCATGATTTGGGAAATCATTATGTTTTGGAAATTTTGAAGTTTCATAGGGTGTTTAATGATATTATTTTGAATAGAGAACCCTAATGTTCCTCTCATTTTTTTAAATTCCTTCAAGAGTTGATGTATTCTCCTGTTAAATTGAGCACAACTTACCATCCTCATATATATGGATAGAACGAGTGAGATATTCAAAATTTTGAGTATATGATATGTGATTTTTTTCATAGACTTTATAGGATTTTAAGATAACTATTTTGGAATAGTTGTGTTCTATTATAAAAATTGTTACCATTCATCCATCAAAATGGATCCCTTTTCGGCATTGTATGGTCGACCATGTAATTTTCCTGGGGTTTTGGATCACTATCGCTCAAACCAGGTGCTATTCATATCAAAGAGTGGGATAGAAGATTCAACCCAACAGAAATTGGAAACTCCTCTGCTCAAGTCTGGATTAAAATCTTTGGGTTAAGCTGGATTTTATGGAATCCTCGAATCCTTTATGATGTCGCATTAGCGATTAGTATTCCAATTAAAATGGACAAAGAAACTGAAATTGCTAGGTATGGTCATTATGCTAGGTGCCTGGTTGAGATAGACCTCTGTTCTACTTTGGTTGATAAGGTGTATCCTTCCACTGTTGAAGAAGAATTAGAATTAAGAATTGAATTTGAGGGTATGTTGAGGTTCTTCTCTGATTGTAGGGTTATATGAAATGACACCTTGAATTGTAGAAGGTCCATAGTCTGTAAACACTGCTATCTTCGTGGACATGATCTCAAAGCATATCCCAAAGTAGGGATGGAGAAAGCGGGTCAAGCTGATTATGTATAACAAAATCACCTTGCTAAGCATGGTAAGATTCCTGAACATGAGGTTTCTTTGCTTGAGCATAATTTAGAGCCGGTGGTTCCCAACAATGAGCCTAAAAAAGGCTTTGAGATTACTGTCCAGGGAAGAAAAACCTGAGTTGACATGGTTGAAGAGGGTGTTTCTGACCCCTCGTCTCTGCTACCTACTATTTCTTTCCACGCTGGATTCGGTGTCCACGGGTTTGAAGCTGTCACAGCTTCAAATTCAGAGACTGCAAATTTTGGACAATCTGATCAGTACACTGCTCCTTTTAATATTTCTTCAAATTCTGATATGGATATGCTCAATGTGAATGCTACTCATGCATCTTCTGAACCAAATCTGGTGGTCAGTGTTGAGGTTGCACTGGTTTCTCAAGGTGTGATTGTCTTGGATGACACCGACCTATCCACTGTCAAGACTTCTCCTGGGTAGGAGGTGGGTACTCCTTTGGGTGAGACTATTTCTCACACACCTCTTTCAAGTGTGCAGGTTGCAACATCAAAAAAACAGAAAGAAATGGATCCCCTGGCAGTAGTTAATAACACTTATGAGGATGATAAACTTGAATACAAAGAAGGTGTCTCATGGAAACAGGTTAGAATGCGAAGCCAAAAGAAAATAAATAAAAGAATTGAAGATGAGAAGAAACAATAGGTCGCATATGATGACAGTTAAGATGAAGATCTGGACACTTCACTCCATCAAGCAAGAGAAATAGAAGCCTGATACATTAGATGGAGAGGGCATGGGGGCATCAATTCCAAACTCTGGAATGAGTTGTGGGAAAAATAACGGATAATCTCTGATAAAATCAGAAAGAAGATCGGCCACCCAGAAGGGGGAACTTGAGAATGCTGGTTTTGTTTTTCTGTTGATTTCGGTTGTACTTGATGACTCTCCTGCTTGTGTTTATTTATATTTATATTATAATTGGGGATTCACCCCATTTAAAAAAATATCTAAAATATTATCATGATATGTGGTAATGTGAATTGTTGATGAGGGAGTAATGGACTCATCTTTTATTGGATCGATCTTCATTGGTGTCACCTTTCTAGGGACATAAATGATGTGATGGGGAGTGTTTTCGCATCTCGATTCCACTTTTAAGAACATGATTTAATTTATTTTACCATATTTTGTTTTCAATCATTCTCATCCTATTATAGGTATATTTTGTGAGTTTTTTTATTTGTTGGGCCATGTTTTTGGTTGGTGCACGATTAGAATAAACCATGCACCATTATCAGTAACCCATGTGACTTATGGTGGTTTAGACAATGGACTTTTGAAAAGTTAGAACGCTGTTAAAAAAACGCCTGACCAAACCATGAAACTATCTCCAAAGAATATAAAAGGGTTCAGGGTTGGCATGCAATTTGTTAAATTATTTGAAAAAACCTTGCGATGGGAAATAATTAATCAAAAAATAATTTTTTAAACCATAAACTTCTCATGTTGGTCTCATTCTTCCTCCTAAAACCCCGGAACCTGACTTTACAGGTTCCACATTGTCATTTTGGCGAGCCCAACTCTAATGGAGAGTGATTTTGATGGATCTTTAGGCATTGGATCTTGGAAAATCAATTTAAGAGTTCATTCTTCATTGTTCTTCATCATTCTCCAATATCTCCTATCTTTTTCATGAAAGGAACCACAGATCAGGATGTTATATATAGATCTATGGGTTTTTTCATTAACTATTGGATTTTCTAATAAATCTATTACAAGAAAGGAAATTAGAGACTAAATCTACCTTGATCTTCATGCACACCTCTAGTAATTTTCTTGGTAGGAAATTTTTCCTTGTCTAATTTTATATAGAGTTTATTGAATCCAAGTCCTTAGAGCTCTCTTTCTCTTGGTGTGTGGATTTTCTCCATTTTTTTGAAATACCAATTGTTTTCAGATGCTGATTCCATAAAAATTATTTCATTATAAACCATTCATACTTATAGATTTAAAAAAAATTCTTAAAAAAAATAAAGGCATGATTAATGTTCTTAAAATTTCATATACTATACTTCCTTTAAAAATTGGATTTCCAATTTGGTATTGTTGATTAAAATGGATTTCAAAACATTCTTTGATGTGTTGCATGTACCATTTTATTATTTAGGTGTGAAATTACCTTTTTAATGATTAATGATATGAAAAAGGAAGACTCCAAGTGTGGTTATTTTGTGAAATTCAAAGCCTATAAGTGTGGGTTATGGAACATGGAGAACTTGGGTACTTATGAGAGGGATAGATTGGGAAAAACATACTAGTATAGTTTACAGATAACTCTCATGGACTTACACAACAAATCTATCTAAACATTATTATGATAGGGGGTTCACATATCAAGGTCTTTTCTGATCACTAAACCCATGTTCTAGGGATTTATGTGAATTTTTTCATTTGATCACTAAATAGAGAGGTCCTTATCTTACCCGGGCCTAACCTATCCTAGGAATAGTTTCTATAATAATCCTTATTGATTGATTATTTATAAATTCTTTGAGAATTGGTTTATTTATGATTTTAATTAAAATGGTTTGTTTATATAGGCTTTATAAACTCTTCAAAAAGGTGCATTTACATGATTTATTGAAAACTATGTAAAGATGTTTTTCATGCCTTATATTTAATTAAATGTGCATAATTTTTTTATAAATATTTCTTATGGAACAATTGGTGGGATCCTACTAGGATTTTTTTTTTCCACACATCTTGCACATACCTTTGGGTGCGTATAAATCTTGTTTTATCTAACATAGGAAAATGTAAGGTACAATATGTTGAAGGTGGGTATCCATGTTAGCATAGTATGGAATCTTGTCGGTGACATGATAGGAGGTTGAACCACATATCACATAATGATGGGATGTCTATTATTTTATATACTTTGGTTTTCTTATTTAGGTTTTTCACTTTTATCTTCCATAAACTGTATAACTTCAGTTGTCTGAATTTGAATTGGGATTTTGTGTCTCTTTTATATATGCCAACTTTTTTTCTTCAGTTTATTTTGGGATAAATCATTCCAAAAGATAGGTATTTATACCCATATGATTATTTTTAGCCCATGGGGAATGGGAACGTCCATCAGGCCTTGCCAAATGCTCTGGTTTGGGTGTCTAGTTTAGGGATGACCTAGCTTGGTTTGTGAAACACTTCACATGTTCCCACCATTTTTCCTGATTTAATTAATTATATCCACTTGGGATTTAAACATGATATGGAAATACTATAAACCCACTTCCTGAACCACTTGGTTGGTCAGTTCTTTCTGTTAAAAACTAGCACTATTTTATATTTATAAATAAACTAATAAATTTAAATTCATAAATTTATGTGTAAATTTGAATATTAATATACATGTATATATACAAATATTAATATATTTAGATATATATAAATTAATATATTTTTATGCAAATATAAAATAATATGTCTATATTTTTATACATATGTGTGTAAATGTATATACAAAATTAGTAATTTGAAATATTATTACATGTATATTCAGACACACACACGCACATATATATATATTAATATATAAATGTATAATATTTAATTTTATTACATATATTTTTATATTTTTATATTTATGTATTTATATATGAATACGAATTTAATATATTAATATACTTATGTTTGTGGTGATATAACTATAATTTAAATTTATATATATATATATATTAATATGTGTGTGTGTGTAAATTGATATAAATATAATTATATAAACAAATATATTAATGATCATTTAGTTAGTAATTATTAATCAACTATAATTATTTTTTAGCTTTTGTGTCTGTGTGGTTATATCTTTGTATATATGTTTGTATGTATATATCTTTGGGTGTGTGTCTGTGTGTCTTATATATATAATTTATTTTTAATGTTATGTAATATTGTTATATATGTAATATTATCAATATATATATATTAGCATATAAATGTATAATATTTAATATTATTACATATATTTATAAATTTATATCTTTATGTAATAAGATATATTTAATATGTTGATATAAATTTTTTTGTGCTGATACAATTATATATATAATTTATTGGGAGAAATGAACAAATCCCACTGACATCGGTGTACTGGGAATTAAATATATTTTTATTTTTTAATGAATCCATACTTTATAAACCCATATGGAATCTCCTAAACATTAATGATGAAGCATATAAGTTTCTCAAATGCGGATTTATCATAAATTTGAAAAATTGTTATTCCTTGTATCACTCATCAATGGTGTGAACATCTATAAAATCCTCCAATGATGAAATCATGAACATATCAATGTGGATGGTTTACATCCAATTTGAACCTAACATTTAGTACACTGCTTGGTTGGATAAGAAATTTAAAGTGCATTTGGTTATTCCCCAATGTAGACCACACCAGTCCATTTCTGAAATGAAGAAAAAAATTATGGGATTTTTGTAGTTTTCCCCTAGAAATCACATTGAAAATTTAGTAGTATATATTGTGGATAGAGATAGGTTGATTTGGGAACATAATTTGAATGATTTCTTTAATGAAATTTAATTCTATAGATCAATGTGTGAGCATGTAATTGAAGTTACCTGAGGGATTTCTATCTCTAAAAACCCCTTAAAGCACTATCTCAGACTTTACTCAAGTGAAAGATATGGAGGAACTGACTTCCCCTTGATGAGAAATTCTATAAATATGGTATGCCTGATTTTTCATCTCGTTAATTCTATTTGATTGTGAAACAATATATTCAACACCTCTGTTTATTATCTAGTTATGAGGAGAATATGGTAATGAAAACAAGGCCTCTTGAATGTCAAACTATATCTGAAAGTCAGCTTCATTGACCTCGTGGGATCACTCAATGACTCTAATATTACTGAAAATATTTACAATCTAATTCTTGTTGCTATGAGTACAATAGTTTCATATATATGGAAGGAAATAAATGTGTTGAGGTTTGATAACCATCTTTCCTCCCCTCATGTTTCCCTAAATACAATTCATAGAGAATTTTTTTTCCTATAAAGTCCAAATAAGTGTGATAAAAATGATGTATCTGACTTAATAATTTATCAATTTCTTGGTGTTCCTGATAGGAAAAAAAGTTCTTTGTGATGAAATACATTCAATGGATCCCACTAATTCCATCATGGATCAAGGTGAACAATAATAGATTTACCTCATCAGAACTAGGGAACTCAGGTTGTGGAGGGGTATTTCTTACCCATTCAGGATTTATTAAAGTATCTTTCTATCACTAACTAGGAAATGAATTTTCATAGGAAGCTGATCTCTAGGTGATGATATATTCAACTTTTTATATTGTAAAATTTTGATAGAGGCGTATATGGGTTGAATTAGACTCAACTCTTCCAGTGGAATATCTAAGTCATAGATTAAGAAATATCTTTTAGAGACTACACACACATCAGCTTAAATGTCTCCCAGTGAATGATGATCCAAAATTACATGTGATGAATATTTACATCGAGTAAAACCATGTAAGAGATTATCTATCTCAGAGGGATATCATGGAAACCAGTTCATGTGGTTCATTGTAATCCTCCCCACCCCTCCCCGAATGGCCCAAAGGCCTTCTTTTAAATTTAATTTCGATACCCCCTTTCAAGGGATGAGGGGAAACCCTTACAAGGCCCATAGTCTTAGATATTACATGACACTTAGGTCTTAGAGGAAGTATATAGACTTTAACTACATGAAAATGCTCCTCCCCAGCTTCTTTGTAATCCCATGCACATATTCACACTTAGAAAGATTAGATTCTAGGGGTGAACACCACACATGTATCTATAATAATTCCTTATAACATTTATTCTAAACTCATTTTTAAAAAATTTTAGGGTTGGGTATACTCAGCACTTATAGTTTTTAGATTAATTTATTATAATTATTTTTTATCTTTTGTGTTTATATGTTTATATATATGTATGTGTGTGTATTAATATTTTAACAAACACATATATAATAATATATAACTCAATACACATAAAATAATAGTTATATTTTCTAATTAATGATTTAATTACTAATATATATGAATTTCTTGATTTATTATTTATCATTTATTATTTAAAATCATTTAGTTATTAGTTATTACTAAATTAATTATAATTATGATTTAAATTTTAAATAATAATATTTTTTAAATTATATATCTATAAATATATATTTTTATGTTATGTAATAATATTATAAGTGATTCATATACACGTCTCTATATATATGAAATAATATGTGTGTGTACGTATAATATAACATAATAGTATTATATAATATTAAAAATAACATATATGAATAATATATAAATATATTTATGACATTCATATATGTTTTTTTAATAGTATGTTATATTATTATATGTGAGTGCACATGTGTGTAAACTCGCACATGTATATACATGTATATATATAAATGTATAATATATATATGTGTGTGTGTGTGTGAATAAATTTTTGTAAATTATTATAAATATATTTATAAACATATATATAATTCTTTATTTATTTAATTTAGAAAAGTTTTAAAACATAATTATAAAATGAGGATAAATTGGATATATTAAAATTTATCCATGTCTTAAAAAATACTTCAAAAAATATAGTGTTTTTAGTGCTAAAAAATATCATGATACATCTTGGTAATCCCCGATTGAACATCCAACCTTGGGGCATGTGATTCCCACATCAACTCCTCGCACATGCTCATAGAGAACATGAACCTTCCTTGAGCATAAAGGAACTCATCACAGTATAGGGACCAATAAATTGGTGAATCTACAACATATATATTATCCTTTATCACAAAAAAATGTGAATCAAATATCTGGATTCATATCACCCTCTTATAGAGTGTTGACATCATAGCCAAGGATATCAAGGTCACAGTGCCCTGATACTCATAAATGATAAAATGAATCTTAGGAATGATGCTTATCATATACCACTCGCTTCTAACCACCGTCACCACCCAACCCTGATTCTTCTTAATTAGTGAATCATCCATGACATTCCCTTTCCCATGGGTATATTCCATCAGAAAAATACAAAGACTAAAACTACATGACCCACCTCCTCTATTGAATGTTAACGTTATAACAACTACAAATCCAGTAACCCAGATTCGGTGTGTAGTTTACTACATTATAATAGATAAAAGGGATATAATACTAAAGGAGTAATCAATTTAGTTGCATTGAATAAATATATTCATACATGATACCCATTTTACATTGGTAATATAATATAAAACATAACAAAATAAAATGTTTGGAACCCTATAAACTCATTCAAATATTTATTCATCATAACTTAGAAAAAAGGAAAAAATAAGGGTGAGATAAAATTATTAGTAAGGTTTATGTGAAATGGATGATATTATGAGAAAATAATTCATAATTATTATATCATGGTAAATAACTAAAAACACTTGTCATTTAATCAATAACTTTAGCACGAAATGTATCCATATATAATACCAATTTAGTAATTTCATGGATAATAATAATTGATTTCAAAATAACGGAAATGTATAATATTGGGCATCATGTTCTCAGAAATAATGAAATATCTACCATCAAATCCTTGTATCAGGATATTTTAAACATTGCATATGAAAACACTGAAAACGCATTTAATAATTTTGGACAATTGATTTTCCTCATGAGACCCATCGATGCAACTAGGGTCTATACACTTTTGGGGATAACCCATCACTGCATGTACAATTAATTCATCATATATTTAATAATCAATTTAATTCATAAATAATTTTCCTGATCAAAAAATATTCATATTGAGTAAATGCTATTAAATATCAATATTTCCCTATTCAATCAAACAATATTCAATGTAAAAAAAATATGTAGAAACGGTGTATAGTTTAAGAATTAATAATATATATGATACATAGAATATCGTTATACAAGATAAATGTACAGTCCAATTATCACATGAAAGTGAATTTTTTAAGAGAAAGTTAATATCCATAAAATTAATCAAGAGATGAGATATGACCACCAATTCATCAAAAAGATAGATTTTAAAGTAAAATCAAGCAATTTAAATAATAGAAGAAGACATAAGTGAAAATTTTAAAATAATTTTTTATATAGTTTTATTTTTAAATTTAATTATATCTTGTATAATAATATAAGAAGCATAAAATGGTAATTGTGGTAGGAAAATCAGTTAATGATGTATATGTTTGAAAAACATTCCTTTGTACTTTTTATAAATAAATATAAAAATAACCCTTTGAGAAAACATTATAATTATTCCATTAAATTATTCATAAAAAGTAACCTAAAATGGGTTTAAAAAATCATTTGAGTTAATAAAAGTACTTTTTTAAAATAATTTCGAAAAATATGGACATGGAAGAAAATATACCTAATTAATAAGAGAAATAAGATCAGCCCTTATTTTAAACATTACTCTACTTAACTCGAGTGCCAAATAGAGTAAAATTTGGAAAAAATATCATAATTCCTCAAATATATATAGGATAAGAATATATATGGATTTTATGAATTATATATTATAACATTCCTTCAATTAAAATAATATCAATCCTAAAAAATGAGATTTCAAAATAAATTATTACTTTTATGGTAACTTTCAAATTATAACTCTTTGGAAGAGTAAACTTGAAATGAAAAATTAATCATCATGAATAAATACATATTAAATTTAAATAACTCAAATGTTTAGTATATTCACCAGATAAAAATAAACATGTGCATAATATCAAATATGTATTAATTGTGTAGAAATTGAGATAAAATCCCTTTCAAATATCATACTATTTAATTAAGAATTGGTCAATGAATATATTATATTTAACAAATTTAAATCCAAAAATTATAAGTGGAAATGAAATATAAAATAATCAATGGTCATTATACACATAATATTAACATAATAGAATCAATTAATAAGTGGTACAACTCAATGAATAGAAATTGAGTTAAGAAACACCACCCCACATGGTAACATTCAAATAAAATCCCACCGGATGAAATAATTTAAAATGAAACTTAAAATACCATTAATTATAAATTATTCATGATATAACATGTAAAAGTGTATTAGATACACTATATAAATGAAATTATATTCATAACATTAAAATATGCCTTAATCAGGGGAAATTGAGACAAAATATCTTGCAAATATCATATCACAAAAGTGATAATTAATTAATGAAGTGATCATGTGTAACAAAATTAAAATCCAAAAAAAATTGGAAATAAAATTTAATAAAATTAAATTTCATTTCACACATAATCATTTAATAACATACTCAATATAGAAGTGATTTAACCCAATGAAATTAGATTGAGTTTAGAATCCCCCATACCTCACGTTTCCCTTTAGTTGAACATGTTTTAAACACATATATAATGGTTTTAGATTTGTTATTTATTATTTATAGAACCATATAAATATTTATAATATCATATTTGATCCTATTATAATATCATATCACTTTTTCTTCAATAATCTTCCATTATTATCACTATTGTGGTTGTTAACTGCTTTATTTTCTCATGCATGTTTTGTTGAAAAAGTTCTTTTCCTTATAATTTAATTATGGAACAATAACATATAGAATTTTAATCTTGATATAAATATCATATATATCCATAAATTTTATCCTTATTACCTTCCATGTAAATCATTAATAAAAAATAGATCACATCACTTCATAAAGGTGGTATTCCACACATACACAGGGGAAACATTATAATTTTCTAATGGATTGGAAAGTAAGAAGGTATATATGATATTGAATTTACAGAATAATATTTATGTCATGAATATAATATATATTCATTAGTTCCATATTTATAACTATCCAAGTAATGTGGTGATGAAAAACGAATTACACCATTACATTACGTACGAACGAGCGATGTTTTATCTTTTTATAGGATGAAAAAGAGATGGAAATAGTTTGTACCATAATCATAAAAAAAATTATCATATATAAAATATTGAATTTAGTATTTTAGTATTGTTACAATATATTTACATTAATTAAAAGAATAAATAAATTTGAAAGATTCGGTAAAGATGATTACCTCTTCGTCAAAAGATCTCCTTCAGTTCTTGTCTTAAGGGGACTATAGTAGGGTTTTTAGAACATATACTCTCAAAAACATGGATAATTATGTTTATAAAAGGTTTTTATAGGGTTTTTTTAAAATAATAGGATTTAGCTGGTTCATATAATGGGGGATTGGTGGTGTCTTTTTATTGTGAACGAAAGGACACACATGGAATTGATCAAAATATTTCAATATAATAAATTAATTTTCATATGAAAGTGTCACAATGAGGCCATAATTTCAAATATTAGATAGTATGTATATTAAATACCATAAACCAATAATTTTTTTTTAGTTATAAGTGGAATATTAAATCTTATATTTTGTTTTTACCACTATGTTAATCAATTTTAACTTTAACTATATTAATTACTTTTTCAGTCTTAAAGGGAAATAATTTTACTTACAAGGTCATAATTTTCTCATAAATAGATAAGGTATGAAATTATAGACCATTTATGATCCTATTTTTCCTCTTTCATGTTTTATAACATTTTTAAATAATTTAAAAAACATTATTTTTCATAAAAGATCAAAAAATTCATTTTCTCACTATTCATTTAATTTGGATTTAAATACATAATGAAAAATATTTAATTCAAATATTAAAATTTAAAAAATATCTCATATGTCATATATATCTATGAAAATTATTTTAACACAGTAAATAAACCAAAAATATTACTTTTAGTGTTTTTGAAATAATTTATTTTATTTTTTTCTTAATTGAATAAAAACAATGTTAGCGTTGCATATAAATTTAAGGTAATTATATTATCAGTAAAAATTAAAAAAACAATTACCATGATAAAAAAAATCATTTATCCATCAAATAAAAATTTATAACCAAATATAAATTTTTTTATCCCTATCACAAAAATATTATAGATATTAAAAGCAAGGAAGTGACCTTTTTCAATCTATCTTTTAATTAAAAATTATAATGGTCTAAATCAATGAAATATAGCACAAAGTAGCAATATTTTTAAAATATGGATGAATAATGGATGAAATAAACTTATCCAATAGGATAAAGGTAAGTTTTATGTTCATTTTTAGTGCTTATCATATTATTTTTAACCATAATTATCTAATTTAACTTTACTATGGAGACAATTATTTACAATGGTTACTATTCATAATGACCAAATATAAAAGGAAACTATTTACCAAATATAAACCTACTAATTAAAAATATTGAATATATTATTCAAAAGTAAATTTCTATAAGTTAAATATATTAATTTAAGATTAAAATGCAAAATACAGGGAAAAATATTTTTCAAAAAATGTATTATAAGTATAAAAATGTTTTTATTATAAATTAAACAATAAAATTAATTAAAATTAATTTAATTGTATGATTAATAATATAAAAGAACAAATTCTACTTTTAAATGGTTTTAAATCAAAATTTAACTTTGTAAATACTTGAAACAAAAAATATAGTTTTCAATGAAAATTGACATTTTCATTATTCACTGGAAAATTGATCTTTTCATAAAAAAAATTTGCATTGATTTAATTTTGATATGATTATTTAATAAAATTAATTTCAAAAAATAAAATTTCAGAAAGTACCATAAATTAATTATAATTATTACACACAAAATGAATCTAAAACTATTTTTGATGAAAATGTACTCTAATGTATAAAATGATTTTGTTGAAAATTAAGTACTTATTAATTATTAATAAATACATTATATAAAAACTTTATAAATATTTCTATAATTTTCCTAACTATGTTCATACCCTCTATTTCAATGACAATGTTACAATGTTCATATTTAAATAATAATATTTTTTGGTTCATTTAAGCTTGATGTTTTGTGTCGTATATGCTATCGAACATTGTGTTCCCTAAAAATATAAGGGTGTCACATTATACCCTATATCTCAATATATTTCATCCACATAATTTGAACTTATGCTATGTAATCAAGGGTATAAATTTTAAAAATTCCATTATGGAAAACTCACTTCATAAAAATGGTTAATAAAACTTCCTCTTAAAAGTGGGAAAGGGAAATAAAATGGTCATCTAGAATAACATAGAACTAGGTTTCCAAATAATAGAACATTAGTGGGAAGTAAAAATACAGAAATTTTGGAGAAAAATAATTCCCAAGGCATAATTAATATTAATATCGAACATTATTATGATAAAGTTAACGACTAAAAACTATAAATATTTGATGGGTTAAAAGATCACAAATTCATCAAAAATAATCATAATAGGATAATTTTTTTGTTTCAATGTCCTTTTCCAATAATTGAGGAATTAGTTTAACATATATATTAATAACATAAATATACTTGCTTGATAAGAATAATTTCATCATTTCAACAATTTCCACCACAATCTCATCCGGTCTCCAAATGATGAGTATTCGGGATGAATTTTTAATGTATAAGGCACTAAAATATACTTATAACGGATCACATAATCCATAAAGGGATAAAATTTTATTCCACTTATATTTAAATTTTAACCAAAACTAAAACTGTAAAGATAATGTAAGATAATATCCAAAATTTATAATCCTTCACATGAAGAAATAATATATATTAATTCAAACTTTCCACAACAACACCAAAGGTTCAACATAGAATATTCCACAAATAAATAACCCTAAATTCTAATTTGCATCAATAACCTAAACATTAAAGAATATTTTAACCCTAATGGTTATCACATGCCTTTTTTTCTTACATTCCAAAATTTTAATTGCATTCTTCCCAAATAATCCTTCATGTTAAACTAAATGTTAAACCTAAAGGTTTTATTTAAATTATCCTAATGAAGAATCCCGGAAATATTATTAATCGATATGATAAATCACTATATAATCTTAAAATGTAGTGAACTTAACTAGAATATCATGAATCAAATTTAGATACTAACCTGAAAACTAATCCTTAGCTTGACCATAAATATCATTGAAAATATCATCTTGTTAATGAATCACTTATTAACAATCAAGAGTATCTATATCTCACTATCCAATAGATCATAATTAACTTAACATAAATTTATATACTAACCCTAGGGTTTATTTAAACATTAATAGAGTAATATTCCTAAAGCATTGTAAAAGTTACAAATCTCCTCAAACTCTTAAAAATATTTTATCCTATAATATACTTCCCAAAATCAACTTAATATTTATCAACCAATTTGTTTAAATAAATAAAATCCATACAATATAGAACCTCATGTAGGCTAGTGGTATGCATTGCACCCTTGTTTCCCTTCACTTGTGATATCATTTCTTAATACCTTGTCGGATGTGGCATGTTGTTACTCAGCTCGTGGGTTTTCCTTTTTATAAAACCATATTAATATAACTCCTATAATATTTCAAAAAATATAATGAATATCCTCAATAATAACATTAATCATCAAATCACTTTTTGACTACTATGGTTTTCTATAAATATTATTTCTTTCCACAAAATCAAATAATCTTAATTGACTATTATTTACATAACATAAATGGTCAATTTACCCCTCAATGTTATCAATAAATTTAATATTATATCCATAAAATATATAATCATTATTACTCAAATAACCTTCTCACTAGAGAAAAGGTTGTATATAAGGGTTACATATATCTAAAACATATATTAAAACTCAATAAATATATTCAAGTTACTTCCATAACATAAAAACCCATAAGGTATATATGTTCCTTTAAACTTATAATCAACCTTATAATTATTAACCCATCATGGTACCTAAAAATATTAAACTATACTCATTTTAATAATACACATAATGTCTTTGGGGAATATTCTCAATGTATATCATAAGGTTATGTTCCCTAATATATGTTTTTCCTAAATCTAGTTCTCAAGGATTCTATTAAACTTTATATGATAAAAATTACAATAACCATAACTCTATTAATGTGATGGTTTCTTATTTATAATATTATCATAGATACAAGGGGATCTAATCCTGAATTACCGATCAGTTGAATGCTATTGGAGAAATAGATATATACATGAAACCCATTTTATATTTAGAATAAAATATTAAACATAACAAAAAAATTAAATCCTTGAAACTCTTTAAAAGATTTCTTATTCATGTCACAAGGAAAGAAAACAAATATTTATGAGCTCAAATTATCAATTAGGTTTAATTATAATGGAATATATTATTAGTAAATAAGTCATAGAAATCATGTAAAGGTAAATATCTAAAAACACATGCCATTAAATTAATAACTTGATCGCCAAATTCATCCATGGATAATATCAATACATTAATCTCATGGATCATGATAGATAAATTCTCAATTAATTAAATGCATAATGTTGGACATCATGATATTTCTACAATAAATGTCTTTCCAAAATATAGTTTAGACTATGTGTAGGCATACACCAAAAACACATTTGAAAAAATACAAAAATTATATACTGAGTTAATTTTGGTATGATGATTTAAAAAATGATGTTAATTTCATACAACAAAATTTATAAAAGGGGTATATATTTAATATAATTCATACACAAAAAATGAAAAATAAAACCTGTTTTGAAGAAAATTTATCATTGAAGTATAAAATGATTTTACTGAAAATTAAGTACATATTTATTAATAATAAATAAATTATTTAAAAACTTTATACAATATTTAATAATGCGGTTAACCTTATTTATACTCACATATTAAAATGATTGGTTATAATGGTCATATTAAATAATAATATTCTATGGTTTGTTTAAGATTGGTGTTTCATGTTGTATATGATATCAAACATAGTGTTGTTTTAAAATTTTGGGGTGTTACAAAATTCTCTCTCTGAAAATATATACTTGAGAATCTAATGGTCGGTATACTCCATGAAAATATAACCCAAAAGGTAGTGATACTAGTATATCAACACATGCACCACCACCACTACCTAAAGATCATGTTTTGGGTAGCTCTCCTCATGTGACCTCGACTTCTTGGAACTACAAGCAACAACTCACCCACTCTACATCAGTGCTTAACCAAAATATGACTCTAAAAGAATTACAATACAATGTATCATCCTTAACCGGATCAAGTGAGTTCAAGATTAGTGGAGATGATAAAATATCTTCAAGATTCAAAAATTATCTCTAATAAGAAACAAACCAGAGGAGTATAACCCCCTAATTTGTAAGGTACATCATCCACATTTTCAATTGGTAGAATTCATGAATAAATATCCATCAGTAACCTTCCAATCTTGACAAATGATAAATCTCAAAAAACATTATCAGGTTTCACCAGGGAAACCACAACCTCAAACTTCTCTAAAATCACAAATATAGCTACCTAAAATATCACATTCCTTGTGAAGATAACATCATTGTTTCAGGATTAACACTTTGAGTGATTTTCATACAACTGAATCTTCCTCGTTTTACATAGAATAAACTCCAAATGAAAGGTTTAATCATCTCTTAATTAGTAGTATATAATAATATTATCAATGAAACAAACAAATAAATTAATTCAAAAAAAGTGAAAAAACCCTATTTATCAGCACCATGAACACTTTAAAAGTGTTCATCAACTAAAACAGCATTATAAGACTCTCATACAGGCCATACCTACTCCTAAAAGGGACATGTGTAATATCAAATGGTCTCAATATCATCTGATGATATATTCAATACTCAAATAGATATCTGAGAACCACTTGGATCCCCTCAATTGATTGAATATGTAATCCATATGGGGAAGAGGATATTGCTTCTTAACTTTGACCTGGTTCAGCCACTGATAAACCACACACAACTTCACTGATCATTCATAATTGTTAGCGAACAATAAAAGATAAACCCATAAGAATATATTGGGGTGAATAAAAACTCTTTAATTCAAATAATCAAGATGATCCTTTATCTCCCGAAGCTCTACAAGTTCCATACTATAAGGAGTAATAGATATAGTCTTTATGCCTAGAATAAGATCACTTGTAATAATAATCTCATTCATTGGTGGAAATTTTGATAATTCCTCATGAAACACTTCCTAGAACTAATCAATGGTAAAAGGAAAGATCAACCCCATACCATTCTTCATCGCTCAAAGTGATGCTATCAAACTAGGCCATGATCAACCCTAGCTACTAACAACTCTGCCTTAAATATGCTACCTATAGATCCCACTTTCTATAATAGGTAAAAAAAATTACCCACTACATATGAGAAAGATACCGATTGGTAATACTAGTTGGTGAGTCCTTTATGAAGGGTCAACCAATCCATCCCAAGTATTACATCTTAGTTTTAAATATTCAACATGAATAATTTCAAGACGAATTGTTTCTCAATGATCAAGGTGTAACACTAAGGACACCTCTGGATACCCTCTGATCTCAACCTTAAGGAAATATTGATATTCATCACCATATAAAGGTACTTAATATCTAACCTAAGACTGATAATCAAATAATCATATATAAAGGATTGTGGCCCAACCATATCATCAAAAAGTGAAAAATAGGTTCAATGCTACAAGAGTCATACCTAGAATTATAGACAACCCTCCACCCTGTATGGTTGGATTCTACTCAGTGACATGAATCTATCATAAACATAGACCCTAATCTCATTATGACTAAAGATTTTGATGTTAATAACCTTACCAAAACCGCTTCCCCTAAATATGGGCACCACGTCCCCAATAACCAGAGGATCCCCAACATCTAGAATATTATTGCACTCCTAAACCTTCCCCTAACCCATCGGTCTGAATATAACCATTCCCTTAATCCATATTTGGTGTGATTGCACAATACCAATATATATTCCCCAACTCCCCATTGGAGATAAACTCCTTCAGTACCATATAACAATTTGACAAGATATGGCCCTACTAACTGTAAAGATAACATTTGACCTAGGATCTCTCTCTCTCATAAGAATCAATAAATCCATACCATGGAAAATATTCCTATTTTTCATGATTAAACTTATCAAATATCTATTTTATATTTCCCTATAACCCAGTTACATCATTGAAGGATTAAGTATGATACCCAAATATCTGACCCTCAGTCTAATTTGGATCTATAATCAAGTCTTGATTCACAGTCTGTAAAAAGTATGTCAATCTGAATATATTCACATGGGATCAAATAAAATACCTTAGGCCTCCCTCATAATGTCTAACCCTAGAAGTCTCATCACCCATAAATACAGTTTCAAAACAAAATAGATCGCTAAATAGAATGGCCTATTACTTCACTGATATGACCCTGTACCAAAAGCATGAACTCTTTTTCCATTTCATCCTTTAGGGTCTTTGGAAAGAAGTTTTTGAATAAAATTAATTGAAATTCCATCCAACTCATCCCCATATATCAATTTTTCTATACAAGAATGTCCCAAAAATGTTTTAATGGTCCCTAAATCATATAAGTGAAAAGCTTCACTCACCTCATAGTGAGTATCTCAATATGATCAAATATAGTCATTGTAGAATTTATCCAAAACGTTTTATCATATAGTCTACCTTCTCCTACAAATAGAAGTGGAAACTATAGCTATAAATAATTGGTGAAGTAATACATGACATCCTTAAACATAAAACCACAAGCTCCCATATATTGTAATAGTTAAAGAAGGCTCTATATAAGTTACTAGTTGATAGGAGGAATAGACACAAAATGTGTCTCTTACTCTAAAACCCATGGCTCATGCTCATCCCAATCCTTCATACACTCAATAATAGTTCCCCAAAATGGAATAGATCTAAAATGATAAGATAATGACTCAAAATGTAAAGACCCGAACTTCTCATATATAAATATTACATCTTAATAGGAATATATTCATTACATAACATAAAGATCCATGATAGAATCATTTAGGTCTATTACATTTGGAAATTTTAACACATAAATAACTTTTCCATTAGTGATCTACATCATCTCCCATTATGTTATTTATAATTTTCACCCTTTATAGACATATCATACATAATACCTTTCATCATAACCTAGGAAAATGAAACATATGAAATGGTGATCTCAAATTCTCATAAAGGGTAAACAAGGGAGATATAAAAATATCATAAGACTAAGGATATGAGAACATGATAACACAATTTTAAAATCATAACCTACATATCATAGATCATAAACTTGATTCATTAGGAAGTTCATAAGATTTTAATCATAATGTAATTAATGAACATGATCCATGCGATATAACATGGAATAAGAAATGTATGTGTGGCATAAACATAAGAATATAAGGTCATTTCCTTAGCAGTAAAGGCTCATTTCCAAAACAATCATAGTATAATGGTTTTAATCTTCAAACCATTATATTATTCAAGGTTCACTCCCAAGACATTCATAGTGGAAAACATCCCTTGCTGAACTGGGTTCACTCCCCATTCTAGTCTTCTTTATATATTGACATATAAATATTTACCCAATACATTGGAAGTAGATATAGTTCTCACCCATTACATAATTAAAATCATACATACATGTTCCATAATATCATGAAACATTAATTATATCAAAACTCGTGAAAATAAATGACTTACATAAAAATTTCATCATAATATAACCTATGAAAAATAAACAGGTTTCATAATTATTTCATCATTTTATCATATAATTACCTATGGAAAGTAAAGTTTTATAATAATTTTATCATGTTATAACCCATAGAAAAATAAGTGGTTTTCACAAACATCTTATCATCATAAACATAAACCATATAGAGAAATAATATGAATGGTATCCTTGGATTGCAGTCCTAATAAAGAATAAGTAACATAAAATGGTGACATATTTTAAGGGAAATGATTTTGAAAGATCACTTGGAACATTTCTTGAAGAAAATACAAAGTATTTAAAATTAACTTTTCAAAAATGTAAATTAATAAAATCTTTTCAAAATATTTTTCTTTGAAAATAACCTTGAAAAATTATAAATGAAGCTTTAAAAATCATTTAAAAATTTTATTGAGGAAAATATACTTTCCACATTGAAAAACACTTTTTTAAAACAGGAAATTTTTTCAAAATACTTATATTTGAAAATAACTCATGGAAAATATAAATTAATATTTTAATCATTGATCATTTCTTGTGGTGGGTAATACTTTTCAAACCATACATTTTAAAACAAAAATTACCTTTACAATTTCCATAAAAGGCAAATGGGCCTTGTTAGGAAAATTAAATGAATATTACTTTCAAAAAAATTGTAAAAAGTAAAAATTGGGTAAATTTTTATTTAATAAATAATTTCTATAACTTTAAAAAAATGAAGATAATTTTATAAAACCGTGTTTTGGAAGAAAAATGGTTTTCGACCGAAAATAGAAATAAAGATGTTTTTTCTTAAAAACATTATTTCGAACTCTTGAGTGTATAAAGTGAGTAAAATAAAGGGAAAACATTTATTCTCAATGAATAAACATATGAGAATAAAATTAATGATTTTATTGATAGATTAATCATAATATTTCATCATCAAAAAGATAATCATAAGCAATCATGATAAACAATGAGATTGTATCAAAAACCCCTTACCACTTTGGTAATATTGAATTATAAACTAAAATGAAGGAATAATATTAAATTAAACTTATAATATCATTAAAATAAATAAATTCATGATATTAATTTTAATGAGGATTTATATACACCTCATAAAAGAAGATAGGTGCATAACATAACATATGTCTCAAAAAATATAAATTGAGACAAAAATATCTTACTGCATTGTCAAATTTGAACCATAAACCCCATGAAATATATATCATAAAATGGATATTTAAATACCCATAATTTTTATTATAATAATAATAAAATATATTCATGGGTATTTTAAACACCATATAAAAGAAACATGTGGTTTATATGGCATGTGTCTCATAGAAAATAAAAATGAGATACAAATCTCGAACCATAAGTCCCAAAATTCATAATCCACATTAGAACCTCATTTATAATAAATATAAGTTTATTTTAGATCTATTATGAAACCATAATTAGAAATATCATACCATATATCATTGAATTATGACTTTTATTACCCATTTATTAATAATTCCTTGTTAAATTCATGTTTTGGGAATTAACTACTTCGTTTATGATGTATGTTTTGATTTTTTATCTTCAGTATTCTTATCATGATCATGGTTTTTTAGTATCCATAATATTAACCATGATATAAATACCATATATATTAATTAAATATGTACTTATATTGTTCTATAATAGTTAGAGGTAGAACATGAAATACATCGTTTATGGAGACAGTAGGTCATGCGTACACATTAACATTGTATCCATTCTATTGATGGATGAAATGAATTAAAGGTAAATAATATATTACCTATAAATAATAACTTTTATTTCATAAATATCACATATATTAATTAAATTTATCCTTATTACATTTTATGCAAATAATTAGTGAAAATTGAATCACATCGCTTCGCGAGGTGGTAGTCCTCCATACACACGAACACCATTATCGTATTCTATAAAGAATGTAAAGTAAGAAAGTATATATTATATTATATTTTAAAAAGTATATTTATTTTAATAATATCATATATGTACATTATATCCATCATCATACCCAATTGTGATATTTATTGATGGAAAATGTTTCACTTTGGTTTGTGAGGAGGTTGTCTACCCTAAACACGATCAATAGTTTCATTTACCATTTGAGGGTGGAGGATATTCTTTTTGGGAATTAAATTTATGTAAAAGAATCACATTATATGTAATATTATTAGTTCATTGTATCATAATGTTTTAATAATAATTGAAGGATTTGAATGAAGATATAAAATAAAATGCTTGGTTAGAGACGTAACCTCTTCTTCAGACAACTTATTTTGGTTTGAATTTATGATCAAAATAATGATTTTGAAATGAGAGTATGTAATTAAGAATTTAATTTGGGCTTATATTTTCCAAAACAAATGTTTTTTTATGTGTTAAGAGGAGTGGAGATGGGGTGGCCTTTTATAAGTCGGGGAGATAACACACGTGGAATTTTTAAAAAGAATAAAGTGTGGCCACATTTTTCATATTCAGAAAGGATTTAAAATGGGTAAATCTAATCTTTTAGAGGTTATAAGGTTTAAATATTCCCATAAAACAGGTTTTTTGTTAATTTTAAACCCTTATATTTTTATTTGAACCCCCCAATAAACCCATTTTTATCTTAACCGTGGAAATTATTTGTTACAATTTTTATTATTAATTATAGTAAAAAAATAAGTTTAAATTACTAGATAATATAAATTATTATGATTAAAAATATGGAATAAATTTTTCTTAATTCTACTCACATAACTATAAGAATTCAATTTAAAATTAAACTTGCAGCTGCAATGAGAAGGTGGATTTTCAAAGGGAACATTTTCATAAGTAAATAAATTTTTAATATCAAAATTCAATATTAAATTGATTTAAATGAACTAAATTTTATTAATAAATATATAATTCAACTAATTTTACTTTTATAACTATATTAATGTAATTTAGATGTTTTTAAATGTTGCTAATGAAAATATAATTTATAATAAGAACTAGTATTTTTCACTATTTGTTGAAAAAAAATTTCTATTTAGAAAATTCTCAATGATTCACTATAATATAATTTTTACATGTATATTTGAAAAATGAATTTTATATTTTCAAATATATTTTCTAAAAGTGGTAAAAATTACATTTATTATTTTTTCACAAAATATTATAAAATCCTTTTCTACAAAAATAGTATTTTTGAAACATATAATGACTTTTATAAAAATTAATTACTTTTTGTCAATATATTTATTTATATAAAACCATTATAATTAATATTTAAAAATTATTTATTAATGTCCATATCACTACGTTTAACAGATAGGTTATAATGGTCATGTTTAAATAATAATATTAATAATATATCACGGTTTTTTAATGCTTAGTGTCACGTGTAACTCAAGATAAACTAGGTGTTGTGTATAACTCAAACTAAAATGGTTATTGTGCGTAATGAAAGATAACCTTAGTTTTTAATATACCACAATCTATCAAATAAATTTAATTTATTAAATAAAATTAAAAAAACTTGTGGTGTTACATTCTACCCTCCTTAAAATGAATTTTTCTGTCAAAATTCATCAATCCGACACAAAAAATGAGGATACGCATGCCTCGTTATTTCCTAAGGCACCCACATAACTTATTAAAACTAGTGGTTTCTCCAAAAAACATTGAATAGGTGGGTGTTATTTTCTCATATAACTTTTTATTTATAATCCATAATATATACTGGTTATTTCTCATAAGAAATATACTCTTCTAGCAGTATGACCTCTGAGTTTAGTTCTTATAAGGAGTTATGTATTTACTTTATTATGAGAGATACATAGAACAAATCATGGACTTGAGAGTGTTTGGGTATAATCTCTAACTGAAAATCCATGGTTATGATACGGTCAATAATTTCAAAGGGATCAATATACCTAGGTGTTAGTTTTCCTTTCTTATTGAATTTCATAACATTTTTCCGTGATGAAATTATTAGAAAAAACTTATCAAAAAATTAAAATGTAAGATCATGTACGCGATTGCCAGCATAACTTTTCTACCAAATCATAGTTTCCTTGATGTGTTGTTGAGTGGATATAACCATATATTCCATTTCATTATCTATATTAGGTCCAAATAGTTTTATTTCTCTATCTTCATTCTAGTTAATAATATTTTTACACATATTTTCATAGAGGGATTCATAAGGATACATCTAAAGGATCGATTAAATGTTATTGTAGTTGAAAAGCCCAACTGGATGAAGGTTTTTATCCAAACTACCTTTGAAATACATAGAAAAATATCTTATCATATCATCTAGTTTTTGTACTATTCTTTCAAATTAACCATCCATTTGAGGATAATATACAGTGCTAAAAATTTATTATGAATCCAGATCCAATTGAAGACTTCTCCAAAATATCGAGGTAAATCTTTGATCCTGGTCTGACATAATAGAATGTTGTACTCCATTCAACCTTAACACTTCCTTAATTTATATCCTTGAAATCTTATCCAAATATAAATATTATCTTATAGATATGAAGTGTGCTGACTTCATAAAGAGATCAAATACAACCCATGTATAATTATTCCATTTCGATTTTTGGGGAGTATGATGACAAAAGCCTTATTAATGTTTTACCATTTCAATTCTAGTATGGATAATGGATATAGTATCCCCTTAAACATTTTATCTCATATTTAACCTTCTAAAATACAAATCACTAAGATACATACTATGTAATATATCCCTTCATGTTTTTCTACCAGGAATACTCTTCCATGAAATTTAGTGGTATGAATTATTCCATTTCTGTCCTTTGGTTGTGGTTTGAAGCCCCTAGTCCTTGTAGGATATGATAGGTTGTCACCTGGACTGAGTTTTATCCTTTTTCCAATGATATATTTATATAATTCCCAAACTTTAATAGCCCATATTTACCTTAACATAGGTCCTTACAAATTCTAGGGGATAACCCATAGTTTAGGGAATTAACTTTGATAATTCCCATGTTCCACACATATAAGACATTGAATTACATGGAAATTCATTGTTTTATAACCTTAATCTCTACATATAACCATAAACCACTCCATTTGATAAATTATTCTACGTTCTTATTCCCACATTCTTGACGTGTTAGAATATATATAATATTTCCTTTATGTTCATTATAACATAAAATTTTATAAAATTCCATCTTCCTCTTATTTGATGTGTTAATAATCACACTAATGTTCACGTTGTTAATCATACAAAGCGATATATAATTACATATAATCAAAATATATTTCTCTCTAATACTCATCCAATTTGGTTTCTCATAATCATTAAATTTCCCATCACATTCAGTGTTAACATGATTTTTCCTGGTTCTAGCCATTGAATAAAACTATAAATAATAGTGTGAGTAATTATAATCATAGTGGGAAACCAAGAAATCGTGAAAAATAACTTATGGGATGTCTAAATCATGACACCTTCTTTTTAATATATGACACCATAGGTTTATATAAGGTCATTCATAGTCATTATATATTTAAATCATTCATGATAGTTCGTAATGAGTTTGTTAATTTTTAAAGTATATCTCCTAGTAGTTTCAAAGTTAGTGTGAAGTAAGGAGTGTTGTTATGCAATAGGTGGCAAGCAATCCCAGGTCAAAGTTACTTTTTTGGAGTTATTACTTATAGATATCTCTACGCCAGATAAATATACACTTTTAGTATCCAAAAAGGAATGTAATTTCATTAAAACCACTCACTATATCCTTTATCAAAATTCTAGAACATTTTCCTATAATTTGACTCATACATACACTTATCCTTATGAATATACTTAGAGATCTCACGAAAGATTTCTCATCCTAGCTTCCAAAGGTTAACTACAATATTCTATAATAATAACTGTAAAGGCCCAAATTTCTCATGCCTAAATATTACATTGTAATATAAGAATATTCATTATATAACATAACGATCCATAGCAGAATTATTTAGGTATTATGCTTTTCAAAACCTATACACATAAACAATGGGTCTAAAATCGAGCTACGACATCTCCTGCCATGTTCTTCATAAATAGAACCCTTATTATACATGTCATATATAATACCATTCATCATAAATCAATGAAATGAAACATAAGAAAGGGTTATCTTAGATGATTAGTAAGGGTAAACAAGAGATATATCAAAAAATGATGAGCATAAAGGTATGAGGACATGATAATAAAATTTTAAAAACATACCCTATATATAATAGATCATAAACTCGAGTCATGACATAATTCATAGTAGTTCATAATACTTGAATCATAATATAATCAAATAACATGATCCTTGAGACATAACATTGGCATAAGACATAGATTTATGGCATAAAAATAATCATAGAAATTTATTTCCTTATGATCAAAGGCTCATTTCCAAAACTATCATAATGAAATTTTTTCACTTCCCAAACCATCATAGTGGTCAAGTTTCACACCCAAGACTATCATAGTGGACAATGTCCCTTATTCAACTTGGTCAACTCCCCATTCCAGTCATGTTTATCTCATGAGATATCAATATTTACCCAATGAATTGAAGGGAGATATGGGACCCACCCATCACATAATAAAAATCAAACATACGTGTTCCACAAGATTATATAGCATTAAAAAATTTTCAGAAACCATGAAAATAAATGGTTTTCATAAACATTTCATTATATCATAACCTTCGGAAAAGAAACTAGTTTCATAATCACTACATCATTTCATTATTTCATCATAGCATGACCCATAGAAAATGAAGTGGGATTCGTAACCATTTTATCATGGTATAACCCCTGGAAAAAGAATTTTGTTTCATAAACATCTTATCATCATAAACAGAAACCATCCAGAGAGATAATTAGAATGTTATCATTAGATCATATCCACATTATATCATAAGTAATATCAAATGACGTCATATTAAATGGAAAATGATTTTGAAATATCACATGGAACATTTCTTGAGGAGAAAAATATTTATTTGAAAAAACAATTATAAAACAATAAATTCATAAAATATTATAGAAATTCTTTACATTGAAATAAAATTTAAAACATATAAAGGAATATTTAAAAATCATTTAAAACATTAATTTAGGAGAGTAAAATTTTCAATTTTAAGAATGATTTTATAAAACATAAAACATTTTAAAAATCATTTTATGTAAATATGAATATTAAATCTTATAAAGGAATCATTAAATCATTGATCATTTATGGTGGCGTGAAATATTTTTTATGTCGTACACATTAAAATAATGATTATTCTTACATTTTCAGTAAAAGCTAAATTGGTCTTATTTGGAAAAAAACAAGAATGTTCCTTTAAAAAATTGTAAAATTAAAACATGGATAAAATTATCTTTAATAAATATTTCAAAAAATTTAAAAACATTTTTTGTAGAATTTTCAGAAAACAAGGTTTTTGAAGAAAAAGGGTTTTTAACTAAAGAGAGAGGAGGATGAGCCCGTAAGGGGCTCTTTGTCTAGGTTTTCTACCCGCCGTCACCTTCTGCTCTCCCGTTGGCTGATCTCCTCTTGTCTCTCTTGTCAAGTGCTTGCGAAGTACTTCTCCAAATATCTACGTTGCACAGGATCGTCAACATCCTCGAAAATTTGTATCTCTGCATGACCTTATATCCACTCTATCTTTGGATCCAGATAGGGTTTCCTAAGGTGGAAAGATGTTGGTCCAAGGTGTGGGTTTCAGGTGCTGTGATATGGGGTTTCCGTTGATTTCAGTGTAGTTCGTGTGAGATTCAGGTAGATTTTCTTTTTGGGTATAGATCTGAAGGTAGCAATGGAATTTTCTCATAGACTTTCGTCTGGGATGTTGCCTACCGTAGATCTGGTGTTGTTCTTTAGATGTTTGTTTTGTCAATATTTCTTTTTGGATGGTTTCTAGGATGGCGTTTTCTACACTGGTGAGTTTGATTTGGTGACGGTGCTTCGACGAGGAGGGCGATTTCTGCGCTGGTGAGTGATTCGGGGATGGTGATTTGTCGGAGGCATGCCTGATGTTTTTTCATTAACTCCTTGCTTTTTATATTTGAGTTTTTGATGAATTTTATGGATTTTTATGGATTTTTTCCTTGTTGGTATGATTTTGTTGCTGTGCGGGGTGGTTCTATGATGATGGTGGGAATTGCGACTCAAGGGAAAGTGCTTCAGCGACGATAACGGCTGATGGTTCTTCCGTCTTCCTGCTATGAATGTTGGCGCATGATGATGCGTCACGAACCGAGGCGTGGCTTGACCGTAGGTGCACGACAGGTGCGCTGATAGGTGTATGGTATGTTGGAAGGTGCATGGCCCGAGGGCCTATCGCGATGATTTTGGTTTTGAAAATTTGAATTTCAAATTAGATCTAGATGTTTTGACATGGTGTGTGGATGTGGTGAAGTCCTATATTGGGTACCGGTAACCCTCAAACCGGCCTTTTGAAAATGAAGAAAAAAATGATTTGCAGTAACCAAAGAGAGAAATAAAGAAGATCTTTAACTCATGAGTGCATAAATAGAGTAAAGTTAACTTAAAATGTGTTTTCTTATCAAATAAACATATTATAATAAAATTAATTAATTTCTTTAGATATGTATCATAATATTTCATCATTATAAAAATAATTATAAATAATCCTGATAAACTATGAAATTGTATCATAAAACCCTTAACACTTTGGTAACATTGAATCATAAACCCCAATGAAAGAATAACATTAAATGAAACTTAAAATAACATGATAATAAATAAATTAATGACATTTCATGTTAATGGGGTTATATATACACCTCATAAAATAATATGGGTGCATAACATAACATGTGTCTCAAAGAAAGAAAATTGAGATAAAAAATTCTTACTTCTTTGGTAACATTTGAACCATAAACACAATGAAATAGTGGTCCTAAAAAGATATGTAAATCCAAAAAAAATTGATAATATTTATAAGGCCTCAGCCTTAAACCTTACTTAATCTTGAGTTATTACAAGATTACACATTGAGGATCTTTTCGGGTTTAGAGTTTTAGAGAATTAGATCATAAAACTTGCATTACATTCCACATATAAACAAAGTGGTTACATAAAGATATTATTCTTCATTCCCATCAATGGAAACATATTTAAAATAAACATGGATTCTTTCTTGAAACTTACTTGACACTATCATCATATCATGTACCTTTCCCTTGACCTGTGAAAAACATTTCAAAAAAACTTGGGATGAGCATAAAAAGCTCAGTAAGGGATATAAAAATATGGAAAGGAAACATGGGTACATATATAAATAAGGATGAGATCAAACATTACCCATAAAACATAAGCACTTTAACATACCTCATCAAATCATGAATAAATCATAGAAATCATAAGACATAAAGGTAACTCGAGGCATTCATAACATTCTTACGTAGGGAGTAACCCTCTTGGTTACGTTTGGAATACCCATCACAGTATATTCCCTAAATATCTTCGGAGAAACCTTAACGTTTCACTCCTTCGCGTTACCCAATGCAATGGAGAGCTATATCGGGCTCACCCGCCCTTAGTTTATCATGGAACCACCCATTTTCATAATAATGCCCAAGAACCTCAACATAATCATATCACATAAAACATGCATAAAAGAAACATAAAATTCACACCTTTCAATAACAAGATATAAATACAACACATTGATATAAAAACATTATGAAAACCATTTTCGATACCAAAATAAAATAAAAGTAAAACATGGTATTTATTTTTCTTTTAAAAAGAAGGTATGGCTTGTAGAGGAAGCCGAAACTCAAATAACGGTCACGACGGTGGAGAAGTCGTTGTCGCCGCATACGTACGACAAAAACATTCCCTTTTGTCGTTTAGTAAACGCTTCGTATAAAAAAGATTCCTTTTGAATAAACATTAAAGTCAAAGGGTTTTATACACCGTATAAAAGAAAGTTGTGTATAAAATAAAATATGCCTCAATGAAAGGAGATTGAGACAAAGTCCCATACCTCGGGTCCAACTTCACTCAGTCATTCTTTAATGTCATGAATAATAAACTTGAGTTAATTTCTACTTTTTTAAGAACCTTTTTCAAGTTCATTATTCCTTTTATATCTCTTATTTCCATGTCATGAACACTATGTAATTATTTAAGTTAATAATGGTCGTTTTAACGATCATTGGTACTTGAGTCAAAATAAACCCTTTATAATTACAAGTTGTTCATGTATCCATTATATCCAGGATTATAATCATGATGTATATATCATATATATCATATAAATCCAGTATATGCATGCATTTATAATATTACATAATCATTTAGAGGTATGAAATGAAATGCACCGTTCATAGAGACGGTAAGCCATACGTACGCATGAATGCCACTTTCATTTCTATTTCGTATTTTATAGAATGGAATCATAATGATATAAAGGTATATTATAATTCCAATATAATATCATATATAATATCATAGTTCCATCCTTTATACGTCCCACATATGGTTTTTAACGAATCAACTCACTTTAAGGGGGCGGTAGTCCGCACTTCCTTAAATGAAGATATCATGTTTACCCATAATGGAAACCATAAAGGTATGCCCAAAATGAAAAATACAGAAGCTTAAGGAAAACATAAACATATTATATATCATATATAAATATAGTGACATCTTAATGGCCACCTTTGAAGGTGTTAAAATAATGTTGAACAATCATCGTTTCCGGAGGCATAAATTCACCATCCACGGAAACAGTATATTCGTTAGCCATTAGATGTAGGTATGTGTAAGTGTAGCTCGAATCCATATTATAACAACATCCTAGTATATTGAGGATACTGGAGTTGTTACAAAATAAAAGAATAAAAAGAGTTTAGGGGGTTGGAGAAACAAAACAAAACAAAAGGACTCAAAAGAAGACATTACCTTAAAATAGGGTAACTCCCTTTGGTTTGAGCTCAAAGGCTTCCTTGGGAAGACTTCTGCCAAAATTGAGGCTTCAAGGAGTAATATAGGGAAGTGTAGAGACAAAATGGGCAGGGGTTGGCCTAGCCAAAGGCTTTGGGAGTGTGGGTAAGGAGGTAGAGCTGGGGGCCTTTTATAAGAGGAGAGGAGGGGCACTCTTGGAAAGTAAAGATAAGTTACTTTATTTTAAAATGAGTTTCGGATTCAAAAGGTCCCAAATTGATATAATTAGAGTATAAGGTGATAAGGGTTCGAAATACACTCATCCAATTGGTTTTTTACATGTGTAGGTCTTAGATTTTACATTATCATCCCATTTTATTTAAATCGTTAAATAATGAGGTCATCGCTGCATCATCATGATGTCATAAATAATTTAATATATTTAATGTCTAAAAATTATAAAAAAACTACTATGATGTAGGAAATCTTTTTATCTTTCTAATAAATATTTATAGTCAAAAATATGACTTGTATAACTGCATATAAAAATTGTTTTAGTAACATAACTCATGTTTGTGTCATTTTTACTTTAACATTAAATAAAAAGTTATTTATGTCATTTCCCAACCAAAGTGGCTCCATGGGGTCCCCAAGTTGACCCATGGATTTTCTTGGTCTTCCATGACACATCCAATATGGTTAGGGCATGTTTCTAGGTCATTTCATATTATTAAATCATTATTTTTATCTTAGACTACACTAATTACCACTAATCGCGATTAAGAACTTAAAAGTTACTATTCACCAAAAAAATTATTTTAATCCCATTGAAACACATTTTACTTCTTAATGACAACCATTTATGTCGGATTTTTGAAATTCAAAACACAAAGATGGAAAAATTTTCATTTAAACGAAAAATCAGTTTCTTTAACTACCACTTAGTGATTTCACTATTCATCAAAAATTGAAGTTTTTCAGCAAAATACCAAAACTTCACCCTAAGTTATATTTGATATTCTGAATTCAAAAATGAAGTATATTTTAAAAAATTCAAAACATATAAGTCACATTAATTAATTTAATAATTAATTCCCACTGTCAGAGCAAATAGCGTGTTTTTTATGAAACAATAAGTATCAAAAGATTGACACCAGTTTAAGTCCAATTTCAAAGTGAAATTGATTCCAATGACCACCATTGGATAAAATGGTAAAAATATATTATAATTTCACTTCAAAACCAATTCAAAAGATAATCTAATTATATAAATAAATTATATTAAAAAGAGGTTTTGAATTAAAATACAACATGTTTCACTATTCATTAAAAAATGAACTTTATCGAAAAAATACCAAAAATTCACAAAAAGTAAATTTTGATGTATTAATCATAAATAATAAGTGTATTTTGACAAACATAGCTTATAAAATTGTCAAAAGATAGATTTAAAAAGGGTTTTCCATCAAAAGGCAGTAAAACAATCATTTAAGAATATTAGTGTATTCCATACATAAGATTGTATTTATTTTCATTTTAAGCCTCTAAAACACTATCTTAATCATTAATTGACATAGATAAAAATATCTATTATTCATTACTTACTTGGGATGTTACATCCTTCCTCCCTTTAGAAAATTGCGTCCCTGCAATTTATTTACTTATCGAATAAATGGGGGTACTTATCCCTCATTGCATTTTCAGATTCCCATGTTGCCTCTTCCATCATGTGGTTTTTCCACAAAACCTTTACCTGGTGAATCACCTTATTCCGTAACACTTGCTCCCTGTGGTCAAGAATCTGGACCGGTTGTTCCTCATAAGATAGGTTCTCTTCCATCTGAACTACCTCTAGACTCAAAACTTGAGATGTATTTGGCATATACTTTCTCAACATCGAAATGTGAAAAATATTGTGTACATGAGATAAACTCGGAGGTAAAGCCACCCGGTATGCAACTGATCCAACTCTCTCAAGAATTTCATATGGTAAAATAAACCTTGGATCCAGCTTTCCTTTCTTACTGAATCTCATCACACCTTTCCAAGGAGAAACCTTGAGAAAAACATGATCACCTACCTCGAAAGATAGATCCTTCCTCCGGTTATCCGCATAACTCTTCTGCCTGCTCTGAGCTATTCTCATGTGCTTCTGAATCAGCTGAACTTTTTCTGCCATCTCTTCTACCAATTCTGGTCCCATCAACTTCCTTTCACCCACTTCATCCCTGAAAGTTGGAGTTCAACACCGCTTCCCATATAATGCCGGAAATGGTTCCATCTGTATACTGGAATGAAAACTCTTATTATCTGAAAATTAAACCAAAGAAAGATATTGGTCCCAACTTCCCTGATAATCCATAGAGCAAGAACGTAGCATATCCTCTAATGTCTGAATTGTTCGTTCTGACTTCCCATCTGATTGAGGATGAAAAGTTGTACTAAAATTTAATTCAGTACCCATAGACTTCTGAAGGCCTTTCCAAAAGTTATAAGTGAACCTGGGATCACGATCAGATACAATGGAGAGAGGAACTCCATGTAACATGACTATCTCTTTAAGATACAAATGGGAAATTTGATCTAGGGAAAAATTATCTCGTATAGCAAGGAAATGAGCAGATTTAGTCAAGCGATCAACAATAACCCAGATTGCATTATTACCTCGAGATGTCTTCAGTAATACCACAACAAAGTCCATGGATATATTCTCCCATTTCCACTCTGGCACTGGTAAAGGCTGAAGCATCCCTTTCGGTAACTGCCGCTCTGCTTTAACCTACTGACAAGTCACACTTCACAGTAAAATCAGCAATATCTCTTTTCATTCCATCCCATCAGTAATACTCCCATAGATCTCTATACATCTTAGTACTGCCTAGATGAACTGAAAACGGAGAACTATGAGCTTCACATAACAACCCTCTCTTAAACTATGAATCACAAGGCACACACAATCTCTTCCCAAATCTCAAAACACAATCATTATCAATGTTGAATTCAGGCAACTTACCTTTCTGAACCAGCTCTACCTTTTTCTTCAACTCACTGTCTTACTTCTGTGCTTGCTTGATTCTATCTGATAGAGATGATCTCACTGATACCTGAAACAAAACAGAAGAACTTTCTACACCCACACCTTCTATGCCAATGTTCATCAAATCCTTAACCAAAGGATCACGTTCCAAACGCAACATTGTTAATGAAGCATTACTTTTTCGACTCAAAGCATCAGCCACTTTATTTGCTTTTCCCGGATGGTAATGAATTGTACAATCATAATCCTTGATTAATTCTATCCATATCCTCTGTCTCATGTTTAACTCTTTCTGAGTGAATATATACTTTAAACGTTTGTGATCGGTATATATTTCACACTTTACTCCATACAAATGATGCCTCCAAATTTTTAAAGCGAAAACAACAGCAGCTAATTCCAAATCATGTGTAGGGTAATTTACCTCATGAGTTTTCAACTGTCGTGAATCATAAGCAATTACCTGATCATTCTGCATTAGGACGCAACCAAGTCCTTTCAATGAAGCATCACTATATATAACAAACTCATCATTCCTGGAAGGTAGTGCCAAAACTGGAGCATTCACCAATCTTCTTTTCAATTCCTGAAAAAAATCATCACAATCTTTTGTCCAGATAAACTTAACACCCATCCGAGTTAGCTTAGTCATTGGACTAGATAATCGTGAAAATTTTATAACAAACCTTCGGTAATAGCCTGCCAAACCAAGGAAGCTACGAATCTCGGTTACATTTGTGGGTCTTGGCCAGTATTCCACAACTTTTGTTTTTGTAGGATAAATATTTATCCCATCTTTAGAAACAATATGACCAAGGAAAGAAATTTGTTGCAACCAAAACTCACACTTGATGAATTTCCCATACAATTTCTTTTCTTTTAAGGTTTTCAATATAACCCTTAAATGTCTTTCATCCTCTTCTTTACTTTTAGAAAACCCCAAAATATCATCAATGAAAACCACTACTTATCACCTGATTCAACTGAGCCATCACTGCAGTAAACTGCTCAATTTTGATTCTGACCATCTCAGTATGCTAATTTGGAAGGTCATTTCCTTTTGCATGCCTTCCTAGCACTTCTTCCATATTTCCTCTATGGAAAACCATTCTGAACAAACATGTCTTAGATGAAGCAACATGGTAATCTTAAAATGCTATATCATTTAAAAAAATATATATATTTTTGGATAATCATTTAATAGAATTATAACTCCTAAAGTTATCTAAACCAACCTCTGATACCAACTATAAGGCCCCAGCCTTAAACCTTAATTAATCTTGAGATATTACAAGATTACACATTGAGGATCTTTTTGGGTTTAGAGTTTTAGAGAATTAGATCATAAAACTTGCATTACATTCCACATATAAAAAAAGTGGTTATATAAAGATAGTATTCTTAATTCCCATCAATGGAAACATATTTAAAATAAACATGGATTCTTTCTTGACACTTCCTTGACAATATCATCATATCATGTACCTTTCCCTTGACCTGTGAAAAACATTTCAAAAAAACTTGGGATGAGCATAAAAAGCTCAGTAAGGGATATAAAAATATGGAAAGGAAACATGGGTACATATATACATAAGGATGAGATCATACTTTACCCATAAAACATAAGCACTTTAACATACCTCATCAAATCATGAATAAATCATAGAAATCATAAGACATAAAGGTAACTTGAGGAATTCATAACATTCTTACATAGGGAGTAACCCTCTTGGTTACGTTTGGAACACCCATCATAGTATATTCCCTAAATCTCTTCGGATAAACCTTAACGTTTCACTCCTTCACGTTACCCAATGCATTGGAGATCTATATCGGGCTCAACCGCCCTTAGTTTATCACGGAACCACCCGTTTTCATAATAATGCCCAAGAACCTCAACATAATCATATCACATAAAACATGCATAAAGGAAACATAACATTCCCACCTTTCAATCACAAGATATCAATATAACACATTGATATAAAAAAATTATAAAAACCATTATCGATACCAAAATAAAATAAAAGTAAAACATGGTATTTATTTTTCTTTTAAAAAGAAGGTATGGCTTGTAGAGTAAGTCGAAACTCAAATAACGGTCACGACGGAGGAGAAGTCATTGTCGCCGCATACGTATGACAAAAACATTCCCTTTTGTCATTTATTAAACGCTTCGTATAAAAAAATATTCCTTTTGAATAAATGTAAAAGTCAAAGGGGTTTATACACCGTATAAAAGAAAGTTGTGTATAAAATAAAATATGCCTCAATGAAAGGAGATTGAGACGAAGTCCCATACCTCGGGTCCGACTTGACTCGGTCATTCTTTAATGTCCTGAATAATAAACTTGAGTTAATTTCTACTTGTTTAAGAACCTTTTTCAAGTTCATTATTCCTTTTATATCTCTTATTTCCATGTCATGAACACTATGTAATTATTTAAGTTAATAACGGTCGTTTTAACGATCATTGGTACTTGAGTCAAAATAAACCCTTTATAATTACAAGTTGTTCATGTATCCATTATATCTAGGATTATAATCATGATGTATATATCATATATATCATATATATCCAGTATATACGTGAATTTATAATATTACATAATCATTTAGAGGTAAGAAATGAAATGCACCGTTCATGGAGACGGTAAGTCGTACGTACGCATGAACGCTACTTTCATTTCTATTTTGTATTTTATAGAATGGAATCATAATGATATAAAGGTATATTATAATTCTAGTATAATATCATATATAATATCATAGTTCCATCCTTTATACATCCCACATATGGTTTTTAACGAATCAACTCACTTTAAGGGGGTGGTAGTCCGCACTTCCTTAAATGAAGATATCGCGTTTACCCAAAATGGAAACCATAAAGGTATGCCCAAAATATAAAATACAGAAGCTTAAGGAAAACATAAACATATTATATATCATATATAAATATATTGACATCTTAATGGCCACCTTTGAAGGTGTTAAAAGAATGTTGAACAATCATCGTTTCGGGAGGCATAAATTCACCATTTGGTTTGAGCTCAAAGGCTTCCTTGGGAAGACTTCTGCCCAAAGTGAGGCTTCAAGGGGTAATAGAGGTAAGTGGAGAGACAAAAGGGGAAGGTTTTTTCCGAGCCAAAGGCTTTGGGAGTGTGGGTAAGGAGGTAGAGGTGGGGGCCTTTTATAAGAGGAGAGGAGGGGCACTCTTGGAAAGTAAAGATAAGTTACTTTATTTTAAAATGCGTTTCGGATTAAAAAGGTCCCACATTGATATAATTCGAGGATAAGGTGATAAGGGTTCTAAATAAACTCATCCAATTGGTTTTGTCCATTTGTAGGTTTTAGATTTTACATTATCATCCCATTTTATTTAAATCGTTAAATAATGAGGTCATCGCTGCATCATCATGATGTCATAAATAATTTAATTTATTTAATGTATAAAAATTATAAAACAAATACTATGATGTAGGAAATCCTTTTAGCTTTCTAATTAATATTTATAGTCAAAAATATGACTTGTATAACCCCATATACAAATTGTTTTAGTAACATAACTCATGTTTGTGTCATTTTTACTTTAACATTAAATAAAAAGTTATTTATGTCATTTCCCAAACGAAGTGGCTCCATGGGGTCCCCAAGTTGACCCATGGCTTGTCTTGGTCGGCCATCACACATCCAATAAGGTTAGGACATGTTTCTAGGTCATTTAATATTATTAAAGCATTATTTTTACCTTAAACTACACTAATTACCACTAATCGCGATTAAGAACTTAAAAGTTACTATTCACCAAAAAATTATTTTAATCCCATTGAACCACATTTTACTTATTAATGACAACCATGTATGTCGGATTTTTGAAATTCAAAACAAAAAGATGGAAAATTTTCATTTAAATGAAAAATCAGTTTCTTTAACTACCACTTAGTTATTTCACTATTCATCAAAAATTGAAGTTTTTCAGAAAAATACCAAAACTTCACCCTAAGCTATATTTGATATCCTGAATTCAAAAATGAAGTCTATTTTACAAAATTCAAAACATATAAGTCACATTAATTAATTTAATAATTAATTCCCGCTGTCAGAGCAAATGGGGTGTTTTTTATGAAACAATAAGTATCAAAAGATTGACTCCAGTTTAAGTCCAATTTCAAAGTGAAATTGATTCCAATGACCACCATTGGATAAAATGGTAAAAATATATTATAATTTCACTTGAAAACCAATTCAAAAGATAATCTAATTATATAAATAAATTATATTAAAAAGAGGTTTTGAATTAAAATACAACATTTTTCACTATTCATTAAAAAATGAACTTTATCGGAAAAATACCAAAAATTCACAAAAAGTAAATTTTGATGTCCCAATCATAAATAATAAGTTTATTTTGACAAACATAGCTTATAAAATTGTCAAAAGACATATTTAAAAAGGGTTTTCTATCAAAAGGAAGTAAAACAATATTTTAAGAATATTAGTGTATTCCATGCATAAGATTGTATTTATTTTCATTTTAGGCCTCTAAAACACTATCTTAATCATTAATAGACATAGATAAAAATATATATTATTCATTACTTACTTGGGATGTTACATCCTTCCCCCCTTTAGAAAATTGCATCCCTACAATTTATTTACTTATTGAATAAATGGGGGTACTTATCCCTCATTGCATTTTCAGATTCCCATGTCGCATCTTCCATCATGTGGTTTTTCCACAAAACCATTACCTGGTGAATCACCTTATTCCATAACACTTGATCCCTGTGGTCAGAAATCTGTACCGGTTGTTCCTCATAAGATAGGTTCCCTTTTAGCTGAACTACCTCTGGACTCAAAACATGAGATGGATTTGGCACATACTTGTTCAACATCGAAACGTGAAAAACATTGTGTACCTGAGATAAACTCGGAGGTAAAGCTACCTGGTATGCAACTGATCCAACTCTCTCCAGAATTTCATATGGTCCAATAAACCTTGGACTCAGCTTTCCTTTCTTACCAAATCTCATCACACCTTTCCAAGGAGAAACCTTGAGAGAAACATGATCACCTATATCGAAAGATAGATCCTTCCTCCAGTTATCCACATAACTCTTCTGCCTGCTCTAAGCTGTTCTCATGTGCTTCTGAATCAGCTGAACTTTTTCTGCCATCTCTTCTACCAATTCTGGTCCCCTCAACTTCCTTTCACCAACTTCATCCCAGAAAGCTGGAGTTCAACACCGCTTCCCATATAATTCCTGAAATGGTTCCATCTGTATACTGGATTGAAAACTGTTATTATATGAAAATTCAACCAAAGAAAGATGTTGGTCCCAACTTCCCTGATAATCCATAGAGCAAGAACATAGCATATCCTCCAATGTCTGAATTGTTCATTCTGACTGCCCATCTGATTGAGGATGAAAAGTTTTACTAAAATTTAATTCAGTACCCAACGACTTCTGAAGGCCTTTCCAAAAGTTAGAAGTGAACCTGGGATCACGATCAGATACAATGGAGAGAGGAACTCCATGTAACCTGACTATCTTTTTAAGATACAAACGGGAAAGTTGATCTAGGGAATAAGTATCTCGTATAACAAGGAAATGAGCAGATTTTGTCAAGCGATCAACAATAACCCAGATTGCATTATTACCTCGAGATGTCTTCGGTAATCCCACAACAAATTCCATGGATATTTTCTCCCATTTCCACTCTGGCATTGGTAAAGGCTGAAGCATCCCTTTCGGTAACTGCCGCTCTGCTTTAACCTGCTGACAAGTCACACTTCACAGTAAAATCAGCAATATCTCTTTTCATTCCATCCCATCAGTAATACTCCCGCAGATCTCTATACATCTTAGTACTGCCTAGATGAACTGAAAATGGAGAAATATGAGATTCACATAACAACCCTCTCTTCAACTGTGAATCACAAGGCACACACAATCTCTTCCCAAATCTCAAAACACAATCATTATCAATGTTGAATTCAGGCAACTTAACTTTCTGAACCATCTCTACCTTTTTCTGCAACTCACTGTCTTGCTTCTGTGCTTGCTTGATTCTATCTGATAGAGATGATCTCACTGATACCTGAAACCAAACAGAAGAACTTCTTGCACCCACAACTTCTATGCCAAAGTTCATCAAATCCTTAACCAAAGGATCACGTTCCAAACGCAACATTTCTAATAAAGCATTACATTTTCGACTCAAAGCATCAGCCACATTATTTGCTTTTCCCGGATGGTAATTAATTGTACAATAATAATCCTTGATTAATTCTAGAAATCTCCTCTGTCTCATGTTTAACTCTTTCTGAGTGAATATATACTTCAAACTTTTGTGATCGATATATATTTCACACTTTAATCCATAAAAATGATGCCTCCAAATTTTTAAAGCGAAAAAAACAACAGCTAATTCCAAATCATGTGTAGGGTAATTTACCTCATGAGTTTTCAACTGTCGTAAAGCATAAGCAATTACCTGATCATTCTGCATTAGGACGCAACCAAGTCCTTTCAATGAAGCATCACTGTATATAACAAACTCACCATTCCTAGAAGGTAGTGCCAAAACTGGAGCATTCACCAATCTTCTTTTCAATTCCTGAAAAAAATCATCACATTCTTTTGTCCAGATAAACTTAACACCCTTCCGAGTTAACTTAGTCATTGGACTAGATAATCGTGAAAAATTTATAACAAACCTTCGGTAATAGCTTGCCAAACCAAGAAAGCTACGAATCTTGGTTACATTTGTGGGTCTTGGCCAGTCTTCCACAACTTTTGTTGTTGTAGGATCAACAGTTATCCCATCTTTAGAAACAATATGACCAAGGAAAGAAATTTTTTGCAACCAAAACTCACACTTGCTGAATTTCCCATACAATTTCTTTTCTTTTAAGGTTTGCAAGATAACCCTTAAATGTCTTTCATGCTCTTCTTTACTTTTAGAAAACACCAAAATATCATCAATGAAAACCACCACTTATCACCTAATTCAACTGAGCCATCACTGCAGTAAACTGCTCAATTTTGATTCTGGCCATCTCAGTATGCTGATTTGGAAGGTCATTTAATTCTGCATGCCTTCCTAGCACTTCTTCCCTATTTCCTCTACGGAAAACCATTCTGAACAAACATGTCTTAGATGAAGCCACATGGTAATCTTCAAATGGTATATCATTTAAAAAATATATATATATTTTTGGATAATCATTTAATAGAATTCTAACTCCTAAAGTTATATAAACCGACCTCTGATACCAACTATAAGGCCCTAGCCTTAAACCTTAATTAATCTTGAGTTATTACAAGATTACACATTGAGGATCTTTTCGGGTTTAGATTTTTAGAGAATTAGATCATAAAACTTGCATTACATTCCACATATAAACAAATTGGTTACATAAAGATAGTATTATTCATTCCCATCAATGGAAACATATTTAAAATAAACATGGATTCTTTCTTGACACTTCCTTGACACTATCATCATATCATGTACCTTTCCCTTGACCTGTGAAAAACATTTCAAAAAAACATGGGATGAGCATAAAAAGCTCAGTAAGGGATATAAAAATATGGAAAGAAAACATGGGTACATATATACATAAGGATGAGATCATACTTTACCCCTAAAACATGAGCACTTTAACATACCTCATCAAATCATGAATAAATCATAGAAATCATAAGACATAAAGGTAACTTGAGGCATTCATAACATTCTTACGTAGGGAGTAACCCTCTTGGTTACGTTTGGAATACCAATCACAGTATATTCCCTAAATCTCTTTGGAGAAACCTTAACGTTTCACTCCTCCACGTTACCCAATGCATTTGAGAGCTATATCGGGCTCACCTGCCCTTATTTTATCATGGAACCACCCGTTTTCATAATAATTCCCAAGAACCTCAACATAATTATATCACATAAAACATGCATAAAGGAAACATAACATTCCCACCATTCAATCACAAGATATCAATACAACACATTGATATAAAAACATTATGAAAACCATTTTCGATACCAAAATAAAAGAAAAGTAAAACATGGTATTTATTTTTCTTTTAAAAAGAAGGTATGGCTTGTAGAGGAAGCCGAAACTCAAATAACGGTCACAACGGCGGAGAAGTCGTTGCCGCCGCATACATACGAAAAAAAAATTCCCTTTTGTCGTTTAGTAAACGCTTCGTATAAAAAATAATCCTTTTGAATAAAATTAAAAGTCAAAGGGGTTTATACACCGTATAAAAGAAAGTTGTGTATAAAATAAAATATGCCTCAATCAAAGGATATTGAGATGAAGTCCCATACCTCGAGTCCGACTTGACTCGGTCGTTCTTCAATGTCCTGAATAATAAACTTGAGTTAATTTCTAATTGTTTAAGAACCTTTTTCAAGTTCATTATTCCTTTTGTATCTCTTATTGCCATGTCATGAACACTATGTAATTATTTAAGTTAATAACGGTCGTTTTAACAATCATTGGTACTTGAGTCAAAATAAACCCTTTATAATTACAAGTTGTTCATGTATCCATTATATCCAGGATTATAATCATGATTTATATATCATATATATTATATATATCCAGTATATACGTGCATTTATAATATTACATAATCATTTAGAGGTAAGAAATGAAATGCACCGTTCATGGAGACGGTAAGTCGTACGTATGCATGAACGCTACTTTCATTTCTATTTCGTATTTTATAGAATGGAATCATAATGATATAAAGTTATATTATAATTACAGTATAATATCATATATAATATCATAATTCCATCCTTTATACGTCCCACATATGTTTTTTAACGAATCAACTCACTTTAAGGGGGCGGTAGTCCGCACTTCCTTAAATGAAGATATCGCGTTTACCCATAATGGAAACCATAAAGGTATGCCCAAAATGAAAAATACAGAAGATTAAGGAAAATATAAACATATTATATATCATATATAAATATAGTGACATCTTAATGGCCACCTTTGAAGGTGTTAAAAGAATTTTGAACAATCATCGTTTCGGGAGGCATAAATTCACCATCCACGGAAACAGTATGTTCGTTAACCATTAGATGTAAGTGTGTGTAAGTGTAGCTCGAATACATATTATAAAAAAATCCTAGTATATTGCGGATACTGTAGTTGTTACAAAAGAAAAGAATAAAAAGAGATTAGGGGGTTGGAGAAGCAAAATAAAACAAAAGGACTCAAAAGAAGACATTACCTTAAAATCGGGTAACTCCCTTTGGTTTGAGCTCAAAGGCTTCCTTGGGAAGACTTATGCCCAAAGTGAGGCTTCAAGGAGTAATAGAGGAAATTTTAGAGACAAAATGGGCAGGGTTTGCCCGAGAAAAAGGCTTTGGGAGTGTGGGTAAGGAGGTAGAGGTGGGGGCCTTTTATAAGAGGAGAGGAGGGGCACTCTTGGAAAGTAAAGATAAGTTACTTTATTTTAAAATTCGTTTCGGATTCAAAAGGTCCCACATTGATATAATTATAGGATAAGGTGATAAGGGTTCGAAATAAACTCATACAATTGGTTTTTCCCATGTGTAGGTCTTAGATTTTACATTATCATCCCATTTTATTTAAATCGTTAAATAATGAGTTCATCGCTGCATCATCATGGTGGAATAACTAATTTAATTTATTTAATGTCTAAAAATTATAAAAAAAATACTATGATGTAGGAAATATTTTTATCTTTCTAATTAATATTTATAGTCAAAAATATGACTTGTATAACCCAATATAAAAATTGGTTTAGTAACATAACTCATGTTTGTGTCATTTTTACTTTAATATTAAATAAAAAGTTATTTATGTCATTTCCCAACCAAAGTGGCTCCATGGGGTCCCCAAGTTTACCCATGGCTTGTCTCGGTCGGCCATGACACATCCAATAAGGTTAGGACATGTGTCTAGGTCATTTCATATTATTAAAGCATTATTTTTACCTTAAACTACACTAATTACCACTAATCGCGATTAAGAGCTTAAAAGTTACTATTCACCAAAAAATTATTTTAATCCCATTGAACCACATTTTACTTATTAATGACAAACATTTATGTTAGATTTTTGAAATTCAAAACACAAAGATGGAAAAATTTCATTTAAATGAAAAATCAGTTTCTTTAACTACCACTTAGTGATTTCACTATTCATCAAAAATTGAAGTTTTTCAGAAAAATACCAAAACTTCATCCTAAGATATATTTGATATTCTGAATTAAAAAATGAAGTCTATTTTAAAAAATTCAAAACATATAAGTCACATTAATTAATTTAATAATTAATTCCTGCTGTCAGAGCAAATAGCGTGTTTTTTATGAAACAATAAGTATCAAAAGATTGACACCAGTTTAAGTCCAATTTCAAAGTGAAATTGATTCCAATGACAACCATTGGATAAAATAGTAAAAATATATTCTAATTTCACTTCAAAACCAATTCAAAAGATAATCTAATTATATAAATAAATTATATTAAAAAGAGGTTTTGAATTAAAATACAACATTTTTCACTATTCATTAAAAAATAAACTTTATCGGAAAAATACCAACAATTCACAAAAAGTAGATTTTGATGTCCCAATAATAAATAATAAGTTTATTTTGACAAACATAGCTTATAAAATTGTCAAAATATAGATTTAAAAAGGGTTTTCCATCAAAAGGCAGTAAAACAATCTTTTAAGAATATTAGTGTATTCCATGCATAAGATTGTATTTATTTTCATTTTCAACCTCTAAAACACTATCTTAATCATTAATAGACATAGATAAAAATATCTATTATTCATTACTTACTTGGGATGTTACAATATTCATAAAATACATTAATGGTTAATATATACGCCTCATAAAATAAACATGTGGTGAATATGGAAAGTGCCTCAATGAAAATAAAAGTGAGACAAAAATCCCTTACCATAAGTATCGACTTCATTCATGCATGTTTGAAGCTACTATTTAATAAATATAAGTTTATCATAAATATATTAAATAAAATTTATTATATATATCATTCCATATATGATTTACTTATGAACTTTTATTACTCGTTAGTTAATAATTCCTTGTTAAAATCTCATTTCGGGTAATAATTGCTTTATTTATTGTGTATGTTTTGATTTTTTATTTATAGTGATCTTAGTTTGATCATGGTTAAAACCTCTAAAAACATTTATCCATTATAAAAATATCATATATATTCATTATATATATATTTATAATAATCCGAAAATGTTAGAGATAGAACTTGAAACACACTATTCGTGGAGATGGTAGGTCGTATGTACTCATGAACGTTGTTTACATTTTATCAAAGGATAAAGTAAAAGAAATTTAAATAATATATTAACTTTAAATAATAACTAATATATCATATATCTCTCGTATATTAATTAAATTTACCCTTATTACCTTCCATAAAAACAATTAGCGAAAAATGAATCATATCGCTTCACAAGGCGGTAGTCCGTTGTACACACGAATGATGTTATCACATTATCTATGGAATGAAAAGTAAGAAGTTATATATGATATTAAAATTAAGTAAGTATATTTATGTAAACCATATCATATATATATATATTATGCACCATCATACCCAACAGTGAGAGGTGTTGATGAAAAATGTGTTACATCGGTTTGCGAGGTGGTTGTTCGTCATACACACAATCAACGATTTTGTTTCCCATTTGAGGAATGAGGAGATATTTGTAATAAATTAAGTTAACATAAAAACAACCAAATATATTTAATACACTGATGTTATTATATCATCATGCTTTAAAAATAATTTAAGTAGGTGGAGGAAGAAATAAAATTGAACACTCGGTTAGGGATGTTACCTCTTCTTCAGAAAAATTCTTTTGGTTTTAACCAAAATATTTTCAAGGTTGGATTTATGATAAAAATAATTCTTATAGAATTATAGTATATAATTAATGATGTAATTTTTTTATGTATTTTCTGAAAAAAAAATGTTTTTTATAAGTGAATACGAGACGAGAAACGGTGGCCTTTTATAAGTGGGGAAGAGGACACACTTGGTATTTTAAAAAATAAAGTGTACCCATATTTTTCATATTTGAAAAGGGTTAAAAATGGGTCCTTAATGAACGTTAGATGTTATAAGGTCAAAATATGTCCTTAAAATTGGTTTTGGACAAGTTTTGGTCCATTTTTAAAACTAATACATTTATTTTAACCCCTGGTAAACTCGTTTTTACCTTAACCTTGGTAATTAATTTTTACTATTTTAATTACTCATTATAGTTAAAATTTAAGTTAAAATAATATATAATATAAATTAATATTATTATAAATAGTGAATCTATTTTTTTGAATTAAACTCACATAAGTTTTAGAATATAATTTAAAATTAAACGTGCCTATGTGATGAGAAAGCGGGCTTTGAAAGGGAAAATTTTTCTGAGTGGAGAAAGTTTTATTATAAAAATTCAATATGAAATTGATTCTATTGAAATAAATTTGATTAATAAATATATAATTGAACTAATTTTATAGTTAAACCATCTTAAAATAAATTTTCTGTTTTCTATATGTTGTAAATGAAAAGATAATTCTTAATAAAAACCATTTTTTACTATTCACTGAAACATTTATCTTTTCATAAAATTATAAAAAAATTAATTATATGATAATTATGAAATTCTGATTTCATAATGAATATTTTTTTCAAATAAATTTTCTAAAATTAGTAAAAATTAATTTCATTATTTATTCACAAAAGGAAATAAAAACATTTTTTGAGAATATGGTATTTTCAAAACATATAAATACTTTTATAACAATTAATAAATTTTTATAAAAAAATATTAATATAAAACCATTATAAAGAATATTTAAAAACTATTTATTACTATTAATATTTCTATGTTTAACAACTTTTTTATGAAGGTAGAAATTAAATAATAAAATTTATAATATATCACAATTTGTTAAAACTCAGTGTTGCGTTCAATGTAGGATAAAATCAGTGTTTCATGTAATGCAAGCTAAACATGGTGTTGCATATAATGAAAGATATCAAATAAATTTTATTCATTCAAAAAAACTAATTCATAAAAACTTTGGGTGTTACATTTTTTACCCCTTAAAATGAATTTCAGCATAAAAATTCATCACTCTAATAAAAAAATTAGGATACATCCACCCCATCATTTCCATAGATTCCCACATAGCTTATTCAAACTGGTGGTTTTCTCCGAAAAATTTTATTAGGTGAGTGGTCTTGTTTCATATAACTTTCTCTATATGATCTAGAATATCCACTTATTATTAGTTATAAGAAATTTATTTCTCTAGTGATACAACCTCTAAGTTCATTACATGTGAAGGATTAGGTATGTACTTTGTTAGGAAAGATACATGGAACACATCATGAAATTGACAGAATTTTGGTGTAAGCACCAAGCGATATGTCATGTTCCTATTGCGATCAATAATTTCAATGGGAAATATATTCTTAGGGATTAGTTTCAATTTATTCCTAAATCTCATAACCTTATTCCATGGATAAATTTTAAGAAACACCTTTTCACCGACTTCAAATTCTAGATCATGCTAGTGATTGTCAACATACCTTTTTTGTCAACTCTGAGCTACCTCGATGTGTTGTTGAATGTATATAACCTTCTCTTACATTTCATAATATATATTAGGTCCCAATATATTTCTTTCTCTAACTTCATTACAGAATTTTGGAGTCATACACTTGTTTCCAAAGAGGGCTTCATAAGGAATCATCTAAATGATTGAGTAAAATATATTATTTTAAGAAAACTCAACCAAAGGAAGGTGTTGATCCCAAACACCATTAAAGTAAATATAATATGATATTATAATATCCTATATGGTTTGAATTTTTATCTCAAATTAACCATTTGTGTAAGGATGATACACAGTTTTGAAAATTAACTCTATATCCAGATCCTATTGAAGACTTCACTAGAACTTCGAGGTAAATCATAGATCCTAATTAGACATAATAAAATATTATACTCCATGAAACCTTATAAATTAATTAATGTATATCCTATAAATATTATCCAAAAATAAATATTCTCTAATGTAGGTTAAGTGTGATGAATTTTTAAGGAGAATAATAACCACCCATGTTGTATTATTCTCTTTAGATGTTTTGGGGAGTCTGATGACAAAACTCATGATGATGTTATCCCATTTCCATTAAGGTATAGATAATGGTTGTACTATCCCATTAAAAATTTTTCTCTCAACCTTAACATAATGAAACATCAATCCCCTAGATACATACTAATTAATATATCCCTTTATATTGTCCTATCATAAGTACTCTTCCATGAAAGTCAGTAATATTCACTATTCCCCTGTTGTCCTTTGGTTTTGGGTGCAATCCCCATGGCCTTATCTGATATGAAAGGTTTTCACATGGTATGTGGGTTATCCTTTCTCTAAAACTATATTTATATAATCCCCAATTTGAAATAACACATATTTACCTCAACATCAAAGATAAGATAAATCCTAATGGTCACCAATACCATTAATCTTATGGGACAAAAATTTAAATCCATTGTTCCTCAAATAACTTTTTCACTAAAACATATACAAAACAGAAGGGTTATACTTCCATGAATTCCTCATAAAATCTCATTAATCATTGTAAATTCTCATCACATAAAATAGTGAAAGGGGTGTTAATGACATTGAAATTATGATTAACCATAAACTTTTAAATCCATGATGAATCTATAAATCTTAAGTTAATATTACATAGATACAAATATTCTTCCAAAAATAACATAATCCTTATATATATCAAGATTCTTATAAGGAAAATACAAATTATAATATACTTATACAATATAATTCTTTAATCCACATATATAAATACTTCAACCCTTTTACTTCAATTATCTGGTATTATATAAGTCTTTCCTTGGTCTAGGGGATAAAACATTGTTTAGTGCATTGAATTAAAAAATTCCCAAGTTCCTCACATATAAGACATTGAATTACATGGAAATTTTTTTCTCTATGACAGTCACTTCCACATATAAAACATCTTCCGCTATATTTGAGAAATTCCTCCAGATTATTAATCCCACATTCTTGATATATAGGAAGATAAATATTATTTCCTCTACATTCATTAGAATATAACATTTCATAAAATTTCATATCCCTCTTATATTACATTTTAGGAATATCACTAAAGTTAATGATGATAATCATATATCATGATAGATTATTAGGAAAACTCATAATATCTTTCTCTCCAATCATCATCCAATTTGGTTTCCCATAATCACTAAATTTTCCATCACATTAAGTTTTAACATGATTCCTCCTTGTTCCAACCATTGAATAAAACTGAAAAGCATAGTGTAGTCAACACTATTCATTGTGGTAAACCATATATTCATGAAAAATCACTTATAGGATGTCTAAATAAAGACACCTTCTTTATAATCTATGACACCTTAATTTTATCCCATGTAATTCATAGTCATCATCTATTTAAATCCTTCATGATAGTTCATAAATAGTTTGTGAATTTCCAAATCATATCCCTCGGGAGTGTCAAACCTGGAGAGCAGCAAGACTCATTATCATGTATCATGTGATTATTGAGCCCATATAAATATTCCCTTTTTGGAGTTATTTCCTCTAGGTACCTTTGTGTTATAGCCACATCTACTTGTAGAATCCATGCTAGGATGTAATTTCATGGAAACCACTCACTCTATCTTTGATAAATATTATAGGAAATTTTACTATAATTTGACTCTTCCTTAGCCTCATCCTTAGACATATCCTTAGGGATATCGCTGATGTTTTCTCATCTTAGTTTCCAAAGGTTAACTACACCTTTCTTAGATACCATATATAAAGTCCCAAACTTCTGAAATATAAATATTTTATATTAATAGAATAATATTCATTACATAAAATAACAATCCATGCCAGAATCACTTAGGTATAATTCCTTTGGAAACTGGGATGCATAAACAACTGGTCCATAAGTGAGCTACATCATCTCCCACTATATTCTTCACGAATATCACCCTTCTTAGACATTATTTATATAATAACTTTTATAATAACTTGGAGTATGGAAACAAAATAAATGGTGATATTAGATGATAAATAAGAGTAAACAAGGGAGATATCAACATATCATGATCATAAGTGTATCCTAAGATGAGAATAAAATATGGAAATCAGACACTATATATTATAGACCATAAACATGAGTCATGGAATAAGTCCTAGAAGTTTATATAACATGAATAATAATGGAATCAAATAACATGATTCATGACACCTAATAGTGGCATAAGACATAGATATTTGGTATACACGAAATAACATAAATTCATTTCCTTATTCATCAAAGATCATTTCCAAAATTATCATATTGCAATGGTTTCACTCCCCAAACCATTGTAGTAGTCAAGTTTAACTCCCAAGATTATAATAGTGTACAAAGGCTCTTACTAAAGTGGGTTTACCCGCCATTCAAGTCATGTTTATCTCATGAGATATCAATCTTTACCCTATTAATTAGAGGGAGACATTGGTATCACCTATCACATAATGAAAATAATACATACATGTTCTATAAGATCATAAAATATCCATCATATCAAAACCCATGAAAATAAATGGGTTTCATAAGAATTTTATCATAGCATAACCTATGTAAAAGAAAAAGGTTTCATAATCATTTCATCATTTCATGATAGCATAACCCATGGAAAAAAATTAGTTTCTTAATAATTTTATCATGGTATAACTCATGTATAAAGAAGCATGTAATGAATCTATTTTTTCCATGTATTACTTTAGAATATTATATGTATTATTTTCGGATCCAAGCGTTGAGATGACCTAAAATTATGAGGCCTGGTGATCCTGGAATTGATATTTGAAAAATATTGAAAATATTAATATCACGTGAATTTATTTTTTTCTAAAAAGGTTTAATAACTCCCGAACAGATGCTCAGATTGGAAATATGTGGCTTCCATAGATTTTAGAAAATTGGATTTAACCTAGGGGTGACATAATTTATGTTGGCATTGAGAATTTTAGTAAAGTTCCATCGTAGGTGAAAATAATAAAATAAATTAATCTTATTAAATTATTTATTTATTTTAATATACTGACCGAGAATCCTCTATTTAAATATATAAATATAAATATTCCTAAATCCCAAGGTATAACTACAAAAACAAGGGATTTAGAGGATATATTGGAGGATATTTGGTGGATTACATCGGATCATATCAATATCGAGGATCATTACACCATTGAAGATCATGGATCTCATTAATGATGAAAATTCAAGATAGTTCTACATCAGTTATCTATCCAAACTCTAGGTATAGTGTTTAATTTATGATATCGCATCCCATTATTTTATCCAGATAAAACACAAATCAATTCCATGAACAATAATTGATTCGTGCATCAATGGTTGATTTGTTTAAGGTAGATTTATTTATTCACTTATTATTCCCACTTAATTCATCTAATTCATCAACAATTCATTGAGGATGAAATGAAAAAAAAGAGGTTAATTTCTCATGTTGTTTGTTTATGGATTTATCTCTCGTTTCTTCAAATGCTCATCGTGAATAATTTCATTACCCCATGGTTCGATGAATATATGTTATATGATCATTCTGTGAGCATTCTTATGCATAATGGGTCAATACCATGGGTGTGGTTCCTGATTTAGGGTGTTATCTATTAGAGATAATGATATAGGATGATCGAAGGAAGATTGTAATGGACCAATGGTTCCCATTCTTCTCAGTTTGTGGTGTGATGGTAATGGAATGGCTCGAAAGAGGCATTTTCCGAGCAGATTTGAAGCCCATATTCATATCTCTAGTGAAGGGAGGTCCGAACTACATTATATATGTGATTACCAACTAGAATTATGGTGTAGAAATCAAAGATTAATGATACATAGGAGAACCTGAGGGTTCTAGAAATTTTTGGCTTACATGGAATTCCATCCTGGATCATGCATCATGTGGGGCCTTAGTTGTGGTTTTTGGGTTTCTACAGAGAAGATAAGATCACACTTCATGTGACACATATCACACACCATGTGAGACATGATGGAGGCTCAACATATATCTCATAGAATACATGGGTATGGTCCAACTAGGGTACATGGACATGGTCAGAGTACACATGCAGAGCAGTGTACTCAGACCTAGAAAGTTGTACATGGGCATGGCCAGGTGTACATGGGCACAACCAGGTGTACATGGGCATGAGCAGGTGCACATGGAAACGACCAGTAATACACAAGTTGGTACATGGGCATATCCATAAGTACACAGGCACAAATAGATGGCACAAGAAGGGTGTCGGAAAAACTCTACACATTGTGCATACTTACTTGCATTCCATGTATATGGATATCTATATGACATGTGAGATACAAGCACACATAATGATCAGGGTTTATCTAGACACATCATGTACCCCTAGTACACTCCGTATACAACCCATGATTATGTTTTGATATCTTTATTTCTTCATTCTGGGCTAGTATCATTTGAGTGTACTCCCTTGTTTCATACCCTAATGGGTACAGTGTGGAATTGTATCTATATCTCTAGATTGTTATCCCATATAGATGATGGGTATCAGATAGAGTTTTTGGTGCCCCTTTATGAGATCGGAGTGTGATCCTCAATCATTCCTTCATAAACCTTAGGTGATTTTTGTATAATCGGTATGACCTATTTGTGCGAGGTGTTGATCCTATATATAAAATTCTATTTCCATATGATTCATGGAATAATTTTCATATGATCCCCTATATAGAGGATTGATCCAGATTAGGTTGGTGGTTTCCCCTAGTAGTCCAAGGTGTGATCCCTTATCTGAGTATCGAGATCTTTAGAGACCATTGATTTTTCTTAAAATGGGAAAAATGATCATGAATTCATGGATTAGTGTCTCATTTGATGGCATGGCTCATGGAGTGGGTTCTATCTGAATTTCCATTGCCTTAATGTTTTGATCTGAATCTAGTGGATGTGAGTTTGGTTGACAACGCCTATAGGTGGGGTGACCTTCTTGAGTATCTGTAGGTTTTTATTTGATTGATATATTCTTGTTGTGATATGAATACTCTTTATTCATTGTGTTTATTGTTTTTATGGTGTCCTATTGGGTATTTTTATACTCACACCATCATGATTTATTCATATGCATGTTGTGTATTCTGGAAACGATGACCCTTTTGATGGAGTCCTAGGAGGATAGGGAGAAGGTGAATAATATATTGGGCTAGATAGACCAAGAATTTTTCTGGGTGGATGCATTTGATTTTAGTCCCCTCATTCTAAGCAGGTTCAAATCTCTATCATTTTTGGTTGGGCTTGTATTTGTCCCCTTTATCTCTTTCAGTTCATTATTTATGCACTCTGATTGTGAGATTATTGATGTACGCATGCATTGGTTTTAGTTGTTTTAAATTTCAATGTTTTATGAGAATGTAGATTTGTGGAAGTGTACAGGTACATTAGGTCAATGTCTCCCAAGTGTGGTATATTCCTACCCAACACTAGTCACGATCCCCTATCCTATTGTAGGCAGTCTCTTGATAGTCACATCTTGGTCCCCAGTGGGTCGGGTTATTATAGAGTAGTATCAGATGGGTCAGTTCTACCTTAGGATCAGATATTGTGATATTATTTTTGGATTTTTTTTAATAGTGTTAAATTGTTTCAAGTTTTTATTTCAGTTCAGAGACCTCGGTGTTGGTGTGGTGGCTAACGTATTAATTCTCCATGACTTTGACAACATGATCGCTGACTTGGTACATGTATACACTGGTTATTAGGGAATCATTAGTACATTCATCATATAGGAATCGATTACGGTTTCCATTTCCTTCTTGATTCGGCTCCCCTGATATACTCTTTGACCATGGTGCATCTTGTTTATTTTTGGATGCCTCTATGAAGATAACTAGTTAGGATTATACTATGTGATCACAACGATTATCTGTTGAGTGACAAGGCTTCAATAAAAGGACCTATATAGGAGGTATCACCAATGGTTGTTTTACAATCAATACCATCACCTATTGATCAATATTTAATTCCAATATTACCAACTATGGATTCATATGGGATGAGGGTTATCCATCAGTTCCATATTCAATAACCTCCTGGGTTTTTGGGTGAGCCATACCCCCATGTGGATGAGTACTGGATGGAGGTGGTCACTAATGTTTTCTTCCTAATGAGGAAACCTAAAGATCATATGGAAGTGTTCATGGTGAGTATTGTTCAGGGATATTCTAAGTGATGGTAGATTCCGGTGACTAATTATCATGATGACACAACTCACTCCTGGTCATACTTTGAGAATCTCTTTAGGGAGAAGTTTTATGTAGCCACATTACAATTGATGTGCATCTAGGTGATTTTTCAACTGAAGAAAGGATGTATGAGCATGGAAGAGTATTCTATGAAGTTTACTGATCTATTATGGTACTCTATAGATATAGTGTGAGATATACTCTTCAAATAATATACCTTTGACTTGTAATTACACCAAGATCATAGTTCTTTAGTGATATCTCTTTGAATTACCTCCTATACAGGAGTGCTTAAGTGGGTTGTAGTAGTGGAGAGATTCTTAGAAGAGAATGTGTCGATAGTGGGTTCTGGTTGTGGGAATCCATGATTTGATGCCTTGTAAATAGGTATCTAATAGTATCCACAAGGATCCAGCCATGTCAGATGCTTTATGAGATGATACCCAAAAATAGGATCAGCGGTGTAGGGCTATCTGGTTGGCTCGATTTAGCTGAGGGATATGTGGTGTTTCTCCTGCAATGGTTGGGGAAATCTTGTATGGGATTTTCTAAACTATTATAAAATTGATTGAGATATTGTTAAGGGATCACACAAGCAGAGACAGAGGCAGGAGTAAGGTGGTCTGCAGGTCAGTGGATGTAGCAAAGAAGTATGAGCTAGTTAGAGGTTTGACCTATTGCCACCACCACTCCAAGGTGGTCTATATCAAGCTTAGGGAGCTAGTGGTCAGAGAAAAAGGGCAAATGAAGTCTATAGAGTCATGTGACCCTAAGGCTATATTTATTATACAAGGTACGATTTTTTTCTTTTCTACCTTACTCATAGTATTTACAGACATATGTGTGAGTAATTCTATTCTTTCCACATCTATGGTTTGAGATTTAGAGATTCCAATTGAGTCCTTAGCTCAAAACTTATGCTTGTAGACTCTGATAGGAGTTGATTCAGTGATTTAAAACTTCTAATTATAGTTACATATAATTCTTGGAGGTGATAGATGTTTATGAGATCTCTTTTTGGTAAAAATTAGGCTTTATGACGTCATCTTAGGTATGTATGGGCTATCCACAATTCATGAATAGATTGATTATTTTAGGTGGAGGATGTGGTGTGTCTGTGGTGATGGGATGAGGTTTTCCTTTGTGGGTGAAAATAAAATATTGGTGTGGTGGGATGAGCTCAGGCATAGGAGAGTGAATTTATTTACTCACCAGTTGGCTAGAATGACTCTTGGATTAGTAGATAATATGGGGTACCAGTTTCTTATGGTTGTGGTAAACTACATGGATCTCATTGAGGAAATTTTAGGATTTCCCCCCATCCTATAGTAAAACTTATATATTTAATTACACCCTATGATGGACTCGATATCTTCATCAACATATCGGATGGCTCCCAAAGATCTTTTTGAGATGAGGTAACAGTTGGAGGACTTTCATAATGAGGGATTTGTGAGACCCAGTGTTTCCCCATGGGCACCCCCAATGTTATTCTCCAAGAAGAGGGATAGGAGCTTGAGGTTATGTGTAGATTGTTGGTGCTTGAACTAGGTAACTGTGAATAAAAATTATCCACTACCAAGGATTGATGATATATTCTATCATTTGAGAAGGTCATGATGATTCTCAAAGATTAACCTCAGATTAGGTTATCACCAGCTACGAGTATGGGATGAGGATATACCAAAAACCGTATTCATATGTCACTATGGTCACTATGGTTACTAATAAGATGAAATTGTATATACATTTTTAAGTCATTTAATTAATGTTTTTTCATATTTAATTCGATAATTCACCATGTATGTTTTGATTATTGTAGAGAATAAGATTCAAAGATTCCAAATGAAAATATGTGAAAACTGGGCAAACATGAACATTACACATAGTGAAATCACTTACAAGGAATTTAGAAATCATTCACAGCATGACACAACCTATGAATCAAGTCGGGAAGAATTCAAAATTTATGAAAATATTACACATTCTGAATCTCTAATACAAATTGTGTAAGATTCAAAGGTCAATTCCTACTTAATGTTCAAGTCGTGAGAAGAAGCATGTCGTGAAGACCAATTACATGTCATGAGGTGATTAAACTCTACATATCTAAAATATTTGGGCTGAGATTCATGGAAAATCCAAGATATATGGAGAAAATCATGGATTGATATTACACAACATGAGAATTTTACACATTGTGTAATATCCTGACTATTTACATTCTAGTGCACGTACAACAACACGTTAAATTTTCTCTTATTAATTTTCTCCCACACTCTCTCAATTTTCTTCCATCTATTCCCTCCCATTTAAAATATAAATAATCCCTCTTACTATTTTGATTAAATATAAGTTTCGTCGATTTTTCTACACACGTTCTTCATTCTGTTCATCGCCATTTACCATTCAACACCCATTTACGATTGTCGTTTCCATTGGAAAACATATATTTCAAACATTGTTGATTATTTATTGTTTCAAGTAAGTGTTTGATTTATTAATTATTTAATACAATCACAAAATACTTTATTCTTGAACCCTGGATTGTAAACTATCATATTTCAACTACTTTATTAATCTTCCAAGAATTTCTACAATTATTTCTTTACTCGTGATCGTTACCATCATGAGTGGAAAAACAGCGTAGGGTAAGGGTCAAGAGTAGGGGTTTTCTAAACTTAATGAATCTCTAAATCATAAAATTATAACCCTACATATATTAATCAGGTCACATAAAAATGGTTTATTCAATTATTTTAGGCAACCCTATCCATGGGATGTTTAAATGCACGAATGTGAACTGGTTGGAGTAGAGCAGGCTAAGGCCATTAACCCGCAACACTTTATAGAATAGAATATGGGATTAATGCATATATTATATTATATATAGCCATACCACGTAATATTTTCATCTTATAAAGGTCTTTTGGGTTTGACCACAATCAACTAGTACTCTTTCCACAGCTTCATAGCCTACTACCTTGGACATTTCCAAGATAGGTTAGAGATTATCCTTTTTTCCTGAACCCTAAAATTGATCATGATTCGTACCTTATTCCCAAATATTAAACCAAACTCAATAGATTTAATCATATCCAAAACTCAATCCATTTTGATAATACTCTTACACAACGGGTTCAAATTCCTAGTTCCTTGTATGCCAAAATGTTCCTCATGTGATCGACCTCACACGATCTCTATACTACATCATTATAGCAAGTATAGTTTGGAATAAATAGAAATTATAATCTAAACAATACCCATGTGAATTAAATGATGTGTGTGGGTATGTTAAATTTTATCACTATTTCTGAGGACTTTTTTTACTATGATCAATAATAGGAACCTACGGCACAAACCTAGGATTACCTCACCCACTCCCTTTCTCTTTTCATTCTTTCATTTTTCTTTCGGATTCCACTGCATCATTATTTTTCTAGCATAGTGAATTCTTCAGGTCCCCCTGAATCATTCAAGAAGACTTTATTTAAAAAAATATCATACCTTTATACCTAAAATCAAAATTTTCCTTTCTACATGTCTTTTCTTAAGTATGGAAGACCACAACAATCTTGTAGGTCCCAACTAACCAAACATGAAACTTGATCACACCATTATGGATTACGGATTTCATTCAATAAATGGTGTCACACCCATTATTGTGTTCCCTTATTTACAGGAACATACATTTGAAATCAAACCTGGACTCATCAGTATGGTCCAAAACATGGGTCAATTCAGCAGACTTCAGATCGAGGATCCTCATGAACACATCTCTAACTTCATAGAAGCTTGTGATACCTTTTTCAATGAGGGATTATCATATGATAAAATCCTATTGTGAGTATTCCTATTCTACATGCACAATATATCCAAGGATGGGATAAAAATTGAAGCCCCTGAATCAATCATGACTTGGGATGAAATATACAAGTTGTTTTTGGATAAATATTTTCCATCTATAAAGACTTGGAAACTTCAAAATAACATCTGAAATTTTGTTCAAATAGATTAATAAAAATCATGAGAGGCCTAAGATACCTTTAAATAACTTAATATGATATTTATACATCATAGAATAGATGTGTGGCTCCTGCTAAAAACCTTCTACCATGGTCTCCAACCAGACTCTCATACAGTAATAGATTATATCATTGATAGAAAACTAATGCTAAAAAGACTTGAAGTATGACAAGAACTACTATATGAGGTATTTCACAATGTTATTATATGGAAGATAGATCATGGAATTCCTCAGTGTATAATCCATCAAGTTGAAAAAAATAACCATCTAGCTAAGCATGTTGAGGCATTGACTAAGATGATAGAATCATTTTAGATACCTACTGCACCACCTCCCCCTATTTCTCATGTAATGAATATTAAATCCTGAAAAATGTGAGCTCACCCACACTTATATCAAGACTATAAGGTATGAGTTGATAAAAAACAAAGAAAATATTTAATTTAATTTAATTAAAATCATAAAAACCAACAATACCAGCAACTACAATAGAATTATCAGTAGAGGTTGGCTCAACAGCCTAAACAAAATAATCAAGGGTACTACGATCAGAGAAGTAGTGTAACACCCCTTAAGAACCAAGGACCACTTGGATATCCCCTTATGAATCCTGGTATTAGGCCACCTTAACATGTTCCCCAATAGCCTTTCCCTCCTAGAGGTCAACAACAATTTCAACCTACTCTGCAAAGACCACCACAACCAATCACACCTATCTAAAAAATAGAAAATATTCTCACAACCTTTGTAAAAAAAGGAATATCATCAAATGACAACATGAGAAATAGAATTTAAAAATCAAAGGTGTTACCTCTAAAATCTCTAACACCAAATGAGTCAAATCTAAAAGACCTTTTCTAATAGAATATTAGGTATGCTTCTTGATAGTACTAATACATACCCAAAGGAAGAGAAGAAGGTAGTGGTATTTAGGATCAAAAAAGTGGTGGATTTCCAGAAACCATGCGGAGGAGAAAAGAAAAATTTTGAGGAACCTAATATGTATGAAAAATTCATTGAAGTGGATGACAGAAAAATAGTTGATCAAATTTATTAAGAGAAACCTCTAGAATTACCCCCTCATGAAAAATATCCGACACAAGATCAACCCAAATAGGATATATACATTCCATCAGCAGATTATAAACCACATCTTCCCTTTCTAGAAATAATAATACAAGGAAGGATCGAAGGAAAATATAATAAATTTTTTTATATGTTCATGTAATTTCACATCAACATCCCATTTTCTAAAGTTATTTCCCAAATTCCTACCTATGAAAAAATTCTCAAGAAAATGCTTTCCAATAAGAGGAATATGGAAGACCTGGGATTCATTTCCCATAATGAATAATGATCTTGTCATTTTTTGGGAAAATATTACACCAAAGATGAGAGATCCTAGGAGTTTATCAATAATGTAACTTTAGATGGTCCATGTGTCACTTAGGATCCAGCATTAACCACATGATAATGAGTGTATTTCACAAGCTAGGACTCGAGGAACCCAACAGGACTAGAGTGTCACTCCAATTAGCTGACTAATTAATTAAGTATCCTCAAGGGCTGCATGAGGATGTTCTAGTAAAAAACTATAAATTCATATTCCCAGCAGTGTTCTTCAATTTGGACATGGAAAAATTATGTATATGTTACCATTATCTTAGGTTTTCCATTTCTAGCCACCAAGGAAGCATTGATTGATGTGAATCAAGGGAGACGGATATTTAGAGTGGGTGATAAACAAGTTGTGTTTACACTATTGAAAGTTAGGAAAAGACAAATGATTCTTCTGACTTACAAGATATTTTTCTCAATGAATAAATTAATTACTACATTACTACCAAAGATGACAATGATGAAATGACTTCTACTAAAAGGGAGGAGTACTACCTTGAGGAAACAGACTATATAGAACCTATTACAAGGAACATGGCCCCACCTTTCATACCATAGATCATTCAAAAACCAATACTAGAGTTGAAACCTCTCCCAAACACTCTTAAGTATTATTTTCTAGAGACAACAGATGCACTTACAGTCATCATTAACTCAGAGTCGGCACAACCAAAAGAGCACAAGTTGATCGAATTCCACCAAATGCATAAAAAAATCAATTTCCTGGGGGGGTATTTGACATCAAAGTGGTCATTCCCACATTATGTACTCATAAAATTTTATTAGAAGAAAGTGTGAAACCCGAACACCAACCCCAGTGGAAAATCACTCCACCAATGACTGAGGTAGTTAATAAATAAGTAACAAAACATTTGGATGTTGGAATAATCTTTTCAATCTCTGATAGTGAGTATGTGAGTCTCATAAAAGTAGTTATAAATAAAGGTGGTCTCACAGTTCTCAAGAATGGAAAAGATGAATTGATTTTGACTCACACCATCACAGGATGGTGAGTATGCATGGATTATAAGAACTTAAATATAGAAACTCAAAAATATTATTTCCCATTTTCCTCCATAGATCAAATGTTGTAAAGACACACTGAACATAAATTATATTGTTTCTTGAATGGATATTTATGATACAATCAGATTTCAGTTGACCCAGATGATTACTCCAAAACAACATTCACATGTCCATTTACTATATTTTCTTATAGAAACATGTCGTCTGGTTTGTATACTGCACTAGTGTAATTTCAATGTATTAGGAAACATATTTTATGAGATACGGTGGAGTAGTTCTTGAAATTTTTTATGGATGATTTTTTTTGTGAATGGAAGATCCTTTGATGTGTTATTAATAAATCTTGAACTAGCCCAGAAATTCCATGAAGATAATTTTTTAGTTGTAAACTACGAAAAATTACACTTTATGATTCAAGGAGGCATATTCCTTGGACAAAAAATATCTAAGGATTTCATGGATGTAGACCCTGAAAAATCAAGGTGATCAGCGATTTACCTGAACTCTCAACTATTAAAGGAATATAGAGCTTTATAGGCCATTAAGTATTCTACATTCTCTTTTTGAAAGATTTTTAGAAAGTTTACAACCCTATGACACAACTTTTAGTAAATGATACCCATTTTGATTTCACTGAAGAGTGCCAGTAGGCATTCAACATTTAAACGAAAATTCTGACGGTCACCCCTATTATCATTTCACCATATTGTGAGAAAGACTTTGAGTTTATTTTTGATGCAAGTGACTTCATAGAAGGTTTTTTCTTAGTAACATGGAAAAATAACACTTTATTTACCATCAATTATTCCAAACACACCTTGAATGATGCATAGGTAAACTACACAAACACTTAAAAGGAACTCGTAGAATTAATATTTACATGTGAAATGTTTCATTCCTATTTATTTTTTTCAAAGGTGATCGTTTACACAAATTGTGATTCCCTGAAATATTTAATGATTAAAAAGGATTCCAAACCAAGATTGAAATGGTGGATCCTATTATAGAAAGATTTTGAAATCATTATCAAATACACCAAAGGAATGAATAATGGTGTCACTGATCATCTATCCAGACTCCCACTACGCCTCATTAAGAAAAATGATGATATGAACATTAAGGATAACTTCTGAGATGAAAATATATTCGGCCTAAACACTAAGGCATGACCGTGGTTTTATGACATTGAAAACAATTTCAACATGGGATACCTTTACCCAGTCCTCTTCTATTAGTAAAGGAGTATATTTTTAGATGAGATCTCACACTACTATTGGGATGAGATGCTAATTTTTAAGTGATGTGTTGATGGATTAATGAGTTGTTGCATCCCAAAAGCTGAGATCCAAATTTTGTCAGGCATGTATCACACATCACTAACTCGAGGTAATCATAGAACAAAATACACAATAGAAAAATCCAAAAAGGTAGACATTGTTGGCCCATACTTCACCAGGATAAAAGAAACATTTTTTAGAGATGGGATTAGTTCTAATGAACTGGCACCATTGGGAAAAGAAATTAAATTCCCCAAAACCAAATCATGGAAGTAAACCTCTTAAATATATGGGGAATATATTTCATTTGTTTATTCCCTAATTCACATAGAATGTTATATATAATTTTTGGCATTTAATACCTCTCAAAATGGGTATAAGATGAAGCAGCCACTCATGACATGGAAAAAGAGGTCATGAATTTCTTAAAGAAAAATGTATTGTAAATATTTATGTTTCCTTAACTACTCATTAGTGATTGGGGGAAATATTATACTAAAATTGATATTAAAGGAATACTTGTCAAGTTTAAAATATGATATAACACAAGCACTCCATACCACCCGCAAACAAGCAAGCAAGTTGAATTGTCAAACAGGGAAATCAAACAAATCCTTGAAAATTTCATAAACACAAATCAAAAGAAATAGTGGCTCAAATAATATGATTCACTCTGGTCATAGAACAATGTGTACAAAACTCCCATAGGAACTACCCCCTTTTGATTATTGTATGGAAAGCCTTTCCTTTTTCCAGTAGAACAATATCATTGATCCTACTAGGTAATTATATAGATGAATTCGGATTCTCAAAAAGATAGGGAAGTTGGAATGATCTATTTGGATGAAATAGAAGAGAAAATAAAGGAATCCTATTTAAATTCCAATATTTAAAAATAGAAAACCAAGAAATGGCATGATCACTTTATCACGTGATGAATTTTTGTACCAATTAAAAAGGATTTATTATTCAAATCGTAATTACAAATGATCCCTGGGAAGCTAAAATCAAGATGGTTAGGACCCTTCATGGTCATAAAATTATTCCCCTATGGTACCATATAAATTCAAAAATGAGGAGAACCCTCATTCAAAGTCAATGGTCAAAGATTGAAGATTTATCAGGAACCATTATGCGAGAGTTTTGTGATCACTTTTAAATTCAGTGGAGCACCCTTGAGCCAAGATGTTGACATTAAACGAAGTGATAACTATGAGGTAACCCAAGATAGGTCATTGTATGCTATAATATGATAGAATACGATTTATGGTATCTTAGAGAATTCTAAGAGAAAAGGACTAGGGTCTAGTTTAAAAATGTTCAAAAACCCCCAATTACACATCGTGTAATCAACAACATGACATGTTTGGTTCCCCACCTGATATAATTTAATTCATGGATTTCACATCATGTACCTAAATAAACATCATGTAATTTTTCATCTTATTTTTCTTGTGAACCCAAATTTCATGATGCTCTCACCCGAACCATTTCTCCCAACCCTCCTCTCCCACACGACCCACCTCCATTATCACCTCATCACCCCCTCACTGATATTCCTCCTCATCGAAAACTACTCTTTATATACACCTATACCTTGAGGTTTTTTCATCATAAATGGACCACACAAAGATGGAAAACACTCCTCCAAATGATCTTTTCCTGATCGCACCGATCCACCTTCGGTCAAGCATCGAAGGGGTGTTACACCTCTATATCCCCCCTGTATTATCCTCCTCCACCTCCACTTTGGCCTCTACAATAACTTAGGCCACTAAGGACTCTAACTCAACATCCAGTGAGTTACAGGATGCCACTCTCTCCAACCTATGTCCCATTCATCATTTTTCCAATGCACAACAGCATTTCGCACTGAACCATCTATAGGAAAATCCCATTTTGACAAACAAAAATTAGTTTTGGTTTTCCTTGCATGCATGCACATCATCTAGGAGTTCTTCTATCTCCTTGACTATCAGTACATCACTTCCATTGACTATGTTCATGAGGAGACCTTCTTTGAGTTCTTTACCACTTTCTAGGTGGTCATTTATAGCCTATGCTTTTGGCTAGGTAGAAGAGCACACAAACTATCCTTCACAAATTTTGGAATCAGGCTTGGGATTAATTCTTATAAATTCATCATTTCTAGGGTATTATAGAACTTGAATCTTTATCCATAAAAGTCAAATGAAAAAGGAATTTATAGGATGATTGATCGGGACACATTGGGTGAGCATGATCCTTAGATAACCAAATCTACACAATTCATAAGGGTAGCATTCTGGATTCTCCATATGGAATTGATTTATTTCTGTTTTTCTTGCACTGAGTATCATGGTAGCATCATCCAGATGGACATCCTCATCCTTACTCCTTCCATGGGTGGACCTTTTTTCAACATGGAATCAAAATTTTTGTTCTACTTTAGAGTGTATTCTTAGTGGACATGAGGTACACTGATGGATGGATTCTTTTTCACCCATTTGTCCCGTCATCTTAGCATATTCGATACTAACCTACCCTTACCTCTCTAAGTACCATAGATTAAATTGAATTTCTCCTACTACATAAACTTTTTATATTAAAGAAGGATGGATAAATCTATTGATGGGAGTTGGGATACATTGAGGGTGTTGACAAAGCACCCAAAGATCATGCAGCTGACCCAACACTTGCTTCTACCACATCAGATCCAGCCACCACCCATACCACTTCCACCTCCACCCATTCCCCTTATACAACCACTATTATTCACACCCATGAAACCACCCATATTCCTTCCCCTTCCACCACCACTTTTCCCAATACACCACCCACCATATCTTATTCATCAGATCTCTAGGATATTCACCTTTTCATCCTAGAGAATCTGCACCAGATTACCCACCACCTACGCATCCCCTTCAAAAAAAATTCACTATTTACCACCCCTAATTCCCATAATCCCATAAATCCACTCAACCTAAAAATCCAGTAGTCCCTTCATCCTCCACAATTATTTTATTCACCACCACCCTAGATGGCCTTCCATCAAAGAAAAAAATTCACACTTCTCAGCAAATGTTTCTGGAATAGTAGGCCTAGAGAGGTAAGAGCAATACACCTCTATTATTTAATGATTTACCTTTCACTGATCTAGCTGTCAGATCCATGACTACACTCAAGATTGGTATCTCACCTCCACCATCATCTGAGATAGTGTTCAGCACCATTACACTAGCTCAAGTAGTTTATCTTCTAGCCACTTCCTCCATAACTGTTATTGATTAGGTGGGCCATCGACAGAAACCCTCTTTTTGGGAGAGGACTTCATATGAGTGGCTCAAAGATTTTGATTTCTCTTAATATATCCTAATCCCCTCCTGAATTTTTGTACTCAAACTCCTTTATTTTAGTTATACAAGTTCTTATTGAACATCATTCTTCTAAGACATTCCATTTTGAATGATGTTCTCTTTTTAATTTTTGGGGAAAAATATTTTTTGATCCAAATACATTTCCATGAAAAGTTTTATTTTCAATTTTTTAATGATAATTTTTGAAAAGATACTCATAACTATGATATTTACAATGATGAATAAAGAATATTTTCAAAAAATCTCTTTTCATGATTTTTTTTCTTTATCTTAAAATGATCTATCTATAATTGAGTTATGTTTCATGTTCGACCCTAAATTTTCCTTTTATTTTGGGATTATTTTCGATAACCTTGTTTTCAGTATCAATTGATTTAATTCATGATGTTATTTTATATCGTATAAATGTTTTATGAAACCCAATTTTATTTCCATGGGTTATTTATAAAAATTAAATGATTTTCATTTATATTTTTTATAAAACCCATTTTCATCCAATAGGTTCATTATAATTTGAAAAGTGAATTATTTTAAATTAGCACGTGTGTGTATGGATGAATTATGGGTGGGGTATTATATCTCCCTCCAATGAATTATTTAAGAGTTTATATCTCTTAAGATAAGTATTATCAAGTAGATTTTATTTTCTCATAATTAAGGGAACTGATGGTGAGTCTCATGAAAGTAATGTTTCTCTATGTTAATATTTGTGTCGTAGTTAATGTATGTTATTCATTATGATATTATCCTCGCATTATTATAGTTTTATGTTAATTTATTCTGATCCATGTTATATCTATTATGTTTACATATTGATATTTTATGGATTTAAGTTATTATGACATGTACTTTTATGCTAACTTATGTTGCATGGATACCCCTCATAATGGTATAATATTTCTCTTATTACCATGTTTTTACTTATTCTTGTGAAAAAATCCCTGATGAAATTTTTATTCACCCCTTACTAATTGTTTGAGCTCACCCATTTATTATTTTTTCATTCCATAAGTTATGAGGATGAGTCAAAATAATGAGATTTATAGAAGATGGTTTATTATGGTGCCTTAAAGAATAAATGATCATGAGTTTTGAAAAATAATATTATTATGTAGATGGTCTTCAAATACACTGAACCTATCAGTCCTTGGCATATCAATATTTATGAAATTTAATTTTTCAAATCCTATAAAGGATGTAAAATATAGGTATGTTTATCTTAGGTCTCTATAGTTGGTATTACAGGAAAGGTTTAGTTATTTTTGGAGATTATATTAGATAACCTTAGTGAAAACCCCTAAATATGAGTCTAAGTATAAGATGATATCATGAAATATTGGTAAAGTATGTTTTTTTCTTATAAATATATCCATGTCAAGATACTGGATAGTGGATATTACTGTGGTATAGATTCACCTAGCGGTAATCACCCCAAAAAGGTTTGGTTGAGCATCGACTCAATTATTACATTGATGCATGATGAGTGGGCCTAAGATGGTACACTTGGATAGACACTACTAGGGGATATTCTTTGGTTGATCATATTCTATTTACGAACCACTATGAAGGATTTATTTCCAATTTACAATTATGGAATTGTATCTCAAATGATTGGAGAATAAGTCATCATTAATGACATGCCCATTATATGGGAATATAATGATGTTTTCCCATATAGAAAACATGAACATCCCCAGAGAGTGAAGTTGAGTTATGTATTGAACTTATACCAAGATCTATGTCCTTCTCAAATATTTTATATCGAATGGATTCCATAAAATTTGAGTTGTTAAATAATAACTTGTAGGAAAAATTTGGAAAAGGGTTTTATACACCTCACTGCTTTACTGTGCGTTTCACCAGTCCTCTTTTTTAAAAAGATAGATGGATCGATGCATCTTTTTATATTATTGTAATCTTTATAAAATCACAATAAAGAAAAATTATCATATATCCTATATAGAATATCTATTCAATCAACTCAGAGGATCTCGATACTTCTCAAATATTGAACTTTTATCCAGATATCATCAGTTAAGGGTCAAATGTGGGGATATTTCCAAGAAAACTTTCCATACGATGTATGGACACTATAATTTTATAGTGATTCCATTTGGACTTAACAATTCACCCACTATATTCATAGATATAATGAATAGAGTTTTGGTTAATTCCATGTTCAATTTTTTGGTTATATTTATTGATGATATTCTTCTATATTCAAGGTGAAATGAAGAGTATGAATATCATTTAAAAATTATGTTAAATAACTTAAGAAAAATAAAAAAAAAATATGTTAAATTTAGAATGTGTGGATTTTATCTATGGAGAGTATCATTATTGGTTTATGTAATAATATGTAAGGCCATATCAGTAGATCCATCAAAGATGGAAGTTATTAAGAAATGGATTAGACAAGCCAATGTAACTACGATCCGTAGTTTTCTTGGGTTAATAGGATATTATCAATTATTTTTGGGAAAGTTCTAATTGATATAAAATATACTAACCAATTTAACATGGAATGGAGTAAAGTTTCTCTAGATAGAGGAATGTGGAGAACATTTTAAGGAATTGAAGAAGTGGTTTTCCACTACTCCTATACATACATAACCCTATAGTGGGGAAGGGTTTTTTATATATAGTTATGCATTGAAATGGGGTTTAGTTTGTTTCAGCATATAGATTTATAAGGAATTTTTTTATGTTACGTTCCAATTAATAAATAATGAGAAACATTACCTAATTCATGATTTAGAGATGGTAGTAGAAATATTTACATTAAATATCTAGTGATGTTATATCTATAGAGAAAAGTGTGATTTATATTCTAATAACAAGATCTTTAAATATATATCCATACATAAGGAATATAATATTAACCAAACAATATGGTTGGAATTGATAAAATATTATTACTTCTCAATACATTACCACTCAGGAAAGGAAAATAAGGTGGTATATGCTCTAATAAGGAATGATTATACTACCATAAACATGATGAGGATTGAAAAATACCCATTAATCGTGAAAATATTAAATTAATAATGGGGGAGATAAATCCTATCCTTTCAAACTATCTGATCAACCTTTGATTCACATAAATATTAAAGAAATACTGAAATATGATGTAATGCTACAAAAAATTATTAAATATTCGGGAGTTAAACATTGATAAAGATGGAGATATAATGTTTAAAACCCATATATGTGTCCCATAAAATTCATAATTGAATAATTAACTTTTGGATAATGCATATAGATCATCCTTATTTGTACATCCAGGAAGCATAAATATATATATATAGCTCTAAAAAAACTTCTCATGGGACAAAATGAAGAGAAAAATTGTAGAATACGTATCTCAATGCTTATTATGACAACATTTTAAATCCAAATGATATAATTATAAGTTTATGTTACAACCATTACCCATATTGGTATCAATATGGTAAAATATCACCATGGATTTCATTATATGACTCCCTAAAAAGCCTAAAGTCCATAATTTTATTTGGTTTGTAGTCAATCACCTTATGAATTGAGCGCATTTTATTACTATAAAATATGATTTTTACCTTGAATGACTCACCATGATAAACATAATAAAATTGTTAAGGCCTCATGGAGTACCAATAACCATTCTATCTTATCATGATTTTAGGTTTACCATGAAATTTTAGAGAAGTATTCAAAAATCATTAGAGACATAGATGAGTTTTATCATTACTTATCATCCTCATATGGGTTTTCAGACTAGAAGGTCCATCCATACTCCATGGGATATACTAGTATCTTTTTCAATTTATTTACAAGGATTTTTTGATCAACACATCACCCTATAAAGCTTTCATATGAAAACAGTTTCCATTATAGAATTCATATAGTACTATATGTGGCTCTTTATAAGAAGAGATGTAGAACTCCAACATGCAGGGATAATGTTGGAAAGTCTAATCTGATAAAGAATGACCTTTTCCAATAAATAATGAATAAGGTTCAAACCATATATTGTCACATGAAATTATAACATATTAAATAGAATAGTTATGAATATAACCATCGATGAGATCTATAGTACGAATATGATGATAATGTATTCCTCTATATATCTCCTTGGAAGCGTGCTATGAGATTTAGGAAGAAAGGGAAGTCGATACCTAGGTATATTAGTCCCTTTGAGATCCTTGATCATTTCATGGTTGTATATTATATTTTAAAACTCTCTCTACACCTCTCCCAAGTACACAATGTGTTCAATGTATCACATTTTAGAAAGTGCATATCTGAACATTCACATGTTCTAAATCTCAAAAGTTGTATAATTAGATAATGGATTCTTAGATGAGGAATAACCAGTGGAGATATTAAGTCATATAGATAGGGTGTTATGGAACAAAAAAATGCATCTAGTCAAATTTTTGTACTGAAATGAAAATTTTGATGAATCCTTATGGGAACATGAGGAGTAATGATTCAAAATTATCCTCACTTATTTCAAACCTAAAAATAAGATTTTGTGTAAAAAGATATTTTTAAGGGGTGTAGAATACAATAACACAATATTTTAGTGATATATTCCTCCTTAATAGATTATTAGGTTTGATATATTTCTCCATGGGAAACAACAACCCTAAAAGGCCAAAAATATTTTTAATAAAATATATAATAACTAATGTCTGTTAGTCATCGAATAAGTTGTTATAGGCAATTATAACCAACCTCTGAAATAAAGGCTCTTTTTAATATTATTTCAACCAATATAGCTGGTAATCTAATAAACTATTTTTTATTCCTAAAATTTTATTAATAAAATAGATATTTTTCAGGAATTATATATCTTTGATTTACACTAATTTTAGAATAATAGTTAATATACCAAAAAATTATTTCCCATAAAAAATAATTGTAACAATATTTTAGTATTTTATTTTAATGTTAAATTTATAAATTTTATAATGTTAATTTTAAAAAATTAATTTCATTTTTGAACATAAAATAACAATATTAACTTAATATTTATTTTTGGATTTATTCTAAAAATAATGTTTTTAGGTGAATAGTGGAATGTACTAACTTTACAAAAAAACATGGTTTTTATGATATTGTTAGTATATAGGTATGAATTTTAAAATCAAGATAAAAAATTATAATATCAAATATTTTTTCTATAGTTGATATTATAAATTAAAAAAAAAGTGAATTTGGATTAAAAACCATTATTTAACATTCTAGAATGTGAGTGATATTTTTCTAAAAGAATTGTTTTTAATACATTATATATTTAGTGTTTTAAAATTTAATTTTATCACTTTTAGAAATTTATTCAATGAAATGTATTTAAAGTTATGGATCAGTAGGTCCAAATTATATAATATGGTCCATTTTATTTTTGGGCATAGAGGATAATTTACATTAGGTAAAAACTAGTCATCGCATTAAAAACTATTCACCACGATAAAAACAAAAATGCTAAATGTAAAAATATAAGAGTAAATAAATAAAACATTTTTAAAAAATGTGTTGGAATGTGTGTTTAAGGACTTTATCAAAATTATCACTTCTCCTCTCTATTATTTCTCAAATTTTGAGCTACTATCATTTATAGTAACTTTCCATTATAGAAAATATTTTTGTATTTACAAAAAAACATCATTTTTCGCTTATAAAAAGGCCACTCATCTTTTCACTTCCCCTTAAACCAGAACCCACTTAATTTAGCCAAAAAACTACTCATCCATATCCTCAAAATTCCTATCCCCCTTCAAGAGGTTCTTGTCATCTCAAAATAACAGCCTTCAAAGTTTTAACCCCCTGTACTAATGATTTTTTAGAAGTTAAAGGATGTTATTCATTATGATCATATGCTCTCATGAATCAAGGTTTAAGTTAAAAAAACATCTAGTCCATGTTATAGCTTTTATGTTTCCATGTTGATCATTTTTTTCTTTAATTTCTTATTCCATTTACTTTTAATCTCACTTATGTTTTATAGTTATCACTCATGATGTTATGATATTTCTCTTATGATCATGTTTTTTTTATTCTTTTTAAATCATACTTGATGAAATATTTATTCACCCATTATTGATTGTTTGGACTCACCCCTTTCTTATGTTTTCATTCCCCAAGTTATGATTATGAGTCTTACTAATGAGATGTCACAAAGATGGTCTATTATGGTTCCTTTAAAGAGAAATGAGAGAAAGTTTTCTAAAATAATCTTATAATATAGTTATCCTCAAAAGATGATAAACCTATCAGTCCTTAAGATATAATTATTTATTAAATGTGATGCTTTATATCATGTGAAGGATTTATAATAAAGGTATGCTTATCTTGGGTCTCTATATCACCCATCCCAAGTCCAAATTAATGGTTCAAATCTCAATTCCATTTACAAATTGGCCATAAAAAACTAATGGTTTAAACACACACCTTATATTGGCAAATCATATACTTTTTATTTCCAATCATAGCTTTTATATTTAACAGAACTAATTAAATTTAATTTTAAGGAAAACGCAACAAATCAATGTGTCTGACATTCTATACAATGCATGTAAACCAAGTAAAAACACATTAGGTAAGCAAGGGGACAACCAAATTGGGACTAGTTTGGTAATTCTATTTAAATATGCCTTGTTTATTTGGATTAAAATTATGTAAATAAAAAAAACTACCTATAACACCCCCCCAATTAGGGAATGATCATCGATTCATTGAAAAACATCCAATAAACCCAAGAATATAATCATGAGGAGGGGTAACCTAACCCAAAGAAACCTCTTGCAACAAATGGACCAAAATTATAAGCCCATATGAAGGATATCCAAGTTGATGGGGGGAGAAAAAAATAAAAAGAAAAGGGGGTGCAATGAGTATACTTTGAAAAATGAATAAAACCATATTTCAAATATTTTTTAAGTTTAAATAATTTAATTTAATAAGTTAATTAATTAAAAAATGTCGAAGAATTTTGTGTGTGATTGAACCCCTTAAATAATAGTGAAATGACCTACTCTAATTAAGAACAAAGAAAAATATATGCCCAAGGCCTCACGGTGCATCCCTCTCCCTTCACGACACGATAGTCACCTATTGTCCCAATTCATGGAACAACACCCCTATCATGGGACATAATGGCTCCACCCCAAGAAAGAATTCATGACCCAGAAAATGGTCTAAAGTGTGACCAAATTCCAACATAAGGAATTAATGTCAAAAATTCAATATAATTTATTACACAACCTCATCATGGTGAAACCATCCTCTACTACTTCATAACCCTCAACTTGTTTTAACATTTTTTTCTCATGTGGCCCAAAATTACTATTATAAATCCCCTAATCATGTTGCAACCCACTTCATTACAGTGTTTTGATCCCCTACCCAACCCTCTTTATGGTTAATCCACTATGTTTTGTAGTATGAAGAGCCACCGTTACTAGAACTCCAGCCTAAACCAAGGGCCAATTCCTCATATTCGACCCATAATTCTCATACCAACACCTCAAAAATCTTAAAAACACTAAAATGCATGAGGTTTGGAAAAAACTAAAATGTGTTCCTTGTATAGATATGGATTTTTAATGCGCTTTATGATTATGGTTCATCGACCTTGGTATTGTGGGATGTTATATAGGTTTGGACATTAAAAATGGTATATTTCTCATTTACAATATGTTTCTTTTAAACCACACATGGTAATTTTTTTGGAAAATGGGTTTTTTAAAATTATTATATTATGTATCATCATGGTATATGTCCATCAACACCTAATAATATAAATATATTATCTTAATTTTTTGGTAAATACATGGAATGGGTAAGTGATTTTTCATTGATGAGAAATTTTCCCCTTTTGTGTATGTTTTATCCTTTGTATAGGTCTATAGCCTCCAATTATTCAAAGAAACCCACTATAAGGCATGTGATGTTTTGGATAAAATATTGGGATGGAACTCTAGGTTGGGAAATTACTATTAAGGCACTTATATGAGAACACCTCATTTTAAGGTTCATAAATTATTTATCATATCCCAGTGAGATAAATGCCTTCAACATAAGAATCAACTATGAAAAAATGATTGATTATCAAAAAAATAAAAATAAAATATATTTGATAAGTGAAACAAATGAAAGCATAAAAATATAATATTTATTAAAACATCGTAAAATCATAGACAATCAACTTTTTAAGAATTTTTTATTATCAGTATACTCACCACCTTCAGGGTTTATGAAGAAATCAGAGATGTCAAGTTTTCTTATATGATATTGATGGTTCATGATTGGATCAAAAAAGTGTGTTTTAATGATTTTATATTTCCCTTTTCTTATTAGTTGATAAATATCAACAATTTGTTTTATTTTATGAGAAGTCTATGGAAGGTTTCCTTTAAAAAAATATTAAAATCATTCACTTTTAATATATTTTTTAGATGTGTTTGTTCATCATATAACCAATTATCATGGTTACCTTTCCTCTTTCCAATCAATGTATTATTATGATCAGTTAAACTATTTTTTTTTACCTTGATCTAAAGTATATCAATTATAACCACGACCTTTAAACTTTTATTTCCCATAATAAATCACTTCCACTTAAGGGAATGGAGATGAGCATTAGGCTTTATAATTTCTCATGAAAATGATGAATAAATAATATCAACGTTTTTACATAATTTTTTGTTAACATATTATTATGCACTTTGATTTTTTTACTAATACATTTTTCATTCAAAGACATTTTGACATTTTAAATTTACGAAAAATAATTTTTTTAGTTATATTGATAGATAAAAAAACATAGTAATGATCTCCATAACAAATATAACCTACTTGATAAATTATTATGATTAGAGAATCAAAACTCTTGGTGATATGGTTTTATGAACTAACTTGGGTTTTCCCCAAACAAGACACCCGATAAAGCTCATGGCATGGCCCAAAGGGTATTCCCGACCCCCATGAGTTGGCGACAGTCACTAGGGAAAAGAATAATCACCTTTGGGAATGATTTCTCCCACCTATACATAAAAATAGAGTTATATCATGAATAATGAAATAATAAATATCCCAACACATAAAATAAATATAAAAAACTTTGAAGAAGTCTGCATCATAACAAGATATATCCAGATATGGGGAATGAAAAGGAAAAGGTTCTATAGTGTAAATACAATTGTTGGTCTAGTGATAAAGAAAATAATACAAAATATTTCACCATATATCCATATGACATGTGAGTCAACATCCCATCCTTACACCACTAAAAATAAAACTTGACTAGAATGAGAATTCACCACTTCTAAGTGGTGTATTTCCCTTTCCTGTATCAAACATAAAAACATTTGTACACAATCATTGGGTGTATTCAGGGTGTGTGCTAAAAATCTCAATATGGTCCCACTAAGTGTTTCATGACAATACTTTATTAAATAAATAAATTTTTCATAGTTTATGGAAATAAAATAGTTGGGAATATGGTTTTTATAATTTTCATAAAAAAGGAAGAATAACAACATCATAGAAATTTTAAAAGAAAGGAATGAAATAGATTTCTAGTGATCCAAAACAAAACATGGTAATAAACAATTCCATAATAATTAGAAAATAATTTATATACATACCCTTTAGAAAACATAAATTAATATAAAATTATGAAAATAAGAAAATTTAGCATTCTGGTAAGGAGTCATATGGTATATTAGGTTAGGGATAGCTAGGATAATCACACCACAAATGATTAAGGTAAAATAACTAGGAGCGCAGACATCCCTAGAACTTGGGCTTAGGGATTGGAGATCACCATCATTTGTCTCCCTACCTTACCAATGTTTCTTTTAGAGTTATAGAATATATCCAATGTTAAGGGGATTAACTATATCTATTCATGCTTTTAAAAGACTACTCATATATTACCCAAGCTTCCATGGGTTTTCCCCCTCTTTAAGAGGATCCATTTTCATAATTAAAATAATTTCATAGGGGCATTTCCTCAATAAAAGTAAATATTTATAAAATCAATACAAATATTCCCAAAACTGATCATAAACAAGCCTACAAATAACTTTAAACATGAAATAATTTTTGACTTTAAAAATATATTTCGTGAAATAAAAACAATGCCTTTAAATAATTTCAACCCTCTTTTGAAAAAAAAAATAAACCAAGAAATATTCATATAAAAATCCTTTTAATGAAATCACCTCCCTCGAACACTTGAAACTTACAATAACCAGATGGAACCCGCAAGCGAACAGAAGAGGAGACTCTTAAGATATGAGTGAAATCCCTAAACCAAAATTCCCCACCAATACATCTGGATCCAATAAACCCTAGGATTCCATATCAATTAGGAAAAGTGAAAACCAAAGAAATGAGTAAAGATCTACAAAAGACAAATAAAACACATACCATAATGATCCTCACATATCTGAGGTAAAATCCATCCAAAATAACACCACAAATTAAGGGAATGAGAGTTCAGGATGAGAGATACATTTCTAGGTTCAAGACTATAAATGAGGAGGAGAGATTAGGTTAATTAAAATCAATGGGAAATTGGGAAATAAAAACATTTAAAAGATGGAATGATGGGTTCAAAGTTTTAAATGGGATTCATATCTTGAATATTTTCGTCTCGACCAATTCATAGCTAGAACAAGCGGTTCATGCCATCAAACATTGTTATATAAACTCAGACTCACCGTAATGACCATGCACAACATGAATGAAATATTCACACTATAAATTACTACAGTATAAATTTTTTACCTCCCTAAAATATATAAAACCCAAAATAGGTAGATAAGATAAATAAGATATGGAAAAATAATTCAACAAATAGTTTTATACCTGAAACTAATATCAGGATGTGATAATTCTCCCCATTATATTTCTTTCTATCCCTATAAGTCAAGTAAAAGATGGTTGACCCAAAAAGAGTTATGGATGATACTCCCCCGTATATTATTCTCACCCTAACATTTCATGACAATCATTACTATGTTTCCATAACACTTAGACCAATGGAATAGTTTTCCATGTGGGGGTTTTTCCTATAAATGAACTATCGTAATGGAATGCTCGACCACTGATATATTTAGATCTCAATAAAGTTACTCCAAATTCAGAATATAATAATGGTCAAGATGATATTTATTGATTTGGGATACATGAAACACATCATGGATTATAGAAAAATATGGTGGTAATTCAAACTGATGTCCCACCTTTCCAATCCACTTGAAAATTTCAAAAGGACTCATGTAACTCAGAGCTAGTTTCTCATGCTTCCCAAACCATCGATTACCAAATCAAGGAAAAAAATTCAATACATCTAGTTCACCAATTGAAAACTCCAAATTATGGAACCAATGATCTACATAGGATTTTTTTATCTCTAACTAATCACTAATTGTTGATGAATATTATAGATGCTAGTTATCATCTCCTAAATGATACTCTAACCAACCAAAGAAGATTCACCAACCTCATAAAAAAGTGGTGATTTTAATGGTCATTAATACAAGGATTAAAAGGTATCCATTCTAATGGATGATTGGTAACTATTTTTATATGAAAATGCACCCTATCCCAAATTTTAATCTCAAGAACCTACAAAATCCTAGATGAACACAACAAGAATATCCTCTAGAATCCAATTTACCCACTTTATTTAACCATTTATCTGAGGATGGTAGGTCGTGCTCATCCTACCTTGATATCTCATAAAATCCTAGAGGTATTTTTAAAACTAAGGGGTAAAATGAGGATTTTTTGTCTAAAATGATAGATAATAAAACCTCGTACAACCTCATAATCTCTTACACATATCACTACAAAAAAATCAGGGGACTAGAAGTAGTTTTTTATTTTTGATGTGGTTTAAACTACTACTAAATGTTTTTCACAATGATTTTTGTAAACTATAGATAAATTTGGATTCGGTAATCAAGTATCTTCAATTTCACCAATTTAGAAGTAGTTTTTGGGAAGTACCATGAAACATTTTTTTGGTTGTGGTTATTTCTTTTTTTATCAGTGGTTTTTTTATATCAAAACTGCTGAAGGTTTAGTGGCAGTTTAAACCAATGCTAAAAATTTTTACTTTATATAGTTGAATTTTAAACCATCAATATATATTTTTGTTAAAAAAAAATAAAACTTACAGAAGCTTCATCCCTCCCCCCCAAATACCAATCAGATAAATAACTATAAAAATACCATCCCTTAACCATAGCACCATCAATGAAATCCATGAAAATTCCTTAACCAAATCAAATATAAACTAAATATTATAAAGTAAAAAATTATTCTCAAACAAAAAAATAGTAGTAAATAAATCAATTATAAACATTAATAAAATATAAAACCAATGGACTAGAAATATCATAAAGACAGATCAAATAATAATGAATTAAAGACCTTACTAAAACTCCAAAATCCACCACTAAAATCAATAAAAAAGAAAAGTGTCTATAAAATCAAAAATTCTCTTACCTATTAGTTCCCAAGTCACTCTAACTCAAGATTGGCTAGATAGCCAAGGTAGGACACCCTCTTTCTAACTAAATAAAAACATAAGAACTAAACAACAGAAAAACCAAACCACCACATCTTCTAACCATAATCTATCCATCATATCACACACAAAAACCACATCATGTTTCCAATTCATTTTTTCTTGCATATAAACACTTTACACAATATTACAAAATCATTGCATACCTCTACATAACCATATAATCATATAACCTCACCTGATATATAGAACCCTGTGCTTTTATAGATTAAAATATTACCACATCACTGCATAGCACCGCCACTCATCCACATATATCATTATCAATTCATAACCAAATTACTTCCAACACGCAAAAAAAAATGAAATCAGTTACTATAATAATTTTCCCATAACAAGGATTACACATAAAAAGACATCAATGAACTACCACCCACCCCCAATTTCATCAACTTTTCCTCCATTGATCCCTAAAAGCTTCCACACCTCACTATAAGATAATAAACCTTCTACGATAACCCCACATTCATTTTGGAAACCACACAACACCCCAAGCCAACATGCATAATAATGATAACATGTGAAATAATGGATAAAACCCAACACTTATACACCCATGACTTTCTTCCTATCCTCATCATTATATGGCCCAACCTAACTCTCCCTCCAAAAATGTGCCTAAAAAATCATTTCTTTCATCATAGTAATCATATGTTACCCATCACTCTAATATGACATTTAATAAAAGGAAACAAGGATTACATATTCTCATACATCACCCATAACCAAACATAGTCCCTGGATCCTAAAAACATCACTTTATTAGGATAAAAACCACCCCATATTAATCTATTTTACCAAACTCTTTCTTAATATTAAGATATAAAAACATAACTTAATCATGTTATTCTCAACAGAGTAAAGGAAAGAAAACAATTTCTCAATACAAACTCCCAAGAATAGGTACCCACCATCCATCAATAATTCCACGTCAACTTCTAACTTCACAAGACTATTTCCATCCATTTACTCCACCAAAGGAAAATGAAAAATATCATTAATATATAATGGAATAATTTACATGGAATCATTTAAAATCTAAATCAAAAGAGCCTAATAATGATGAGTATAAGAGAAATTTTAAAAGAAAACATATCAAATCAACCAAGCATATAAATTTCATGTAATGGAAGAGAAATACAGTATTTTCCACCTTAAAAAATAGAGACATTCATCCAAACCACAACACGGTTTCTCAATCATAATATCATTCTATTAGTCTGTCATGATTTTACATACACAAAACGACCAAAAATACAAATTCAATCCTCATCGCTACCCAATGAACTAAGATAATATTTTTTCCCATATCCATTCCCTTCTCATGGCACTTGTATGAAAATTTTCTTGAAAATTAAATACTGATATATATATAATATTAAACTTAATAGAAATAAATATTTTTGTATTAAATGATTATGAAATTGTGTGATTTACCTACTAACTCAAACCATCCATCGATGAAATTTCATCAGGGACACATCTAATCATATTATGATATAACTAATGATTTATCTAGAGAAATGACCTTCACATATTGTAGCTATATATGAGTCCCATATTTTTGGATTATGATCCCCTATTGTTGAATTGTATTTTTCATTGATAGAAATTGCCTATGAGCATATAGAGGTAGGGAGTAACCACAACCTTGAGTATATATTATTGCAATCCCTAGTGACATTCCAAAGACTTAATATGGTAATGCTACTAAACCCATCATACACACATGACCTAGATGTTCCTTACCAAGGACCTGACTAACTGGATTATCTTGGGAAACTGAGAAGGTCTGCGTGAGATTGGAATCTCATGGTTCTTTTATTTCTACCAATAAATAAAATATAAGACAAATTTGAATTAATACATATTAACAATGTGAAAATGTATATGGAATTCATACCTGTAATGCCCCAATATTTCATAGTATTTGATCTATTTAATGTAATTTAATAGCTTATATTGCACGCAACACCGACCTGGCTTGCGTTATACGTAAGATTGAGTTTCTGCGAAATAACACATTAGTATTATAATTATTTAAACAATATATTTATTTATAAATTAAATATTGTAATTTGAATAGTAAAAAATAAATTTTAAATGTTCTTTATAATTTTTTCACATAAATAAAACATATTTATAATGAAATTTATTAGTTTTGTAAAATAGTTATATATTTAGAAAAACTATTTTCTTAAAAGAACTACTTTTTATGTCCTTTTGTGAACAATAATAAAATTATTTTTACCCACTCCCAAAAATAGAATTTGGTAAAATAGACTTCATTTTTGAATTCAGAATATCAAAATTAGCTTACGGTGAATTTTTTGTATTTTTTTGAAAAAAAATCAATTTTTGATGAATAGGGAAAATTACTACATAGAACATAAAAACCGACTTTTTCATTTAAATAATTATTTTTAATTAACATTTATCCTAAAGTAAAAATAGATACATAATACATATATTAGTCCAATTTAAGTCATTTGAGTCTTTTTATAATAAGATTAGATATATAAAATTTTATTGAACCTTTTAACGTCTTTTACCTACCTTCTAGGCACATTTGCAAATTTGCATAAAATGTAATTTTACTTCTTCTGTGAATCGAATTTCCAAAATCTGATACACAAAGTTTTCATCGGTAAGTAAAATGTGTTTTAATAGGATGAAAATAATTTTTGGTGAATAGTAACTTTGGAATTTTATTTACCATGGTTAAAAGTAAATAAAGTAATTAAAGGTTAAAATAATATTATAATAATATAAAATTACCTCAAAAAATGTCTTAATTGTATTGGATAAGTATTTTTAGACCAAAATAAACCTTATTACAAAAATATGATCCTTTTTTATTCAATTGGGTTATATTATGACATTTATTATAATTTATTTAAAGAAGAGTTAAAAGTGTTAAATTCAGATTTTAATAATTAAACTATTTTTAATATAGGGTTATACATAAGAAAAATTCTATTATAAATATTAATTAGAAAGATAAAAATATTTCCTACATCATGGTATTTTATTTATAATTTTAACACATTAAATAATTAAATTTATTTATGATACAATGATGATGCAGTCATTACCTTATTACTGAAAGATAAAAACAAATGATATTATAAATATTAAAATAAATATAATTTTAATGTTTTGATGTCATCCATGAATTTTATGGATAAAATTGAAATATTAGGAATTATTTAATGCCATTTGATCTAAGGAATCAAGTTTTTGTGAATTTAACAAAAATCAATTACTAAATAGTGTCAAAATTGACATAAATGAGTTTTTAAAATAAATACTATTTTATTAAATGATACAAAAATACTAACAATATATATATCGACAAAATAACTTGGTTAGTTATGAAAATTTCTTAACTGATCCACTTTATGTTCTCTTGGCATTTTATAGTAAATATATTAACCATGTAGTATAAAACTACAAGAGGACATGGTAAGAGTTAAATTATTTTACAAAGGGTTAAATCTAAATGGTAAGGTTTATTTTATGAGCTAAACATGTATAAAACCTATTTGTTGAGAATATTTCGACCCACACCCACCTTATACTCGAAAAAATAAATTTGGAGATATTATAAACAGAAAATAATTTTATAATAAATTAATATTTCAATCTTTTCCTAAAGTGCCCCTCACCACTATTATAAAAGGGCAGTTCCCCTTATCTTTAATTCACACCACCAAAGACATTTGGCTCAGACAAACCCTGCTAAAATATCCTCCCAACTACCCTCACTTCATCCTATATATCTTACCTTGATTATAAAGCAAACCTAGGTATCCCTTTTGTTTAAATAAAAAGGAAGCACCCGAAGAAGAGGTAATTATTTTATCACCTCTTTCAAAGTTCTTTTCTTCTTATACTACCTCTTTCTATGTTGTTTCCATTAAAAAGTAATAACTATAATAACTTATACATACTTAGATATTATTATAAATATGGTACATCCATATTCATTATTTTATCCATCCTATGAATGACAAAGTCACCATATGTGCGTACATACGACTAACCGTATCCATGTCGTGGTGTAGTTTGGTATTCAAAAATTCATTATTTGGATGGGTATAATAATGAGTATAATTGATTTAAATAATAAATATAAAATTTTAATGATTCTATATATATAATATACCATCCAATTCCATACCATTTTATCATTAAGGAAATGATATCATCTGTCGTGCGTACGTATGGTTTACCATCTCAACGACGCGATGAGATTCATCTCCATGTTCAGCATTCACCGATTATTATAAAAATATATTATTTATAATTATTGAATATATTACATAATAATTCTACTTTAAATATATGTATGTATGTATTTACATATATCTCATTCACTTAATTCCATTTAATACGATATGAAAACGAAAACAGCGTTTATGTGTACGTACGGTCTACCGTCTCCATAAACAGTGTATTCCATTTCATATATCTATACATTATACATATTTATATTCTTAATATATATGAAATATAAATAATGTTTATATTATGTAATTAATTAAATGATGATATAATTGATATGATCAAGAATAACAAGTTAAAACGTGTACGATAAATAAAGCAATTATTACCTGAAATGTTACTTTAACATGGAAATTATTATTAAATGGGTAGTATAAAGTAATAAATGAATCATGTATGATATCATTTATATGTATATGGTCTGGTATGATTTAATAACATACTGTGATCATTATAAAAGAGGTTAAACATACCCTCGACCAAAGAAAAGTACAAGTTAAGGGTTAATTCCTCAATCTCATTATTATATGAGATTGTTTATGTGTAAGTATTTACTGGGACATATTTATCATCCATTTCCATGTTTCATAAAAATGTATCCAAAAAGAATATTTTAAGTTTTTTTGGAATGAAATCTTTAGCAAGATCATCATTTTAAATGTTTTAATGGTTTATTTTTCCAAATCTTTTTAATTAATTTCCATGTTTTCAAAATGATTTTAAGGATTTATTTATATAGACATGATTGTTTTAAAATTTTAATTCCATTAAAAATTTTAAAAGTGGTATGGGACACTTTGATTCAAAAATATATTTTAAATGTATTCCTTTATAAATTGGGTGACTTTAAAATGATTTCACGAAAAAGAGATATTTCTCTCAAAGAGTTTTACTGATCGTTTTCAACTATGTCAACACCCTTTACTAGATATTATTCTTGATTGATGTTTATTTATTATAATACAATATTCCATATTATGTTGAATGAGTTATGATATATTTGATTTTGGATGAACTATTTTTATACCATTCATGGTTTATTGTTAAAGTATTGACATTTAGTATGCTAGTTTTAATACAAATGTTTATGTTATGTTTCAAAATGTTCATATGAAGAATAAATTAGACAAAGTAAGTGATGGGAGGGGCCCGCTATATCCCCTCGATGAATCGGTAGGTCTCATGAGAAAAACTAGTGTCTTTATATAAGGCCTTGAAAAAATATTTTTGAATGGTCTTGGCACAAGGCCTTGACGTAGTAGTTATTATGTCTGGAATTATGCATTCCCTCGTTATAAAATTAGTTATTACATGTGATTATTCAACTAGTAGAATATCCATATGCATGTTTATATGGTAATGTTTGATTTATTTTTTCCATATTATGTTCAATTCTATGTTTATAAGGCTTTCGTTTTTATTATAAATCTTTCCATACATGTATATAGCTTCCGTTAAATTATTTACCCTTATTGAGCAGATAAGCTCACCCCTTTCTTATGTTTTATTTTCCAAAAATTCCAAGAAGTGTATTATTATTCATATGTAGGGTTAAACTAGGGTAATAATGGAATTATCAAAGTATTATATATGACATATTTAATGTTATAAATTGAAATGTAAAGTTCATGTATTTAATCTATTTTCCAATACTACTAAACTGATCGGTCCTTCGGGACTTGATTCCTTGTAATCATGCCAATGTATTAAAATAATGCACCAGCTCTGGGCTTCTGGGTTCGGGGCATTATAGTTGGTATCAAAGTAAGTTTAGGAATAACCTTGTAAACTAGATTTATATAAACTCTAATTATAGAACATTACCTAAGATAGACATTGAGGATTATTATAGAAGAACATCCAAAAAAATTGGTAATGTAGATATTATGTGGGTTTTCCATAAAATACATCCTTATCTAGATACTACAAGTGGATGTGGTTCTGGCACAGATGTACTTAAGAGTGAAAACCCTGACATGGATTTTCAGGCTTAACTCGGGGTATCCTCATACACGACAATGGACCTTACTGCACACCTGGTATGAAACTCCCAAGGGATATTCTTATGATAATTCGCATTTTCTTTACAAACCATTATGAAGGGTTTATGAGTAAATATGTCAAAAAAGAAACCATTTTTATTATTATGATAATATGTGTGTGAACATTTTCAATTAATGTTGATATTTTATTTCTAGTTTTTGAATTATAGATTATGATATGATCTAACCTAGTATATGTCATCATTTATAAGTTGCACCCAGTAGAAGGAATGAGAACTCCAATAATATGTATGATCCAAAGAGTAAGAAGGATCATACCTTTCATTATCTTAATCCAACATTTCGAAGGGAAATATCCTCCCATGTATTCTCATCATAGGAGGAAATAGTATCATGTGTTAATAAGATAAGTAAATAATTCCTTGAGTCCTATCGATTTTAAGGGATGCCAAAGAAGAAGAGGATAGAAGAGAAAAAGTTGGATAAAGGGAAGAAGGGAAAGATGGATTTTCCAACATGTGATAACTATGGAAAGAATCACCTTGGTAAATGCTTAATGGGAATGGTAGTTTTTTATAAGTGTGGATAAAAAGGACACCAATTTCATGAATGAAAGTTAATAAAAAAAATTCAAATGTATAATGCTTCGTCTACAGGGAGTTGGGACACTACGCGAATCAATGTCCCAATCATCAGAGTATACCCAAATGATGTTATTGGATAATAAATTAGTTATCATACTACTATAGATAAAGATAAATGATTAGTGTTCTTATGTGTTATTAAATAAGTTTGTAATTTGAGTATTGTATTAATTATGTTCAAATTATAAGAATTATATAGTATATATGGATTGTACTACAGTACTATTTCATTAAGCATTTGAGGTTGTATGGTACCAAGTAAATTGACACAGTTTCAATTTAAAATTATTGGAAATATATTGTTAGGGAAATATAACCCTTAATATGTTTCTGAAACTAAGATAATGATTTCAGAATAAGAGATAAATGATTTGGATAAAGTAGATTGGATATTATTTACATCCTTGGAAATAATTAATGGTTTGTTTAAAAATTGTTTTACACCATTATTGTTGGGAGTTTTCAATATTTATGTATTTAAGGAGTATATCTTGTATTATATGTTTTACAAAATGAATAAGTAAGTACATACATATTCAAATAAGGTTTTATGGTAATTTAGGTTGTTACCATGTTTTAATATAATACATAATGAAGGTATTCACATGTTGTTATGTGACAAAAGAGATCTTCATTATGTTATATTGACTTTCCTTATAATTTTTTTGGACTGTGAGTTTGGACACAAGTATTTTGGATAAGTCTAAAGGTTGGAATTGAGTAAGGTGAACGTTTGATATTTTGTTTGTGGTTAAAGTATGATTTATTGGACACTTTGACCAAACATTTTGGTTTTTAGTAAACATTTAGAGGATTAAGGAAATACTTGTAGAACACAAAATTTATCAACTGTTGTTGAGGCGTATAAAAAAATCATTTTTGAACATTCATTTCCTAGAGAAAGGTATGAAGTAAAAATATATTGAAGCACAACGAAATAATGATAATCTGATTATGATAGGTACTGAAATCAAGTATTCTTTCTTGAATTCTATTCTTGATAGTAAATTAACCCCTCTTCTTCAGAAAATAAAATATCTAAAAAAATGTTTTATCCTAATACCTTATGTTTTGTTGAACAAATGATATTTTAAATCATCATAGATTTATGGATTTGAGGCCTTCAATTTTCCATTTATTGTTCCCTTTTTTATGATTGATATCCTCAGTCACTCCCTATAAATATTTAGGGTTTTCCTCCAATTATGTGTCACTAGTTGCCACCAATGTTCTCCTATTTTAATTCCTAATTTGGTGGTGACTTTTTCATTTCACTTTCCCTCTTAATAAGACTAAATTTTATTAACCTTATTTCCGAAGTGGGTTTTCCACAAAGGTATTTTTATTTTCAACCTTTTATTTTTGAAGAAAAATATCAAATTGTGAGGAAAACATTTATTGAAGGAGTAGAGAGTGTAACATCCCAAGATTTCATAGTATGTTATCTCTTTAAAGTAATTTAATAGCTTATATTTCATGCAACACCGACTTGTCTTGCGTTATATACAAGATCTATTTCATGAGAAATAATATATTAGTATTATAATTATTTAAACGATATATTTAATTATCAATTAAATATTGTAATATGAATAGTAAAAAATAAATTTTAAATTTTATTTATACTATTTTCACATAAATAAAATAAATTTATAATAAAATGTATATGTTTTGATAAAATAATTATATATTTAGAAAAAACTATTTTCTTAAAAGAACTACAATTTTATGTCCTTCTGTGAACAATAATAAAATTAATTTTATAAACTCCTAAAATTTTATTTTTGTAAAATAGACTTCATTTTTTAATTCGTACTATCAAAATTAGCCTAGGGTGAATTTTTTGTATTTTTATGAAAACATTCAATTTTTAATGAATAAGGAGAAATACAGTATAGTACATGAAAACCGAATTTTCCATTTAAATAATTATTTTTAATTAAAATGTATATTAAAGAAAAAAATAGATACATAATACATATATTAGTCTTATTTAATTCATTTGAGTCATTTTATAATAAATTAGATATATAAAATTTTATTGAACTTTTTAACGTCTTTTACCCACCTTCTAGGCACATTTTCAAATTTGAATAAAACATAATTTTACCACTTCTATGAATTAAATTTCATAAATACAATAGAAATTGTTGTCATCTGTAAGTAAAATTTGGTGTAGTGGGATGAAAATACTTTTTTGTGAATAGTAACTTTTGAATTTTATTTACCACGGTTAAAAGTAAATAATGTAATTAAAGGTAAAAATAATATTATAATAACATAAAATTACCCCAAAACATGTCCTAATTCTATTTTATAAGTGTTTTTCAACAAAAATAAATCTTAGGAAAAATATATCATCCTTATTGATAACCTTGGGTTAGATTAGGACATTATTTATATTTTATTTAAAGAGTAAATAGTGATAAATTTAAATTTTAATAACTAAAACATTTTTAATATAAAGTTATACATAAGATAAATTCCACTATAAATATTCATTAGAAAGTTTAAAACATTTCCTACATCATGATATTTTATTTATAATTTTTAGAAATTAAATAATTAAATTTATTTGTTACACAATGATGATGTAGTAATTACCTTATTAATGAAATATTAAAACAAATGAAATTATAAATATTAAAATAAATATAATTTGAATGTTTTGATTCCATACACGAATTTTATGGATTACATTTACATATTAGGTATGATTGAATGCCTTTTTATCTAAGGAATCTTGTTTTTGTGACATTAACCAAAATCAATTACTAAATAGTGTCAAAAATGTCATAATTGAGTTTTTAAAACAAATACTATTTTATTAAACTATATAAAAATTATAAAAATAAATAGTTTAGAAAAATAACTTTTATAGTGATAAAAATTTAATAAATTATCCACTTTATGTTCTCATGGAATTTTATAGTAAACATATTAACCTTCTAGTTTAATAATACAGGAGGACATGGTAAGAGTTATATTATTTTAGAAAGGGTTAAATCTAATAGACAAGGTACTTTTATGACCTAAACATGGATAAAACCTATTATTTGAGAATATTTAGATCCATATTCACCTTATAATTGAACTAAATCAATTTGGAGCTATTATAAACTGAAAATAAGTTTATGATAAATTAATATTTCAAGCTTTTCCTACAGTCTCCCTCACCTCTCTTTTAAAAGGGTACTTCCCCTTCTCTGAAATTCACACCTCCAAATCCATTTGGATCAGCCAAACCCTACTCAAATCTCCTCCCAACTACCCTCACTTCAACCAAGAATTCTTAATTTGATCATAGATTCATCCTAAGGAGCCCTTTTGTTCAAATCAAAAGGAAGCACCCGAAGAAGAGGTAATTATTTTATCACCTCTTTCATAGTTCTTTAAATATTCTTCTTCCTCATTATATGTTGTTTCAATAAAAAATTAATAAAATCAGTACTTATACATACTGAGATTTTATTATAAATATGGTACAAATATATTCATTATTCTATCCATCCTATGAATGACAAAGTCACCATACATGCATACATACAGATTAATGTCTCCACGTCGTGGTGTAGTGTCTTATTCAACAATTCATTATTTGGATGGATATAATAATGAGTATAATAGATGTAAATAATAAATATAACATGTTAATGATTATTTATATATAATATACCATCCAATTACATACTATTTTATCATTAAGGAAATGATATCGTCGGTCATGCATACATACGACTTACCCTCTCCACAATGCGATGAGATTCATTTCCATGTTCACCATTCAATGATGATTATAAAAATATATATTATTAATAAGTATGTAATATATGACATTATAATTCTACTGTAAATATATATATATATATATATATGTATTCACATATATCTCATTCACTTACTTCGATTCAATATGATATGAAAATGGAAACAGGGTTTATACAAATGTATGGCCTACCATCTCCATAAATAGTGTATTCCATTTCATATATCTATCTATTATACATATTTATATTCTGAATATATATGATATATAAATAATTTTTTGTATTTTGTAGGTAATTAAATAATTATATAAGTTATACGATCAAGAATAACAAGTTAAAACACATACGATAAAGAAAAGTGATTATTACCCGAAATGTTACTTTAATATGGAAATTATTGTTAAATGGGTATTATAAAGTCATAAATTAATCATATATGATATCATAAATATTAATATGGTTCTATTGTAATTTAATAACATACTACTGGCATTATACAGGAGGTTAAATGTACCCTCGACCAAATAAAAGTATAAGGTAAGGGTTAATTCCTCATTCTCATTATTATCTGAGATTGTTTATATGTAAGTATTAACTATGAAATATTTATCATCCATGTCCATGTTTCATAAAAATGTTTTCAAAAGTAATATTTAAGGTTTTTTTGGAATGGACTCTTTAGCAAGATCATTGTTTTAAATGTTTTAATGATTTATTTTTCTAAATCTTTTTAATTAATGTACATGTTTTCAAAATGATTTTAAGGATTTATTTATATAAACATGATTGTTTTAAAATGTTAATTCTTTTAAAATGTTTCAAAGTGGTATGGGAAACTTTGATTCAAAAATTTGTTTTAAATGACTTTTTTTTGTAAATTGGGTGACTTTTAAATGATTTCACGAAAAAGAGATATTTCTCTCAAAGAGTTTTACTGATCATTTTCAACTATGTCAACCCCCTTTACTGGATATTATTATTGATTGAGGTTGATTAATTATAATACAATCTTCCATATTGTATTGAATGAGTTATGATATGTTTTAATTTGGATGTACTATTTGTATTCCATTCATGGTTTATGGTTTAAGTATTGACATTTCGTATGCTAGTTTTAATATGAATGTTTTTATTGTGTTTCAACATTTTCATATGAGGAATGAATTGGACTTAGTAAGTGATGGGCATGGCCTGTTATAGCCCCACGATGCATCGGTTGGCATATGGCATTGACAAAAATATTTTTTAATGTTCTTGTAAAAAGGCTTTGACATAGTAGTTATTATGCCAGGCATTATGCATTCCCTTGCTATGAAATTAGTTATTACATTTCATTATTAAACTAGTAGAATATACATGTGCATGTTTATATGGTAATGTTTGATTTATTTTTTCCATATTATGTTCAAGTTTATGTTTATAAGGCAACTGTTTTTATTATACATACTTCCTTACATGTTTATAGATTCCACTAAATTATTTACCCTTACTAAGCATATGATCTCACCCATTTTTTATGTTTTATTTTCCCAGGATGTCAAGAAGTGTATTATGATTGGTATCCAGGGTTAATCTAGGGGAATAATGGAGTTATCAAAGTATTACCTATATCATATTTTATGATATAAATTTTAATGTAAAGTTCATGTATGTAATCTATTTTCCAAGACTGCTAAACTTATGGTCCTTTGAGACTTTATTCCTTGTAATAATGAAAATGTATTAAAATAATGCACCGGTTATAGGATTCTAGGGTCAGGGAGTTATAATACCCAAAACTTGTTTTTTGGGATCATTCATATAACTCCCATCAAATATTTTATGAACATCCATCTAATGTTCTATTCAAGAGACATGTTACCCTAAATACTTTTCCCACATTAAATAGAGATAAGTCAAATATTTAACATATAAAAATGATAATATTATCATATAAATGTTTTAACTAATGAAAATATTACTATAGTCAAACTATTTCATGAAAAACTAATTGAACCAGTAGTGTGGTGGATGATTTTTTTTCTTGACTTGATATATTTTTTCTTGAAACTTCCTAAAATAAATATCATTTAATTTAATAGTAATGTTTAAAATTTCATATCCTTATAATATGCATGTATATGTGTCAAATGAGATTAATATAACAATATATTCTTCAATACCATGTAGTTTTCATGGAAATTTTATTCAATAAACACTTTCCACTTCTCTCTAGGTAACCCTTTAAGTGAATTATCATACTAGTGCTAAGTGTTCAATGGTGTATCATTGAATTCATTCCACAATATCAATTTAAAATCATTCCATTTCTTACCCATATTTTTCAATTTCCACTTTTGCGAGATAATATCAGCAATGATAAAGTCGAACAACATTAGTACAAAGAGATTCATTTTTAAAATAATAGAATTAATTAAATAATTAAATTAAATTGATCCATAATGTATTGAAATTAACATTATCAAGGAATCAAATACATCATTCTCTTAAGATTGAGTAATATGACTTCAATTAGAATATGTAATCGGAAGGGTAATTGGATTAGCTTACAACTAACCTAAAATTTGGCCAATTAATCCCACAACATCTTCTATGGGGACCCCATAAGAATCAAAGTGGAAACCCAACTTTAATCCAGTTATATTCCACAAGTTTTAATTATTAATATTTTTATTGATAGTAAAATTGTTTCCATATTTTATAAAAACATATTTATTAGTATAAAAATGTTAAATGCCTTTATTCACATTAAAATTTGTACTTATAACTATCACCCTCCAATATCCTCATGAAGAAATAGAAGTGAAAAATATTGTCTCAATATAGTGTCACTGTGTGTTGAACCTGGGATGCTGATGTGGTGTTGGTGTGGTCTTCAGTGACGTTATGGCCGGCGTGATGTGATCTCTGGTGCATTTCAACATGGATGATGATGGTGTTGTAATGATGATGGTGACATGCGTTTACCAGTGGCAGCGTGATTTTCGGGATTTGTTTACGCGATGGATCCTGCGGTGACCCTTTGTCTTTTGGTTTTTGAATTTGGGTTTGGTTTCAATTTTGAAAGTGTAATGCATAATATGTGTGATTTCCACTTTTCCCTCAAAGCGGCTTTTTATGATAATAAAAAATGATTTGGCACTGTGTGTTGAACCTACTACACTAAGGGGTAGTATGTCATATGTTGATGGGAGGGAGACAAAGGGTGTTCTAGAATATGATGAGGGGCATATATAGGGTGTGGTGGATTTTGATGTTAAGGATAAGGAGGGTGTCCCATATTCCATATTGAGGGAGCCTAAAGGGTCATCAGATAACATTGATTAAGTTTGTATGGTTGGGGGAACATCAACTGGGAGTCTACTGTGATCAATGAATCACTTATTCCTAGAAATTTATGAAATTTAAACAAGTAAAAATAACTTTAGAATTTATATTTTGAAAGATTCAAACAGGAAAATAAGTTTATAAATGATAAAATATGCACAGTACTGACAAACATAATATACATAAGTGTGATAATGAATGACTTCACATACAAACAAATAAAACACTTAATTTTTCAAAATTAACAACTCATGCATAAAAATAAATTAAAATATGATAAAAGATCGAAAATAATATAAATTAATAACATATAACATAGGGGTCTATTTTTTTGAATGTTACAAGCCACTATTTTTTTCAGCTTGTATAACACCAGTAAGAGCGATATGGGTTCATGTGATTTTGAATGTTCCAAGATTCTATTTTTTTGAATGTTCCAATCCAATATTTTATAGTATGAAAGATAAATTATCATTTAAAATCATAAAAATGATTGTGATTTCCAACCATGGTAGTTTTGTAAGAAGGAATTGAAATTAGAGAATAAAGACAAACAAAACAGATTTAATGTAAAAATATTAAACTCAAATGGATAGATTGTGAAAATCACCCCACACCAACACAACCATAGGGGGAAGGGGGTGATAAAGAAATGTAATGGTTGGGGATGAGGGATATAGAGGGGAAAGGGGATACATGGTGACCATGATGTTGAGGGTGAGGGTGAGAGTGTGGTGGCGAGGGATTGGGGATAGTAAGGGGCTTGGGAGAAGGCTCTGGATAGGGGAAAGGGGATCACAAAAGACCATGAGGTTGAGGGAGATGGAAATATTAGTGATGGAAATGGATCGACGGTGAGGTATTGATGGTTACAGATCAATGGAAAAGGCATAGGAGATGGATTCAGGGTGGGGCTGGAGGGGGAGGGAAATCGTGAGTTAGACGGTGAGGGTGAGAGTGGTAGTGGTGAGGGCTCGAAGATAAGGACTTGACGGTGAGAGATTAGTGTTTGGGGATTGGGAGACATATTCAGGGTGTGGAAAGGGGTTTCCAAGGTTGGATTGGGAAGAATTCAAGGGGTGGTGATAAGGGTGTTTTTTTTAGAAAATATTTTTTAGTGGTTTTTTAAAAAATACCCCTAAAATATTGGAATTTTATCTAGAAATTATTTTATAAACTACTATTAAACTATGATTATGATGTAGTGTATAAATTTACCAAGTATTCAACCTTATAGGTATCTTATATTGGGAAAAAATGAACTGGTGTAGTTAATTGGTCAATCCCAACCCAAATGGTGCTCTTCCATCATGGAGTTTTTGGTAGTCCAAAGATGAAATCAATGGACACATCATCCCATTTCCATACCAACACAAAGAGAGGCTAAAGGAGAACAAAAGTATTTTGGTGCTCAGCCTTAACCCATTAACATGTATAACAATGTAACATGAAATCAGTTATGTATCACTTTAAAATGATCCACCAAAACTAATGCTTCATATCACAATACATCTTAGTAGTGCCTGGGTGAAAGGCCCACTAGGAGAAATGACACTTATACATAAAAAACTTTATCATGGGTGAAGGAACAACACATTAGATCCTAAAACATAGAACACCCTCCTGGGAGAAAGACCACTTGGTGATGGTCTCACCACCATATAAATAATTTTTAATAATCTTTAATTTTTCATCCCATTGTTACCCATGGAAAATAAACTCAAGAATAGATGGTTTCAATTGAATACTCACCAGAGAAACATTATTCCTTTCATCTATTATGTCTAGGTGTGTCCTAGTGAAGAGTCTTGGAAGGTTTCATTAATCCATGGAATCCATCATAGCCTGATAGAGAAACTAACTACTAAGTATGTCACCAACAATCTTCCCCTTTCATGGGGTGCAGGCATGTCGAAGTAAAAATACTAAAGGTTCTTCACCCACTGCCTCAACCTGAGGTTCAGGTCCTTCTGAAAAAATATATAGCTCAAACTTTTATGTTTAGAAAAGATGGTGAACCTTTCCTCAAAAAGGTAATCATTCTTACTCTTAAGGTTGTTTATGACTACAAAATATCTCTGTCATGGGTGGGGTAGTTCTTCCCACTAGATCAAATATAAAGAGAGTCAAACCCCTCCACATGATCCCTTGGAATAAGAACACATCCCAAAACTTCACCTAAAACATCACAAAACACCATGTACTATATTCCAAATTTCAAAAAGATAAGAATAGGACATGAGGTCAAACTTTATTTTAATTCATCAAAGGAAGACTAAAATATAAAATCCTAATATAATTTAACTCCCTTCATAGTTATAACTTTCAACAATGATGCCATCTTTGATGAATCCTTTATAATATGCAGGTAATATCTTTTAAGTCCCATGAAACATAAAATCTTAAAAATATTTCATTGATCTTACCAAAACCTGAGACCTTTCTCCTTTTTTATGGTCAACTAAGATATCATGTTTCTTGACTACATGTCCTAAATATTTTACTTATTAGATCCAGAAGTGACCATTCAATAAATTAATATAAAGTCAAAGATCTCTCAAGGATCCCAAAATAGTTATTAGGTGAAGTGCATGATCTTCCACTTTTCTTGAATAAACCTAGATGTCATCCATGAATACCACAACATAAGAATTCAGGTACTGGTGAAATATTAGATTCATTGGGGCCATAAAAATTATAGGATCATTAGTTATTCCAAATGAAATCATAAGATACTGAAAGTGGCTATATCTTATCCCAAATGAGTTATTTGGAATATTTAACTCCTTAATCATGATTTGGTGATATCTAGACCAAAATTCAATCTTTGATAAACACATTTACACATTTAATTGATAAAAAAAGTTATCAATTTAGGGTAAAAGTTATTTATTATAAATTATCACCCAATTTAGCTTTTGATAATCAATGCACAATCAATGATTTCAATTAGCCTTCTAGTCAAAGAGCACTAGGGAATCCCATGATGATACACTCAGATGGATAAATCCCTTGGATTATAGATATTTTAATTGAATGATAAGCTCTTTAAATTCTTATTTTGTCATAGGTTAAGATGGTATAAATATTGGGTAGGTCCCCGGTACTAATTCAATTATGAACTCTACTTCTCTCTCTAGAGTAAAACAGATATATTCAGTTGGAAACACCAAAATAAACGACTTGACCAATAGAGGATGTTTACAACTCACGGTTTCCTCATCAAGTGAAACTGTAAATGAAGACATCTAGTTGCTAAGATTTGGTGGAGAAGGTACTTCTCAACTAGACCTTATATCCCATTCTCCTTGAAACACTTGGGAGTTACCATTGGGGGTAGTAAATGAAATCATATGTACAGTTAGAAAGAACATATTTACATTAAATTTTTTGGTTGGTGTTGAAAAAAATACAATGGGGGAGATTTTTGAAGCCCACTTTTTGTTTTGTAGTATTTGATGTCAATTTGTGTCTATATGCGAAGAAAAATAAAAGCTTGTAAGATAGAATGAGTTCCTAAGATTATTAAGGAAGGGTTGAGATCCCAATAAAGGCAATAAAATTTATAACATTCATGAGATTTGAATTACAACCTTTAAGCTTGGATGATTGGTAAATACCGTGGTTCACATGTTAAAGAAGAAAATTTGATAGTGGTTCCACTATTTATGTAGAAAAAGATTTATTATATTAGAGTTATTACTTTGATTAATTTGTATATTCCTCTAAGGGGAAAATGGATGAATATTGTTGTTCCATCCTTGTGAAGTATAAAGATCACATGAAAATATATTTGGATGAAGTTGGAATAATTATTTATGATTTTTGAAATTTTCCTAAAATATTATGACATGGGATTATTTTATTTTAAGAGTTTACAATGTTCTAAAACAATAAATAAGATTATAATAGAAAAGTTGAGGAGTATTTAAAAAATGTGGGGACACAATTGAGGGGGCGTCTTCCCATTTTGAGAAGTATTTTACTAAGTAGGATTTTGAGAACACATAGAAATTTGGGCTAAGTCAAGCTTGGTCTAGGGATATCAAGTATGGTATGATGCATGATTTCATATTAGATGTTACCCACACACATGGAGATAATGATGCATGTATATGCATGCACAGATGTGGAAGTAGGAAATCGCTATGAGGAAAATATAATAGGTAGTTGATAAGACTAATTTATATATACATTTTTATGTCGATTTTTTATATTTTATTATTAAATTACTCGATAATGCATGTGGTATGAGTCTAATTTTTCATGAATAGAAGATTTTTAGGATTCTAAGAAAGATAGGCAGAAAAGGTGAAAAAATGGCCAAGTACATATTGTGATCTATCAGTACATGTCATGTACCTAAAGATCACAGTATGACTCAAGTCATGAAGCCAAGTCGTGACCATTCTATGAAGCTTGAAGGAAAAATCCACTACTCATCATGTACATCCAGGACATGTCATGATTCCAGTCAAAACAGATAGTGAGAAATCCATGAGGATTCTATGCAGAAGATAGCTGGATGTGGGTTAAAAGTCGTGAACACCTAGGACACGACGTGTACCTGGTCAAACCTCTTAAATTCACGAGAGACCTACGTTCCATGATGGATATCCAAAATCCACATAAAATGACATGGATCAAGGCTACAAGATTTATACTTCAGGTGCACATCGTGATGATTTTTTCCTATTTAAGTAGTGGTGCAGTAGAGAATTTGAGACACTTCAAAAAAAGCTCTTTCTCCCCCTTTCATATCCCTTGATATTTCTTTCATAATTTCCCCTTTAAAACTCTGAAATTATTCATGTTTTTATATTTTTATTAATCTAATAGCCATGGAGATTCTGTTCTTCCACACCTTTCCAATTCCATTTCTGTATTTTGATTCAATTCCAATTTCATTCTAAGGTAAATATTTAATTTATAATTGTGATATAATTAGTGCATTTTTTATTTCCCAAACCTTTGAATGATCACAATTCCATTAAACAACCCATCAAACATATTGTCCTTCATTTATTTAGTTACATCTTACCCCATAATGATTATCTAAATTCATTCGGGGTAGGGATCAAGTTTGATCTATATGCATACTTAAATAAATCTTTAATTATAAACTTATAAATCCAAATGGGATTAGTAATTAGGATCAAACATAACAAGCCATCCCATTTGTGTGAACATACCTGACCATGGGACATTCAAGAAAATGGCAATATCTTGTTTGGAGTAGACTAGGCTACAATCATTAGGCTAGGAAACTTTCTACCTTTGAATCCTAAAGTAATGAACCTAGGCTGTTAAGTATGTCTCGGCCATGGAATAGTTACTTCCTAGGTAGAATAAGGTGTCCAGACCCAGATCAACTAGAGACAATTTTTTTCTTCGTAGACTAAGAAGAAATACCTTTCCAATATTATAACTAAAGACCATTCTTCACTCAGATACTCGACTTGATCCCAACCCCTCTTTAATTAATTAAAATAATCCTCAAGTAGAATATAAGTAAAATCCCAAACAAAAATATTTCTCTAAATTACTCCCCTACTGGTTTAAAAACCATAATTCCCCATCTAAAATTGTGGTCTCACTTTGGGTTCGACCCCACACTCCCACTACACTACCCACTTGTAGTTAGTGAAATTTTGGGATAGTACATTCTAATTTGACTCACACTGGAGGAATTAATGACACCTCCACATGGTCGGTCAAATTTTTGCTCCATTATCTTGGTGGTAATGCCCTTTTTAAGAAAAAGAACTCTGGTTTTTGAATCTAGAATTACCTTTCCCTACTTCCATTTCTTCTTTTCCAGATTCCATTGTGTCCCCTTAATTTCTTTTTAGTGCATGTACCATGGTCCCTTGACCTGTTCAAGGAATCTTGAAGCACAAGAACCCTTGGACTTCGATCCTAATATCAAAATGCATTTGTCTACACTTCGTCGGTCGGTAATGGCCAAAAAACACCACCCTGCGGGGCCCAACCTGCCAAACCATCAACTCATACCTGGAGAACCTCATATGTACCTAAAGAATACCATCATAGACTATGGTTTACCATAGATCCATGGTGTGATTCCCAACATAGTTCACCCGCCTATCCAAGACCACGCGTTTAAAATTAAACCTGGACTCATTCACATAATCCATAAAATCGGGTAGTTCAACGGTATTCAGAGCGAAGACCCCCACAAACATATTTCTAACATCATGGAGGTATGTGATACCTTTCTCAAGAAGGGAGTATCATTTAATTATATAAGACCTTTTTATTCCCCTTTTCACTCAGAGACCACGCCAAAGATTTTCTCAAAAGACAAGAACCTGAGTCAATTATGACATGGGATGATCTCACAAAAAAATTTCTTGATAAATACTTTCCACTGATCCGAACCTAGAAGCTCTAGAAATACATTCAAATCTTTACTCAAGAAGTTGTAGAATCTTCATGAGAATCATAGTGTATATTCAAAGAACTAATGAGTAAATGTCTGCATCATGGACTCGACACTTGGATTCAAATGCAAACCTTCTATCAAGGACTCCAGTCAAAGACATGAATAGTCGTTCATGTTTCCATTGATGGAGGTTTGATGTTTAAAACATCCAATGATGGAATAAATATTATAGATGAAGTATCACATAATACCAATCTTTGGAAAAGTGACTCTGGTCCTCCATGATGTGGAATCCAACAAGTTGATAAGACCACCTAGTTATCAGCGCAAGTTGAAGTGATAACCAAGAAGCTTGAGTCATTTCAGATACCAACCACACAACCCCATTCGACCCCAATTATGGAGATTCAATCATGTGAGATGTGTGTTGGACAACACCAGTATAAAGATTACAAATCAAGATATGAAGAACCACATGATTGTAATTAATTTAATTACAATCAATAAAAATCAGTTGTTTAGCAGCAATAATAGCATACATTTTATCAGCAAAGGTCTGCTTAGTAGTAGGCTCAAAACAATCATGGATATTATCAACAATGAAGTGTTCAAGCTCAATTTTGCAACTAGGGACCACCAGGGTATCTACCAATAAACCCTACGCCAATACCACAACAGTAGACATATCCACAAAAACCCTTTCTGAGGCCCCCAAAACAAAAACAATTTCCACCCACCTATCCAAGGCAACAAAATCCACATACACCATTTCTAAATAACTTGGAGATCCTCTTGATATTATTTTTTCAAAATTAATATCAAATGATGACCATACAGGATATGGAGATCAAAAATCAATGAGCATTATTGTGAAACATAGAGATTCAAATGGGTAAAATCTCAATGACCTTATCTGAAAGATTACTAGGTACTCTACCTGGTAATACTGAGACATACCCATGATAGAAGGATAAGGTTGTAGTACTAAGGATTATAAAAGTGTATTAATTTTATCAATTAAAAGAATAAAGTCCACAATTGGAACCAAAGAAACAACAGAAAGAAGAAGAAGTAGAATAAGTCATTCCCACATCATCACGAGATGTAGTTACAGTTGAGAAGGAGAAATCCTGAGAAAAATAGATAGAACCTGTTTATGTATCCCCACCTCCATACAAGATTCCTCTTTACTTTTCTAAAAGAGAGAGGCAAGGTAGGCAAGAGGCTTAGTACAAAAAATTTCTCGATATTTTCAAACATTTTCATATCAATATTCCTTTTTCTGAAGCAATCACCTAAATGCCTATTTATGAAAAAATTATCAAACACATGCTATAAAACAAGAGAAAGATATAATATATGGGATTGATTTCCTTAAATAAAGAATTCTATACTTTTTTACAGTATAAAATCCAACCAAATATGAGAGATCCTGGAATATTTTCAATTCCTTGTGTAATAGGAGAGTGTAAATTTAGAAGATAACACTATCATATTGGATCCAGAATTAACCTGATATCGATGAGTGTTTTCCACGTGTTTGGAATCCAAGAGATCAAGTCAACAAGGGTATAATTTTAGTTAGTTGATCATTCATTTAATTAACAACAAGGTATTCGTGAAGATGTTCTGTTTAAGGTCGGAAAATTCATTTTCCTAGAAGACTTTCTCGTGTTAGACATAGAAGATGAAATAGATGTCCCGATAATTCTCTGAATACCATTCTTGGATACAATAAAAGAATTGATTGATGTCAATAAAGGAAAAGTTATCTTTAGATATGAAGAAGAAGAACATGTAGTTTTCAACTTGATAAAGGTTTCACAACACTCTAATCACACTTTAGACTACTACACCAGCTCTCTTGCTCAAAAAGGAGAGCAGTGCATGGCTATTGAGGAAGAGACTGATGAATCATATTTAGATAAGGAATAAGACTATGAATTTAAGGAATTCATATTTATCAAACCACTCACCAGATATTCCATACCACCATTTATTCCATCCATTATTTAGCCACCCCATTTGGACTGAAAACCTCTACCCAGCACATTAAAGTAATCGTACTTAGGAGAGTCATTCTCTTGGACCATCATCATTAACTCAAAAATATCCTAGGATCAAGAGGAAAAATTGGTTGATGTCCTAAAAATACACAATAAATCAATTTCTTGGGGAGTTTCAAACATCAAGTGGATCAATCCTACAGAGAGCGGTCACCAAATTTTACTGGAAGAGGATGTAAAACCCAAAAGATAACCTCAGAGGTAGCTCACAACACCAATGAAGGATTTTTTTGAGAAAGAAGTGTTGAAGATCATGGATGATGGAATAATCTTCATTATCTTAGATATTGAATGGGTGAACCCCCTCCAAGTCATTCCCAAGAAAGGAGGACTCGCAATAGAAAGGACAGATAGTAATGAACTCATTCCAATATGCACCAAAACTATATAGAGAGTTTGTGTGGACTACAGATGTTTGAACTCAGCAACCCAAAAAGTCCATTTTATCTTACCTTTTATAGATCAAATTCTATATAGTCTAGAAAGGCATTATTTCTACTATTTCATGGATGGAAATTCAGGATAAAATCAAGTTGTAGTAGACCCCACTGACTGGACCAAAACCACATTCACCTACACATTTGGTACTTTTGCGTATACAAACATTTCATTAGGTATGTGAAACGCACCAGCAACATTCCAAATATTCATGACACACATTTTTCATGATATTTAAGAATAATTTCTCAAAATATTCAAGGACGATTTTTTAGTTTATGGTAGATCATTTGATGTCTGTCTAAGCAATCACGAACATGTTCTCCAATGTTGTGAGGAGACATTCTTAGTACAGAATTTGGAAAATTTTAACTTCATGGTACAGTGAGGAATTATACTGGGACATAAGATCTCCAAATAAGGCATTGAGGTTGATCCCTCAAACATCAAGGTCGTCAAGGATCTTATGAAACCATCAATAATAAAAGGGATCAGAAGTTTCCTTGGGCATGCTAGATTCTATAGATGCTTCATAAAATAATTCACTAAATTCACAGGTCCATTGAAACACTTGTTGTAAAAATATATTCCTTTCTAATTCAATGAGGAATGCCAACAAGATTTTAAAACACTAAAAAATAGTCTGATTGTGTCTCTAGTTATCATTTCACCAAAATGGGAAAAGGAATTTCATCTTATTTGCGATGCCAGTGAAATTGTTTTAGGAGTTGTGCCTAGACAACACTTTGACAACATCTTCTGTCCAATATATTATGCCATCCATATATTAAATGAAGCCCATATTAATTATATGACTACATATAAGGAGATATTATCTATCTTTTATTCCTTTGAAAAGTTTCGTTCATACCTGGTTTGGTCAAAAGTCATTTTCCATATGGATCACGTCTCCCTTCAATACCTAATGAACAAGAAAGATGCAACACCAATATTGATACACTGAATTATTTTGCTACAAGAATTTGACGTTATAATCAAGGATACTAAAGGAAAAAAATCATTACATAAAACCTCTCCTGATTACCTATTACTATCATCAATGAACATAATGATGCTAATATTGAAGAAGATTTTATGGATGAGACACTATTTAGTGTCAAGACCCAGCACTGGTTCTCACACATGGCCAACTATCTTTCCACAAGATTCCTCCATCATGGCCTCTCATTTCAATAGTGGAAGAAGTTTTTATTATATGCCAAACACTGCTTCTGGGAGGATCCTATACTATTCAAGCTCTCTGCTAATGTCCTTTTAAGACACTGCATTCTAGAAGAAGAGATGTAGAAAGTGATTGAAATGTCTCACACATTTCCAATTGGAGGGAATCATGGACCTAAGCACACTATGTCTAAGATCCTTCAAGGTGAATTTTTCTGTCCCTCATTGCATCATGATACCAGGGGATTCTACCTTCGATGTGATAAATATAAAATAATGTGGAACATCAATAGAATAAATGAGATGCCACAGAACTCCATTCTTGAAGTTGCTGTTTTTGAAATCTGAGGCATTGATTTCATGGGACCATTACCTACGTCACATGGTATAAATTACATTATCGTTGTAGTATATTATGTCTCCAAGTGGGTTGAAGCCAAATCCATGGCCCAAGACACCGTTAAGGTAGTTATGAACTTCCTTTTAAAAAATGTGTTTTCACATTTTGGATTCCTGTGGCTACTCATCAATGATCACAGAACACAGTTCTAAAACCAACCAGTGTGAAAAATTCTTGAATGATATGGCATTCTCTGCAACACCAGAATTCCCTATCACCCACAAACAAGTGGGCAAGTCAAATTGTCAAACAGGGAGGTGAAACAATCATAGAGAAGACTATAAACACTGGTAGAATTTATTGGAGCCTGAAATTGGAAAATGCATTATGGGTGTACAAAACTGTGTACAAAACACCCATAGGTTCCACCCCATTTAGAGTAGTTTACAGTAAACCGTGTTATCTTCTAGTGGAGATAGAACATCGTTCATTCTATGCAATTAAAAAGATGAATATTGATGTAGAAAAGGCTGGAGAGTAATGGCTATTGAAATTAACCACATTGGAGGAAATAATGAGATATGCATATGAAAGTGAAATAATTTACAAGGAGAATATGAAGAAGTGGCACGACCAACGAATTGAAAGGAATACCTTCATATCAGGAAATAAAGCCCTACTATTCAATTCATGAATAAAATTATTCTTGGGAAAGCTGAATTTAATATGTTTGGGTCCATTTTAGGTTGTTCAATTCTTTCCTTATTGAACAATTAAAATTCAAAGAGATGGAGGACCACCATTCAATGTAAATGGTCAAAGGTTCATGATTTTTTAGGAACCATTCCATGAAGGTTGTGTCATCAACGTCAAGTTCAACTAAACTTTAAATTGATTCAATCTCTTGACTTTAATGGAACCACTGACTGGGATGCAACCAAAGGTTGGATATCTTTAGATAAGTAGACTAGGATCATTATAGAAAATTCATGAGTATGTAGTATTAGGAGGCATAGAAGGAGCAGCAAAAAGGTCCAAAAATAGTTTAGTACACAATGTGACACCTTGGTTCATGACATGTAACTTTTCACAGGTTTTCTATTTAATATTACCCATACACAATGTGATCCCTATGAACACTTTGTGTACAGGGTCGATTTTATTTTTAAAATAGCAGGTCATGACCCACAAGTCACGACCCTCCACTCCTTTCCCCCCGACCCTTCACCTCCCATGCCTCCTCCTCTCCAGCATACTGAACCATCGCACCCCTATCTTCTACTATTGACCCCCCCCCCCCCATATCCTCTACCCTAACCACCCAACCAAGCCACCAATAACCCTCTTCCTCTAGTCCATGACATGAACCCTCCCAACGCACCACCCTCCAACATCCATGTCGTGCACCAAGCGGCCCCAGCCCAAACCCTTTGCTTCCTCCTCTGACTCTGAGATGCAGCAACCAAATGCTATGAGACCCCACTCTACATCTGATTCTCAGGACGACACCTCATCTCCATCCACCTATGAGAACCTACACTTTCACCTGGTGCTCTTCTTCTACAACCTGTAGCATCGTATTCATCTTTCCACCTACAAGAAAAACCGATGAACACCAAAAAAACTTTGGACTTGGATGTTCTCGCCAAGTTGAAAATTTTCTATGATGTCATGTTCCTTTTAGAGAAATTACATATCGACATCATTATATAATTATGGGAGGAGATGTACTGCGAGATATTCCTAAATTTCTTGGCCAAGTTTGAGATCATTGTATACTGCATGTGTTTCTCGCTAGGTGGAAGACCTCACCAGCTTTGTTTGGTAGAGTTCGGAGTTGGGATTGGTATCTATACTGAGGAGTTCACCATTTAGAATATTTATCCAACATTTCAGACATGGCCATCCCGAGAAACTACACCGGTAGACACTCATCTCTCGTGACCCCCAGTCCCATCATGATCCCATACTCATAAATTCCACTCGTCTGCAGAGCCTATCCTTACACATCTTGCATTGATCCATGGAGCATATATGGTTTACGCAAGGAGAGACCCTTGGAAGCATTAGTCAGATAGATGTCTTGATTCTATTAGCTTCCATGGGTGGCCCACCCATAAGTATGGTCAACGAGTTCACTTCATACTTCAAATTCCTAACTCAGAGGAAGTGGGGCACACTCATGGGTGAATCCTACAATACCAACCTAACTAGGTATCTTGGAGTCTTTGAGGAATCTTCGCCCGTCACCTCTATTGGACCTATAAATTTAATAGATCTTATGCTACTTCACAAGATTCAAATGCTGGTGAAGGATGGAGATTTGTATTTTCGGGCACCAGGAATCCAAGAGGCCGCCACATATGACCAGCCCGTCGAAGCTATAGTGGACCCGCCCACCCAGCCTCCTTCCACCACCAAACCTACTCCATCCATACCCACCACCACCTCATCCCCCACCCCTCCTACTATTCCCCCACCATCCTCACATCCCACCGCGACTATGTTATGGGGCCTTCATCAATGCATTTTGGCAAATCCTCACCAGATCACTGCCCATCTCCATATTCACTTCATTGAGCCTTCTTCTTTTACCCCATCTCCCTAACCCACCCAAGTTGGCCCCTCCTCCTCCACCATTCCACCACCCCCTTATGACCAGCTGTACCTCCCTTCAGATCTCACTGACCTTGCCGCCCAACTAGAGTTTCTGACAGAGTAGGCCCATAGGGGAATGTGAGTTTCCACTAAGCCCATCCCTGAGGTACCATTCATATATCCTGCTGCCAAACCTACTGCCCAATACAGATCAGTACTTCCCAATCATCCACCCCAACCTTTCTCCCTACCTCAACTACCACACCATCCACCACAGCTACCCCTCTATCATCTACTACTGCTGCAAATGACGCTGATATTCCCTGCCAGTTGGTCAATACTCCGGCCAGTGGGATGACACTCGAGGAGATTTTTGGTGTGAATCCATGATCTGACTTTGATCTATATTTTGGTATTTTTGGTAACTTTTCATGTACTTGGTCTAGTTTTTGTTTCATCATTTTTTCCCCACCTTTGTATGGTCTTTGGATATTTATAAACATGGGATTTTGTTTTTATATGTTCTGTTGTATTTTAATTTTCATCTCCTTTCTTTGTATCTTTAGAATGTAAATCTCTTTATAATAATATTCCATCCTCGATGGTCCAGTCTCACCAGTGGTCTTATAACAAAGGGCACATCCTCGACATTACCCGACAGCTTCACAAGCTATCGTTTGAAATTCACCAACATTACCAGCCATCATGACCAATAATTCCATTCTTACCACACCTTATTCATGCTTGTGAGACTTCATTAGAAGTGATTAATCCACCAAAGAGACCATGGGAACTTGAGGACACAGCCTCTAGTAGTTGTAAGAGGAGAAGGAGCAACTGAGTCGGTAGACTATCTGCCAACAATCTATTTCCACCTGTCTGGATGATGATATTTAGTAAGCGCTTTATGGGAGGAAACTCATAGTTCATCCCCTTTTTTTGAGTCTTTTTTTCATATATTTTTCATTTCCTTCTCATTTTTAATATTTCATATTTCATGGAGCTACATAGTAAACTTATCACAATTTGAATAAAATGAATATCTCACTTTATCACTCTTTTCGTCTGCCCTTTTATTTGTTGTTCCAAATGTTTATACCTACGAACTAATGTTTTTTATCTAGTGCAGGATTTTCTTTTCTAAAATTTTTTTAGGTACATTGGATTTTTATGCTATAATAGCTCAAACACCCCCATGGCATCCCACTTTTCCCAGGGCGCTCTCGATTCCCTATTACTTTAGTTTTTTCCTATATTCTATTTTAAATTCTGTAAAAAAATCAATGACATACCACTCCCATAATCATTTCATTAAAAGTGGGGACATTATCTCATCCTAAGTGTGGGGGGGGGGGTCTTCTCACAATTTCACTTGTGATGCACTTAAATTTGTTTTGTTCTCACTTGTCTAAGAGACATTTTTCAAAATTATAAGCATGCTTTAAACCTGAAAATCATTATTCCATTATCATTACAAAAAAATTTAAGTGTAAAAGTGGTAAAGATTATGTTCCACTCCTATTATACTTGTTTATAATGATTTCTGAGTTTTGAAAATTAATTAAAATTAAAAAACATTGAAATTATGATTAATTGACCTATTACTTAGGATTTATGCCCTTTTTGATTGCTAGTTTGTATTTTAATCTCACTAACCTAGAGTAATCTAAGCCTTCAATTTCATACTCTTATCTAATCATATTTCTTGAGAGATACCTCAGGCATGTAAACTGACTAGAACTTGCACTGAGATATTATCAAAATGGTGACTGAACAAGTATGGATTTAAAATGATTGATACATTCTTTGAGAGCCACTTTCCCTAAGACCCACCTAACCTCTATCCTTCATTTACCCCATATCTCCCATTAAATACGTATTAGGATGAATATATTTCAAGTCTGTTTACCTTCCTACCCAGCTCCTTGTACAATGCATAAGGTTACTTTTGAACAACTGTGGGGGAGGCATTCAGACAACATGGGATGCTTCCACTTTTAGAGATGTATGGTGTGCTCACCCAACTATGTGGTTGTGTTCCATATACATTTTCATCGCATTTCATTCATATTTTGTTCCATTAAAAAATAAAAAAATAAAAAGAAAAATTGATTTGGGTTTTGTACTATGAAGGTCAAAAATAACCATTTTCCAGACCAATGAATACTTAGAAGGATAATATGTGGTTAGGTGATGGATGTGAGATCTATCCTAGGAATGAATTTTGAAAAAGAAAAATGAAAAAGAAAAAAGGTGGAAGGAACAGAATAATTTTTGTATACATACCTGCTGTACATATGGATCCTACTTAAGATGCTAGAGTAGAGGTTTGATTCGCTAGAGGGAAAAAACTTTATCAAACTTATATTGATACCCAAGAATTGTAATTTAGAGATTACCCTCCTTTTGATCCTGATTTTAACATTTTACTTATGTACCTTCCACCTCAGATTCATCAAGATCTTATTGCTGAATCCCTCAAGATTAAGTTTATACTTGTCTTTACATAGGGGAGATGATAGAAGTAGTGCAAGCTTATGGTTATGAACATGTAATAAGGGTGCAATCATACCTTTAATTACATTTTTACCCTAAGTTATTATAGAAGATCATGGTGAGGTAAATTAAAATTGGGTATAGAACTTAAGGAACAGTTAAATGGTTTTGATTAAAAGAATACAATTTGTTATAAAAATCTAGACTCTGAGGCATGACTGGTTTTTTACATAGGTTTAATTCTAGAACATGACCTTTTTATACTTACACCTAATTTTAATTCCATGGAAATAACAAATATTTATTTCTTTAAAAATTTATTATCATTTTCAAAATATTTATTGAGATGTTCTTGCTTGAGGACAAGAAATTGTTCAAGTGTGGGGGGATATGATTAACCTAATTTATATATACATTTTTTTGTCAATTGTTTGTAATTTTTCATTAAATAACACGATAATTCACATAGTATGTGTCTAAATTTTCAGGAATAAAAGATTCTCAGGATTCCAAGGAATATATGAATAAAATGCCAAAAAATGGCCAAGTACACATTGTGATCCACTAGTACACATCGTGTACCTGAAGATCACAGCCCGCTTCGAGTCATGAATCTAATCTGTGACCATGACACAAATCCTAAAGGGAAAAATCCACTGCATGTCATGTACATCTTGGAAACATCATTATTCCAATCAAACCAGATAGTGAGAAAGTTGTGAGGATTCCACGCAGAAGATAGCTAGACATGGTCTACACATTGTGAACACCCAGGACATGACATGTACCTGGTCATACCTTTTAAATTCACTACATACCCACAAGCTACACTGGAGATCCAAAATCCATGGAAAATAATGTGTATCAAGGATACATGATGTGTACTTTAGGTACATGTTGTGATGATTTTCTCCTATATAATCAGTTGAGCGGTATAGAATTTAAGACACTTCCAGATGATCCCTTTCTCTCCCTTTCATATCCCTTGTGAATTTTTTCATCCTTCCCCCTTTCAAACTATCAAATTCTTCATGTTTTTATATTTTTATTAATCCAAGAACCATGGAGCTTTCATTCTTCAATGCCTTTCCAATTCCATTTCTGCATTTTGATTCAATTAAAATTTCCTTCTCAAGTTAGTATTTTATTTATAATTGTGATTTACATAGTACATTTTTTATTTCCAAAACCTTTGAATGATCTCAATTCCATTAATTAACCTGTCAAGCATGCTATCTTTTACTTATTTAATTGCATCCTACCCATAAATTAGTAGCTAAATTCCTTAAGGTTAGGGATCAAGTTTGATGTATCTTCATACTTAAATAAATATTTAATTCTAAACTAGGAAACCCATACTGGATAAGTAATTAGGATAAAACATAATAGGCCATCCCATTTGTGCGAATTTCCCTAACCACAGGGCATTCAAGCAAAGAAACCTATCTTTATTAGAGTATATTATGCTATGATCACTAGACTAGGACACTTTTTTCCTTTGAATCCAAACGTAATGCACCTAGGCTATTAACTGTATCCTCACCATGGAATAGTTACTTCCTAGGTAGAACTAGGTGGCTAGACCAAGATCAACTAGAGACAACTGTTTTCTTCATAGACTAAGCCAAAGGACATTGCCAATATTATAACTAATGACCATTCTTCACTCAGATACTCAACTTGATCCCGAACCCTCTTTAATTAATTACAGTAACCCTCAAATAGAAGATAATTAAAATCCCAAAAAATAATATTTATTGAAAGGACTCCCCTAAGAATTTAAAAACTAGAATTCCCCATCTGAAATAGTGGTCTCCTTGGGGGTTTAACCCCACACTCCCAATACACTACACCCTTGTAGTTAGTGAATGTTTGGGAAAATACATTCTAATTGGAATCACACTAGAGGAAGTAAGGACACCACTAAGCATCCAATTAGTTGTGGCATTTTAAAATACATAAAAATAACTTCAAACATGTAATTGAATCTTTATGAATCATCTGATTATCCTCAATAATCATATTCATCCTCTGGACATGGGACTGTCACTCTACCTGTAAATGGATGAAGTTACCATGCACGATTAATTATTTGACATCATTCACATATGTATTCTAATGAAAGTACATAAAATTTATATTTAATTGAAAGTACAGAACCTGAAGTTGTCATGAGTAATTTTAATCAATCGTGAAAGTTTCCATGAGTGATGAATTGGAAGCTTCTATGTAAAGAACCCTACTTCTGTGAATAAGAACATAGAACTTTCGTGATGTATTCTAATGAAAGTACGTAACATTTACCATGAATGATTGATTATCAAGAATATTTTTTTATTCAAAGAAGTGTGAGATACAGTGATGTACAGCAAGAATATTTCATGTCCACTGAAGAAGAAGAAGAAGAGAAGAATATATAGATAGTGGTGCGCTGAAATTGATCAAGCACATGCCAATGTTCTAAGTATCCGGCCAAAAATATATACATATATTATAGAAGTATGAATAACATTAACGTCTACCATAAGAATATTTTAAGGAAGGGAAGAAGATAATTCATATAGTCTAGGATATACTCAAACTAACACTGGATATCTTGCTTCAAGAAATCATAATCTCATTCTCTTATACAAAGGGACTCACATTCGTTGTACCTAGTTAGTTCTAGGATAATATTGGGGGATCAAAGATCCATAACACTAGATCCACCATCGTTTGCTAACATCATTGAAAATGTCATCATTTGATAGAACCATCAGATGCATGTCTTTCATGATGACCACTGAATAAACTCCCCTAGAATCATCAATGTGAAACATGTTTCTAGAGCACCAATGATTGAAAGACCCCCAAAAACATGAGCTCTAGAAATTGGTTAATATAAGAACTACAACCATCATACCTAATCAAGAAAAAAACATGTTTCAGTCCTCTGATTTTCTATTTGAAAAAAAATAATCCACATAAACCAGCAAGACACATTCAAGCATAAGAGAAAAGAATAGGGATAACATGGGTTGTATGAATGTCCTGGAGCCATTGGAGAATGACAGAAAATTATCCATTCCATCATTAAAAAATATAGTTACTTGTATAAATATACATACCTAAAACATATTATTGGAACAATCCCCACTAAATTATTCACTCATTGGTTCTTTCATCTGATCATTGTTTATCTGATCATGGTCTGTATAATCATTATATATTCAAACACTAGATGAAGTGTTCCTAGGTATCCCCCATTCAAGAGGGGCCACCTTTTCCTTGGTCGGGCCTTTTTAGAACAAGTCATACACAGATACCTATCATGAACAAGTGCTCTAATTCCCTTATTATAGTGTTCCCCAATTAGTCATCAAATCAGCACTTCCCTTTGAATTTCAAAAATGTCCATCCATTTATGCAATCCACAATCGATAAAAAGTAGCTTCATATACCTCAAATTCTAAATCTTGGTGAATATTTCATGTTACCTTTTTATTCACACTATTTCTTGAAGCAATATTTCCCTTCATGTGTCTGTGAATAATTCTTTCATGTTTTATCCTCAGTACTTTCTCTTCAAAGATACTTTTTCACAACACTTCACAAAACTCTAAAACAACATTTGGAAACCACAAATATTTATGTATGTTAGCCTCACTATATTTATTGAGAGAATGACCACTACCTCCAAGATCATCTGAAATCTTCCCCTTCTAGTTACTCAGAATCCACTCTACCCATTTCATGGGTATAAAATTGCCCTAATTAATACAACCAATCAAGGCACATCCTAATGGTCCAGACACAATGTTATTTTTTTATAATGCTACTAGAAATACCTCCTTCTAATGAACAAGGGAATAGTGCATCTGCACAGTAGAATCCACTGAACTCCATCCATTCATCTATGTTTGGAAACCTCAGTTTGGACTATAGAATCCACTAAAACTATGTCCATTCAGCTCTATCCAAAAATTATTGTCCACTGAGCTCAGTTTGAAAATCTCTATCCACTAGAATCAATCTATAAAACTCTATCTGCATGACTTAGTCTAGAAAAAATTATTCATTTAATGTTCTTTTATCTGCCTCAAAAGGATATGGTTCTGGATTAAGATCACTATCTAGGATCTCAAGTGTTGCTTCGATAAATTGTCATTTTGAAAGTTTCCAGCACTTTACCAAAACAAAATTTCTCACACCAAACCTAATATATAATTAGTATAGGTCCATAAAATTTATTATTTTTTATTTAATAATAATATGTAAAATTTGTGTGAGTGGGAAAAACCAACATACATTGGGGATGCAGTCATATGCAAGGAGGTGAACCACGTTATCAAATCCCAGTGCTCTTATGTTGCTACTTTCCTATTTATATCTTCATGCAAACAAACAAAATGATCAATAAAATAATAGAGAGATTAAATATCTAAAAAAGTGAATAAGTTATAATGGAATAAAATTAAAATTGAATAAATTATTCTTACATTTATTCACCCCTACCCCTCTCAGTGTTGGGTCATCCCTTCAAGATCCTGATAATTGGTATCAGAGCTATGGTCATGCCACTATTGGGTTCTCCACTTTGAATTATTTGAAGAATATATATTTTAAAATACTATATGAAGTTCATATTTAAATAAGCCTATGAATTTCCTTTTAATGAAATTATGGAAGATATATCTTTTAAAACTATGAAGAACGGTAAGAAAAGGAAGGAAGAAATTTGAGAACGAACTCATCTGAGATAGTAGATAAAAAATAATCTCTACTAATTTAAGGTAATAAAATTATATTTCAATCTAATATTTATATTGATAATCTATATCTTAGTAAAATTAGTGATGGAAAGTAATTCCTCTTAAGTAAAGAGGAATAAATTTCATTTTCACCATGTAACAATTCTCTTGAAAAGAAGTTATACATGGAAGGAGGGTCTTTGGTAGTGGAATCATCTTCCAATGAGATAGGAAACTATTATATCCTATGTATAACATCATATTAACAAGAAAAAGGGGTAACCAACATAATTTATCTAAATTTTCCACAAAATGAACCAAGTGTCGCTAGAGAGGATCTCAATTCTGAGGACTCAGAAGATGAATCAATTGATGTTATAAAAAGAATATTGTGAAACTTTCCAAATGAAAATATCTCTTATTTTTTTGGTGTTATTCAAAATATAAAATATGAGATCACCCACTTATAAAATTTATAATTAATTAATGGATAAGTATTGGAAGAAAGAATGAAAACCTATATCAATATTTCTAAAGATATAGAAGCATTAAATACCATGATTGAGGATCTTGAATATTGATGATTTGAATTTGATAATGAATGGATCACCATAATTCATGAGAGATATTAATCTAAGAAAAAACTTGAGTAAATAATTCGTGTGTCTAAATAAGTGGTGGTCGTTAAAAGTTCTCAACTTGAGGTCAAGTCTAAATGGATTAAATAGCTTGACCATCTGCCATAAGAAAAAAAATAAATTACATGAAGAACAAGATTAAGATATAATAAACACTATCAATTACAAATAGAAAATATAGGAGGGTGATAAAAAATCACAATATGAAATGATTTTATTTTTCTATTAAATTAAATAATTTGTAATCAATGTAAGAGATGTCTTCATAAAAAGTTAAAATGAATTTTAATTCCACAGAAACTACTAAGTTGGAGTCTTATTCTAAAATACCTCTATCCAGTGACAAAAATGTATTGAGATTATTTGAAAATAAATCTATAACAACATCAAAATAAAAGGTACCATTGACTTCTAAATATTATTTTTGTGCTGAATATATTTCAATGTGTAGTTTAGGATGGGAACAAACAACTATACAAAAGTAGTTAAACAAAAATGTTGTAAAACCCACCAATAAATATAAGTTGGTTGAAAGAAATAATTTAAGGATCTATTCCCCAAATGAATCCCAACTAGTTGATGTAAACACTAAAAATAACAAGCTAATAGTTTGTAAAAATATGGATAACATGTAGTTTAAAGAAAGAAACCGTGATTTATTGGTTATTGTTTTTTTTGTAATGTATTTGAAAACATGACATCATATTGTTGGTAAAATCCTTCAATTTAATAGGAAGATAAGAATCTTGTTTATAGGGTAGAAAAGAAGTAATGAAGATGCAAAGTCCGTAGGAGGAAAATAAGATTCTGGCTATTGTAAATACGTTTGAATGTTTGAAAAATCTCTGTAGTAATTTCCATGGAAGAGGTCATAGTGTAGAGGCATGAAAATATAATAATTCAAGCATGAAACTATAATAAGTGAGAAGAAAGTACAATAGAATCTAAAGAATAATTAAATCCTCCCTTGGGAAATATTCATAAGAAAATTGATATAGAGAATATTTTAAACAATACTATGAAGATGGATGATGATTCATCCTTGGATATTAAGAAAAAAAAGAAAATTTTCTTTAATGAAAATCCATGAAGATAAAGAAGAATATCACTCCCATAAAATAGAACTAATTATTTTGTGGTAAGAGTGGGAACACCATGTATTATTTTAAGAATTACAATGAATAAAAAATTAATGAAGGAAAGATAAAGCAACAAAGAAGAAAACCAATCCATTAAAGAAATAAAATAATTAGTATGAGGGAGGATATTCATGAAATAACATGTGGAAAATTCAAGCTGACTGCTTATATTCTTTAAGATGTTTTTGTTATTTCACCATCTGATTTAGAAAAATAAATAAATATAGAAGAGGTGTAAGATAAAGAAATAAAGAAAGGAAATAAAAAATATTCCACATAAAGGTGAAGTATAATTTCATGATAGGCTATCAAGAGATGAAATCATTAGATATTATGAGGATCTATGTGAGAGGTGAAAATAGGCTAAACACAACTTGAATAATTGTGTGACAATTATTCAAACCCAATAATAATTCTTGAAAAATATAAAAGCTACACCATGTAATCCTTATTCCATTTTATCTTACAATAAGAAAATATTCCCAAATAAAGAAGAATCTGAGAAAGACAAAATTTTCATACTACCCAAAACATCCTTGAAACCAAAAAGGGTTATCATAAAGAGGTCTACCAGAAATGAAGTCTAAAAGACAAGATTTATATGGTTGAGAATATATTATTTTCCTTTTTTATCACTTTAATATACAAGGATGTTTCACATTATTTCCTTATATTTTATAATGTATCTATATGATAATAGTTCATAGAGTTAAAGGTGAAGTTGGTTCTAAAAAGGAGAACTAAAGAAGAGGAGTAAGGTGGGATAACTATTCCATATCTGAAGAAATCACTATCATGGTATGACTCATCGATTGACATGCCAAAGAACATTTGATGTTATGATATACCTTGATGAATTGTATAAGTAATTCATCCCTTGAGGGGGAGTTTCTTGAGAATATTACAGAGTTGATAATTCATACCTATCTAAATTCTGGAATGTGCTTGTGATTTAGTCATTGAAAAGGTATGGATGATCTTTCTATCATTCTTGGTTATAAAAAATCAAACTCTAAAATTAAGGTAGGGAAATTTATTTCATCAATGATAATAAAAAATAAGAAGATATGATTACTAATTTCTAAATTTTGTCATTTGTAATTTAATGTTTTAACCTGTGTGTTTAGATGAGTTTGGGATCTTTGGTTTTTATTTCAAAAATTAAAAAATTTATCAATTGGAATTGTTTGAATTCAGCCAAAATATATATAAATATCCCATAAAAGAGTTGAGGTAATAATCATTATTTTTTATCATTTCATGTAGATCAATGAACCACTATATTGTCTAAATAAAACCCTCTTACTTTCCAAACCGAGCATTTCTCACATAAACTTAAAGTGGAATGATTGATAACACTTAACATAAGAATAAATTGATATTGTACTATCCCCATGAATTTTGTGTATTTTCCATCAATAAGGATGAGAGAAGAAATTGAATATTTCAATGAGAAAGGGGGATAGATTAAAAAATTTATGTGTAGTTAGAAAAAACATTTTGAGAAGATATTGAAGGCAAATACAACACAACACAAAGTAGGATTCAACAAAAAAAATTAATCTAAGATATATGGAAAATCATATATTCCATCCTCATAATAATATCAAATAGATCTATATAGAGGACTAAGAAGTCCCAAGCTAACTCATCTTCATATATAAAAAAGGTGAATAAGGGGCATCTTAAACCGTACTCCCTTTTCTTTCCAAGAGGTGTCACTATCTCCATAACATATATGTGTAGTTTGAAAAAACAATTGACAAGATATTGAAGAAAAATACAACACAAAATGAATTAGGCTTTAACAAAACAAATTAATCTAAGATATATGGAAAATCATATATTCCATCCTCATAATAATATCAAATAGATCTATGTCTAGGAATAAGAATTCCCAAGCTAACTCAACTTCAGATATAAAAAAGGTGGATAAGGGGCATCATAAACCGTACTCCCTTTTCTTTCCAAGAGGTGTCACTATCTCTATAACATATGGTGTGAGCTCTGTAAGGAGATATAATAGGTCCATAAACTAGTTTCATATAAAATAATTAGAGGCACCAGTATCAAATATATTAGTCTCTATAGATGAAGCAATGAAAATTGTACATCTCACAATCATAGGGCCTTCCTTGATGTCCAATGGAAACTCTCTCACTTAATGCAATTCCTTCACCCTATAAGATTATTTGGTATTTCCCCCATAAGATTCATGTTAAAAGCCTACTATCTTAGAAGAATCTAACTACACTAATGACACTATTAGTGATGAAGGTCATGAACCACTTCACTGGGAAGATAAATCCTAATAAAAACTTTTCAAATGACCCAAACATCCACAAGATAGGACAACATTCAGTGCTGCTGAGAAGGAACATTTCATATACCTTGTCTTACCATAATTATATAAAGTCAAAAGGTATATTCTAGTCACTATATATGGAATAAGATATTTCTTCTTCTAGGATCCTCTATCACTTACACTTTAAACCTCATTATGCTTCATCTTCATTCTATAAGGTCCACTATAACTGCCACTATACATGGGAGGAATCCTAACCAATCCTGACTTGCCTACCTGATCAATTTCTACTATCATTTCCCTATCTGCAACCTTGTAAAATGTGGAAATGTTTAGCATGAAAACCTGATAATTGATATCTAGATGCAAGATCATCTAAAACCTTTTATCCTTTAGTTTTTTATTCGATACAGCTTCCTGCAAGGAAAGGGAATGCTCGGAAAACAATGGACATACTCCATTACTAACTATTCACATTTTTGAAGGTTGAGGAACTCCTTAGACTTAAATGAAACTGTATTTTATAGGTATACCTACTGAGTAAATGTAACTTTAACTCCCTTCCATTCAAAATCCTCTTGTTTTTTTATGAAACCACTGAATCTCATCACCTTCTACTAGGGCCTTCATGCTTAAAGACAACACACTTCACCTTAACGAAAATTGATGTCTATATAAGTAAATCATCCTTTAAATATTCCCAAACCATTCCTCTACTTCCTAAGGTTCATTAAACCCATTGAATGATGTTATTTTCTGGTATAGAAACCCTTGGGATCGATTTCTATCTTCATTCTTATTTGGATTCAAATTTATAGGTTGATAAAGAACTAGTTTTGCACCTTCATCCATATAATAGACCACATGCATTACATCCTTAACAAGATCTCAATCAACCAAATCATTTTCTCATAGAATGTTATCTGCGTTACTCTCTTAAGGATTCTCTAGAAGCCTTCTAGGAGGTATGGTACTACACAACACTAGGGAAAAGGTAGAAGTCATAAAATAGAGAAACATCCTCAATAATATCTGGAATAAAATGAAAACAAAACTCAATAATACAAAATCCCAGATATCCCATGGAAACTTACAGCTTTTCGCAATAAGAGTTGTCTAGGAACTCTCTAATAACCTACCCCTTGAGTTCTGATAGTCTTAACTCCTATCTACCAAGACATCCCAATCACATAAACTAAAAACCGATTTTAATAGCAATTTTTTGCAAACCAACCTAGGTCATCATCAAAAAGGACACCCAATATTGAATGTTTCAAGTCCTAAAGGGAATTTCTAATCACCACAAGCTATTGAAAAATGTTTGGGCATTAAAGAATCACCTTTGGGAATGATTTCACCCACAAATTCATAAAAACTGGGATATTTCAAGTAGATGGAGATAAATAATATCCCAACACATAACATATATAAAATAAACTCCAAACAACTACGTAACATGAAATAAAATATATAGATATAATGAAAGAAATGATAGAAGTGGCATAGCAACGATATAGGTACTAGTATAGGGATAAGGTGAATAAGACAAATTTGATGTCCTGGGCCTAGTTCACCCATAAGTGACTAAACCTTAGGGGCATGTGTCCTTAAGCATTCCTACTTGTATTAAAGAGTCTATTGAATATAAATAATGGTCTAAAGGTGGTACAATGGGGACACTATACTGTCTAGATCGGTACTAAGTGTAACAGGGGAATAAATGAAATGAAATGAACATCGAAATATACTAATAACTAGTAACCTGGAAAGATCCAAAAAAAACAACCAGGAAAGAACATGAGATGACATAAACACAAGGAAGTCAAGAATATGATAGGAAATACATACAAAAAGGCCATAAAAATAAAATAATAAAAAAATTAAATACTCAACTCCAGTAAGAAGTATGGGTATATGCTCGACCATGCCAAGTACTATCCCAAAACAAGTAGTAGTAAATAATAACTATCAAGTCCAATCCTACATCCATGAGATCTACCAAGGTACCAAATGGTATCCCAAACAAAGTGTGAGTAAAACTCAACAAGCCACCACCAATAATGTCTAATGCATTCCGGTCTATGAGTATGAAACATAACCATGTGTAGTATATCTATAATAAGGAAGTATTAAAGTGGTGGTGAACTAAGTAATACCACCTACATCAGCATAGGTAGGACTATCTCTGATCTTAGGAATAGTAATGTAATAATGGGACCTATGGTTGTAATATTTGGCGTCCCAAAACCAGTAACCAGATGAAACCATGAATAAGCGTCTAGGCATTCCCACATATCGGAACCAAGCGAATCCCAGGAGTAAATACAAGTCATTCCACTTTAATAAAGGTGGATCTAACCAAGCCTGAGGAATAATTCCAATTTAATATTTGGATAACTTGATTAGGACCTAAGGTGGTAATTTGAGGCATCACATGTCTAAGAACATCAAACCAAATCTTGGGAGCTCATCCATAGAATTCCAATGTTTTCGAAAGTAGCAGGTGAATCATCAGTTCCATGGTGAGGAATTAACAAAATTAATACATTGACCAGGTCTAAAGAGAGTGTTTCCCTTGGCATTTACATCATTGACTCATGGGGTGTCTATCAGGTTCACACATTGAATTCAAAATAGGAATCCAAGTCTTATTCATGGAATTCCTCACTATAACCATAACTAGTCTCATTATTTCAACAAGCTTAGGGTTATTGAGTTATAATAAGGATAATAAGTTAATCAAGTAGTGAATTGGGTCAAGGATTTCTTAAAAATTATAACAAAAAACCCATTACTTATAATCCATTAGGTTCCATATACATACTTCAAATTTTACCTTAAAAAGGGATATCAAAATTCACAACACCCTTACTCTAATCCATTTAAATAAATCTATTCATAGAAAAATTCCATAAGTTCTAATGCATTATATAAGGTGAAACCAAGTCTTTACACTATAAATTGTAGGTACATGTGATGTAATCATATTAAGGTCCTTATTGAGAATAAACCACAACCATGGTGAGATTTCCCAAGGTTGATCATAATGTAGCACACTAGTTACAAATTAAAATGGTCTACTTTTTTTAGAGATAAAAAAGAAAATGACTTGGGCTCTATAACTTTCTCAAGACACCCTAAGTGCTTGAGAATGGTTTAAATAACCCAAGACATCTTCATCGTCCTCCTAAGAGTTCCTCCATACAAGGGTCATGCCCAACACACCTTAAGGGGTGGTTTTATCCAAATATGAAATTATAGTTATTCTTAATTATCAAACCAAACACACCCTAAGGAGTGTTTTTGTTGCACCTAAGGAAAGATACTCAAGGAAAACAAGTCCAAACACACCCTAAGGAGTGGTTTCAATACTTGGGAAAGAGTACATTAGGGATTAAATATGCATTAATCCAAACAAACCTTATGAGGTGTTTTCGTTCTATAAAAAGAAAGTTTGTCATGGGTGTTAAGCCAAAATCATCCTAAGGGGTGGTTTGGGTAGAGGTTATCAACCTATGATGGTGTAAAGAAAGGTTATACTACATCTAGGATGAGCTTTATGCATCAAATTGAAGGAATTATAAATTAAAGAGGCAACACTCGGAATTCTCGGCATGTGAAAAAATGAAAATACTTTTAGTAAAAATCATGTAGACCACCTAAATCATGGTAAGAAAGATTCACTCATTTTTAATTAGCTTTTGATTCGATCTAAAATGAATGGAAAAATGAAACTATAAAAACACCCTAGAAATAGGGAATAACATGCATAAACAATGAGAGAAAACTAATCAAAGGAATAAACTAAGAATGCAATATAGAGGAGAGATATCTAAACTAAAGGATCTTTATCATAAGTGACTATGTGAGATTTAGACCATGAAATAAGAAAAATCACCCAATGGAAGAGTATAAGGGAGAGGGGTGTGTGGGAGAGGCTTCTAGATAAATGGGGGAGGAAAATTAGGTGAAGATCATTTAATGTTGGAGGGTGAAAATGGTAATTTTCCTCTTTTTAATGAGGCACACAGTTAGGAAAACCCTACACCAACCATGTGGTCTCACAATTCAAAGGACCCTTATTTTTCATGATTACAGTGAACAGATAGACAAATCATGTGCCAACCATGTGATCTCACTGTCTAAGGACCCCCCATGTCACACGATTGAGGTGTATGGTTTGTCTAAATATTCACCAACCATACACATGGATCCATAATTTATTGAAAAAAATTCACATTTGTTGGGTCACATCTCATGGTTTAAACAATTCATGTGCCTATATAAAATAGGTTGTATGGTTTGGGTAAATAGTTAGCGCTAACCATACACTAACCGTGTGCCCCGAGATGTTTCTCTTGAAACTGGATTTTAGAAGCCCAAATCTCTTGAGACTTAACTAAGCACCTAAGGCACCTCTCAAGGCCCAAACCTCATAAAAAATCCACTTTAAGGAATTGAAACTCTCAGAAATACATTCCAAATCACGGTTTGTGAGTTATCCCATCGACTAAATGAAAAACTCAAATTACTTCAAAATTTTCAACCTGTTTAAAACATGGGATCTTACAACCTCCTCACATAGAACTTATCATCCCTAAGAATACCATGTGGACATCCAAAAAAATCACATGACCTGCACCAATCATTGACACTCTTTCAAACAACATCATTCAATTTTTGATCTCTTGACCTAATTCACAATGAAACATCAAGCACAATGCATGAGAATTATCAAAACCAAACTGATTCTCATGATCCTCATTAAACACTGAGATTATTCTCCACATGTCTCATATAACTTGAGAAACCTATGTCATTTTCCCATTAGTTCTCCCCACCTTAGGGATAAGTTCATAATTCTAATTCCAAACTATGGCACACTTCACCTTCAAAATTTCCCATCAAAAGATGTTCACTATAGTTTGTTTATCCACTCATCATAGTTCATCATCATACCATAACTCAACATAAATAAGATCACCATCAACCCAATACCCACTCTCATTTCCAAATCCCAAGTTAGAACATACATACCTCCTCTTCCATTCACAAAACACGCATGTCATCCTTTTCCTTGGAATGCCTTCAATAAAAACCTGAAACAATTCCATCATATCAAAAAATACATTCCCAATATAGTTTCCAGCTATCCACATCTATTTACATAAAGGAATGATTGTTGAACCACCTCTATCCAACTTTTCTTGAAAACATACGGCTGGACTCGCTGATTTGTCATCACTACTCGATCGTGATTCCCTTACCCCTAGAGTCATCTCTGGATAATTTAAGCACACTACCCAACGTTCATACCCAGCACAAAAAGTACTCGATATGCTAAACAAGACATAATCTAATCATTCTTAGCTCACTATAATCATTTTCATACTAGAAAATCAGTCAAACCTCTTTAGTTTGACATATTCAAGGGCATACGGCTTCACAGCTGATGCTTAAGCTAAGGGATCAATCATGCTACCTTAAATACCAAGGGTACCCATGATCATTCTGGAATACCCACCAAAGCACAAACTAACTCTCAGTGTGCATTAAATATTGTGTTCTCAACCAACCATTTCACCATCATACTTCCATGCAATCACAGACACTCTATTGGCACGTCGCACTCCTGAAATGATTACTCACCCTGAGCCTGAATCTAGTGTCCCAAATCAATACAAACTCATACCTGAGTCTTAAAATCAGACCCATCTCTAATACTAGAGATCTTAAAATTATTATCTATCAGGATTTTAGTACCCGTTATGACCATTCTCGACTGGTATTCTTTGACCGAGTTCCCTCTATATTTACGGACATTCTTCCCTTGGCTGATGTGACACTCCCCACCATAAGAGTAACCTATTCATCATATTACTAAAAATGGAAACCTGATTTCCATATCATATGTTCCATCCACAACTGAACATGGCTTTTAGAAGTGTCCCACACACTTATACAAAGTGAAAACGTAAACTTCAGACATTTATAAGTGCAACTGGAATGAGTTTGTTCTTAGATTTGGATGTGGTGATCCTCTTGATACATGCTCCTGCACATCCTTAACATCAAACATAAAATTCAAACCAACTTTGACTGGTGACTTTATATCACCCGATATATTTTACAAAATCAACCCAAGAATTGTTACAACCCAACCTTCTATTAACATCTCAAGGATTTGATGCTCACAACAAGCTATTAACATCCTGGTCACTCTACTCCATATATGACCTATGAACATAGTCTTCACATACTCATGACCCTTTTCCCAAAAAAAATCATGATATAACATAGTTTAAGGTGTTATGTGATCATATCACTCAAACCTACTCAAGACTTGAATGAATACCAATGAACTGTATTTAGCTTGTTGCATTATTCCTTAACTCAATGGCACCGTGCGTGACAACACATACTACCCCGATATTACAACCACGCAAAATACACACCTTTTCTACTATATTTAACTTTCCCAATGGAACTATAAATCTTCATCATATTATATCCTACAAAAAATATCAACCCAAAGTTACATTATCTCACTTGACCATTATCCACACTGATAGCTATCTGATTCATACATTAGGAAATGAATAAAGGTCACACAACCAACTAAGTGACCAACCATGCCCTAGGAATGTCATCCCCATTAAAATCCATCACCCAAGATGTTCATTTCATTAAAAAGGATCAACTTACTAAATGACCACCTACCTAACCAGGGGTATCGTTTCACCACTAAGAGTCCTACCCAATCCAAAATATCAAATGAACAGCACTCTCGTGCCATAAAACACATCACAAACATTTAACAACACTTTTTACCTCTGAGGGTGATGTGACAACTGGGATAACCCCTCACCTAACATAAGGCACTGACTGTAAAAGAAGGGTTACACATAAAAGGTCACTAGTCTCACTCGTCTAACCTCTAGATCTAACACAATATAATAAGTCAATAGAGACCCATAGGAAACTTCTACATTCTCATCCAAGACCAAAATTAAGGGAAATCCCAAACCAACCCTCACACTTGGGTCTTCACTACCAGCATAACTTAAAGGTTTTAGAAAAAAAATTAATTCAATTTTTAAAAAACATTACAAAGGCTCTGAGAAATGAAATGTCAAGTACTAGTTATCGAAGAAAATGTTTAACACTCTATGATTAACACTTTATTTAGTTGATGTTGTATAGAATTTTAGAAAAATTATCAGATAATTTTATTTCAAAAATTATCAAATCCATAAGTTCTCATAACTAGGCCCGGTTATTGGAAAGGTTAATCACAATCTATATTGGAAAACACTCTTTAGGTTGTAACTAAGCATTTTAATTAACCAACGCCTTACATCAACAAGGTCCAAAAACAAATGAATGGTATTTTATCAAATTAAGGGTTTTAGTTAAGTAAGATGACACTATAAATTTATACAAAACACCATATGAGGGGCTATTGACACTTTAAATAACCATCCTATTTAACATAAACATACCCCAAAGGGGTTAAGTACTGAGGCACGTAAAGAGTAGAGTGTACCTACAAGGGTCAAGTCATGCTAACCTTTGTTAAGTTATATGGGTATCCATTCCTGATTTATATAGAAACACAATATAAATTATAATTAGAATCCCACTTAAGTGAAACCCATTCAGGGTTAATTTATTATAGATTTTAACACACCCATAGTGGGTTTATCACATAGGCATAATATGTTAGTACCGACCTATGAGGGTCAAGTTGATCATATAAGGATTCAGATTTATGGGTTTTAATTCCCAATGTATAGTGATACAAGCATTTATAAGTTGTAAATAGCACACCATTTAACTGACATCCATCACTGATTATTGGATTTATTAAAAAATAAAACTACCAATTACTTTAACCATTAAATAATTTATTATATAAGAATGTATTGCTAAGATCGACCTACATGGTTCAAATCAAACATATGAGAATTAATTAATGTTGGAAGTCATTCCTACTTTATGGATTCAATAATCTATAAATTACAATCGGAATCCCATTTAACTAAAATCCATAAGAAATGAATTGATTTTTTTAAACAAATCCAGTTTCCATGACATTTAAAGATCCCACTCAAGTTAATTAGTTAACAAATTTAAAAATATTTCATTTCTTTAAAGTATTTTGGGATGGTTAAATAGAATATTGTCATCAATATATATAGTAAAACACCATTTAGGTTGATGTATAGAATATATTTATCCAATAAATATACCATAACTATAATAAGAAAAGCTATCAATTAAGAAGAGGATACAGGTATGGACGGAATGTAATCATACAAGATTTTTATATAGATAAGCATGTTAATGACATGTGAATCCTATGTGCCTGAAATGATCCATATTCATACCTACTCCATTACCATATCATGTCAAGAGATAAATCACATAATTCAATAACCAGTGGAAATATAAGAAGTCACTCAAGGTGAAATAACAATCAACTATAATAACGAACAACATATATGTTGGTCTCATCCCTAGAAACATGATCTTTTCACCATGTTTGGGTTGTCCATTCTTAGGAATGATCTATTTACCAAGTTACAACTCATTTATAATCTCCTGTAAACAAGTTTAAAACAGTAAAACAAAGGAAAAACATTTGATACCAATTTGTGATGTCATAGGCCCAGTTCACTCATAATTAATTAATACTGGGGGTCACATGTCCTCAAGCGCACCTCTTCATATACAAGAGGCTTCCAACTAGTAGTAAGGGTATAAAGGTGGTATAGTGGAGAGACTATACCCTCTATATGAGTACTAAATACAATAGAGGAATAAATTATTGAAATGAACAGTGGAGTATAATAATAATTGGTAACCCAAAAAGTGTCAAACAAACTAACCAGGCATGAACATAAGATTCCATAAACACAAGGTAGTCAAGCATATAGCAGATAATACATACAATAAGGATAGACAGGTAAAAGAATAAATAAATAAAAACCCAACTCCAATAAGTAGTCTAATTACACATTCTACCCACTACTTCCATGCCATGTCTTATCCCACAAAAGTATCAACATATAATCACCAGCCAATTCCTAACCTACAACCATGAGATCTTACTGGGTACCAAACGGTGGCCTGAACAGGGTGAGATTAAATCTCAGTAGGTCACCACCAATGGTATCTAATTCATCCCAGTCTGTGAGTATGAATCATAAATGTGTGCAATATATCTATAATAGAGAAGTAGTAAAGTGGAGGTGAACCAGAGAATACCACCTACTTTAGCATAGACAAGACTATCTTTAATCAAAGGAATAATAATGTAATAATTGTAAAGACTTCTACGAATTCCCATATATCATAACCAAGAGAATTAAAGGAGTAAATCCAATGAATTCCACTTTAATAAAGGGGGATCTAACCGAGCCTGAGGAAAAAGTCCAAGGTAATCTCGAGATTTTGATTGGGACCCAATGAGGTAATATGAGGTGTACCATGTTTGAGGACATAAAACCCAATCCTAGGACACCATCTCTAGAATTCTAATATTTCCAAAAGTGGCATATGATTCATCAGCACCATGTCGAGGCATTCACTAAAGTAAGACATTGACTGTGTTCAAAGAGAGTGTATCCTTTCACATTTGAATTAATAAATCATGGGGTGTAAATTGGAATTTCACTTAGCATTGGAAACTATAATTTATGTCTTATCCATTCTAGGAATCACTATAACCATAACTAGTCTCATGATTTCAACAAGCTCATGTATGTTAATTAATAATAAGGATAACCAGTTAATCTGGTAGTGTATTGGCTCAAGGCCTTTTATAAAAATTATAACAAAACACCCAATACATAAAATTAATTATCTTCCATATACACACTTCACAATCTACCCTATAAAAAGGGACATCACAATCCACTATCACCCTTACTCTAATACATTTAAGTCATGGTTTTCATATAAAAATTCCATAAGTGTCATGGTGTTCCATAATGGGAATCCAGGGATTCACATTATAAATCATAGGTGTAAATGAAGTAATCATATCAAGATCTCAATTGAGAATAAACAAAAACTAAGGATAAGTTTTCCAAGGATTTCCATCACATCAGTTATAAATTAAAATACTAACTTTTTTAGAGATAAAAAATAATAAAAAGGACTTGGGATCTAGAATTTACTCAAGAAATCTCAAGTGCTTGAGATGGGTTTAAACAACCCAAGACATCTATACGGTCCTCCCAAGAGTTCCACCATGCATGTTTCATGCCCAACACACCTTAATGGGTGGTTGGATCTAAATTGAAAATTGGGTTTCTTTTTAATTATCAAACCAAACACACCCTGAGGGGTGTTGTGGTAACACCTTAGGCAAGGTTCTTAAGGAATAAAAGTCCAAACACACCATAAGGGGTGGTTTCATTAATAGGGAAAGAGTAAATTGGGGATTAAATATATGTCAATACAAACATGCCTTAGAGGTGGTTTGGTTCCATAAAAAGAAAGATCATCAAGAGCATTAAGTCAAACTCAGCCAAAGGGGTGGTCTGAGTTGATGTTATCAACCTCCAATGGTGTAAAGGAATAATATACTGCATCTAGGTTGAACTTTAGTAAAAAAATTAGGGAATTATAAATTAAAGAGGAAACACTCATAATTCTCAGTGTGTGGAACAGAAACACATTTTATAAATGGAAATACTTTTAGGGAAAGCGTATAGACCACATGCCTCATGATAAGGAAACATCACTCATCCGATATCGTCTTTTGATTCGAGCCAGAATGAAAGGAAAAAATAAACCATACAAACACCTTATAAATAGTTAATAACCCACATAAACAATGATAGGGAACTAAATAGTGAAAGAACCTAATAAAGGAGGTTAGAGGAGAGACAGACTTACTAAAGCCTCTTGATTGCAAATGATGGCTTGTGATTCAGCCCAATAATGAATGAAAACCACCCAAAGTAAGATGAAATGGTAGATGGATTCATGCGAGAGGTTGCTAGATAAATGGGGTAGGAAAATGGGGTGAAACCCATTTATGATTGGAGGGGTAAATGGTCATTTATTCCTTTTTAATGAGGACCATGGTTAGGTCACACAGTTAGGAAAATTGTGTACCAACCATGCAGACTCATTGTCTAAAGCACCCCCTTCTTGTATGATTACAACATGCAGTTAGATAAACCATGCACCAACCATGCAGGCTCACTATCCAAGCACCCCCAATGTCACACGTTTAAGGTACGTGATTTATCAAACCATGTGTTAATGCTGTACATGGAACTACAATTTATTGTAGAACATGAACGATTAGTTGGGCCATATCACATGGTTTAAGAATGTCATGTGCCTATATAAAACAGGTTGCATGGTTTGGATGTATAGTTAGAACTAACCATGCTCCCCCCGCCGTTTCTCTCGAAATTGTATTTTTGAAACCCGGAGCTATTGAAACTGAACTTGGAACCCGTGACACCTATCAGGGCCCAGACCACATCCAAAAACACTTATTTAAGGTGTTAGAACTCTTGAAAATCCATTTTGAAGCTCGATTTGTGAGTTATCTATTCCACCAAGTGAAAAACTCAAATTCATTTGGAGTTTCAAACCCATTCAAAACACGGGATCTTACAACAAAAGACTGTAACACATCCTCGCGTGACACGTATATCAACATCCCACCATGCCACCATCATTACTTGAACTCTAATAGCATGAGAGTCCACCTCCTCTGAGCAATGAATTTCCCTTTCTTGAATCAAACATAACAACATCTACACACACTCCTTGGGTGTATGCAGAGTGTGAGCTAAAAATCCCAGTAGGATCCCACCAAGTTTTCTATAAACATACTTTATTAAATAAATCAATTATGAACAATTCAAGGAAATAAAATAGTAGATAATAATATTTTCATAATCTTGCGTAAAACTGGAAGAATAAACACATCACAATAGTTTTAAAATAAAGTCTTGAGAATTGATTTTCATGGTTCCAAAACAAAACATGGTAATAAACCATTCCATAACAATTTGAAAAGAAGACATGTACAAACCCTTTAACAAACATGGATCAATAATCAGTGTTGAAAATAAAACAATTTAGCACCCTAGTAAAGAGTCATAAGGTATATCATGTGAAGTAAAGCTAGGATCCTCACACCTTAAAAGACCAAGGAAAAATAACTAGGTAGGCACACATCCTTGAAATTATAGCCTTGGGATTAGAGATCGCAAACATGTGTATCCATTCCTTACCAATATTTTTGTTAGAGTTGTAGCATATATCCAATGCTAGGGAGGCTAACCAAACCCAGTCATGCTTGTCCCAGACTTCCCACCTAATAGCCAAGATCCCATGGGTTTTCCTACTCTCTAGAAGGCACTGTTTTCATAATTAAAATCATATAAAAGGGGCGGTTTATCAATCAAAATCCAAATTAATCAAAGCAATACAAATAGCCCCAAAATAAGGCATAAATGTTCATAAAAACCATTTTCACTATCAATTCATTTTCCACTTTCAAAATTGATTTTATGAAATAAAATCATGTGTTTAAATAATTTGGAACCACTTTAAAAAACAATCAAGAAAGATTCATATAATAAAACCTTTTATAAAATAACTTATCTCAAACACTTGGAATTACCAACAACCAAATATAACCCACAAGTCGATGGAAGAGAGGGCTCTTAAGAGACAAGAGAAAGCTATAAACCACAAATCTTCATCAATACTTCCAGATCCAACAAACCCTAGTTTTCTATGGCTTATGGATGAAGTGGAAACCCAAGAAAAAGAGGAAAGATCCGTGAAAGATAAGGAAAACCACTTACTAGGATGATCCATAAAGATCTAGGGTGAAATCCTGATAAAATCACACCACGAGTAAATGAGAGGAGAGGCCTGATTGAGAGATACACTCCCAATTTTGAGATTGAAAAAGAGGAGTGATTAGGATAAATCGAAGCAAAGGACAACGGGGGAACTGAAAATTTTAAAAACTATTTTGACAGGTTGATGCTCTGAAACAAGATTCACACTGTGAATCCTTTTAGCTCAATCAGTTCATGTCCAGAATAGGTGGTTCATGTCTTGAACCTTAGTTACATAAACTTGGTCTCACTATCACAACCATTCACGATGTGAAAAAACATCTTTACGATGTGAATTTTTGATGTAATAGTGGTGTGACTTATTCAAAGAGCTAAAACACCAAAAAGAAAGATAAGATCAACAATAGATATAAATAGAAGCCAAACAAGTGTATTGTGCCAGAAATCACTATCACAATGTAACATAAGGTATTCAAAAATAACAGGAACACAACATTGATTGATAATGAGATAATTATGAATTAAAACAATAGCTATGTATTTTAAATGACAATAAAAACTCTTATGAAAAAAATAAATGAAAGATACACATAAAGAGTGCCCTAAGGACCTATCTTGATGGAAAAGGGTCTTATGGGGTGTTGGGGAAGTCTTGGGTTTGTGTTTCCCCAGCTTCTTGCATGTGTGTTTTTGTGTTTCTTTGTATATTTGTAGTCCCCTTTCCCTGATCATTTCTAATATACATCTAATATACATCACATAACAATGAAGTTGGAAGGTTTTGTTTCATCATCATAACATATAATATTTATTGTATATAAAAATATATAATTAATAATGTCTCTATGTATATTGGAAATGTTTAATATATAAATGTTGTCAGTACGTTCATTAATATTTTTATTTAAATCATTCAGAAAAAACAGAATTTATTTTTTGTGTCTATAAATATATTAGGGAGGACGGTGTGACGCGATCCGTGCTATAAAGGTCGTAGCATAGGCTCCCTAATACTGCCCTTTTTATTCTCATCAACCAAGAAATATGAATGGGTAACGGCTTTCACTCCAATGGAGGACCAACATCGACATCTCCTTCTTCTCCTTCGTCACCGACACCACCCATCACTCTGACGGCACCATTGATGGAGAAATTTCCAGCTACCTGTGGTTGGCGGTTGGTGCACCAACCCCACCCGCACCATGGCTTCTTCAACATTGGCTATTTCACATGTTAATTGTGTAGGATTCCATTGTTGAAGGTAGGTGGGGATTGGTGGAGGAGTTGTCTAAAACATGTACTCCTCTACTATGGCTATATAAGGAGGCTTTGGGATGCCTCCTTCAACAATCAAATCAGATTCGAGCTAAGGGAGAGCTCTATTGTAAGAGAGGGTCGGTAGATCTCTAAGTGAGACAAATAAATAGAGGTGTGGGAGGGAGTTTTTTAATCCTTTTTTATTATTGAAATAAAGATAGTTTTTCTTCCCATTATTCCTCTATTATCTCTCTTAGTGGTGAGCGAACCACAACAAGTGGTATTAGAGGCGGTTCTGGTGCAACGGTGACGGGTAGTGGAAATTTTCCAGTGACTGGAAAATTCAAGTTGATAAAAATCATGTTTTGAAGGAATATTCTGAAATCTTGTGTTGGGATGATTCCAATGGCGCAAACCACATCGAAAATGGAGCTAAAACGAGATTCCTAAGCCCAGTCAAAGTTTGATTAAACTTTGGGTGCTATAGTACCTCCTTGCTAGAGAATAAGGCACTCTTCTAGTGACGGTGAATTTTCTAGTGGGTTTCCAGTAGCTTCTTCAGCGAGTAACGTCATTTCCATGTCATTGAAACGTAATCTCCACGTTATCAGGCAATATCAGCCGTTGATATTGTTTTGATCATATCTTGATCAATCGGTATCCGATTTCAACCATCAAGGAGTCGATTCCACCATTTTTTGACCATTTCAGATGCAACGGTGAGATTCATTTCTCCATATTCTACATCAGTTGTAACTAAATTTAAATCCAATGGAGGTATCATCCATGGGAGGGATGATCATGTTGACTTCTTTGAACTACTCCATTTGGAAGTATTGAATGGAATATATCCTCAATGATAAGGATATTTTTGACCCCATTGAGAATGAGGGAGTCAACCTCGATGCCACCAAAGAATAGGAGTGGAAGAAGCTGAACAAGAAGACGATCGGTCAAATCTGTCAGTGGATCGATCATAGCGTTTACCACCATTTTGCTCAAGAGACTGGTGTTTAAGAACTTTGTACATAGTTGAAAAATATGTACTAGTCAAAGACCGCTCAAAACAATATCCTTTTTTTGAATCGGTTGATGACTCTTTTACTACAGTGTGGAAACTCTACAGCTGAACAGAAAAGAAAGTTCCAAATCTTGGTGAACCAGTTGGTGGCCGTCGGTAAGACTCTAAATGATGAAGATCATAAGAACCACTTACTTTTCACACTTCTCGATAGTTGAGATACGCTTGTCGTCTCACTGAGAAACTCAGTGCCTGGAGGCAAACTTACCATGGTGATGGTAAATGATACATTGTTCAATGAAAAATGCCGAAGGAAGGATGCAAGTTACAACCAGACACAAGCTCTAGTTTTCAAGAAGTGAGGGAGACAACAAGGTGGTGGTCGTGGGGCAAGAACCAGAGGTCGAAGCAAGAACATAGGAAGGTCCACAGATGAAGGAGTCCAACATACAAATTCTACCATTGTGGCATGGAGGGACACATGAAGAAGAACTGCCTAAAGTTGTTACAAGAAAAGGGTCAAAGTAGCAACCAGAAAATAAGAAATGAAGATGCGCATGTGAACGTCACCGGAGAAGTTATTATTTGATCCAAAGACAAAGAAGAGACGTGCTTTCATACATCATGCCAAGACATATAATGGTTGGTTGATACTGTAGCATTGTACCATGTCACACTGCATTGTGAGTATTTCTTGACTTATCAAGCTGGTGACTTTAGTGCAATCAAGATGGGGAATACTAGTTCAGAAGAGATTGTTGGCATGGGTGATATCCAACTCAAGATGAACGTTGGATACACAATCACCCTAAAGGATGTTCGGCATGTTCCAAGTCTTTGAATAAACCTGTTATCAAGTATATACTTTGATCGACAAGGCTATGAAAACATCTTCAACAATGGATCATGGAATATGACAAAAGGAGCCATCACCATCGTCCGAGGATACATATGCGTTATGTTGTACAAAACTCATGTTTAGATAAGAGAAGATAGACTCAACATGGTGGAAATCGATAAGTCATCCAATATGTGTCATAGGAGACTTTTCCACATGAGTGAAAAGTGTTTTTTACACTAATGAAGAAGAAGTACATCACTATTTACAAGGATTCATCACTTTATCCTTTTAAATACTACTTGTATGGGAAAAAGCATAGAGTCTCATTCAATACTACATCATCAGGGATATCAGAGTTGCTATATTTGGTGCACTCTGATGTATTCGGACCCATAAAGGTGGATTCACTTAGAGGTAATAAATATTTTCTATCTTTTATTGATGATTCATCTCGATGGGTGTGGGTGTTATTCTTACAGACGAAGGACAAAGTATTAGACTAATTCAAGATGTTCTACACCATGATGGAGTGTGAAACTGGAAGGAAACTGAAGTTTATTCATTCTAACAATGGAGGAGAGTACACATCTAGGTAATTTTATTCCTATTGTGGGAGTGAGGGCATATGACATGATAGGGAGGTCCCCCGCACCCCACAACACAATGGAGTTGAAGAATGAATGAACATAACCATCATGGAGAGGGTCAGAAGCATGATGAGTTTGGATAAGATCCCTAAGCCATTTTTGGGAGAAGCTGTTCAGGTTTCATGATACCTCATCAAATGATCACCATCAGTCCCACTAAATTTTAAGATTCCACAGAAAATATGGTCTGGTAAACATCCCTCTTACTCTCATTTATGAGTATTTGAATGTTTGGAATTTTCACATGTATTTAAGGAACTCAGGTAGAAGAGATATGGGAGATATACTCCATGCATCTTTATCATCTATGGAGATGAGGAGTTTGGATACATGGTTTGGGACCTAAATGAGAAGAAGATGATCAGAAGAAGAGATGTCGTGTTCCATGAGAACCAGAAGATCAAGGACATTCAAAATCCTAGAATGTATTGAAGGGAAAGTGTCGAGGACTCAATTAATGATCCAACATCTATACCAGAACCACATGTCATTGAAGAGGAGGAGGTTCAAGAAGACTCATCGACAGCAGACTAGGATGTAGTGGAGGAGGATATTGAGCAGGGGGAGACTCAATTCTCTCCACAAGAAGTTGTAGAGCCCTCACAAGATCTAAGTGATGTTGTGCCTCCTGAACCTAAAATTTCACAGGTTCTAAGATCTTTATGAGGAAGGATTCCATCAACAAAATATTCAGAGTCAGATTACCTATTGATGACTAATGATGGGGAGCCGGAAGGATACCAGGAAGAAGTGTCTCATCCTGATAAACTCAAGTGGATGCATGTAATGGAGGATGATATGGATTCTTTGATAAAGAACCAAACATATGATTTGGTGGAATTACCAAAAGTTAAGAAGACACTTACAAACAAATGGGTGTTCAGGATGAAGAAGGATGGAAAAAAAAGGGAGGTCAAACACAAATCTCGGTTAGTTATCAAGGGATTCCTTCAGAAGAAAAGAGTTTAATTTGATGAGATTTTTCACCTGTGGTAAAGATGGATTCAATCCAAGTCCTTTTCAGATTAGTGGCTAGCTTGGAATTGGATCATGAACAGATGTATGTGAAGATAGCTTTTCTTCATAGTGACCTCTCCGAGGATATCCATATGAACCTGCCTGAAGGATGTTAGGTTTCTAGATAATAAAACCTTGCGTGAAAATTGAAGAAGAGCTTGTATGGACTGAAACAGGCTCCCAAGAAGTGGAACAATAAGTTTGACTCATTCATGGTGAGTCATGGATAAATTCAGACTTGGGTGGACGAGTGTTTCTACATCAAGAGATTTTAGGATGGTAACATTGTTTCCCTTATACTTTATGTTGATGACATGTTGATCATTGGGAATGATGCAGCAAAGATTATCCAGTTGAAGAAGGAGTTATCCAATTCTTTTGATATGAATAACTTGGAAGCAACTCAACAGATTTTGGGGATGCATATAATTCGTGACAGAAAGAGTAAGTTGTTATGGCTATCTCAGTAGAAGTATGTTGAACATGTTCTGAAACGTTTCAACATGGAAAAATCCAAACTAGAAAACATTCTTCTTCCTGGTAATTTGAATTTGAGCAAGAGTTAATACCCATTGTCCAAGGAATAAATCAAGGCAATGGAGATGATACCATACTTGTCAGTAGTTTGAAGCTTGATGTATGTTATGGTGAGTATGAGAACTGACATTTCCCATGTAGTGGAAATTTTGACCTGATTTCTCTCCAATTCTAAGAAGAAGCATTAATATGTAGTCAAGTGGATTCTGAGGTATCTTAAAGGTAATTCAAAGTTATGTTTGATCTATGGGGGAGCTGAACCTATCTTGGAGGGCTATACAGATGAAGATATGGCCGGATATCTTGATAGTATGAAGTCTACATCAGGATACATCTATAATTTTGTAGGAGGAGCAGTATCATGGCAGTCAAGGTTGAAAAAGTGCATTGTTTTATCAATAATGGAAGCAGAGTACATTGCTGCTTCAGAAGCTGGTAAGGAGATATTGCGGCTAAAGAATTTTCTCCAGGAGGTCGGATTCATCCTGAAGGAGTATAGGGTTCATTTCTATATTCAAAGTGATTTGGACTTGAGTAAGAAATCCATTTAACAGTCTCAAATTAAGCACATTGAAATTTTCTATCATTGGATACGCAAAATGATGGATCAACAACTACTGAAACTTGTGAAAATCCACATGAAGGAGAACCCGACAGATATATTAACAAAGGTGGTTTCTATGGAGAAACTAGACCTTTTTAGATGATCCATAAAATTGCAGCTGGAGGGGGAGAATTGATGGAGAAATTTCTAGCTACCAGTGGTAGGTGGCCGGTGTACCAACCCCACTAGCACCATGGTTTCTTCAACACTGGATGTTGTACATGTTAATTGTGCAGGCTGCCATAGTTGAAGGTAGGTGAGGATTTGTGGAGGAGCTGTGTCAAAAATGGAATCCTCCACCATAGCATCATAAGGAGGCTTTGGGACGCCACTTTCAATAATCAAATCAGATTTGATCCAAGGGGGAGCTCTATTGTGAGAGAGGGTTGGGAGAGCTCCAAGTGAGAGAAATAAAGGGAGGTGTGGGAGGGGTTTTTGTAATCCTTTGTTCTTTTTGAAATAAAGATTGTTTTTCTTCACATTATTACTCTATTATATGTCTTAGTGTTCAGTGAACCACAACAACCATCAACCATTGCCTCTAAGAATTCATCAACATCAAAGCGCCTCTTAATCCACAAACCATCAACGACGTCAATACGTCTGACGTCACCATTGACGCCTCTCGCAACCTCTGGTTCATCTTCTTCATCCTGGAAATCAGCGACGGTGGTGTCCCCATCATCCTCTTCTTCCACGGTGGTGGATTCACCTTCCTAGGACCCGAATCAAAGGCATACGATGTCGTGTGTCACTACTTCACCCGCAAGCTCGTAGCTATGGTGGTTTATGTCAATTATTGTCTGTCACCGGAGCACAATATCCCATCCTAGTACGACGATTATTTTGATGTGTTGAGGTTCCTCGATGGAGGGGGTGGGGGGATGCCGGAGCGCACAGATATTGGGAGGTGATTCCTGAATGGGGATAGCACTGGCGCAAACTTGTTCCACCATGTGGTGATGTGGGCGGTGAGGCAGGTGCAGGTGGCGGGGGTGGTGGTCGTCCATCCCTTCTTCGGTGGGTAGGAGCGGACGCCAGTGGAGGTAGAGCTGTGGGGGGTGCCACTGGTGTCGATTAATGTAATGAACTGGTTGTGGTGGGCATTGCTATCGGTGGGGTGTGACAGGGACCACGCGACGGTGAATGTGAGCAGTCCCATTGTGGTCGACATCATGGTGGTGGTGTACCCGGCGACGTTGGTGGTGGGGGGGGGGGGGATCCACTGCATGAGTGGAAAAAGTGGTACTATGAGTGGCTGATGTGGTGGGGGAAGGTGGTGGAGTTGGTGGGCTACCCTAATTCCATCCATGCCTTCAACGTGTTCCCTGAATTTCCCAAGTCATCGTTGTTAGGAAGGAAAGTCCTGAATTTCATTTGTCGTCAACAAACGCCGTCATCCTCCCCAAAATCCAGTACCCCATGGGTGGAACTCTTCAATAACCATGCCATTATGAAATGTATAATAATATTGATACATATTGTGGGGGGTGATTTTGGAGTTTCCATATTTGGAATAATATTATTTTGGAAGAATAAGAATAGAGTACCAAAAACTGGAAGTACACAAGTTCTCCAATGTTTGTTTTTACTTTTCATATAATTGCAGGTCCTCAACTGGAATAAAGTAGGTGGGTTACATCACTAGACCCCACAACCCACACCCCACAACCCAATCCTTTATTCATGGCATCCATTAAATATGGGGGAGGATTTTGTTCACTAGCTACCAAACCACAGCAGCGGCAGCATCAATGAGCATGGTGAGTTTCACGGTGGGGGCTCATACCTATTAAATTATTATTTACCTACCTTCTCACCAACCTCAAACCTAACCTTGGACCTAATGATTGAACTCCTCCCTCCCACTATTGAATTTTCAAAATATTCAAACTTACTTTTCAATCCCTATAGCACTCCTATGTGCAAAAAAAATCAGGAATGACTAGATTACTTTCTTTATGACTCTTGTTTCTTGTGTTCATTATACTTCAATAATTTTTCATCCAAATTTATTTTGTTGCTATATGTTTGGTTTAATATTTAAAACACAATAGATGGTCAATTTTCTCTTATTTGGATCACCTCTAAAATTTTATTGGACATAATCCCTGATAACAACCTCCAATTCTCTATAACACAATGTTATATATTAAGCACCCTGTCCCAATATTTCAAAATCTTTAGCCGTGAAATAATTGATTAATATCACTTGAGAAAGTTAAGATCTTTTGAATGAACATAAGACACACATGGCACTCAAAAATATTCATCCTCAATGTTTCACTATTGAAATTAATTTTAGTGGAAATTTTAAAATTAATAGGAAGAATGGAAGATATTTACTTACAGTATCGTATGTTGTAGTGAGTTAAGAATCACTTTAAATCATGTTTATGAGAATGTAAAATCTTAATATTATTTTTGTATTAATAAATTTGTATCCTAGAAACATGTTTTTTGGTCTTGAATATTTCATGTGCATTAACTCTTTAATATATTTGGTGGGTTCTACAACTAACAAGTCATCCACACACAACATAAAGGTGATAGTCTTCATTTCCTAATTTATTGAAAAATGTGAAGGGATTTGAATTAAGTTTGTGTCTAGTGCACATGGTATAGGGATCAAATCGTTTATATATACACTATAGAAATTTCTTGGGACCATGAATATATATTTTCTACATATTAACCAACCCCTCACTAGTAAAATAAATACAAAAAGAAAAGGATATTTTAACACCGGTTTTCTAATGACCATCGTTAAAAGGGATTTTAACATCTTTTATTTGATAATCGGCATTAAAAGGCTCACTACGTATGTTTTTGTTGGTTGGAAATTATGAAAAGATAAGGGGGGGAATTTACCTTTTTAAAATACAAGTGGAATGAAAAGGTAAATTGAAATTAGAGTGATTAAGAAATAATAATGTGAGAAATCAATTATGCAATAGATGGTAGATTCAATTCAAGTTTATAAGGACAAAATCGGTGTAATTTAAGTGTTGAAACAATCTAACAGAATTTATTAAAGTATTTGAACTAATATTGTAATGTCCAAACCCAGGGTCAACTTAATCCATGCCCTGAGCCAATGTATCACATGTTCTTAAGCGTGCTTCCTCGTAGCCATAGGCTGTCGACTAGCAGCGAGGGTGTAAATGTGGTACGGTGGAGAGACTATACCCTCTTTTCAAAGTGGAACAACAAATACAACAAATAAAAAACAACAACAAAATCACAATATAACAGACATAATCAATAGATTATAGAAGCGTAAATAAATAGTCAGAATAAATAAGAAACAAAAGATAATAATTGGACAACTAAATAAAAATCTCAAAATCCAATAGACAATGTCATATACATGAATGCATGTCATGCTAATATACAAAAAAGAGAACAGGTGGAACAGACATATACAAAAGCCACAAAAGGACAAAAGCTGCTCCACTAGCATCCTGAGTGAATGATTGGTCCTCTACTATTATGATCCATATATAAGTAAAAGCATATCAAAAAACATAGAACGACACTTTAGCTTATCCATACCTATAATCAGATAATTTTCACTGGTACTAAAGGAACCCCGAGTAGGGTGTGAGATAGAAATCTCAGTGGGACACCACTAACTGTGCAATTCTTGTAATTAAATAGTATGCATGTATAATAGAATAATAAAAACAATGTTGCATGGATAAATAACCAGACCGCTCAAGTTCCTAAAGGACACTTGATGTCTCTATCTACTTCATCTCATGGTCAAGATGTGAGTCTGGTCATATAATATATATATATTAATAATATATATATATATATATCATCCACCTATATGAACCATGTACATGAAAAAGTAAGTGGCCATATACCTGGAATACTAGGTGATGACTAGATCGGGTCATAACTCAAACATCCATAACCAGTATAACTATCATATAATCTCAAGCGATAGGGCACATTCCCTGCATCTCATAATGATTGGGAGACGTCATTCTCATCACTCGAGATAGTGAGTGTGTCTTCTTGTCAAAAACTAGAAACAAGGGACATGGCGCGTAGAGCCCACCGTCCAACAAGTGTCAATGTTCTAAGACGTCATGCTCAACACTCAATGTAAGGAAGCATGATACTATCATGCTCAACAGAACCCTTACCATTGTATCACATCCCATAACTGTTAGAATTGGTGTCCTAAAACCAACTATTTGTACTTTGATTACATGAATGTTTAATGTATTAAATATTAACCATCCTATTACATATTGTTCATTGTTCTACATGACTATGATGTAATAATGTCCCAGATTATTTGTCACATTGATAAGTTCATAATAGATACCTACTATAATGAGAACCTTAAATTTCTATGACAATATTATTAATATAGTTCTGTGGTTGGATGACATACTATGATGAGACACTACAACAAAAAAATGGCAAGGGAAGTGCTACCCTTTAATCAACGCTGATAAATGGGGCCTTTATAAGCACTTTTTTTAGCGCTGATAAAGGGTGGTTTTATCATCATTTTTTCCCACTGGTGATAAATTTTATGTTTCAAAAAAATCATGAAAAATAAATTATTGTTATATAAGTATATTTATTTTGATATAAATATAATATATATTTTTTAAATATGTTTTAGATATGTATAAATAGAATATTTCATTTAATATATAAGAAATTTAGTGAAAGTGGCATTAAAATATTAAAAAATATATTAATAATTAATAATTTTCTAATTATTATTGATTAAAAATCATTTAATAACAATTTTAAGATACAAAAAATCAAAACAATTAATAAAAGATCTAAAATAAGTTGAAAATGTAACTCAAACTTCAAACCGCCATAACTTTTGATCTAGGTGTCTTTTTGAGTTCTATAGCATATCAAATCGAAGCCTGCGAAGAGCTCTACACGATGGTGACCCAAGAAAATCTTCTATCACAGTATTTGAGTCCAAAAAGTCCCATAATTCCTCCAAAAATAATTTTTTAGTCGGGATACCCCGATTTGTTACCATTCAAAAAATAATAACTTCTGATCTGGATGTACGTTAGGCATGTACCAAATATAATATCTAATATTGTTTCATTTTCTTCGATTTGACTGGTTGTAGAGTTGAAACGGGCTTCAGGATTATAAGTTATGCTCATTTTAACATTCTATGGCTTTTCAAATACACATGTATATATGTATTTATTCGTAAATATATATGTGTCTGTGTGTGTGTGTGTGTGTGTGTGGGTGTTGTATATATGTATGTATGTATTTATTTATTTATTTATAAACACACATAAAGAACATATTTCATAAATGTATTTAAAACTAATTTTATAAGTATATATTAATATACAAATAAATATACGGATAAAAAATTATAACTAAAAATATATATATAAATTAATATAAATATAAATTAATATACTAATGAATATATATATATATACTAATATATGAATAAATATATTTATATTATTATTAATCTATATCAATATAGGAATAAATATAACTATATATATACAAATAAATAGATATATCAATAAATAGGAAAAAAACAAACTGGATTAGTGGTAAAGGGGAAGCCACGAAAGTGGGGAGATCGAGGGTACAAGTTCGGGTGGAAGCAAAGGGGTACATTCATGTGAGGATGCATGGGAAGGGCATCGCGCAGGAGACTGCCTAGCGCTAATAAAGGGGGGGGGGGGTCAAGCGCTGTTAAAATCTATCCCTGCATATATATTTCTTTTTTTATTTTTTCTTTTTTTTTGACTTTTATCAGTGCTTTTTAAAAGCACTGATAAAGGTCCCTTTTATCAGTGCTAAAAAAGCACTTATAATGGGGTCTTTTATCAGCGCTTTTTTTAGCGCTAATAAAAGGGGTCTTTATCAGCGCTTTTGGGATCACTGATAAAAGGGACCCCCCCCCCCATATCCACGCTAAACTTTACAGTGCTTTTTTATCATTGTTAAAGCCCGAGTTGAGTGCTGATAAAGCCCGTTTTTATAGTAGTGAGACACGTATTATACAGGTCATCAAGTACGAGTACTCATAAGCATATGAGACTTCTTCTCATGAAGTTCGCACTTGGTAATCTCCAAAATGACAGATTATGAGAACAGACCCACCAGTAGGAATTCAACATGGTCAAGTGTCATCGGATATTCCTTTATGAGAGCATGTGTAATGTTCCTTAGACTTTAATATTATCATTAATACATATCATGACTCGCGTAATTATATTTAATGATGAAAACATTCACACCATATGTTGGTAGGAAGTAGGGTATGTTGGGTGCGTCATGAATGACATGTTTTTAATGGATAAGTCGATGAAGGATTTGTCCCTTCTATATTTATAAATGCTGACATCTCAGCCTTTTTATTAAAATTGAACTGTCACCCTAAATTCCATGGACATGGTGTAACGATGAGTTTATTTCATGTAGTCTAAGAATGACGTATCAAACATATAGTTTGATGACACCATCATGAATCCTTCTTTATAAGATATTATGATAAAGAGATTATATTACACAATGAGTTTTCGTATGTGGATTTCTTCATTGAGACATTAAGTTCTTTCTCTTGGGTGCCTTGGCCCATTTCTAGATAGTAATCTTGGATTTAGGCAAGCCCACCTAATTCAAACGAGAAAGAACCCTATATGGTCACACACTATGTGTTTCTGGTGGTCTAGATTAAATTCTATTTGAATTTAAATAATGGAATAAATATTATTCTCAAGATAGGGGAATAATTTTATTCAAGTTAAAATGATTGTATAAATTAAATAAAGATTTATTCACCGGATAATTAATAAAATATATATATTTATTTTATTTAAATTTAATAAATATTTATTTCTAGTTTTTTAATAAAATTTTAATTTAAGAGAATAAAATATTTATTCAGGTGTTCAATATAATAATTGGATCCCAGTGACAGCACAGACACCCCACCTTAACATGGTCATCAGATCCTAGCCTGTTGGGTACCACTACTTGCCCCACAGACACATGGTCCCCACCAGAGGGCCCACCCACATGCCCAAACGGTTCATCTGATGAATGATAGTCCCCACAGGCCAACACATGTCCTTTCCAGTGTGCCTTGTCCTTACTCACACACATCCTGAGAAACTTCCAGAAGGTCACCCATCCTGATCACTACTCTAGGACAAGTACACTTAACAGTGGAGTTCTAATCAGGTAGGCTCCCAAAAAGGAAGGTGTGCCTTGTTGGCATGAGTCATAGCATTTAGTACTTTAACCCTTTATCATTCAGGGGTGTTACAATCACCCCTCCCCCCTTTAGAGCATAACATCCTTGTTGTGGACCCTACACATCAACCCAGGCAGTGCACCACACTTATGTCTAGGTACCACCTCTAATTGAAAATGTAACAACTAGGTCCCGGTGATATCATAGACACTCCTCTTTAACATGGTCGTCGAGTCCTAGCCTTCCAGGTAACACTAGTTGACCCACAGACACATGGTCCCCACCCTGGGGCCCACCCACGTACCCGAACGGGTCATCTGACTGATGAAAGTCCCCACATTCCAACACATGTCATTTCCAGTGTGCTTTGTCCTCACTCACACACACCCTAGGAAACTTCCAAGAAGGTCACTCATCTTGATCACTACTTCATGATAAGCACGCTAAACTGTGGATTTCTAATCAAGTAGGCTCCCGAAAAGGAAGATTCACCTTATTGACATGAGTCATATCATTTATTTATTTAACCCTTTATCATTCAGGGGTGTTACATTCAATAAATGCAAGAGTTCGAATGGACCAAGACTTTTTTCGGTGGTGAAATAATTATTTACAAGATGGTAAATATTATTTATCTATTATGCGCAAGATTGACACACTACAAAATAATAATACAGTTATTATTATTAGGTGGAATGAGATTTCATAAATGGTTCCATTTTGTGCAAGTTTTCACAACAAAAAATAAGAATATTGTTATTATTATTATGTGTCACGGAATTTCATTGATGGTTATAATTGTATTTAAAGACTATTATACAGTTAAACATTGTAACTGAAATCTCACCTCTATCAATAGATGGATACATCTATTGTGTGCGGTACATGCGAATCCTATTCCAAGTTAGGATTAGTGAATTTTGTTAAGTGTAATGAATTCTCTCTCAACTCCTCTCGGCTCTATCCCTCTTAATAATGAGAAACCCAAGGGATAAGTTCTTTAAGAAGGAAGAACAAATGATCAAAAATGATCAACATAAGAAATTCTATTTTTTGTGCTATCACCCAAAGATCGAGTAGCATTACCTTGGAGACTATCAGAGAATGTGTGGATCACCAATAATGGGATTCTACCCTTGAATCCTCCCAAGCACAAAAAACTATCCAAAATGGACATTTAAGACAACCAATGATCTTTAACGAAGAAAGTACCTATGTCCAGGTATTTAATTTCATCATAGCTAAATTAAATTAATTATAAACATGATGTGAAAGATCCTCTCTCTTGGTTTTGGTGTTTTATTTATTTGTCTATTTCTTTGATTCAATCCATGGATACTATGGTTCATCATCATATTGATCCCAAATTGATCATTGATTATGTAAAAAGAAAGGTTGGACCCACCCCCAACATCGCGCTTCCATTATGCTCAGAACCATCAAGTGGTATCAGAGTGGATACATCATCATTTATAATTATTTAATAATAATTGGTAATTTACACTTTTTTAATTTAGCATTTCAATTTCAATTTTTATCATTATATAAATCTAAATTATGAGATCTATTCTTCCTCCATCGTTTCTCATAGATCTAATAGAAACAATTAATTTTTTTATTAAAATTAAATTGAGAAACTCATCCGGAGGTGCCAAAGGTTCTGTCCAGGTAACACAAGAGTACACAATATGTAGTCGTATTTACACGTCATGTAGTTGTTGTCAATACATTTGGATCAATCTGAAAAATTACTCAACTCGTGTGCATTAATGACACGTGGTATAGTTAATTCTTACACCGCGTGTTGATTGGGACAGACTGATGTGCGGTCAGCCTGACTACACGTCATGTGACCCACTGGACACAGCGTGTAGTCCCTTCAGGTAAGGGCCAAACCATGTATCCCATACATGACTCAGCTAACCGATGACTACGTAACCTAATGTAGACACGACATGTGGCCCACTGGACACACTGTGTACTCTGAGATTTCCGATGTATGCCTCACATGCCGAGTCCCTAGGCATGTACTTTCAATAGACGGTGAAGGTAGTACACATTGTGTAGTCAGAACTAAACATCGTGTACTGTTATCAAATTACACAGAATTAAAACTTTAATATTTGTGTAATGTTCAAAACTACATATCGTGTATAAGTTTTATTACATGTTGTTACTCAAGTACATTGAAACATAACATGTGGCCAAAAAAATCATGTGATTCGTGTAATCATTTGTGAAGTACATGTTGTGATAGTAGGTATTAAATTGTGTGTGTCATATGTCATAAGAGTAAAATAGTATACGAGAATAATACATTTTGGGCAGATTTGGATGGGTATTTACCATGTTACCTCCAAGTTACATTTATTTACAAGGTTAATTTTAAATGAATTTTAATTTTTTTAAATTATAATGGATGAGAATCTCAAGAAATTTAGAAAAGAATTAAGATAAAATGATTGATTAATTAAAGATAATAATTAATTGATTCGAGTATGAGTTATCTTTAATAATAATGATTTAATAATTGAATGCTAGTTTTATTAAATTCTTAGATTCGTTGCATATATGAGGATGATCATGGGCTAGACTAGACCTTTGTATGTGATTGGATTCCGATTAATTTGTTATTAAATTAAATTATTGGTCTGTGTGCCATCTCTCTTCATTAATATGTAGGGCCTACATACCCATATTTTCTTTTATATTAACACCCTTTTACCCCTCACCTGCATGTGAGTAAAAGCATATGTAATGGATGGAGCTCCCAAGATTTTGGAGGTGGTTTAAGTTACGATCCGAGCCAAAACCATTCATAGGAGATATAAAGGTGGATAGGTAGAAATCTGTAAACATGAACCTTAAATAGTTCAATTTGTTTTTTTAGGTGAGAATATAAAAATACACACAATAGGGGGTGAATTATGTCTTTTCAACCTTTTTCAAAAGCCTTCACAATTCTGCCTTTTGATGTCGACTGATGAATATGTAGGTAAGTAGTGTTTATATTTTGTATGAAATTATGATTATCAGATAAAAATAGAATTATAGAACATGGATATTTATAGTGTTTCGGGGCATAAATATCCTCTAGTCCACTCCTCCAATTACTCTCTCTACGATTTTGGTGAATTTTACTAGTCGGGTCCTCATATCAAAAGATCAATCCACAACTAAGTATAGACAGTTGACACCTTCACAAACAAGACTAAAAATAGAGTACTCTGGTTCTATAACAGAGAACCAATAAACCTCAAATTAGATTTATAATTTGATACTCTACCACAATTGAGTACGACCATTTGAAACTCTCAGTAAAAATATATTGATTAAAAAGGGTTCTGGATTAACTTCAATGTTGAAATAGAAATTGACGGTAGATGGATCTTCTTCTTTAGAAAATATTTTATTCATGAAATAATAGTTCTGAAGTGATATGGTTGAAATATATCTTTAAAATAAAAATAGCAACGAATAAAAGTATTATACTTACAGAAAATACTAAATTCTAAATACATATATCTCCATTGTAGCCTCTTCTGTAGAAAAACAGAGTCTGGTCGATTATAACCATAGATCTAAAAAAGATCTTCCCAATAATGCAGTTTCAATTGTTAATATGTGTCATAATATATGTCTCAATATATATCTCAATATATATATTCTTCTCTAAATCATACACACATAAATAAAAAACAAATACACCGATACAAGTAAAGAACAGATCATGTCATTTAATTCCAGATCCAAGAAAATCTCCTGATAAATCATAAGAATTCAAATTCCTGAGACAACTCAGAGTAGTCATAACATCCCTTAGGAATAGGATATAATTTCTCATCTTATTACAATTATTTGAATCAATCAAAATGAGTTTTTAATCATTCGAAAAATGAGCTGTAAATCATCTTGATATTATGTAAATACTGTTGCACAAAACTCTGATAAAAATGTAAATTCAAATCTCTGATGAAGAAAATCCAAATGTAAGGTTCCTTAATAAAATGAAAAAAATACCAAATTTAGGATTCAACTATTTATAATTCAATCTCCTAACTTTAGGTTGACAATGTAATTTTGATCACAAAAGTTAGGTTGATGATTCATATGTTTTCTTCTTAAACGTAAGGTTCTATACTTACATAGGGTTATTTAACCGTACTTTTTCTCTTTGTCAAATGTAATGTTTTATTCAAATGTAAGGTTCTGTATCCATATGTTTCAATCAATGTAGGTTTGATTAACCCTATATGCTGATCTTTCAGCATAAGGTATAATACAAATGTAGGTTTTGTTCCTTACATTACGTTCTCCAATGTATGGTATGAACAGTGTTTCTGGAATACGGTTAGGATCATTCTGATCACTTTGATGAATATTCCACACGAATAATAAGCTTGAATATAATTCCAAAATAAGGAATATAAAGAATATTAATTTCCTCAAATACACTTAATTTAATATCATTAGTACAATAAACAAGGGTATTTGTGAGCATCAAAATAAATAATATTTATAGATTATTGTTGAGGAAATACATGCCCAACAATCTCTACCTTTTTTATGATCACAAAACCCATAAAATTAATAATATAATTTTTAATTAGGTTAAAATTTAAAAGAAAATAATTCAAATTTTGATTTAACAAAATTATTTTGATAAAAATAAATGTTGTGTTTACCCAAATTTCTCCCCCTTTTTGTGAGATCAAAAAGAATGTGCAGAAAATGAATAAAACACTATTAATTTTGCACAGATATATAAGTGAATGGTATAATAATATGTTTAAATAAATAAAATTGGATTTTTGGAATCTATACATAATCATAAAAGAATATGAAATAACGTACATAAAAAAATGAAAATATTTTATTGATAAAAAATTGTATAAATACAATAATAATTTTTACTGGGAAACATGTTTAGTCAACTGAAATGGTTAGGGTACAAAATATTTGGTAGGAGTTGGCTTGGTTCTAAGGATTTTGAGTAGATTTAAACATATCCTTCAACTAATCCATCAGCAACTGCATCTTCTTCATTAGACTATCCCCCAATTTCATAATTAAAACTTTGGAATCTTGACTAATATGAAAATAATCAACAATATTGACCTTCAAAAGGTCATGAAAACTCTCCTCTTACTGCATAAATTGATCTGACTTTTCTGTGAATTTGTTCAGTAGAAATCTGATACCTAGTCCATTTTGTGTCAGTTGGTCAACTAGAAATTTTTTATTGTCCAATATAACTGAAGGAGGGGCACTATTGCACTGATGATTTTGAAGAAGATAATTCATATCTACCAGGACATAGGTAATTGCTTGAAATCTTCGAATTAGATCCAGACTGGTAGTAGGAGAAGAGGTAGATGTACTGGTCTAACCAACAGTACTCTTGATTGATTCAAACTGACTCCCCAAATACCACTTTAGATTGGAAAATTCTGACTTAGAAACAACTTCAGACTTTATCCTTTCAACTTCATTCAGCATCTCCCTTTTGAAAGCTTAAAATTACTTCTTGGAAATAGAATTTTTATTAAGATAATGTAACGTTTTATTTGCAACTTCCAGTTCTTTTTGAAGATTGAAATTTTCTTCTTGAGACTTATTAAACTTCATTCCAATCTCCTAACCTGATTTGATAGAGAATCAGATGTCCCTTTATCTAGATGTTGTGACTTTCCAACTGCCACAATTTCTAGAGATTTTGAAGGAGATTTGTTCACAGAATTATCCATTGGTTTTTCAATTGATTTTTCAATTGAATAAGACAAACTATCAAGAACTTCATTTTTGTCTTTAGTTTCAGATTCTGGTCTCTCATCCACATGATCAAAAATAGAGAAAATTATATTCTCAACAATTTATATAGACACATTTTTAGATCTGATCAACTATTTCTCTTCTTGAACAGTTGATTTTTCCTCCTGGAAAACTGGTAAATCAATAGTATTTAAATATCTTATCTAGCTTTCAACCTATTTATCTTCCTCAATAAAGGTCTCTTCTAAATGTACTGACCTGGTATGCTCACCTGGACCCAACACAGGTTCTATAATAGGTGGATCTACTCTTTTCTATGGTTTTACAACCAATTTTTCTTGCACAACCACTTCTTCCTCTTCATTTTATTCCTATTCTTCAACAAGTCTCAATTTTATATGGATTGGTTTAGAAGGTCCTTCACCTCGGGTTTCACTAATTCCTTCATTCCCAATTTCACTTTTATCCCCCTGAACAAAAGATCCTGATTTTTATTGGTCATCTTCACCAACTAGAAAGAGTTTTCCTTTGACTGTACTCCAGAAAAATCCTAATCTCCTCAATGTTGCCACATTGATTACATTGTTGTGAGGACATTTGATTTGATAATAAATTAAATGAATCATTTCTTTCTTAAATAGAATTTGAGAGATTATCCTTCCATAAGGATAAATGGTCATCCTATCATCTGGTTGACAACAGTAATTTAAATATTGAACATATACCTTGGAAAATTCAGCTCTATTTTAATCATAAACATAAACATTATATTCATGTATGGATATAGAATCTTCTCCATCTTCACCATTCTAGAAGAAATTTCTATTTGAATAAACCTAACTAATATTTTTTCGTCAGTTTCGAGATCCTTGAAAAAAAATCTAATGTTTTTTGAACCAAACATAAAAGACATAATGTCTTTAGATTTATATTCTTTATCTCCGATAGACCTTATAATTTCCAAAACTAAACTAAACACTATTATAGAAATATTTCAGTTCTACCTCATGAAGTAATTATGAGTTTTCCTCATTGAACACATATTCCAATCATTGAAAATATAATGCTGGATTTAGGAGTAGATTTGTTTGATAAATCCATTCGAAATCAACTACTTTCCACTACAGAATCATTCTTCTAGAAACATTCTGACGCTTCAGGTCACTGGATTTACCTTCTTTGGTTCTCTTAGTTTTCATAATTTTTTAGAAACAAAATATCTGAGTTTTTTGGGTTTTTAGGGTTTCAAAACAAAATAGAGGTAAACGAATGTAGACAAATGTAAATGAGAGTTTCATTGTTTGAAAAGGGTTTTAAATTCCAAAAAGGTTTGGTATTTGAAACATTTATGATATTCCCTTGTTTCCTATGTCATAACATAAGATAATCATTAAAAATTTTGAAAAAATGTGGCACGAATAAATTTAAGATTAAAATAAAGTAACTACATTGTAATGAAAAAAAATATTAAAACAAATTAGATTAAAAGTAATTAGTAAATAATATTAACATAAATAAACTGGAATAAATAAATAAATAGAATAAGATATAATAAATATTTAGAATTAAAAATATTAAAAAAAATTACATTTATTTAAAAAATTAAATAAACCTAACTCCCCTTTAATAAAATCAAAACTCATAGTGGGAAGTGGTTTAGTAAAGATACCATCTAGTTGATATTCAGTATTTATAAATTCTAAAGATATATCCTTTTTAAGAATGTGATCTCTTAGAAAATGATGCCTAATATCAATATTCTTACTTCTTGAATGACTTATTACATTTTTGGAAATATTTATAGAGCTTGTATTTTCACCTAAAATAGGTATACTATTAAAATTTTGTCCAAATTCTATTAAGGTGTTTTTCGTCCACAATACTTGTGCACAACAACTGCCTGCATATACATATTATGCATCGGCTGTTGATAGGGCTACTAAGTGTTGTTTCTTACTTGACCATGATACTAAAGATTTTCCCAAAAAGTGACAGGTTCCTGGGGTACTTTTTTTATCTAATCTACAACCTCCAAAATCAGCATATGAATGTGATATTAAATTAAAATCAGAAGTTTTTGGATAATGAGATTAAAAAATAGTTCCCTTTAAATATCTAAAAATACTTTTGACACCAATAAGATGATATTATTTAGGATTTGTTTTAAATATTGCACATAAACATACAAAAAACATAATATCAGGTCTGATAGTAGTGAGATATAATAAGCTACCAATCATGCCTCTGTATAACTTATTGTCTACTGGTTTTCCAGCTTCATCCAAATCAATTTTTATATTGGTACACATGGGAGTTGTATATGTATTATTGTTATTAAGAAAAAAAAATTCAATAAATTTGTAATACATTTACTTTGGTTTAAAACATTTCCTTAATTTTTTGATAAATTTGAAGTCCTAAATAAAATTTCAATTCTTCCATCATACTCATTTCAATTTTTTTTGCATAAGTTCTAAAAATCATAACAATATTTTTTATTGGTTGACCCAAAAATAACATTATCAACAAAATTTGAACTAATAATATATTAGAAGAAATATTTTTCTTAAAAATATTTGGATCTTCCATTCCAATAGTAAATTCATTTTTCAGAAGAAAATAACTTAATCTCTCATACCAAGATATTGGTGCTTGTTTAAGGACATAAAGATCTTTAGTCAGTATAAAAACAAAATCTGGTTTTTGAGAGTCTTCAAAACCCGGAGTTTGTTCAATATAACCTTTCTCCATTAAATAGCCATTTAAAAAGATATATTTAACATCTATTTGATAAAATTTAAAGTTCATATAAGATGCATAAACTAAAAGAATTCTAATTTCTTCTAATCTATCTACAAGGGAAAATGTTTCCTAATAATCTATACCTTCTTCCTAATTATATCCTTTAGCTACTAATCTAGATTTTTTTCTAGTTATAATCCCTTGAGCATCTTGTTTATTTCTAAAGACCCGCTTATTTACTATAACTAGATAATTTGACGGTCTTTCAACTAATTCTCAAACTTCATTCCTTTTGAATTGTTTTAGCTCATCTTGCAGTGCTATCATACAACTCTCATCTTCTAAGGCTTGTTCAAAAGATTTAGGTTCTAATTGAGATAGGAATGCATAGAATTCAACTAGGTTTCCTATATTTCTTCTAGTTCTTATTCCTATATCTAGGTCTCCTATAACATTTTCTAAAGGATGATTCTTTAGGGTTTTAGACTGTGTAGGTAAAACACATTTAAGTTCATCAATATCATGTTCTTCTGATCCCGAATAAATTTTATTTATGAAATTTTCGAAGTCATTTTTTAGGTTTTCAAGTCTCATGTTGTTAGAAGATTCAGTAGTTTCATCAGTTTGATCTCTCCTTAATAAAAGGATTAGTTTCATCAAACTTCACATGAACTGATTCTTCAACAATCCTTGACTTTTTATTAAACACTCTATAGGATTTAGAGGTATTAGAATATCCTCAAAATATTCTTTCATCAGATTTTGGATTGAACTTATCAAGATTATCCTTGGTGTTTAGGATATACACCTTATATCCAAAAACTTTAAAGTACTTTACCTTAGGTTTTCTGTTATTCTAAAGTTCATAAGGTGTCTTTTAAAAAATTGGCCTAATTAAAACACAATTCATGATATAACAGGTTGTTCTAACAACTTCTTCCCATAAGTAGAAAGGTAGACTATATTCATTTATCATAGTCCTATTCATTTATTGAATACATCAATTTCTACTTTCAATAATTCCATTTTATTGAGGTGTTCTTGGTGAAGAAAAGGTGTGTTTAATACCCAGATTTGAACAAAAAGAATTGAATTCCTGATTTTCAAATTCTCCACCATGATAACTTCTTAATGAAATTATCGTAAAACCTATTTCATTTTTAAATAATTAATAGAAACTTTCAAAAAAATTAAAAGCATCACTTTTTAGTTTTAGAAAATAAATCCAGGTAAATCTAGAGTAATAGTCAACTAAAACATATACATATAATTTTCCAGACAAACATGCTACTCTTGATGGTCCAAATAGATCTATGTGGATAAGTTCTAGAGGTTTTGATTCAGAAATTTTGTTAATAGATTTGAAAGAAGATTTATGTTGCTTGCCAATTTGGCATGCATTCCAAAATTGGTCACTATCAAACATAAGACTAAGTAAATCAGAAAATAACTATTTCATAGATAATTTAGGTAAAGTATAAATATTACAATGACCAGGTCTTCTATTCCATATCCAAGACTCATTTATCTTAGCAGTTAGACAATTAAATTTTTGTTTACACAAGGAATTTAACTCCAAAGTATAAACATTATCAGTTCTTGGTGATCTAAACTTAAACAGTTTATCCTTAAATACAAAGCATGAATTATTAGAAAAAATCAACATAAGATACATCATCACAGATTTGAGAGATATTTATCAGGTTATGCTTCATCCCTTGTACATGTAGTACTTTGTTGATCGAGACTGTTTTTGGATCTAACAGTTCCAAGTCCAAATACCTTTACTTTGGCATTATCAACTAAAGTGACTATGCCTCCATCTATTTGAGTTAGTGTATTGAATTTTGATGAGTTTCCACTCATATGCCTGGATCATCCATTGTCTATGTACCATATATCATTTCTTTCTCTGTGACCTATTTCTTACAAAGGAAATTCAAACAAGAATTTGTTTTGGTACCCATATTCTTTTGGTTCCAGCAGTGTTATCTAGCAAAGATCTGGGAATCTAGATATTCTTTGTTTTTCTAAAACTCATATCATTTTCTTTAGGTGTTCTATTTGAGAAAAAAGACATTTTAATTCCACTTATTTGAGGATTTTTTAAATAACATTTTTTTGTTATATGTCCTTCTGTTCTACAAAAAGGAAAAGTAACATTTTTTGAGTTGGGAATAAAATAATTCTTATATAGTTTAGATCTTTCACCCTTACTTCCTATAACAAATCTTTTCTTTCTAATGACATATTTACCAAGAATTAAATTCATAATATTTTATCCTTTTGTAATGAATATAGTAGTGTTTTTATAAGTTTCTAATTCATCTTGTAATTATTTAATCTTATTTTCATGATTAACATAGTTTGTGGTAAATAATTTAAATTTTTCATTTAACTCTTAATGTTTTTATGTAAGGCCTCCCTTTCCCCTAAGATTGAATTGTGAATAATTTTTTAAAGATTTTTTTTTCATTAATAAGGATTCATATTTTCATTCTATCATTCTGCAGTAGGCAGCCAATTTATTATTTGAATAATTTGAATCAGAATCAGAATTAGATGAATAATAGGTTTGTACCTTATCTTCCTCTGCTATAAAGCACATATTTGCCATTAAATGTGATTATTCCTTTTCTGAATCCAATTTTTTTGGGCTGATGGAGTCTTTAGAAACACTTCAAGTAGCCTTCATTGCTCTTCTGTCTTTATGTTCATAATCAGCATTTTTTATATAACTTTTTTGTCTTTATCGTTTCACCTTTTAGTTGGGGACAATCATGTCTTATATGACCTAGTTTCTTGCATTTATAGAATCTGACTTCACTTGAGTCTTTCTCATCCCTTTTGAAAGGCTTAATGAATCCTTTTTCTTCTTATAAAACATGAAAAACTTTTGGGCTAATTGAGCCAATTCCATTTCACAATCAGATGTTTCCAAATTCATTTCTTCTCTGACTTCTTGCTTTATTCTTTTTATTTTATTCAAAGATGTTACCTTTAAAGAAGTATTATATTTTTTTATTAATACTACATGATCTTTAGATTTATCTTGAATTTCAGCTTCATACATCATCAGTGTCCCAATCAATTCTTCCATTGTCATATTTTTGACATGTGATGATTGTCGAATTGCTGCTGATATACCATTCCATTTAGTAGGTAGTACTCTCAGTACTTTCAAATCTTGATCTAAATGTATGATAGGATCACCTATGGATATAATATTATTAATAATCTCTGTAATCCTTCCATTCATCTGAGTGATACTCTCTCCATCAAACATTTTGAATGTATCAAATTTCAGCTTTGCTATTGCATACCTCATTTGTTTTACATTGTTTGTTCCTTCATAAGAAATTGTAATGGTTAACCACATTTCATAAGCATTAGGAAATTTTGAGACATGGTTGAATTCATTTGGTCCAAGACCACATATAATAACATTCATAGCTATATAATTTGTGTCATACTCAGCCTCTGTAGTAGTAGTCCATGTTGTAGGATTTTCAGGAATTATATAAGGAGTAATGATCTTTGAGTAGACTTTGAATCCTAGATTCTTCAAATATATAATCATTCGTGATATCCATCATCCATAGTTTTCACCATTAAAATAAGGGGCACGAACCATTGACATTCCTTATATCTAATCTGTCATTTCCATATTTGTATAGACCTTATACATTTATCTTCTTATATTACATTCCAAAAGATCTCCTCTGATACCAATTGTTAGGTCAGAATATACAAATACACACAAGAGAATGAATTGTGTCTTTTCATCCTTTTTCAAATGCTTTCACAATTCTTCCTTTTTATGTCGATTGATGAATATGAAGGTAAGCAGTGTTTATCATCTATATGAAATTATGAGCAACGGATAAAAACAGAATTATAGAACGTATCTATTTATAGTTGTTTAGTGCATAAATATCCCCTAGTCCACTCCACCAATTACTCTCTCTACGGGTTTGGTGAATTTCACTATTCAGTTCCTCATATCAAAAGACAAATATACAACTGAGTGTAGGCAGTTGACACCTTTATAAACAAGACTAAAAACAGAGTCTTCTGGTTCTATAATAGAGAACCCATAAACCATAGCATAGATTGAGAAGCTGATACTCTACCACAACTGAGTACGGGTATTTGAAACTCTTAATAAAAATATATTGATTAAAATGGTTCCAATTGAACTTCACAATTGAAATAGAAACTGGTGGTATATGGATCTTCTTCTTCATAAAATATTTTCTTCAATAAAAAACACTTACGAAGCGATCAGGTTGGAATAGATCTCTAAAATAAAAACAGCAACAAATAGCAACAACTGACTTACAACAAATACTAAATTATGAATACGTATATCTTCACTGTAGCCTCTTCTGTAGAAAAACAGAGTCTGGTCGATTGTTATAGTAGATATGAAAAAGATCCTCACAAGAATGTAGTTTCAATCGTGAAGATGTGTCGCAATATATGGATCAATATATATATCAATATATATATTCTTCTCTGAATCATACACACATATATACAGAACAAATACACTGATACAAGTAAAGCAAAGAGCCTGTATTTTAATTCCAAATCCGATAAAATCACCTGATAAATCGTAAGAATTCAAATTCCTGAGATAGCTTATAGTATTGGTAACTTCCCTTAATAATAGTAGATAATTTACTCACTTATTAAGATTCTTTTAATGAATTATAATGATATTTGAATCATTCAAAAATCAAGTTTTAAATTTGCCTGATATTCTGTAAAGACCGTTGCATGAAACTCTGATAAAAACATAAATTCAAATCTCTGATGATGAAAATTCAAACATAAGGTTCCCTAATAAAACAAAAAATTCAAAATGTAGGGTTCAACTACGTAGATTTAAAAATCCAAACTTTAGGTTGATAATGTAAGGTTGATCACTAAAGTATGGTTGATGATCCATATGTTTGCTTCTCAAATGTATGGTTCCATACATACGTAGGGTTATTTAACCATACTTTTTCACTTCTTCAAACATAAGGTTTCATTCAAACGTGAGGTTCTTTATCCATTCATTTATATCAATGTAGGGTTGATTAACCATATGTATTGATCTTTCAGTATAAGGTATAATACAAATGTAGGTTTTGTTCCTTACATTATGTTCTTAAACGTACGATATGAATAGTGTTTTTAGAATTCGAATAGGATCATTCTGAACACTTTGACGAGTATTCCACGTGAATAATAATCTTGAATATAATATCAAAATAAGAAATATAATGAATATTAATTTCCTAAAATACATTTAAGTAATATCATTAGTAAAACAAACAAGGGTATTTGCGAACATCAAAATCAATAAGATTTATAGATTATTATTGAGATGATACATGCTCAACATTTTATCCCCTAGGTCACCATTTAGTTTATCAACCACTAGATAAACCAACCATTAGAACAAGATCATGATCATACCCTTTATTTTATTTCTATTAGTTGAATTGTTATTTCATTTTGGATGTGATGTTGAGATTACATAATTAATGAATTAACAAGCACTACTAGAAATTGAGGCTATATCCACGATTTGGAATCATGGCTATAGGACCAAAAACTGTGGCTATAGATTATAGCCGCGATTCAATGAACCGTGGCTATAAGGCTTTATCCACGGTTTGAAATCGTGGCTATAGTCTTCCCATTTCATAAAAAAAAAACAGCCCCACCCCACCCCTGGAAAGACCCCCCTTTCACCTTGGACAGACCCCCCTGCCTCCCCCCTCCCTGAACAGACCCCCACCCCCCTACACCCGGGACAGACACCCCCTGCACCCCTGCAGACCCAACTTTCACACCTAGATAGACCCTGTTGCACCCCTAGACAGACCCCCTACCTCCCCCCCTCCCTAAATAGACCCCCCCCCCCCCCCCGTACCCAGAACAGACCCCCCTGCACCCCTGCAGACCCCCCTTGCACCCCTGAACAAACCCCCCTTGCACCCCTGCAGACCCCTCTTGCACCCCTGGACAGATCCCCCTTGCACCCCTGGATAGACCTCCACCCCCTTGCACCCTGGACAGACCCCCTTGCAGCCTGGACACCCCCCCCCCCCCTTGCACCCTGGACTGACCCCCCTTGCACCCCTGGACACCCCCTGCCAGTCCCCCTCCCCTCCCCACTCCAACCCCCCTCCCCTCGCACCCCTGTAGACCCCCCCCCCCCTCACCCCTACAGACCCCCCCTGTACCCCTGCAGACCCCCCCCCCCCTCCCCCCTTCCAACCCCCCTCCCCCTTCCCACCCCCATGCACCCCTACAGACCCCCCTCCCCCTGCCAACCCCCAATGTACCCCTCCATCCCTGCAGACCCCCCCCCCCACCCCACCATACACCCCCGTAGACCCCCTGCCAAACCCCCCTGTAGACCCCCCTACCAACCCCCCCCCCCCCCCTTGTACCCCTGAAGACCCCCCTGCCACCCCCCCCCCCCCCCACACACACACACACCTTCCCCCCTTCCCACTGCCCTGTAGACCATCCCCCTGCAGACCACCCCCTGCCCTACAAACCTCCCCACTCCCCACTGCCCCCTCCACCCTACAAACCTCCCCCCTTCCCCCTCGGCCAGCAGACCTCCCCCCTCCCCCTACCCCCTGCAAAAATAAACATTCCAGTACAAAATACACATCTCCAGTACAACCAATAACAACATAAAAAATACAAATCTCTAGTAAAAAATACACATCTTCAGTACACAAGATAAATCCAAAAATACCAGTAGAATATATATAATCAACTTAACTTTATATAATATATGCAAGAGACAGTAGACACAAATATATCCCATGAGATATATACAAGGAAAACAAGACATATGAAAATTCAATATAACATGAAGTACTGAGAAGATCATCTACATTTAACATACTATTGGATCACTCTTTATCTGTATTATTGACCACTACAATCACAAATCCCGATGATCCATAATGAATCTCCTAACATCCCCGAGCATTTACTCTGAACAATCCACCCCACCTCTATGTCTATCCAAGCAATCTCTAAACCCATGAATCTTCTACTCAATCACAACACATGTGGGCATAATTCCTCTTCATGGTTGAGTATAAATATACCCAATAGGATTCCTTAAAACCATAGGGGTGACATAATGTGACAAGTTATCTCAAATATATAAGTACTCAAGAGTGTTTTAGAGGAAAAAAAAGGAATAATCCATACATTCTGAATTACTAAAAGTATCAGGGACACAAATAATTCCTAGTTATCTCAACTCTAATCCTTTAATGTCATGAAATTTGAGAAAACAGGGAAGCTTATCACCCCTTCCACCATGCAAATCCCCCACCCATTTCACCCCCCCCCCCCCGGACAGAGCAGACACCCCCCCTGCAGACAGCCCCCACCCCGAACAGAGCCCCCCCTATAGACAACACCACCCGGACAGAGCCCCTATAGATAGCCTCCCCCCACGGACAGAGCCCCCCCCCCCAGACAGAGCTCCCCTGCAGACACCCCCCTATAGTGGTTCTCGCACACACATTCACATGGTGATAATCCAATGATCTAATAAATGACCCCCTGCTCAAAAAAATACATGTTATAATTGTCTAAAAAACTATCCACTGCTCAAATGAAATAAATCATCAACTGCTCAATAAGAGTACATGCAGTCTAAAAAATGAATCACAACTCATATTTAATACAAATAAAAGAAAATATTAACTGGAAAAAAAATGACCCACTGCAAGAAAATATATCATTGCTCCAATCTTTCATGACGGCATGTTTCTCCAAAATTGAGTGTTAGTCCACCCTGTCACCATGTATGCAGGATCTAAACCCTGTATGAATATTTATTATACATCATATATTGAAAACATACATTTTTGGTACACACTATTGCAATAAAAGTGGATTAAACATGAGTAAGCATCATAAGTTACAAAAAATTTAAATTTTAATTCATAGAAAAAAAATATCACCAAATGTAAGAATTACTTTAAGATAGGGTGCATGTTTACTAATTACACCATGTGGATAGACATTAACTGTTCCATAGGGGATATGTCAAGTATTTGTACATGGCTAGACAATCTATGTACATAGAGTGCATAAGAATATGCGATAATACACAAGAATTGATTGGAGTACACAAGCATACCCCTGGGAAGATAAGATACTATGTGTTCCACATGTAAATGCCATGTAATTTCACAAGGATTATCATGAAAGTTCAAGATGAGGATATTCCCATGTTTTCAGGCATGGTCACACACCATGTGAAACAATGTAAACATCATTTAAATTTCTATGATATATACAACCTATGAAATTGGAGTGAAAGTCACCATAAATAAGACACTCTATTTATTTCATGACATCCAATTAAACTTTATAAAGTGGGAATAATCATTACATAATTCACTACATGATGCATTAGCACTCATGTGCCAAGTTAACCAAGTTCATTTCAATTTAACTCATTCAATTCATTAAAACATAGCAATTATATTTAGAAGATCAAAGGGGGTCACTTAGTGATGACTTGGGAATTACAGCAGTTGCCTACTTGGGAAATTCCATCTTATATTTCTAACGTCACTTAATGGGTGTTTTGGTTCAAACTGTTGTTTTAATAAAAAGAGGGAACCCCCTATACACACACCATGCACACTCCCTACACACCTCTCTGCACCCCCCGCCCCCTACCGCCAGCACACCCCCCGCCCCCTACCCTACACACCCTCCCTACCCCCATGCCCCCTCCCCACCCCATGCACCCCCTCCTCTTGCTCCCAGTACACCCCCCCCCCCCCCGACCCCATTCCCCCTTCCCTACACCCCCACTGGACATCCCCCATACCCCCCAGAAAGCCCCCTTGCACCCCCTTAAAACTCAACACTCAGCATTCTTTACCATAAGCAAGAATATTTTCAATAACCATCATAAACAGATTCAGTTCAATAACATCAGCATGAAAAGTATTCAACAGTTTAAACACAAACACTCAACAAGCATAAAATCCTAAAATAAAGAATTTAAAAAGAGTTCCAATAAGTGGCTACATGAATGAATTGTTGTAAACAAGTAAAAACCAAATTAAGTACTCCCTTGTGATGATATGATGTAGTTTTCTTCTTTTTAATCATTCTACCATCCTCTTATATGTTTCACTCAACCTGGATGTTCTCATTTAAAGTACCCAAAAAGAAACATAATCAACATTATATTCACATAACTCTATTCCTCATTAGATAACATTAAGTAATCAGACCCCCCTTGCACCCCCCCCCCCAACTCCTAGAAACCCCCACCCCCCCCCCCACCCCCTTCATAGACTGACCCCTTGGACCCCCACCCCCCCTCATTTCTAAACTAATCTATTTTTACTTTTAAATTCAAGGATTGTTGACATATTACTAGGACCTGCTTCATTATAGATTCTTCTTGCAGAGAGGGGCCAGGGTATACTGGGTATGTTTGTCCTGTCATGAATTTTAGTTGGATATATAGTGTGTTGGGATCTATGAGCCAATATAGTGATCAAAATTCCACATCAACAATAATCAGTACTTCATTCCAAATCTGCTTAGAAATTGGACACCAGGGACCAACAAATTTCTCCTACAACATTGGGAGGTCAGCAATGGTATATGGGACCTCTACCACTTCATGAGAATCTATATCTAGGGAGGGATGTATGATGTGATCCAACTAGATAAGGACGTCTGTGATGACATGGAGGATAAGCCAATGATCACATGGGTGTCACAACGCTTGTCCTAGGGGAGAGTGACCAAAAAATACGGATGATGGACATCCATTTCACACAATGTTTTGGGTATTTTCAGAATGAATCAATGGACATACAAACAGGGAAGCTGTGTCATTATCCAAAGGATATTTAACAAGTCAAAGAGAACTCGTTTTATAAAATACAAGATGAGAACAGATGATAGTTGTGGGGATAAAACATGAAGCTCAAGGATCCCATGGTCAAGTTAGCTGTATCTATTACTATTATGATTTATAGGTCGACGATATCAATTTGGGATGTACACATGAGGGTGTGGCCGGGTGACCTTATCATGGAAGAGATGCTAGAGATTAGGTAGGGAAAAAACCTAGTAGTCCCAATGCATGTGAAAGCATGTTTTGATACTCCATAGAATGTATGAAAATGTATGTACAAATCCAGAACATCAATAATGTAACCTCAACTGAGTATCTCAATTTCTGAGTATCACATTGGGTGACGAATTCTTACCTTATTTGGTCAGGAATGGGAAGTTCCACAAAAATTAATAGCTCCAAAAAATGACTACAAAGAATAGAAAGACAAAAAATAATAAAAACATTAAATACCTATGCTTAGATGATCACATGTTATTCATTGTGCTATATTTTCTCACATCCTACAAGAAAAAACACATGTTTTAAAAATTCTCATTCCATATAAATTAACACCCAAAAAAACATTGGATTGAGGAACTTATGCAAGCCTTCTTAGCAATCATAAAGTATAGGAAAACACCTCAAGAAATCCATCATGGATATTCACCATTAAAGACCAATACAAGAGTCGTATAATAAATGTGAATAAGAGTAAAAGAAGGTACCATATAATTTGTTTCATTTTCCCAAAATTATAAGACTGATGATATGAATGTATGTATTGGAAATACTGTTAATAACAAAGATTTCATGTCATTGACATTACAGATTAAAAATGAGAAGAAACATAGTATATTAATGAATAAAGGTTATACAATTTCATCATACAGATTAAAAAATTTAAGAAGAAATTGCATTTTTGATAAACTGAAAGTTACATGTATTGAATTTGAAAGTGCATGCAGAATATACATATAATAAATTCATACAGAATATGAAAAGTGGAAATCTCTTAATTTTGAGAACCCATGTGTATAAAAAATTTATATATATAAAAAATATATATAAAAAATATGTATAAGAACATCAGAAGTAGACAACTCTTAATGTTGAGAACATTTTTTTTAGATTTTCCTGTCACCAAATAATTGAAATTTATTAAAAATTTTGGTTAATGTCGATGGTTGGAGGATCCACTGCTTCTGAGGTTTGCTAAGGCCATCAACTGTTGTTAAGCTCGGTTGGGACTGAAATTGTCTCTAGAAAAACGTGGGTGATTTTTAAGGGCTACAAAGCATTAGGAAAGTGAACTTTTCTTCAGGCTCTCTAATGGAAACTCTCTATTCATTTTGAGAGAGTAGAAATTGGAAGTTGTTAAGATGCCTACTTGATTTGGAATAGTTATTAAAGAAAGAGTTGTTGCATTTTTTTTATTCACAGATCATTTTCAATTTTTGGTTTTAATCATCTTTCTACTGAAGAAATTGGTGATTTTAAACCAATGTAGGGGTTTAGTTTTCAGAAAAGGGTAAATGGCACAAGATTTTTTGGATTTTATTGGTTCTTATACTTCCTAATTTAGATATAAAGACATTGACGCTAAGTTTTTTTCTACTACAAAATCAGTGAATTCACACAATCAAAATATTCCAGTTCAATGTTAATAATATTATGGATTATAATTCTTGTTCTTCTAAATTTTGATTTAATTTTCTAGCCAAGATTTGAGTAATCTATTATATACAACAGAACATGTACGTATACAAAACATGTTAAGAGAAAGAGAAAACAGACATAAAATAAATATTTAGAGAGAGAGATAGTAGACAGAACGTACATAAATATATATGGAGTAGTTTTCCTGGAAATTGGAATTAGAGAAATAGATAAAGAGTGATTTTGAAGATTCAGAATATGAGGAGATTAAAAACCTTCAGTATGCCTATAAAATTATACTGAAAAAGGTGGATGAAACATAGGAAATATTTTTCAAAAAACAGGAAGCAACACAAACTTCACCTGTAAAACCAATCCATTTTTTTATAGATGATTCGATTGGTCACAACACCATCATAATGGAAACAAATTCAACAAAAGTTTACAAGCTGTTGTCAATTCAGGAATTTTCACTCTCATAGAAATAGAGAACCGATGATTTTGAATGGAAATACAATGAATCCTTGAAATCAATTGAAGATAGGAAAAAAATTAGAATAAGATGAAATGAGACTCTATCAACTCTAGGATTCTATCAACAGCATTCTTTAGGATGATATACTTTATGTCTGGGAAATTTCAAGACCTAAAAATGATTTTATTTGCCTCATCCTCCACTTCTGCATCTATTCCTGATGACCATGAAGTTGATGTTAGTTATTCTAGCTCTGACAACTCATCAAACAACTCGGAGTTCACTTTTCCAACCCTATCTTTAGTAGCTAGGAATGGATCTCCCTTTAATTCTAATGCTCTACAGATTCTAGTTCAGGACATGTCAGTGACTAAAATTTCAGGTTCTGAAAACTATGCAAGTATCATAGAAGGTGGATTTGATAACTTCTTCTGATGAATTACTATTCATATATAGTATGTAGTAGTGTTTATGTCCCTACGGATTAAATGTGTTAATCTAGTTAACATTACCCTCTGGCCATGTGGTGAATGATAGTAGAAGATATATTTGTACTATGTACAAGTCTGATGGAAAATACCAGTTGTCAAATTATTCATTTTTCCTTGTTCTTTTAAAAGAAAGGAGTAGTAGGGTGACTGTAAATCACCATCCATAATAATTGTGAGTTCAAACTACACTATTATACCTTTAAACTAACTTAAAATGAAATGGAGAAAAAATTATTAAAAAGTAGCACTTATGATACATAATTAGTTTGTTGTTTTGATAATGAAAACCTTACCGCTTGGCTAGATAAGGACAGTGGATCTTCAGCACCAGCAACATGGACATGGCTAAGGGAAACATAAAAAGGTATACAATCTTGTTTCATGGCCTCTAGGTAATACTCATGTGTGTTCTACAAGAAAAATTTAATTCCTGTGAATGTTTTTATTGGTCACATGTATGTTCATAGAAAGGATAGATTAAGGCAGTTGTCATCATCATGTGTTTCTTTTTTTCTTTGTTAACATGAGATTAGACCTAACCTGAATCCCACCATCCCTACCACTTGTCTAATTTCACCCCTTACCTTATTTGGTGAAACAAAGGCAGGTGTACAAAGATTACCATAGGTTATTTAAATTGTAAGAGATGCAGATAAGATGAAGATTCCACAGCAATCCCAGTTTTGGTGAACATCAAGAGGGTTCAAATATTTCTAAATCCAAAACCAATAAATCCCAAATGAATTCAGCATAAATAATGATCACATAGAACTTTTAGCACTTAAAGCCCTTTTTTATCCTCTTTCCCAATGAAGTATAGAGGTCCATCACATAAGGCATCAACCTGGATCATAGTTTCAAGGCATCAATCAACTTAGATGAGATAAATTAATTGGATACACATATGTCAAAGAAATCTAAAGATATATACAAAAAAATGAACACCATCCCTCTAAAATTTGATGGCCCCACATCTAACTCCTATATATTATTCTTTCCCCAATAAAAGTTCCTAGACTCAGACCCACTCAAGGATTTATTCAAAAAATGATAGTCCCTTTCACTTAAGAATGAGATTATGATCCCTTTGATGCCTTTGACTGTACAAGGGAACCCTTGGAATTAGTAGACCCTACTTTACTACCCTGAGGAAAGTACTTGAAATACCACTGAAGATGTACCAAGAATATAAACTGGTGGAAGGTCCTCATAGTTTCTTAAAAATATTGTTTGGTATGTATGGACCTCCCACACTGATAACACACAACTTTCTTTTTTACTTGAGGAAGCTACTGTAATAAGGATTGCATGACATTATACACTCCCACTACTATCTTGATTAAACTACTTTCACTTATTATTTTTACCTAAAGAGTAACTCTATATTCTAACCATAGTAGTTTGATAATGGCTCAAACTGATCAGCCCTACAATATCTACCATGTCAATAACAACCTTTCATCCACTTCATCAGATGTGGGAAAACAAAATAGAATAATCCTGGACCAAATTCCTAACATCAAACCCATTTCAAAATTAGGTTCTTTCATGTATTAATTTTCAAGGATATTGGGTTAAATATGTACTAGTTTGGTAAATTGATTGGGCTACTTCATGATGGATCAGTCACCCTTCTCCAAAATCACGAGCTCTATGGCGTTCTCCACTCTTAATATCTCCAGGTAAAATTTCTATTCAAACATTTTTTTAACCCAATTCAAGTAAGATATTCATGATGTTTAGCCATCACTACCAAGTCCCACTATATTATCCTCATACCTTATAATATATAAGTTTCAAATCACACGGTTGACATCATAGGGGTCTTGATAAATTAGAAGTTATGTTCAATATTTTCCATCCATTCTTCTGATTATTGAGGCCCCATATCACCCTTAAACATGGGAAATTATTTCATTCTAAACTCCTGGGAAAAATCTATCAACTAGACCTTCCCTGATTCAAACCATTTCTTAAGAGACTAAATAGTTATAATCACTAATTTTATGAGATAAGGGTCTATAGGAGGATCAGTTGGCGGAGTGTTCTCTATAGCTTCCTCCCTCTGGTTCTTAACTTTCCTTGCATGAGGCATGATCTAAATATATAAAACAAAATAATCCAATAAATACATAATTTATTTAAAATGGTTTCTAATAAAAATATGCCAGGGAATCATCCCCAAAAAACATAATAGAAATAAAGTGTCTCAAACATCCTAAAATTACTCATTACAAAAGGCAACAACACAAAATCCCAACCTCCCTACTAACTCAAGGTCTGGAAAAAATAAAATTTGGTGAGGAACTCTCCCTCACCATCACTAGAGTCCTACCATTCTTACTCCACACTACCACACTACCCCTGATAACTATATGGGCTCATATAATATTTTCCAAAAAAACAACCCTAGTCAATCTTCCATGTCACCTAAGTCATCTCGCTACATAGCTCAAAGTGTGTTCTCAATCACCTAGGGATAGAGAGTAGCACCAGGGTAATAATGATAACCCATGGGAATAATTTTAACCTCAAAGTCAATGAAAATATGCCAAGGATTCCATTCATATTTTTCAACAACAATACAGCGGGATACAAATAAGTAATTATTGTAGGTAGAAAACCATAAAATTGTATTTTCATGGAAGAAATATTATTGACTATCTTAACTAAACACATATTATAACAAAATAAAAATCAGTTTATATGGGATATAGGATTGGGGGAAGAGAAATTCATAAATATAATTTATTTGCAGTGGTAGATTATGGGAAAAAAATCAAAAATAACCACCAAGTTAACTATAATCTTGTAAAAACGAACTGTGCTGGGAACCCTAGCTTGTTATGTAAGTGAAATTCAATAGAGGGTATGAGTTAGGGGTTTTGCATGAAAAATCGCTAAAGAGAGGATTTACCTAGTGTCCGGGTTAGTGATAAATCACATGAGGAAGTGGATCTCGAGGGTAAGGCTGGGTTCGGGTAAGAAATCAGGGAGGTGGGGTGGCCACGTCGGAGGAGGACGATCTCATGGTGGTGGGGTAGCTACATCAGAGGAGGATGGCCAAAGATGGTGTGGCTGAGTTAGTGCAGCAGTGAGAAGTGAGGAGCTGCATCAGAGGAGGAGGGTCATATTGAGGTAGGGGCATCATATTCATGTCGACAGGGATGTGGGGAGTTCGTGTCCACAAGGAGGTGGGCATTGGAGCAGCGTCAGAAGGGCGGCATCAGAACCGCATCGGAGCCGCGTCGGCGGGGAGGTGTGCTGACTGCGTCGGAGCCAAAGGGGGAGGAGGAATCGTGAGGGGAGGATGGGGAGTAGGGGAGTATGAATGGAGAGGGAGGAGGAATGGTAGTGGAGTAATCTCTGAGGGATGGAGAAGGGTTTTCGGGTGCGAAAGGAAAGTCGAGATCGAAATAAAAAATTTGACGAGCTATTGCCACGCCCACCTGACAACCCATTGCCATATTTCACCTTATTGCCACGGATCATTTAAACCGTGGCTGTAGATCCGTGTCTATAAGTTATTTTTCTAGTATTGAAGCATGCAAGATGAAACTAAAATAAACTAGGCTTATGCGTAAATATTATCTAAGACATTGTTATTAACTTAAGTAAGTTCCACTTAATATTAACAATCATGTGATAAAGACAATAGGTAATTTATGCATAAAATATAAAATCCATCAATAATATATTAATTCAGACTAAATCTCTTGTTACTTGATTAAGATTAATACTTAATAGAACTATATGTTTGAAAAACCCATGTGGGGACACTTAATTTTATAAAGGAGGTTCTTATGAATGTTTTTGGGTTGACTTAACCATTTTACATTAAGAGGAGTATCCATTTCTAGACCTGATTTAAAAATGGAGGGAAGTGTTGAGAAAATCTAAGTCAGGATTTCTGGATTAGGGGATCCACTCAACAAATCACGGAGCTGCAAGCTTACAATTGGAAAAGACTTGCTTACCTAAATACCTTTAAATATATTTACCAACCCTCATTGGGGTTATGCAAAGGGGAATATGGATCCTTTCCACTAGAATGTCCTAGAAAATAGACATTTTGAGTTCAATGGTGAGGGATATTAGGACTTGGTAAAATAGTATGAGATTTAATGAAATTAAATTATTATTTCTCACAAAATTATAATCAAGAAAATTACTAATAATCTACTATTTCAATTGTAGAATAAAAAATGAAAATCTCATCATCCACACTATTCATGTGATCAATAAAGGATAAAGATAGAATCCTCACTAGCAGTAACTTCTAGGAATTGTTTAGATGCCTTAGAGTTATTCAATGCCATGAATGGAAATCTTAAGTGATGGAGTCCTCATTACCTGATCCACCTACCCAGGAGGAAAGTGATGAAGCATTCCTATTCTATGACAAACATATGAATGATGCGGTTGATGTTTAATATATGATGATTTCATCAATATCTAGTGAACTCATGAAGTCTCACAAAAACATGGATGCATATATCATGCTTGAGTATCTTCGTGGTCTTTACCAAGAGAGAGATAGACTGAAACAGTTTGATATTTTCAAGGCACTATTTCAGAGTAATCTTAGAGAGGGTGCCCTTGCTGGGTGTCATGTTGTCAAGATCATTGGATACATTGAGCACCTATATGTTTTAGGGTTTAAACTCCCTGATGAAATGGGCATCGATCTCATTCTCTCATCACTCCCTCAGAGATTCTCTAGTTTTTTTGTAAATTGTAATATGAACAACATTTAGAAGTATCTACCTGATCTTCGTATCTTCCTTCACCTAGTTGATAAAGACATGAAGCGTGAAAAGCCTTCTATTATTATGGTGAATAAAAGGAAAGGGAAGGCAAAGAGTCTTAATCCCAAAGCTTCTTCATGCCCTTCCAAAAAAAGAAATATCGAAGGGGGTAGGGGAACAAGAATTTGTATGTTTTTCATGTGGCGAGAAGGACCACTGAAATAAAAACTGTACCCAGCTAAAAAAGAATGGGGAAGCTTCAGGAGTTTTTTTATCAAGTGCAATTTATCTATTTCTCAAAATTGGGTATTGGATATAGATTTTGGTGCTCACATATGTATTTAAATACAGTAACCAAGTAGATTCAGGAAAATTGACCAAGGGAAGGTAGATCTATGAGCAGCCAATGGAGCTATAATTTCTTTTGTATCCTTCAGGGACTACCTCGTCGCATTGCCAACTCGGATGATCTTGGTTTTAAAGGGTTGTTATTATGTGATTTTTGTGACCAAAAACATTATTTCTACATCCATACTATATACAGATGTATTTATTTTCAGGTTTGGAAATGAATGTTGGTTCTATTATAAAGATATCATTTGTTATGGTAAGACACATTTACATAACGATCTTTACATGTTGGATTACACGAACCAAGTAATAGAAATCGATAACAAAATTACTTCACATGACTCATACCACACCCAAATGTGGCATCACTGACTAGGTTATGTAAATGAGAAATACTCGACAAAATTACATCAAGATGGATATTTAGATTAGTTGTAACTAAAACCATTTGGGGTATGTCACTCATGTTTACCAGGAAAAATGACCAAATCTCTATTTAGTGGGAAAGTTAAAAGGGATAAAGAGATTATTGAATTAATTCATACCGATGTGTGTAGACCATTTACAGTTGAAGCAAGGGGTGGGTACTAATACTTAATAACTTTTACTGATGATTTTAGTTGATATGGATATATTTACTTAATGAGGTATAATTCAGATTCTTTTGATAAACTCAAAGAATACAAGAATAAAGTTGAGAACCAGCTTGGTAAGAAGTGGTTTAATGGATGTGGTGATTTGGTGTAATGGTTACCGGTAACCCCTTAAACCGGATTTTGAAAATGAAGAAAAAATGATTGGCAGGTAAGAAGATTAAGGAACTCCACTCAGACTGAGGTGGAGAATATATTAATCAAGACTTCATTGATTACTTATTGGAGTTTGGGATCTTATCCCAACTCAATCCTCCTTACATTCCATAGTGGAATGGTGTAAGAGAAAGGATGAATGAGACCTTTTTGGATGTGGTGAGATCAATGATGAGTCGTGAAAGTCTTCCATTATCATTTTGGGGATATGCATTTCAAACAGAGGCATACATATTTAACCAAGTACCAACTAAATTGATAAATGGTATTTCATATGAGTTTTTGAGTGGAAGAAAATCCATGTTATCGAATTTACATGTGTGGGGGACCGAAGTGTTTGTTAAGTCCTTTTCAGGTAACAAACATGTACCCCAAGACACAATGTATACCTTTATAGGATACCCTAAGGAAAAAACAAGATATTACCTATATAACCCCTCAGTAAAAATGTTATAGTGGCCAGACATTTCATATTCCTTGATAGGGAGCACATCTATAAAATAGATAGTGAGAGAGAGATAGTCTTCGATGAAGTCGAGGCTCAAGGAACACAAAAGTTGGTACAAGAGCAGATTCCACAAAGCCCCATGGAAGAAGAATCTATTACAGAGACACAAGAATTACTTAGGAGTACAAGAGAAGTTATAGAATCATAACGGTATGGTTTTATAGTTATTGAGGATGGTGACTCATCATTAGTTGATTAAAATGATCCTCTAACCTAAAAGAAAGCATTAAGTATCATAGATATTTCCAAGTGGCAAGAAGCCACAAATTATGAAATGGATTCCATGTACCAAAACCAAGTCTGGATTTTGGTAGATCACCCAGTAGATGTAAATCCTGTTGGTTGCAAATGGGTATTCAAGAAGAAAATGGAAATGGAAGGACAAGTTAGTACCTATATGGAACAACTAGTTACAAAAGGGTTTAAACAACATCAAGGTATTGAATACGAAGAATCCTTTTCATCATTTTCAATGCTAAAATCCATCAGAATTCTACTAGCCATTGTCTCTTACCATTACTATGAGATTTGGAAAATGGATGTCAAAACAACCTTCTTTAACCGGAACCTTTTGGAAGATGTCTACATGACACAACTTGAATGGTTTGTGACTCCAAAGGATTCCAATAAGATATTCAAGTTTCAAAAATATATTTATGGATTAAATCAAGCATCCAGGTCATGGAACATTCATTTTGATGAAGCCATAACAGAATTTGGTTTTTAATGAATGAATTTGATCCGTGTGTCTACAAATGGTTTAGTGGGTATGCAGTAGTTTTCTTAATAGTATATATTGATGACATATTACATATTGGAAACAAAATACCAGTCATACATCATGTTAAGACATGGTTGAATAAATGATTCTCCATGAATGACTTTGGCGAGGTAGCATATATTCTTGGGATTAAGATCCATCATGATAGATCCAAGAGGTTTCTTGTCCTAAGTCAAAGTACATACACTGACAAGATACTGAAGAGATTCAGTATAGAAAAATACAATATGGGATTTTTTTCCAGCATCACATGACATTCAACTTTCTACGAAAATGTTCCCTCAGATGCATGAGGAATAAAATTGAATGGGAAATATTCCACACGCATTAGTGATTGGGTCAGTCATGTATGATATGATATATACAAGGCTAGATATCACCTATGAATTGAGTGTGGTAGGAAGATATCAAACTGATCTAGGAGACCACCATTCGATGGAAATCAAGACTATTCTTAAGTTTCTTAGGCATACTAAGGATATGTTCCTTGTTTCTAGAAGAGATAAGTAACTAGTCATAAGAGGATATGAAAATGATAGTTTCCATACTGATAAAATGACATGGAGTTACAAACGGGATATATCATCACTTTGAATGGAGGTTTTGTGAGCTAGAAGAGCTCAAAGTAGGGTGTGGTCATAGATTCTATAGCAGAGTTTGAGTATATCCCAGCTTCTGAGGCAGCTAAAGAATAAGTTTGTATGCACAGCTTCATCCAAGAGCTGGATGTGGTACCTAGTAGTAAAGATCTCACCACACTCTATTCTGATAATACTGCATTGGTGGATCTCGCAAAAGACCCAAGGTCACATCAGTGAAAAAATCTCATTCTTCAGAAGTACGATCTCTTGAGAGATTTTTCCCAGAGAGGTGAAGTTGCAGTGAGCAGTATTTCTATAGAAGAAAACATGGTGCACCCCTTGACTAAAGACTTAACTCAGTAGAAACATGATCATCATGTGAGGTCTAGCGGACTGAAATTCATAGGAATTCAGATCTAGTCCATGTGGGATTTTGTTAGAGTTGGTGTCCTAGAACCAACTATTTGTACTTGGATTACATGAATATTTAATGTTTTAAATATTAAACATATTATTACATATTGTTCATTATTCTGCATGACTATGATGTAATAATGTCCTAGAGTATTTGTCACATTGATAAGGTCATAATAGTTCCATGCTATGATGAGAACCTTATAGTGGTATGACAATATTCTTAATATAGTTCTGTGGTTGGATGACATACTATGATGAGACACATAGTATACAGACTGTCAGATGTGAGTACTCATAAGAAGATGATACTTCTTCTCATGAAGTTTTCACTTGGTAATCTCCAAGACGGGAGATTATGAGAACAGACCCACCAGTAGGAATTCTGCGTGTTTTGGTGTCATTGGATATTCCTATCTATGAGCGTGTGTAATGGTCCTTAGACTTTAAGATTATCATTGATACATGTCATGACTCGCACACTTAGATTTTTGAACGAAAACTATCATGCCATATGTTGACAGGAAGTAGGGTACATTGGGTGCATCACAAATGACATGTTATTAATGGATAATTTGAGGAAGGATTTGTCCCTTCCATATTTATGGAATTTGATATCTTGTACTTTTCATTGAAATAGAATCTTCACCCTAAATTCTATGTCTATTATGTAACGATAAGTTTATTTCAGGTAGTCAAAGAATGATGTATTAAGCATATAGGTTGATGACACCATCATACAACCTACTTGATGAGATATTGTGACAAAGGGATTATATTACACAGTGAGCGTTCGTATGTGGATGTCATCATTGAAACTTTAAGTTCTTTATCTTGGGTTCCTTAACCCATTTTTAGACAATAATCTTGGACTTTAGGCAAGCCTGCCTAATTCCAATGAGAAATAATTCCAGAATGTCACACACTAAGTGTTTCTAGTGGTCTTGATTAAATTCTTTTTGAATTTAATTAATGGAATAAATATTATTCTTAATATTGAGGAATAATTTTATTCAAGTTAAAATGATCATATAAATTAAATAAATATTTATTTATTGGATTGTGAATAAAATTTATTTATTTATTTTATTGAACATTTAATAAATATTTATTTACTAGTTTGTGAATAAAATATTTATTTAAGTGTTCAATAAATGCAAGAAGAGTTCGAATAGACCGAGACTGTGTCTGGTAGTGAAATAATTATTTACAAGATAGTAAATATTATTTATCCATTTTGCCCAAGATTGACACACCACAAAATAATAATACTGTTATTATTATTAGGTGGCATGAGATTTCATTAATGGTTCCATGTTTTGCAAGTTGGCACAACACAAAATAATAATACTGTTATTTTTATGTGTCACGGAATTTCATTAATTGTTATAATTGTATTCAATGACTATTATACAGTTAAAATTTGTGACTGAAATCTCAAATATATCAATAGATAGATAAATCTATTGTGTAGGGTACATGAAAATCCAATTCTAAGTTAGGATTAGATAATTTTGTTAAGTGCAATGAATTATCAATAATTTATTATAGACCTTGCACGGTTAGTTGGGCCACCTCACATGGTTTAAGAAAGTCATGAGCATATATAAAATAGGCCGCATGGTTTGGGTGTATAGTTAGCACTAACCATGCTCCCCTGGCCGTTTCTCCTGAAACTGGATTTTCAAAGCCTGAAGCTATTGATACTTAACTTGGCACTCGAGGCACCTCTCAAGGCCGAAACCTCATCCAAAAACACTACTTTAAGGTATTGAAACTCTTTAATATCCATTTTGAAGCTCAATTTGTGAGTTATCTCATCCACCAAGTGAAAAACTCAAATTCCTTTAGAGTTTCAAACCCGTTCAAAACACGAGATCTTACAAAAAAAAGATTGTAACACATCCCAATGTGACATGTGGATCAACATCCCACCGTGCCACCATCATAACTCAAACTCGAATAGCATGAGATTCCACTACCTCCAAGCATTGACTTTCCCTTTCTTGCATCAAATGTAACAACATCTACACACACTCATTGGATGTATGAAGAGTGTGAGATCAAAATCCCAGTAGGATCCCACCAAGTATTATGTAAACATACTTAATTAAATAAATCAATTATGCTCAGTTCAAGGAAATAAAATAGTAGATAATAAGATTTTCATGATCTTTCATAAAATAGGAAGAATAACCACATCACAATAGTTTTAAAAGAAATGCAGGAGAATAGATTTTCAAGGTTACAAAACAAAACATGGTAGTCAACCATTCCATAACAATTTGAAAAGAAGATACATACAAACCCTTTAAAAACATGAATCAATCATCGATGCTGAAAATAAAACGATTTAGCACCCTGGTAAGGAGTCCTAAGATATATCAAGTGAAGTTACGCTAGTATCCTCACACCTCAAATGACAAAGGAAAAATAATCAGGCACAAACACATCCTTGAAATTCTAGCCTTGGGATTGATGATCACCAACACGTGTCTTCATGCCTTACCAATATTTTTGTTAGAGTGGTACCATATAACTAATGCTAGGGAGGATAATCAAACCTAGTTGTGCTTGTCCAAGATTACCCACCTAATACCCAGGTTCCCATAGGTTGTCCTACTCTCTAGAAGGCTCCGTTTTCACAATCAAAATCATGTCAGAGGGGTGTTTTATCAATCAAAATGAAAATTTATCAAAATAATTCAAATAACCCCAAACCTAGACATAAATATGCATGAAAAACATTTTCACCATCAATTAATTTTCCACTTCCAAAATTGATTTTAATACTTCAAAATCTTTTCTTTAAATAATTTAGAACTACTTTTAAAAACAAGAAAGCAAGATTCATATGACAAAACCTTTTTATGAAATCACATATCTCAAACACATAAACCAGATAGAACCCACTAGCCGATGGAAGAGGGGGATCTTAAGAAACAAGAGAAATCTCTAAACCACAAATCCTCATCAATACATCTGGATCCAACAAACCATAGGTTTTCATAACCTATGAGTTAAGTGAAAATCCAAGAAAGGGAGGAGGAAAGATCAATGAAAGATGAAGAAAACAACTTACTATGATGATCCTCAGAGATCTAGGGTGAAATCCTGTTAAAATCACACCACAAGTGAATGGGAGGAGGGGCCTGGACGAGAGAGACACTGTCAGGTTCGAGACATACAAAGAGGAGTGATTAGGTTAAATCGGAATAAAGGCCAACGGGGGAACCAAAACTTTTAAAAACTAGTCTCATGAGTTCAGTCTTTGAAACATGACTCACATTGTGAATCTTTTCAGCTCGATCAGTTCACATCCAGAACAGGTGTATCATGTCATAAACCATAGTTATGTAAACTTGGACTCACTATCACAACCATTCACAACGTGAACAACATCTTTATGTCGTGAATTGTTGTTTCTATAGTGGTTCGGCTTATTCAAAGAGATTAAACAGCAAAAAGGCAGATAAGATCAACAATAGATATAAAAGAATCCAAACAAGAATTTTGTACCTAAAATCAATATCACAATGTAACATAAGGTATTGGAAAGCCATAGGAACACAAAATTGATTGAGAACGACATGATTGTGAATAAACACAACATTTGTGTATTGTAAATGACAATCAAAACACTCATGCATAACATAAATGAAAGATATATATAAAGAGATCCCCCACGGCCAAGCTTGGTGGAAAATCGACTTCTTTGGTGTCGGGGAGGTCTCGGGTTCGAGTCTTCCCGACTTTCTACATGTATATGTTCGCGTGTTTTGTTGTAGCTTTGTAGTACCTATAGTTAAAAATGAAGTTGGAAGGTTTTTTTTCATTATCATAACATATAATATTTATTGTGTACAAACATATATAATTAATAATGTCAATTTATTTAAATTTGTAACTTTCAATAAATAATGGTAGTTGGTCTGTGCGTTAATATTTTAATGGAAATCCTTCAGAAAAACCAGACTTTATTTTTTGTGTGTCTATATATATATTAGGGAGGACGGTACGATGCAATCCGTGCTATAAAGGTGGTCCCATAGTCTTCCGGTCGGATCTGAAATCCCGTCATTTTTGACCTCATGGACTGGGAAACATTAATGGGAAATGGATTGCACTCCCTTGGGGGACCAATATCGCTATCTCCTTGCACTCCTTCATCACCGACGCCACCCATCACTCTGACGGAACCATCAACCGTCGCCTCGGCTAATTCATCGACGTCAAAGCGCCCCCTAATCTGCACCCCGTGAACAGCATCAAGACATCCGATGTCACCGTCGATGCCTCTCGCAACCTCTGGTTCCACCTCTTTGTCCCAGACACCTGCAGCGGTGGATTCCACGTCATCGTCTTCTTCCATGGCGGCGGCTTCACATTCCTGGGCCCCGATTCGAAGGCATACGATGCTCTATGCCACTTCTTCGCCCGCGAGCTCTCAGATGTGGTGGTGTCCGTCAATTATCGTCCGTCATCGGAGCACAAGTTCCCATCCCACTACGAAGACGGGTTCGATGTGCTGAGGTTCCTCAGTGGCGGGGGCGGGGGGCTGCCTAAGGGCGCAGACATGGGGCGGTGCTTCCGGGCTGGGGAGAGCCCGGGCGCGAACATATGCCACCATGTGGCGCTGCGGGTGGCTGGGCGGGTGTGGGTGGCGGGGGTGGTATCCATCCATCCCTTCTTTGGTGGGGAGGAGCGGACGACGACATAGGTGGAGCAGCGGGGGGGTGCCGCTGGTGTCGATCGAGGTAACGAACTAGCTGTGGCGGGCGTTGTTGTCGGCGGGGTGCGACAGAGACCACGTGGCGATGAACATGAGTGGCCCCAATGCGGCCGACATCGCGGCGGTGGCGTACCTGGTGATGCTGGTGGTGGTGGGGGGATCCACTTTAGGAGAGGCAGTGGCGGTACTACAAGTGGTTGAGGTGGTGGGGGAAGGCGGAAGAGCTAGCGGAGTACCCGAATGCGGTCCACGACCTTCTACGTGTTCCCCAAATTTCCCAAGTCGTCGTTGTTGGTGACGGAAGTCCAGAATTTCATTCGCCGTCAACAAACGCCATTATCCTCTCCTAAAGCCAGTACCCCCATGGGGGGGACTCTTCGATGAACATTCCATTATGAAATGTTGAATAAGGCTGATAATGATTGTGGAGGTGATTTGGGAGTTTCCATATTTGGAATAATAATATGTTGGAAGAATGCGAACAGGGTACCCAAAACTGGAAGTACACAAGTTCTCCAGTGTTAGTTTTTACTTTTCATATACTTGTAGGTCCTTAACTAGAATAAAGTAGGTCACTTGACACTACGACCCCTACCCCACAACCCAGTCCTTTGTTCACAGAGTCTATTAAATATGGGGAGGATTTTGTTCACTGGCCACAAAACCGCGGCGGTGGCAGCATCAATGAGAATGGCGAGCTCAACGGTGGGGCTCATACCTATTAAATTATTTTTCACTTACCTTGTCACCACCCTCTAACCTAACTGTGGCCCTACTGAATGACCTCCTCCCTCCCACTATTGAATTTTCTACATATTCTAACTTACTTTTCATTCCCTATATCACTCCTATGCGCTAAAAAATTACATGGAATGAATGACTAGATTCCTTGCTTTAGGACTCATGTTTCTTGTGATCATGCTGCTTCAATAATTTTTCATCCAAATTTATTTTGTTGTTATATGTTTTTGTTCATGATTTAAAACACAATAGATGGTGGATTTTCTTTTATTTTGGTCACCTCTAAAATTTTATTAAACATAATCTATGATAACAACCTATAATTCTCTATAACATAATGTTACATAGAGAAACTACATTAGATGATCCACCAGCTAGGTGGTGCCCCTCCATAGGGTAGTTGGTTGGAATTACATAGTGATGTTGGTTCTAGACATTCTACATCGAGTAGCCAGTGCTACCTGCACATCACCAACTTCATCTAAGTCCAACTCCACTTCATTCCAAGCCCTTCTATAGATCTTCTAAGCTTCTTCCAAGGAATTTAATCATGGATATAGATATGTAAAATCCTTTTATCAGAGCTTCAACAATACATTAAGATTCCATGTAATTCCATCACTATGTATTTAATAAGAACATTGAAACCCACTCAAATGGAAATGTTAGAAACATAGATGACTTTTATGATCATGAAAATACTGTGAAAGTGGCATACAACAATATTTTACTTTTTAATGATCACAAACACTTAACTTAAAAAGATAAATTAAGCGTAAATCAAGAATAAAAGAGATAACATATAATTTCAAGACTTTAATAAGAAATACATTAATAAGAATTAAGAAATTCTTCCCTATTGAAAAAAAATTATATGGGGACATTTATCACCCTTATTTTTTAGAAAGTTTCCCACATTTTGTGATTATTAAAAATCTAAGAGCATGGAAAAGAGAAAAACATGAATAGAAAAGAGAAATCCTAAGAAATATTTGGAATAAAAATTCATGGGAGATTTGAAAAAACAAACAGAATTATTAAGAGTGAAAAATATTTTGAAAAGAATAAGAAGTTTTGAAAAAAAAAATTAATTTATAAACTCCCCAAATAATATAATTATTATAGAGAGAGGGGAAAGTAAAAGATAAAAGAAAAGAAGAGAAAAAGTTAACGATGAGAATTTAAAAACACTTCTTAACTTCCGAACTCCCAAAATAATATAAGCATTAGAGAGAGAGATTGGAATGTCAAAGAGAAAGGAGAAAAGAAGCATCAAAGGAAATATAAAATTGAAATAAAGAAAAGGATAATAGAAAAGAGTATAGGTAAAGAAGAAAATGAAAATAAAATAAAACTTTATATACCTTTTCCACAACATCACTTTTTCCTCAAGAAATGAGTTTACCTCTGTTATTGACTTCTTCAATGAAATATATTGAGTTAGTAATGTCCTTTGAAAAGAGAAAATGTACTTCAAAAATATTATTCGGTTTCAACTTTTTCAAGTTTAACCCAAGAAGAGAGTTATAGAGACAAGTATATATTCTAAAAAAATTTCTCATCATTAATATTCATTAAGAGATATAAAAAAACATTTTTGTTTTAAAATAAGTATATACATAAATATTTTTATGAGTTTTGAAAGTGAATTTTGAAAGAGATTTGAAAAATCAAGGGAACTAAAGGATGTTTTTATTTAAAATGATATAAGTATTATAAAATGTACTTCATTCAATAAAATGCGATTTTGAAATTTAAAAAAATTAGAGATTTGTTTTTGAAAATAATTGATTTTGAAAAAGATCTCTCTCAAGGACAACTTTAGAATTAAAAAAAATATAAGGTTCCCCCAAAATTAATAGCACATGTGAGATAAAGGGATCATAATAATGATACAAAATAATAATAATAGAAGAAATTCAATTTATGAAAATATTTTTGAAATAATATTTTTAAAATATAACTTCAGATAGTCATATATAAAATGAAAAATGTCACAAGTTTACCATTCCTAATTCACCATTAATGAATTCAAAACGATAAAAGAGTAGGGGTTTTGTAAAAATATCATCGAGTTGATATTCTTTTGGGAAAAAAACCAATAAGATATCACCTTTTTGGAATTGATCTCTTAAGAAATGGTGTCGAAGATCAATATGTTTTCTGTGAGTGTACTAGATAGGATTTTTAGAGTTATTGATTGTATTGGTATTATCACACTTTATAGGGATATGGAAAAATGTAAGCCCAAAATCCATGAGAGAGTGTTTCATCTATATAATTTGGGTTCAATAAGTCCTAATGGTTATATTTCACTTCAGTGGTAGAAAGAGTAACTGAATTATGCTTCTTAGTACACATTGAGATGAGAGATTTTCCTAGAAGATGGAAAGCTCCACTAGTACTTTTTCTATCTAGTTGGCATCCTCGAAACTCAGTGTCAAAAAAGGAAGTTAATTCAAAAGAGGTTTATTTTGGATAAAATAAACCTAGATTTTTTGTTCTTTTTAAATAATAAAAAATACATTTGAAAATTTTGAAATGAGATTCCTCTAAATTTCATTGAAAATGAGCACCAAGGAAAACATTGACCATTATATCAGGATAGGTCACGGTATGATAAAGTAGAATACCAATCATACTTCTATAGTGTTTTTTGTTGAGTGTTTTATTGTCTTCATCCCACATTAACTTACAACATGTACTCATGGGCAAGCTAATATCCTTAGCATGATCCATTTTGAATCGTTTTCATATTTCATTGGTGTATTTACCTTGGTTTAAAAAGATATCATCATTTATTTGAGAAATTTGATAACCTAGAAAGAAATTTAGTTTACCCATAAAGCTCATCTCAAATTCCATTTTCATTAAATCAAAAAAAAAATAAAAAGAGTTTTTCATTGGTAGAGTCAAAAATCACAACATCAGTGTAAATTTGAATTGAAAAAAGAACATTTAAGATGTGATTTAAAAAGTGAGTTTAATTAGATTTTCCCATTTTAAAACCAGTTGAAAATAAAATAATTTGAAATACATTCATACCAAGCCCAAGGGGTTTGTTTTAAACCATAATGATTCCCATGTCCATATCTTCCACCTTTTTCTGAATTTCCACATCATCACTTTGAGAATTCTTTATTCCCTCTAAAAGGTATGGTTGAGAAATAAATTGAGAAAGTATTGATGATGTTCCTTCCATAATAATTCCCATTTACATACTTTTCAATCCTAATAAGATTGAATCCTTTTCAATTCTCATCATTGATAAAGTTACATGACCTTTCTACTTAGAGCATCTGCTACTTAATTTTCTTTACCAGGATGGTGGTGGATTGAGAAGTCATAATCATTGATGATCTTTATCCATCTTTGTTGGTGAGTATGAAGTTACTTCTATGTGAATATATATTTGAGGCTCTTATGATCAATATATATTTCACACTTTTCCTTATATAGATAATGCCACCATATTTTTAATGCAAAGATAATAGCTGCCAACTCTAGATCATGTGTGAGATATTTTTTTTCATGAACTTTAAACTTTATTAAGGTGTATGCTATCTCTTTATCAATTTTCATGAGGATACAACCTAATCCCTTTTTTGAATCATCACTGTATACCACAAAGAGTTCCCCAATTATTGGCAATGTGAGTAATGGTGTAGTGATAAGCCTCTTTTTCAACTCTTTGAAGCAATATTCGCATTAACTGGTCCCAAAAAACTTTACTCCCTTATGATTCATCTTGTTTAGTGGGTTTGACTATAACACCATGAGTTTTTATGGACTTTTTCTCTCAAATAAATTAAATTTTCATTTATGTCTTGAAATGCACTAAGTCAAACATCCCTTTCACATGACATTGACTAGTCGTATGTTACATGGAACATCAACTTAGAATATGTTACATGAAACAATGACTTGGCGTATGTTACATGCAACACTGGCTTGGCATACGTGACACACAACATTATGTTTCTATGAAACATCATTTTATTCTTATAATTATTTAAACAATATAATTATAATCTAGCTGTTAAACTTTGTAATATGAATAGTAATAACTACTTTTCAAATATTTTTTATAATGGTTTTATATAAATAAAACATATTGATAACAGAAGATATAGTTTTTGGTAAAGTCCTTATATCTTTAAAAATACTATTTTCTCAAATGAACTTCTTTTATTTCCATTCTAAGAAAAATAATAAAATTAATTTTAGAAACATATAGAAATTTAATTTGGTAAAATAAACCTAATTTTTGAATTTATAATGTCAAAATTATATTAGGGTGATTTTTTGTGATTTTTCTGAGAAACTTCATTTTTGGTTGAATAGTGAAAAATACCGGATTTTAATTAAAAATTATCTTTTCATCTAAATTATTTATAAGGTTAAATTATATTTTAATTTGGTTTAAAAGTTTAATTAGATTATATTTTTATCATTTAATCCAATTTAGGTCATTGTAATAAATTTCACTTTTAAATTGAATATAAAAACATAGAAAACTTTTGAACACTTTTACTTTAAAACCCCGTATTGTCGACCTGACTATGAGATTAAATTTAAATTAATTTCTGCCACTTATGTGATTGGAATTTGGAAAAATGGATTCCATATTTATAATCAGAATAATTTAAATTCCTAATTAGGTCAACTTAGTTTTTGACCAAAATGATTAGTGAATGAAATAAAAATTAATTACATCGATTAAGGTAAAATTAATCTTAATTGTGGACTAAACCATAAATTTAAGACCCAAAAATAACTAAAAACTTGTGCAAGATCCATTTTATAGACATATTTCAACCCTATACTCCCTTATCTCTAATTTGGTCCATCATTAGATACATTTGACATGTGAAAAACGTGTATATAGAATTCCTTTGTCAAAATATTACAAGAGTGCCACTCCACCTCCAGTATAAAAGGCCTCCTCTCTTCTACTTCTTTACACCTATCAAACAATGTAGGTTCTACCAAGATTTATGCTATGATCCATTTTTATGATCTTTTATATGCAGGGTATGATCTTCTATTTTAATGATCATGTTCTTATACCCTTATGCTCGTGATTATGCTTACGTATCTCCCTTATTTACCCTTACTAAGCATATGAGATCATCCCTTTTTATGTTTCTTTCCCCCAGGTTATGAAGATATTTATTATGTTTCATGTTTCTATGAGGTGTTCTAGTCAAGAAGAACCTAGTGGGAGATGATTTAGCTCATTTATGTACCGGTGTTTATGTTTCCATGTTTCCAAAGGCGCTAAAGTAGTACAGTATTTGGGCATCTATTTGTATAATGTTTTAAGTATTCCACAAAAATTATGCAATGTTAATGTATGAAAAGAGAGGATCACTATAGTTAGTATTAGATCAAATGTTTAGTTAACCTTTGGAAGCTAGGATGAGAAAACCATAGTGATAAACCCAAAGACATGTCTAAGGATATTTCTAAGGATAAGTAAAAGCATAAGAAAATGACTTGGAATTTTGGTAAAGGATAAAGTGCTTGGTTTCATAGAAATACGTACTTTCATGGATACTACAATTGGATGTGGCTCTGATACATATTACCTAGGAATAAAAACTCTGACAAGATGTTCTAGGCTTGACTCTGGGTAATTTGGTACACGATAATGGGCCTTACTGCACACTGGGTTTCACACTACCGGGGAATATTATTTGGTAATTAAAAAACTCTTTATGAACAACTATAAAGGATTTAGATATAAGTTGTCTATGAATAGCCTAGGATAAACCTAATGTGTCATAGATTAAGGAATTTATCATAACTTATAAATCCTATAAGTAACTTTTCATGATTATATGATTTCTCAGTATGATAATTGTTTCTTACTCTATGATTTTTAGTTTTAGTCAATGGATGGAACCCGAAGGAATTACATTAATGTTGATTATGAAAGACAATGCAATGATCGTCCTCCTAAGAAACCAAATTCCATAGGATCATGGATGAAAAATCTCATTACCACACTCACCCAAATTTCCCAAGCTATGAATCATGGTGGACCCCCAAATTAGCAAGGGAGGGAACAACATTATGTTGAATCTTTCCTGAGGAAACATCTACCTTCTATCAAAGAGTCTTCTAATCCACTTGTTTCTAAAAAATGGATCACTACTACAGAAAAGATATTATCCACACTCCAGTGTTCAAATAATGAGAAATACATTCTGGTTATTTATCATTTAGAAGATGAAGCATACCAGTGGTGGACTCTAATTAATAATATAAGAAATCAAGATGAAATTGAATCCATGGAATGGGACAATTTTGAGAACATATTTTTCAATAAGTACTTTCCTCGGATTTTTCGTACCAAGATGGATAAAGAGTTCCCTAAGTTGAAGAAAAGGGATGATAAATCTATCAGTACCTATGAGACTTATTTCACAAGACATGCGAGGTACGCTTTAATAATTATCATCTAACCCAAAAGTAAAGTTGATATGTTATTCAGTGGATCAAATCCAAGTATTAGAAGGTCATTGTCCATAATAGACTTTAGTAGCTATGAAGAAATTGTGTGTTCTGCAATTAATGTTGAAATATAGTTTGGAGTCACGTATCAACCTCATGGTTTTGATAAGAAAAGGAAGATGAAGTTCAATGTAAAATCTAAACCCCACGGAGAAAAGAAGATGATTTTTAATTTATGCTCCAAATGTGGAAATAAGTATGGATAAATTTTTATTAAGGGGTCTAGTAAATGTTTTAAGTGTGGAAAGGAAGGTCGTCAGAAAATTGATTGTCAAAATGATGGGAATAAGTTAGATCAAAATGTTAATGGATAAAAGGCCACACATAATGAACATCCCATGATTCAGTGCTATAATTGTAAGGAGAATATGAATTATGTTAACCACTTCCCAAACCCTAGGGATGGTGATGATGATCTACATCAAAAACATATGAAGCCAAGGGACAAGGGGAAATCTCATGCAATCACTATTTCTGATGAGAGGTGAGATAATGACATAATGAAATGTACACTTACCATCTTCTCTAGAACTGCTAATGTCATATTTTATTATGAATCTACCCACTATTTCATATCTAATGAATTTTCTATGGGTGTTAAGATTCCACCAAAACAATTATGTGTGGAATTAGCAGTAAAAAACCCTAATGGTACGATGATTGCATCCCAAGTCTATGATTTATCTTCAGTTGATGTTTGTGGGAATGTAATTCTTGAAAATCTTATCATTCTACGTTTGGTTGAATTTGATGTAATCTTAGGAATGGATTGTATTTATATGCATAAATATCACATCAATTGTCAAGGAAGTGAAGTTACGTTTGATATTTCAAACCCTACTATGATCATCCATCACTGTGATGATAAGAATGAAATTCCTATGGAGATTACATCCAATGTATGGAACTTAATTCCCATTAAAAAGGGTTGTTTATCTCAAATGGTTGGGGAGAAAATTGACATTGATGATATTACTATTGTTCGAGAATTTATAGATTTATTTCTGGAAGATTTTCCTATTCTACCACCAAAATATTAAGTTGAGTTATCAATAGAACTTATACCTGGTTCCACACCATTATCAAAGTCTCCTTATATAATAGCCCCAATTGAGGGGTAGGAATTAAAGATGCAACTCCAAGGAAACCTTGATAAGGGATTCATTTGGCCAAGTGTGTCGCCTTAGGGTGCACCCACTTGTAAAGACCCGTAATTTCCATGTAATTTTTTTAAAATAAATGGGAATTTTATGAGTCCATGAAAATTGACGGCACATAATTCCAAGTCCCGGAGTGGCCAGAATGAATTTTTGAACTTTATTTTGGGTACGTTCATTAAAATTGCGAGCACATTTTTCTAAATTTTGAACTGGTGCTCGGAATTGAAATCTGAGGGCACCGTTGAACTCGCAGCACCGTTATTCGCTTAAGGAGACCTTCACCTTGACCGCAGTAGGTCGAGGGTTGAAGTTAGATTTTCACATATTTGAGAAAGAATAAAATAAAAATCAAATTGTTTATCTTTTATTTTTATTTTTATTCCATGGGATTGTTGAGAAGTGGGGACCACCAGACCTTAACCTCCCATGAGAGGTTATGATGGTGGGGACCACCCGAAGTAACCTCCCATGAGAGGTTATGGTGATGGGGACCACCCAAGCATAAACCCCCTATTATTGTATTCCTAGAGTCGAGGACCACCTGATCCCATCTTAATGGAGGAGAAACCTCTCAACTCCCTCATTAATGTAGAGGATCCTCTTGAGCCTCCTCCACATTAATTATGTCAATGCACCACATTAATTTCTCCAACTTGTGTGAGTGTGCCAACATAATTTCTTCTTAAGTTAATTATATTGGCACCACATTTCCTTTGGGTTGGGAAAGGAGGGAGTCTTGGAGGTTTACTTTCTTCAAATGAAGAACTTCTTCTATGAATGAATAACACCATCGAAGAACGTTCTTCGGAATCAAGAAATAGGACAACGCACAAACTGACAATCAAGGAAAACGTCGATGACACTAACGTCCTTATTTTCCCAATGATTCTTCTTCTTCCTTGCGACCTCATCAACGCCAAAAAGCGAACGTGGTAGGGGTTTATTTCTGTATGATTATCACTTCCCATGAACTCCCCTTCTAATTCTTTTGTGGGGTTGGGAATAGAGATTGAAGAGGGTTGTGGGGATTTCTATTCTTAAATATCTTCCATACTCATTCTTAATTCATGGATACGTTGATCTGCTTGCTACCACTCTAATGCGGAGAGTGCGGGCCAAACAAACATGGCATGTCCTCTCCGAATTTTCTTGTGATGATTTGCAGTGTACTTGGCGACAGAGGAAGATGGCAACCAGAGCGGGTTTTTGGCACCGATGAGCCACAAGAACCGCGGCCGGCAACTCCACAGTCCACAACAAAGGCGACGGCGCAACTGCGCCGCCCCAAGGCCACCGCCGCCAGGCAGCCTCCGTGCCCCGCGGCACTGCTGCCCGCAACCTCTGCGCCACTCCACAGCCAAACCTCCCCCCGGCCGATCTGCGGATCCGCGACCGAACCCCCAAGACCAAACCCATGTGGTCGAGCCGCTCCAGCCGAGCCTCCCTATGCCGCGCCCTCACGGCACCCTGCGGCCGAACCGCCCCATGCCATGCCCTTGCGGTGCCCCGCGTGATGCCCTCACAACACCCCGCGACCGAGCCGCCCTCTGCCACACCCTCGTGGCGCCCCACGACCGAGCCGCACCACGCCGCACCCTCACGGAACCCCATGGCTGAGCCGCTCTGGCCGCGCCACCCCGCATTGCGCCCTCACGACACCTTATGCCTGAGTCGCTCCGGTCGAGTCGCCCCGCAGCCTCATGCCCTCTGCAACCCTCCATGGCCTCGCGACCACCTGCAGCCCTCCGCGGCCCCTCAAAGCCTGCCGGGCTGCATAGCGGGCTGGGCCAAACTAGACCCAGCGGGTCAGGCCGGGTCGAACTGAACTGGGTCGGCCCAGGCTGGGTTGGTCCGACCGAGTCGGATAGGACTTGGGCCCATTATGACCCATTTACGCTCTTTTGGCCATAACTTTGGCACCAGACGTCCGTTTGACTAACCGTCAGCAGTTCTGGAAATCATGGAGCAAGAAGGTCCCTTTTAGTATACCCCACTGGAGTTATGTGTAAAGTTGAGGTATGGTCGGGATGGATTGAGCTTGAATCCAACTGGGCCCCCAGGACTAAAAGGCTAATATCTCACAGATAGGGCGTTCGATTGACGCATCGTCTATTGCGTTGAGACCTCTATGATGTGGAGGACCTTTGAGATACTTCTTCGTGGGAAATCGTGGTAGTTGGAGAATCGACCAGTGGATTGGAGAACAAACTCTCTGAGAGACGAGAAATCCTAGTGCAGAAACCCAATAGCTGGTTGTGACGAGAAGAGTGCTCCTAGCTATCTTGTGTGGTCATCTCCTAGAAATCATTTTTGGGTCATCTCGTAGAGATCCTGTGTGGGTCATCTCCAGTGATCTTGTGTGGGTCGGCTCCAGCGATCTTGTGTGGGTCAATTCCTAGCGATCCTGTGTGGGTCAGCTCCTAGCGATCCTCTGTGGGTCAGCTCCTAGCGATCCTGTGTGGGTCAGCTGCAGCGATCCTGTGTGGGTCAGCTCCTAGTGATCCTGTGTGGGTCATCTCATAGCGATCCTTTGTGGGTCAGCTCCGAGCGATCCTGTGTGGGTCAGCTCCAACGATCTTGTGTGGGTCAGCTCCTAGAGATCCTGCGAGGGTCAACTCCTAGTGATTCTATGCAGGTTAGTAGCAAAGCCTCTTTACAGAGTAATATGATTTAGTAGTTACATCTAATCATATCTAATATTGTACTTAATCTATACTTGGTGTGAGTTGAGTTCGTACATGTGTGGTACTTCCCTTCATGGTAATTCCTTAGTGGTATTCTTCTGTGTGACGTACCTATGAGGTACTCACCTTCATGGTTATCCTTCCTTCGTAGAACAGTTATGCTTTGGGATTTTTTGTTAGATTCGTTGATTCATCATGATTGAGATGGGTGTACATGATAACTTAGGTATATGTATGTGCATATACCAAAGTAGGGTTGGCAGTTGACTTCATGCTTTGTGGTTTATCCTTTGTGGATTTAGTGAGACCTTGAGGGTCTCGGGGTCCCTACTGAGTATCGTTATTCTCACCCATGCACGGGCTATGCCTGCACCTTGTTGTTTTTGGTGCAGACAACGGACAACGTTGATCGAGGCTGATGGTACCAGGACTGGATGGTGCCCGGAGGTGGACCATATGATGAGTCAGTAAATGGGGGAGATGGGCAAACATGGAGTTCTAAGGAGATGGGTTGTACCTACCCTTCAGGTAAGAAGCTCGGAGGACAACCCAACAACTACTTTCCTTTTTCATTAGTTGTATTGTATTTCCAGTTGTACTTGTACCTTTACTGATGGGCTTGTATTTTTTGCCCCCCTTTTACTTTCAGTACTATTTGTTATATAGTTTACTCATTGTTTGTATCTTTCTGTGTGCTTGCTTGAGTGGGTTTGCAGGTTATAAAGTCAATGCCTTCCCAGTTTTGGGGAAATATGCCTTTCGGTGCTAGTCGCCAGCCCCTGGCCTATGGAAGGTGTTCTTGGGGTAGTCACGACACAGGCCCCGGGGGACGGGTCATGATAGATTAGTATCAGAGGAGTCGGTTCTACCAATGGACATAGGACTCTGATCTTTATTTTTAACAGAAATATTGTTAAGTGTAGTGACTGTAGTTATTAGTTTAGGGAATCCAGTGTTGGTTTGGCGACCGTCGTATCCATACACCAGGACCCTGACTTTTGATTTCTGATGCAGTGCACAAAAACACTAATTGCGGGTTTGTTTTCAAGAGTTTTCCTTGTGATCTCTTAAGTCAGCTCACTATGTATAACTTATTTACCAGGGCGCACCTGTTTCATTTCAGGATGCCTCCATGCAGAGAACTAGCTAGAGTTCTGAGAGTAGCACAAACTGATAGCCCACCGAGTGATGAGGCCTCGGTGCATGGCCCTCTTCTAGTAGAGGCACCAGCAGAGGCACTAGCAGTACTATTACCCGTTGGGCCACTAATTCCACCATACCCCGCAGCAGAGGGTGCACGCTTCTAGAGCACGTTGCATGAGTTCCAGCACCATAGGCGGTTGAGGATTGGTTGGAGGCTGTAGTGAGAGTCTTCTGACTAGTATGGGCACCAGCTGATCTCATAGTGATCCTTGCTGCTAGCCTTCTATAGGAAGCAACAGGCAGATGGTGGAGCTTAATACTCCAAGTTCACGACAAGGTGACGCTTCTCTGTGCAGACTTTGAAAGGTTGTTTCAGGCAAAGTTTGTTCCAGCGACTCTTCATGCAGTGCGCATACATGAGCTGCTTCATTTGTAGCAGGGCAACATGATTGTGGCTCAGTACTTAGAGTGGTTCACTGACCTCTCACGATACTCCATAGATATGGTGCGGGACCCATTCTTCAGGGCCTGGACATTCGAGCAGGGACTCAGGTGGGAGATCAGGGCTTCGATGATCTCACTCAACATCCCGACGTAGGTGGGGGTGTTAGAGAGAGCCCTCTTAGTGGAGAGTTTCCTTGCTGAGCAGTCACTAGTAGCGAGACCCACCACCAGTTGTCATGTAGCGGATTCTTCTGTAGCTGGCTGCAGATAGATGACATAGAGCACCAAGAGGATCAGACCTATAGGTGAACGACCGCATGATTCAGGGTCAGTTGTGCGGGGAACCCGAGACAGAGCCAGTCATACCAGGAGCAGGCAGTGTTACACATGAGGCAGGTAGGGTCACATGGCTCATGACTGTCCAACCTACTGTACGAATGATCACTAGACGGTCGAAGAACCACCCAAGCAGAGATAGAGGTTTGAACGAGGAGGTCCACAAGGAGCAGGTGGATGTGGCAGAGGAGCTGGCCGTGTAGCTGGCGGTGGGCGACGATTTGAGATGTTACTGCCACCACCACCAGGAGGTCAACCCCGACCATTGGGATCAAGTGGATAGGGAAGAGATCAGCTCCAGGCATCTGAGACCTACGATCACGATGCTCCGGAGATGATACGAGGTATGATCTGTGTCTACTCCACCTTAGCTACAGTACTTATAGACACAGGTGCCAGTTATTATTTTATTTCCATTTCCCTCATTCGGAGCTCGGAGATTCTGATGGAGCAGCTGGCTCGATCCTTATGTCTAGAGACTCCCACGAGAGGGATTCGATTATTACGCAATGGTGCCGACAGTGTGAGATTACTCTAGGAGGAGAGATCTTCAACTGGGATCTCCTAGTAGTGGTGTCGAGTCCTTATGGCTTCATCTTGCATATGGAATGGTTATCTATAGTCCATGCTCATATTGACTATATTAGGTGCAAAGTGCGGTGTGTCTGCACTGATGGTACCAGGTTTACCTTCACCGGCGAGAAAGGAGCCTATGAAGCACTAGATGGACTTACCCGGACAAGGGTGCAGCCGATTACACATTATTTGGCTAGCCTTACCCTCAGAGAGGTTGATTTGGAGAGTCTGAGATATCCTATACTGGTGGACCAGTACGCAGATGTCTTCCCTAATGATGTTCCGGGTCTACCTACTCATAGAGAGGTGGACTTTTACATTGATTTGTACCATGAGACGGCACCGATATCTACACTAGCATATCGGATGGCTCCCATGGAGCTTCGTGAGCTACGGGTATAGTAAGAGGACTTGAAGGGAAAGGGATTCATTTGGCCCAATGTTTCTCCATGGGAAACCCCGATTTTGTTTGCCAAGAAGGAGGATGGGAGCTTGAGAATTTTTGTCGACTATTGGTGCCTGAACTAGGTAACCGTGAAGAATAAGTACCCACTCCTGAGGATTGATGACCTCTTTTATTAGCTGAAGGGAGCATGGTGGTTATCGAAGATAGACCTTAGATTAGGCTACCACCTGCTCAGAGTATGAGATGGGGATGTGCAGAAGACGAATTTCAGATGTCAGTACAGCCACCACGAATTATTGGTTATGCCATTTGGTGTAACCAATGCTCCATGAGTGTTCATGGGACTCATGAACAAGATATTTCAGCCATACCTTGATCTCTTTGTGGTGGTCTTCATTGATGAAATTCTTATATACTAGACTACTGAGGAGGATCATGCCTACCATTTGTAGGTAGTAATAGACACACTTCAAGATCACAAGATTTATGGTAAGCTCTCAAAGTGAGAGTTCTGGATCTAAGAGGTTTACTTTCTAGGACAAGTCATCTCGGAGGCTGGAGTTATAGTAGATCCAGTGAAGATTGAGGTGGTACTTGCTAGGAAGTCACCCAGGAGTGTGACAGAGGTACAGAGTTTCTTGGGTTTGGTTGGATACTACTGGAGGTTTGTGCCAGTCTTTTCTAGAGTTTCAGCACCACTATCAGCATTGAAGAAGAAGGGTAAACCCTTCGTTTGGTTGGAGAAATGCCAACAGAGTTTTTAGGAGCTGAGGCAGAAGCTGACTAGTGCCCCCATCTTGAGGCTTCCAGAGGAGGGTTTATGGTATGTAGTCTACTGCGATGCATTAGGGACCGAACTCGGATGTGTCCTAATGAAGCAAAGAGCAATGATCACATATGGTTCTTGACATCTAAGAAATCATGAGCAAAACTACCATACCCATGGCCTGGAGTTAGAAGTAGTGGTCTTCACCTGGAAGATGTCGCGACACTATCTAATGGGAAAACGTATTATAGTGTACTATGATCACAAGAGTCCCAGGTATATCTTCTCTCAGAAGGATCTAAACCTAAGACAGCGACATTGGCTCGAGTTACTCAAGGACTATGACTTCGAGATAGTCTATACTCCTGGGAAGGAGAATGTAGTAGTAGATGCACTAAGTAGGAGATCTGTTATACAGATGTTAGGTGAGGCGATGAAGCAGCTGGCCACTTTGCAGATATCCTTTGTGGATAGAGATGGGTCAGTTTTTCTTCAGTCTCTTACGGTCACTTCCCCACTTCTTCAGTGAGTCGGGGAGGCACAGTATGGGGACGTTCACTATGAGGCTCGACGTGCTCAGATATCCATAGGACATGCACCAGATGAATTTTATGAAGGTGGGGTGCACGTCATCCTCTTTAGAGGACGTACCATTGTACCAATGTCACTTCAGAATGAAGGGTTGAGAGAGTTCCACACATCCCTTCTAGTGGTACATCCAGAAGTGGAGAATATGTACTTAGATCTCCGATGACAGCACTGGTGGCTGGGAATAAAGAAAGCAATAGCAGAGTTTGTTTATTGGTTCCTCACTTGTCAGCAAGTGAAGGTAGAGCATCAAGTACCATAAGGCTTGGTTCGGAATTTAGAGGTCCTAGAGTGGAAGTGGTATGGGATAAACATAGACTTCGTGATAGGACTTCCACATCCATCCAGGGGTCATGACTCGATTTGGGTGATTGTCGACTGACCCACCAAGTCGGCCCACTTCCTACTGATCAGAGAGCAGGGTTCAGTAGAGAGCTTGGGATGCCTCTATGTGCAAGAGATTGTATAGCTACATGGTTTACCCTTGAAGATTGTCTAAAATCGGGATGCACGTTTTACTTCCCGGCTATGGAAGGGGTTGGAGAAGGCTTTCGGGACGCAACTTCGTTTGAGTACCACATTCCATCCTCAGAAGGATGGTCAGACTGAGTGGACCATTCAGACCCTTGAGGACATGTTGTGTTCTTGTGTCCTCAGCTTCGGTCGCAGCAAGGAGGATCACTTTCCTTTGGTGGAGTTTTCATACAATAATAGCTCTCACTCCACCATTGTGATGGCACCTATCGAGGCATTGTACGAGCGACCTTGCGGATCACCTTTGTGCTGGACTGACCCGAGGGAGTCAGCACTAGTGGGACCAGAGATGGTACGGGCTACCACAGAAAAGGTGTAGATCATCCAAGAGTGGATGAAGATTACACAGAGTAGGCAAAAGTTCTATGTCGACAGGAGATAGAGACCTCTGGAGTTTGATGATGGCAACCAAGTCTTTCTACGAGTCTCACCCCGACGAGGTATACGAAGATTTGGCCAAGGCAGCAAGTTATCTCCGAGATTCATTGGACACTTCCAGGTCTTCAGTAGAGTTTTTGAGGTGGCTTACCACTTATCTCTTCCACCTTAGTTGCACCATATGCACGACATCTTCCACGTATCTCAGTTGAGGAGATACGTGCACGACCCTTCCCACATCATCGACCATGGCGAGCTGGACATCGATGATGGGGAGACTTTTATGGAGGATCCAGTAGAGATTGAGGATTGACAAGAGAAGGTCCTTCATAGATAGTCGATACCTATGGTGTGTGTTTGCTAACAGCAGAGGAACCTCTAGGAGAGAACATGGGAGTGGGAGGCTCAAATGCTTGCTTAGTACCTCCACTTTTTCCCTTAGTTTGAGTTGTCGTTTAAGGGGACATAAATCCCTGAGGTGGGGAGAATGTAAAGACCAATAATTTCCATGTAATTTTTTTTAAATAAATGGGATTTTTACAAGTCCGCAAAAATTAACAGCCCATAATTCCAAGGCCCGGAGTGCCCAGAATGAATTTATGAACTTTATTTCGATTATGTTCAGTAAACATGTGAGTAGGTTTTTCAAACTTTTGAACTGGTGCTAAGAATTGAAATCTGATGGCACCGTTGAACTCACAGCGCCTATATTCACTTATGGAGACCTTCACCTCGACCGTAGTAGGTCGAGGCTACAAGTTATATTTTCACATATTCGAGAAAGAATAAAATAAAAACAAAATTGTGTAGCTTTTATTTTTATTTTTATTCCATGTGGTTGTTTAGAAGTGGGGACCACCAGACCTAAACCTCCCATGAGAGGTTATGATGGTGGGGACCACCTGAACTAACCTCCCATGAGAGGTTATGGTGGTGGGGACCACCCGAGCATAAACCCCCAATTTTTGAATTCCTAGAGGCAGGGACCACCCAATCCCCTCTTAATGGAGGAGAAACCACTCAACTCCCTCTTTAATGTGGAGGAGCCTCTTGAGCTTCCTCCATATTAATTATGCCAATGCACCACATTAATTTTTCCAACTTGTGTGAGTGTGCCAACATAATTTCTTCTTGATTTAATTATATTGGCACCACATTTCCTTTGGGTAGGAAAAGAAGATAGCTCTTGGAGGATTACTTTCTTCCAACGAAGAACATCTTCTCCGAACGAAGAATGCCATCCAAGAACGTTCTTCGAAATCAAGCAAGTGGGTGATGCACAAACCAATAATCGAGGAAAAAGCCAATGACACCAACGTCCATCTTTTCCCAACGATTCTTCTTCTTCCTCATGACCTCGCCGACGTCATCAAGCGAATGAGGTAGGGGTTTATTTCTATATAATTATCACTTTCCATGAAATCCCCTTCTAATTCTTTTTTTGGATTGAGAATAGATATTCGCAATGGTTGTGGGGATTTATATTCCTAAATATCTTCCATAATCATTCTTGATTCATGATTACGTTGAGCCGCTTGCTACTACTCTAATGCGGAGAGTGCGGGCCAAACAAACATGGACCGTCCTCTCCAAATTTTCTTGTGATGTTTTGTGGTGTACATTGTGATGGAGGAAGACGGAAACCGGAGCTGGTTTTTGGCACCGATGAGGCACGAGAACGGCGGATGGCACCTCCGCCGTCCGCGATGAAGGCGACGGCGCAATGCCACTGCCCCACAGCCTCCACGCCCCACGGTACCGCCACCCTCAGCCTCCGAGCCACTCTGCGGCCGAACCCCCGCGGCCGAGCCGCTCTGTCCAAGCCGCCCCGCGCCCTCACGGCACCCCGTGGCTGAGATGCTCTAGTTGATCCGCCCCACACCGCGCCCTCACGGCACCCCACGACCGAGTCGCTCCGGCAGAGCCGCCCCATGCCCTGCCCTCGCGGCACCCCACGGTCGAGCCTCTCTGGCCAAGCCGCTCCACAGCCTTGTGCCCTCCGCGGCCTCGCGGCCACCCACGGCCCTCCGTGGCCTCGCGGCCTCCAGTGGCCCTCTACAGCCCCTCACGGCCTACTGGTCCGAACCAAGCAGGTAGGGCTGCCCAATGGGTTGGGCTAAATCGAACGGGCCAGGCCGATCGGGTCGGACCAGACCCGGACCCACTACGACCCATTTATACTCTTTTGACCGTAACTTTGACACCGGATGTTTTTTTGACGAACCATCAGTGGCGCTAGAAATATTGGAGCAAGAAGGTACCTTTGAGTATACCCCAATGGAGGTTTGGGTAAAGTTGTGGTATGGTCGGGTTGGATCGAGCTAGAATCCAACCGATCTCCTAGGACTAAAAGGCTAATAACTCACAGACCGGGCGTCCGATTGACGCACCGTCTGTTGTGTTGAGACCTCTATGATGTGGAAGACCTTTGAGATACTTCATTTTGGGACATCGTGGTAGTTGGGGAATCGACCAGTGGCTTGGGTAACAGACTCTCTCGGAGACCAGCAAGCCTAGTGTGGTAACCCAGTAGCTGGATGTGACGAGAAGAGTGCTCCTAGATATCCGATGTGGGTCATATCCTATTGATCATATGTGGGTCAGCTCCTAATGATCATGTGTGGGTTAGATCCAACGATCCTGTGTGGGTCAGCTCCTAGAGATCCTGTCTGGGCCACCTCCTAGCGATCCTGTGTGGGTCAGCTCCTAGCAATCTTTTGTGGGTCAGCTTTAGCGATCCTGTGTGGGTCAGCACCTAGCGATCCTGTGTAGGTTATCTCCTAGCGATCCTGTGTGGGTCAGCTCCTAGCAATCTTGTGTGGGTCAGATCCAGCGATCCTATGTGGGTCAGATCCTAGAGATCATGTGTGGGCCATCTCCTAGAAATTCTGTGCAAGTTAGCAGTATATCCTCTTAACAGTGTAAGATGATTTATTAGTTACATATAATCATCTCTACTACTGTACTTAAGTTATACTTGATGTGATCTGAGTTCGTACATGTGTGGTACTTCCCTTCATGGTAATACCTTGGTGGTATTCTTCTGTGTCACATACCTGTGTGGTACTCACTTTCCCAGTTATCCTTCCTTTGTGGAATAGTTGTGCTTTGGTATTTTGGGTTTGACCCAGTTTTTCCTCATGATTAAGATGGGTGTAATTGATAACATATGTATATTTTTGGTCATATACCTAAGTAGGGTTGGGAGTTGACTTCCTGCTTTGTGGTTTATCCTTTTTGGATTTTGTGAGACCTTGAGGGTCTCGGGGTCCCTACTGAGTATCGTTATACTAACCCCTACATGGGTTATGCCTGCACCTTCTTGTGTTTGGTGCAGAAGAAACACAACGTTGATCGAGGCTGACGGTACCAGGACTGGACAGTCCCCGGAGGTGGACCATACAACGAGTCAGTACACAGAGGAGACGGGCAGATGTGGAGTGCTGAGGAGACGGTCTATACCTACCCTTCAAGTAGGAATCTCTTAGGATAACCCAGCAGCTGCTTTCCTTTTTCTTCAGTTGTATTTTATTTCTAGTTGTACTTGTACCTTTACTATTGTGCTTGTATTTCCGGCCCCCTTTTACTTTCATCACTCTTTGTTATACAGTTTACTCATTGTTTGTATCTTGTTGTGTGCTTTATTGAGTGAGTTTACAGGTTATAAAGGTAATGCCTTCCCAATTTTGGGGAAATATGCCTTTCAGTTCTAGTCGCCATCCCCTGTCCTATAGAAGGCGGGCTTGGGGTAGTCACGACATGAGCCCCGGGGGACGGTTCGTGACACCAGTCTTTTTGTGAAAAATAAAGATGGATCAATGGAAATCTGTATTGATTATCAGGAGTTAAAAAAATCAAAATAAATAACAAGTATCCTATTCCCTTTATTGATGACTTGTTTGATCAACTATGCAGAGCTTAATATTTTTCCAAGATTGACCTTCGTTATGGATGTGATAAATTAAGGGTCAATAAGAAGGATATACACAAGACGAAATTTTTTACAAGGTATGGACACTATGAATATATAGTGATTTCTTTTGGTCTTACTAATTCCTCTACCATTTCATTGATTTAATGAATAGAGACTTCAGTGATTACCTTGATTAGTTTGTGGTAGTCATTATAGATGATATTCTTATATATTCAAAGATTAAGGAAGAGTATGAAGACCACTGGAGAATTGTACTAAAGACCCTAAGGAAGTAGAAACTATATTCAAAATTTAAAAACTGTGAATTTTGACTGTAAAAGGTTTCATTTTTTGAGTTACATAATCTCAAGAGATGGTATTGTAGTAGATCCATCAAAGATGGAGGCTATTGAATGATGGTATAGACCAACCGTGGTAACTGAGATCCATAGATTTCTTAGATTATCTATATATTATTGATAGTTTGTGGAGAATTTCACATGACTATATAATCCTCTAACCATGTTAACTCAAAAGGGTGTCAAGTTCTTCTCTACAGATGAATGTGAGGAAAATTTCAAGGAACTAAAGAGAAGGTTAGTCAGTGCAACTATATTTACATTACCCTATAGTGGAAAAGGGTTTTTAATCTGTAGTGATTCATCCAATAAGGGTTTGGGGTGTTTTATTATGCAGAATAACATTTTTATCACTTATGACTCATGACATTTAAAGATTCATGAGAAAAATTACATAACTCGTGATTTAGAGTTAGTAGTGGTAATTTTTCATTAAAGATATAAAGGAATTATCTTTATGGATAAAAGTTTGATATATAAAATAATCATAAAAGTATGAAATATATTTTCACAATGAAGGAGTTGAACTTGCACCAAAGAATATGGTTAGAGTTGATAAAGGATTATGACTGCTCAATACATTACCACCATGGGAAAACAAACAAGGTGACCGATGCTTTATGTTGAAAGGATCATGCTAGCTTATCCATGATGAGGATCACAATAGATACAATATTCCTGTATTTTCAAAGTATGGATCTAGAGATACTAAATTAAGGGGGGAAATCTTATCTTTCTCAAATGAATTTTCAACCCTCTATCAAAGTGAAGATTAAGGAGGAGCATAAAGAAGAAGTAGAGCTACAAAATAAATTTAGAAATGTTCCTGAGATTAACCTTAATCAGGATGGAATGATAAGTTTTAGGAACTGTGTATGTGTTCTTTCATACTATATTTGAAGGATATGTTAGAGGAAGCTCATATTTATTCATTATATATTCATCCTATAAGTATGAAGATGTATAGAGACTTGAAAGAATACTTCTGGTGGGATGGAATAAAGGGAGATATCATAGAGTTTGTATCTCGGTGCTTAGTATGCTAACAATTTAAGGATGAAAGTCAAAAGTCAAAGGGGATGTTACATCCATTACCCATAATAGAATATAAATGGGAGAAAATCATAATGGATTTTGTCATTGGACTACCCAAAACCTCTAAATGGTTTAATTATATATGGGTGGTAGTCAATTTTCTTACTAAGTCATAACACTTCATCGCTATCAGATAAGACTTCTATCTATATCAACTTTCCAGGATATACATTAACGAAGTGGTAAGTTTGCATGGAGTACCACATTTTATTGTATCATATCGGGATATGAAGTTCACCTCAAAGTTTTGGTGAATTATTTAGAAATAACTTGATACAAAATTGAGTTTCAACACTTATTATCATCCTTAGATAGATGTTTAGTCTGAAAGAACAATTCAAACCTTAGAGGATATGTTGAGATATTGTTCTCTGGATTTCAAATGTGGTTGGGATCAACACCTCCCTCTAGTTGAGTTTTCTTAAAAAAAATATTTCAATAAATAATTCAGATGTAACCTTATGAATCCCTCTATGGGAAGAAATATAGAGCTCCAATGTGTTGGGATGAGGTTGGATAAAGAAAGCTATTGGGACCTGAGATCGCTGATGAAATGGTAGAGAAGGTTAGATCCATTCAGCAGCATATCATGAAAGATCAAAGTCGACAGAAAAGTTGTGATGATAATTTTCGGCATGATATAGAATTTTAAGTTGGTGAAAATATGTTTCTACAAATATCTCCCTAAAAGAATGTTATGATATTCAAGAATAAAGGGAAACTAATCCCTAGGTATATTGGTCCCTTTGAGATTATTGATCGCATATGGATGGTAGCATATCGCTTGACACTTCCTCAAAATCTCTATCAAGTCCATGATGTGTTTCATGTATCTCTCCTAAGGAAGTACATGATTGACCACTCACATGTACTAAACTCATAGTTCATACTTTTGTAGCATGATATTTCTTACGAGGAGCAACGAATTGACATTCTGGATCATATAGAGAAAGTTCTATGAAACAAGACCACTCACCTGGTAAATGTTTTGTGCAGAAACCACAAGTTAGAGGGAGATACATGGGAACTTGAGAATATAATGAAGTAGAAGTATCCTCATTTTTTTGTACCGAAATGATGAATTTCAAGATTGGGGGTACAATTTAACACCCTGAGTTTTTATGGACCTTTTTTATCGAATAAATTAAATTTTCATTTATGTCTTATAATGATCTAGATCAAACATTCCATTCACACGATACTGAATCAGCATACGTCACATGGAAAATCAACTTGGCATACTTTACAAGGAACAATGACTTGGCTTATATTACATGCAACACCGACTTGGCGTACATTACACGGAACACCGAGTTTCTACAAAACATCATTTTATTGTTATAATTATTTAAATGAAATAATTATAACCTAACCGTTAAACTTAGTGATATGAATAGTAATAACTAATTTTAAAATATTTTTAATAATGGTTTTATAGAAATAAAACATATTGAAAATGAAAGATATAATTTTTGGTAAAGTCCTTATATGTTTTAAAATATTATTTTCTCAAATGAATTGCTTTTAATGTCCATCTGTGAAAAATAAAAAAATTAATTTTAGACACATTTAGAAATTGAATTTGGTAAAATAAAATTCATTTTTTAATTTATAATATTGAAATTATATTAAGGTTAATTTTTGGTATTTTTTTGAGAAACATCATTTTTGGTTGAATAGTGAAAAATAACATATTTTAATTCAAAAATATCTTTTCATATAAATTTTTTATAAGTTTAAATTATATTTTAATTTGGTTTGAAAGTTTAATTAGATTATAGTTTATAAAATAATCTAATTTGGGTCATTATAATCAATTTCACTTTGAAATTGAATATAAAAACATAGCAAGTTTTTGAATGTTTTTACATTAAAAACCCGGGTTGTCGACCCGATAGTAGGAATAAATTTAAATTAATTTATTCCACTTATATGATTGTAATTTGAAAAAATGTATTCCATATTTAGAATAATTATTATTTATAATGTCTAATAAGGTTAACTTAGTGTTTTACCAAAATGATTAGTGAATGTAATTAAAATTAATTACATCGATTAAGGTAAAACTAAGCTTAACTAAGGATTAAACCTTAAAATTAAGACCCAAAATGACCTAAACATTTTTCCAAGATCCATTAGATATATATATTTAGACCCTATCATCCCTTTTCTCTAATGTTTTTCATTATTTTATCCACATGACATGTGAAAATACGTATGGAATTCCTTTTCCAAAACATTACAGAAGTGTCACTCCTCCTCCACTATAAAAGGCCTCCTCTCCTTCACATATTTAAAACTATAAAACCACTTAGGTTTGGCCAATATATGATCAAATATCCTAATAAAAATCCCACCTTCCTCATATAATCCTCCCCTTGGTATGAAATCAATCCAAGGAAGCCTTTTGGCACAAACCAAAAGGAGTTACTCGATTAAGAGGTAACGTCTTCTCTCAAGATCTTTTATTTTATTTTTTTTATCCACCCCTCCACTCTATTTATTCCATTATTTTATAAAAAAATAGTATACTAAATATAATAGTATGTTTTTATGCTAAGGGTTCTACCTAAACTTACATACACTTCAATCTAATGGGTAACAAATATACTGTTTAGGTGTATGACAAACTACCACTTCACGAAACGATGATTTTTCATATACCTTTACCACCTCTCATGATGAAAATTATGACAGGAAATATATTTATATATGTTATATATTATATTAATTATGTATTTAGTCTTTTTTAATCCTTTTTCCAACACATATCTTTATACCTTCTATTTTGTGTAAATACAAAAATTTCGTTTGAGAAAGTGTGGACTACTGCCCTCTCAAAGCGATGTGATTCGTTCACACACTACACGGAATGTATTAAAGATGGGTTTAGTGAACTTATATGATACCTATGATATAATAATACTACTGGAATAATTATATATATACATATATATACACATATTTCATTTACCTTCTTTCATTCAATATGAAAACAACAACAGAAACAATTTTCATACGTACGTACGGCTTACCATATCTATGAACGGTGTATTCCATTTCATAATTATATATTATATAGATTATTATAATACATATATACTGAATATAAAATATATTTATATCATGGTTTAAATTCTTGAAATTATGAAATAAGTATAAAAACCAATGATATAACAAATTAAGACACATGCGAAGAACAATGTGAATATTACTCGAAGTGAATCCTTAACATAGGATTGTTAACAAGTAGGTAATATAAAGATATAATAATAAAATATATGTTATTAGATATAAGAACATTATTTTTTAAAATATCTATAATAAACTTACATATATTAAACAGGAATCTTTTATAAGTACGAAGAGATTCAAGACACAAGGTAAGGGAATTTCATCTTACATTTTATTTCTGTGAGATACATGCTTTATTCACCACCAATTTATTTTATATGGTGTGTATAATTCCCATGGATGAATTATATGATTATTATACTTATATTAATATGTATTTACATACCCATTTAATGATCTTTATTTTATGGGTATTAAGTTTCAAAAGTTACCAAATTCGTAAAATAGTTTTCTCTCAACTTTCCGTCTTTGAGACTCATGTTTTGTTTTCACCTATATTCTTTTTCAAGGTGAATATAATTCAATTTTACTTGTTATACAATGAATATAATTATTTTCATGATATTTTAAGCTTCCTGTAATTTAATTTTCTTACATGGAGAGTATGATCCCATGTTACCAAGTGATAAGAGTATATTGAAACAATCTCATCACTTTCTAAGATTGTTTATACTTATGCTTCCTTTGATAAAATCTTAAGATATGTATCTCAAGAACAATAATGTGTTTCTTATTCTTTATTTATTCAAGATATATCCATGTATTAGTAATATTTTCCCACTCTTTTGTAATTAAGATATTTAAGAAAATGTTTTTAAAAAAAATATGACCATATTTCCCTCTTCGGTTGGAAATTTGTTTTCTTTCAAAAACTATGTTTTCAGAAATGTTTTCAAAAATGTTTTCAAATTATAATTGAAGATCATTTTCAATGAAACATGATTTTAAATACGTTTTATTATTTTCCAATTTTATATTATAATTTTTAAAATCAATTTTGAAAGAAAATTTTTTTTCAAAAGGTTTTATGTTTTAAAAATCATTTTTCAAAGAAGAAAGGATATTTTACTCAAGAAATGTTTTTAAAATGTCTTTAAAAACTAATTCCCATATAAGATAACATCCTTTGGTGTTTCTCATACATTTATAGGGAAATTATTCAATGTTTCTATTTTTATTCTTTCTCAGAATGGATTATGTTTTGATGTCATGATGTTTATGAAACCCATTTCTCTTTTATGGGTTAAAGGATTTTAGAACCGGATTCTTTTTAGGTGTTATGTTTATGATAAAATTATTATGAAAATTGTCTTTTTCAAAAGGTTATGATATGATAAAATTTTTATAATTCACATTTAATTTTATAGATTCTGATATGATTATTTATGATTTTGTGGAACATATATGTAAGATTTCCTTATGAGATGGGTGAGACCTATATCTCTCTCTAATGAATTTGGTGAAGATTTATATCTCATGAGATAGATATGGATGGAATCAGAAATGAAATCAGTTCAGTATTACAGTTCTAAAATGAGAAATGTACATAGTTCAGTATTATAGGGCTGGAACGAGGAGTAAACTCAGTTTAGTAATACAGGGCTGGAATGGGGTGTGAACTCGTTTCAATAAAGGAATTTGTCCACTAAGATGGTCTTGTTAGAAATTCCTTGGATATTATATAAATCATTAAATATGCTTACGGGTCTTCTATAATTCCATGTTTTATTCCTATGTTATGATTTCATGTCTTATGATCTTCATTTTCTTATGATTCATATCTTATGAAACTGCCAATATTTATGTCATGATTCATGTTTATAATCTTTGATATATAGGGTACGATCTTCTATTTCAATGATCAAGTTATCATACCCTTATGCTCATGATTATGATTATGTATCTCCCTTGTTTAGCCATTCTTAACATCCAAGATCACCCCTTTTTATGTTTTTTCCCATGTTATAAAGATATGTATTATGTTTGGTGTGTTTAAGAATGGTGTTATTCAAGAAGAATCTAGTGGGGATGATGAAGCTCATTTATGTATCGGTGTTTATGCTTCCATGTTTACAAAGGCACTAGATTTGTGTGGTAATTGGGTGTCTATTTGTATAAAGTTTTAAGTATTCTGCAAATGATATATAATCTTAATATATTAAAAGAGAGGGTCACTATATTTAAAATCACTAGAAGTTTCTCACAAATCATAAGTAATACCCAGCAAGACCAGGGAAACTACAAATCTCTATTATAGATGTTGGTTTGGGCCACTCCTCAATTTCCTTTGTTTAAGAAGGGTTCATAGATATTTCTTTTCTGATGATAACGTTACCTAAGAATGAAAATTACGCCATACATAACTCACATTTACTGTACTTTTCATATAGTTTCACCCTCCAAAAAGTCTTTAGAATAGTATTCAAATTCTCTTCATGTTCCTCCTTAATCTCGATGTATGTTAGAATATCATCTATAAAGACTACCACAAATTTTTTGAGGTAATATCTAAAGACTATATCTACTAAGTCCATGAAAATTATTAGAGAATTAGTGAGTTTGAAAGGAATAACTATGAACTCATATTGTCCATACCTTATTCGAAAGAAAATCATGGTAATATCTTCCTTCTTCACCTTTAATTTGTGATATCTTGACCGAAGGTCCACCTTAGAGAAATACTTGGCCCCACGTATTTGATTGAATAAGTCATCTATATGTGGAAGGGGATATTTTTTCTTTATCGTGATTTTGTTGAGCTCATGATAATCAATGAAAATGTGCATTGATCCATCCTTTATCTTGATAAAGAGGACTGTTGCACCCCACAGTGAAGCAACCGGGCATATTAAACCCTTTTACAAGTTCTCTTTTAATTGATTCTTCAGTTCCTCTAACTCAATGATGGCCATCCTATAAGGATTCTTTTCTATAAGTAGAGATCTAGATATAATATAAATTGAGAACTCAACCTATCAATCGATATTAAGACCGGGAAATTCTTTGGGGAACAAATTAGTGTAGTCCCTCACAATATGAATGTATTCAAGCATGATCCTCACCTTTGTCGCTATCATTTGAGCTGGATATTCTTTCTCATAAGGAAATAATATCTACAATTGATAAGATGATTCTAAAGGCAATTCATCATCCTCCTTACACTTGTACAAAATTGGAGGATGCCTTAGAATGTGAAAAGTGATCTCTCTTTCTCGATAGTTGATGTTTGTTTTTTATAAAGATAGTCAGTCCATGCCCAACATAGAATCAAACTCCACCAAAGAAAGTAATACAAGATTTATTGGGAGGTTAACACTACAAAAAAATGACTAGTTTTGAGGGGGTTATTTTTGACATTAGAAGGGGTTATAACCCCGTCTAAGGACATTAGAAGTGGTTATGATTAATCGTCACAAATGTGCCCGCCCACTGTTGTTAGGGGCGGTTTTGAGGAAGCGCTGGTAAATTCAGTGTGAATTTAGTGGCGATTACATTAAAGGGGGTTTAAACCCCCTCTAATGTTGACATAAATTTACCAAAAATACCTCATTTAGAAGACGTTGCAATCACAACTGCCTCTAATGGAGGGATTTAGAGGCAGTTTTAACTTCCCTTAAAACCACCCCTAATTGTTATTATTTTTTGGGGTAGTTGTGAAAATCACCCCCCCCCCTAAGGCTTATATTTTTTATTTTGTTTTTCAAACCTATTTGTCTCATGGTCCCCGCCTCTCCTCTATGTCACCCCGACCTACCTCCCTCCCATTCTCTCTTGTGTCAAACCCCAACCTCCCAAATTTCCCTCGCTACCTCCTCCCCTCCAATTCCCCATCGCCACCCCCTAGTTCCCATGACTCCCCCCCCCCCTCCAGTTCCCATGTCACCCTAGTGCTACCCCACCCCCCTCCAGTTCCCGTGTCACCCCAGCGCTACCCCACCCCTGCCTGCAGTTCCCTTGTGTCACCAGTGCACCCCTGCACGCCTGTAGTTCCCGTGTCACTAGCACAACCTGACCCAAGCCTCCTCCTCCCATTACTTTTCTAAAATTCATCCATTAGGTTTCAAACCACGGTCACTGGCTTACATACCCAGTGCCTTTCAACCATGCCATCGAAAACTTTGGATTTAACTTACACATTAATATATTTATATATATTAGAAATATAATTTATATAAATATTATATGAATAAATATTTAAATAGATATAAATATATAACCTTTATATATATATTTATATAAATTAATAAAAACATTTTTATATTATGTATTTATGTATTTATATTATCTCTCATTTATATTATGTTCAATTTATAAATTTATATAAAATATATTTTTTATATGTGTATTTACATACATTTGACTAAATATATTTTATAATTTTACTTATGTATATACACATATATTTGTATATTTATAAGTATATTTATCTAAACTTTTTACACACTTAAATACATATTTATAATATATATATATATAGTATTTATTTAATATATCTATATAATGTATTTAATAATATATTTATATAATTTATTTCAATACATATATTTATTATTAAGTACATTAATATGTATTTATTTTTATAAATTGTATAATATTATATATAATTAATATAAAAATAATAATATATTAAATACGTATATATAAAATACAATTTATACAAATATTTATATTATATATAGTTAATATTATATAAAATACAATTTATATAAATATTATATATAAAATAAAATTTATACATATATTTATATAATGTTATATGTAACATAATTTACACAAATATCTATATAACATATTTCAATACTTATATTTAATATTATGCACACTAATATATATATGTATTTCAATAGATATAATAATATGTTTATGCTTTTATATTATATATAATTATTATTATATGAAATACAATTTACATAAATAAACACATATTAATGTACATAAACTTATACAATTATATTGATGTATAAATATAAATACAATTAAATACAATTATATAAATATGTTATATAATATGTTCATATAGTGTTTTTAAACACATTTATATATAGTGTTTTAATTATATATATATATACACACACACATACATATATTATGGAATTTATTTTTTTAAATATTGGGCGTTCAAAACCACCTCTAATCTCTTAAATTAGAGGTTTTTTTGAACCCCCTCTAATTTAAATACATTAGAGGGGGTTTTCAAACCCCTATAATCTAATATATTAGAGGGGGTTTTCAAACCCCACTAACATAATACATTACAGGGGGTTTTCAACCCCCTCTAATTTAAGACATTAGATAGGGTTTTGAACCTCCACTAATTTAAGATATTAGGGGGTTGTAAACCACAACTAATATCATTGATTAGCAGTAGATATGAAGGCCCTCTATTTTTTTTAAATTAGAGGATGTTGAAAACCACTTATAAAATACCACCAGATATTAAAAAAGTAATGTTCAAAAATGAGAGGGGGTTCAAAACCCCCTTTGATTTAAGAAATTAGAGGGGGTTCATAACCCCCTCTAAATTTGATGACTGGAAAGGTTCACACATACCCCCTCTAATTTATATAGAAAATGAATATATATGGGGTTTATAACCCCCTCTAAATTCGATGATAAAAGGGAGTTCTACATAACCCCCTCTAATTATACATAAAATGAATTTAGAGGGGGGTGTACATAACCCCCTACAATCACCCTATTTTTTATAGTGTTAATCCACAAACATCAATCAGGGAGGAGTTATATACTTTATATGGAATAATTTCCCCACTCGTTGTCCTCATAGATAAATCAACCTTCATATTTTGATGTGGTATTTGAATAGTTATACTAAACTTATAGGATATGAAAGAATGTGTAGAAACATAATAAAATAGTATGTTTGCTATTATTGAATGAATAACCAGAGTACTTGTCACCATATCATTATCATGTTCCACCTCAGTAGTAGTGATATCATTTTCCCTTCCTTTCTTCCTTAGAGGTTTTTTTATTGATTGCCGCCAAAAACCGATGGCTTAGGGAATTGGATCATATATTTCCCATGTTATTTGAAATTAAAGAACTGCACAATATGCAAAGTGTTCACTTGAACCTTATTTTCCATTTTCCTATTAGTGGGTTTCTTTATTTCACTTCAGCATTGATTATCTTGGTTCCCCTCTCTTCCACACTTGAAGAACCTTCTAGTTTCCCTTAGGTATTTTAAAGAATGCTTCTTCCAACACTTTTGATAATTGGGATGGTGGTTTTTCTTTCCTCCATAATATTTTTTTATTGGACCTTCTGAAGAGAATTCCATATTATGTTTCTTGTCTCCATTCTTACGAGACCACTGAGAATCACCGATCTCTATCCCAACTTTAAGGGAAAAATGAACAATCTCTTCATAACTATTATATTCTTGAATTAACATGGATTTTCTTAGACTCAAATTTAGTTTTCTAAACAATTGATCCACATTGATTTCCATGTTCATGCGAAAGTTAGACGTGTATCGTACATTACTTGTAATGTTTTATTCGTAAGCCCTAATAGATTCATCTTCCTTTTTCTTCAGTATGAGGAACTCCCTCTTCATTTTAAGATGGAGAGCTAAAGGAATATATTTATTAAAAATATTTTCTTGAATCCTTACCAATCCATGGAATCAATTTACTCCTTAGACTTTGTGTTTTTTATCAGTGTACACCACTGATCATCTTTCCCATCAAATTGATAGACTGCTAGTAAGACTTTCTCTTCTTATGAGAATTTAAGGACAAAGAATATCTTCTAAATGTAGTTAATTCATTATTCCTCATTAAAGGTATCATAAGATACACTAAATATATGAGGCATTTTTCGTATAAAGGATTCGACACACTTAATATTTCTTAGGAGAAGGAGGACGTTCCACCTGATTCAAGTTATTATTCATAACTTCATCCATTTTTTCTAGAACTGTCATGAATATTTGAGCTTGCGTTCCCATCATATTTTTCATTTCATCAGGAAAATCATCACATTTCCTATCACATTGATTGTTAGAATGGTTTCTCCTATTTCCATCCATTAACTAAGAAAAAAAATTATAATTAGGGGGATTGAATACTTAGCTAATAATCATATAAAATGGAATCTTTGATCATAGAAGGATAAACTTGAAAATGAAATGTATATCTTAACTTGTGATTCCCTAAGTTTCAATATATTTTATCTGTGGTGATAGAATTATTCCTAGGGTTCTTACTAAATTTTTCTAGTCTTAATATCCAAAAATAACTAAACTATGTTCTGATACCAACTATAGTGACCTTAACCTTTTATACATATTATTACATAATTTTAATCATAATTAATCATCGAATATAAACCAAGGATCGTAAAGTCTAGTGTATTTGGAATATTAGGTACATAAAATTGAAAATATGGAAATATACTAAAAGAAATTTTTTATTAATTTTCCATAATGAGGTCCTAGCTTCCTTTGATCTTCTACATCTGCATAGGATAACCTGGGGAATACATATACAAAAGGGGTGAGGTAAAAATCGCAAAAAGAGAATAATCATAGGAATAAAGCATGGAACATGAGTTAAAAGGCATAACATGATGACAGAAAATTCATGGCTCATGAATAAAAATATCTAAGCATAACACATAGAACCTGGAATCATATGATCATGGAAATATTGGAATGTGGCATCAACATTTAACATGACATAAACATGAGTCAAATATAACTCCTAAGACTATATCACATGGTGGATAAAGTCCCATAACGGATTAGGTTTACTTCTTAATCTCATACATGACGTCTCATGAGACTAAACATTACCCAATGAATTGGACAACTATCTGGGTGCACCGATAATAATATTTTGATCCATATTTATGCCACAAAAATAATCAAACATAAAGAATACACTTAAGGGCTACCCATTAAAAGAAATGGGTATCATAACCATGTCATAAAGTATAACTAAATGGTGTATCATAATGGATTACAATAAATAATGGATTTCAATCATACATGGATAGTAATAAGGGATAATAGAAATATATCATGATAAATGATATCCAACTTAAGTGAAAACATTTAAAAATAATGTTTAAGAAACTTTAAAAGGATACATTTCAGTGAAATTTAAGGGAAACTATTAAAGAGTATTTAAAGGGGACAAATGCATAATTGTTTGTATAAAAAATAAATGAACTAAGATAGTTTTCTAATAATAAATAAGTGTTTTTATAATAAAATTATGGTTTAAAACATATTATAGGTTGTACTTGAAAATTGGTGAGAAATTGGAAAGTTATGTTTAATCGGTTTTTCTTATTGAGAGGGTTTTAAAAGGAAACATCGTAAAACATGTATTTCCCCATAAAAGAAGGATGAATTAATCTAGATAAATAATTATGGAACATATAAGAATAATTAATAAGAATTATATAATAAAAACAAAGAAATAAATTTGGGGTAAAGAGAGTGAAAGAAAAACCCAAAGGTAATTTTGATGTTCAGAGAGATCCCTACTTTATGTCTAAATATGTTATCACTTGAACTTAATGTCCTAGTAATTCAAATTATATTAATTTATAATTTAATTTAGAACTTATTCAATATGTATTTTATTTGTTATAATTTTATTATGTTCATTTATGGTCATTTCGATGAGTTATAATGTCCATATTTGATGTTCTGAGTGCATTCATTTCATGGTTTTATGGTCAGTTACCTTGAGTAAAATTATGAGAGCTCTTGTTAAATGGAAACAAAACTCCATAAGTGGAATTAAATGGAATTAATATACTTATATAATTTTAAATGGCCCCATGTATCATTTTTTTGATTTGAGGATGATTCATTTGATAAAATGTTAATGATAAACATTTAGTTTATTTTGGTGTTTTTTCAATCATCACGAACTAATTTTATTTTATTTATTAATATTAAGTATATATATATTAGTTAAAAAACATGAAACAAGTTATAATATACATTTTAAAATATTTTTTTAACCATTATAATGGTTTTATGACCATCCTTGAAGGTGGTAATGGAAAATAAAAAATCACCGTCCACAAAGGCGGTGAATCAACATATCATATATGATGTTTATATTTTTAAGATAAAAGAGGAAGAGAAGAGATTTTATTATGGATGTTTGATTAAAACAATAAAATTAAATTATATGAATGATACTAGAGTTATCATGTCACTTTGGATAGTGTGGGAAAGGATGAGGTAGACGAAAGAAATAATTTAAAAGAAAAATGAGGATTTTACCTTTTGAATATCGCCTCCTTGAGAACCTCATTAAGACACTTGGGTTTGGTATTTTATTGATACCAGTAGCACTTAGATGTGTGGTCGAGGCTTGGGAAGGTAATTGGGTATAATTTAGACAAACTAAAAATCTTAGGAGGTGAGAGGATAAGGGTTGGTATTTGTAGGGGGAAGAGAGGGGTGATTTTTTATTATTTTATTAATTTGTTTGTTATTTTGGCTCAAAAATATCAATAATGTTGATTACAATAACTAAATACAGTAAATAGAGCATTTTATTTCTATAAAATGTGCACTTACATCATCCATTACTCAACCATTACTCAAAATTTCATTTATTTACTCATAATATTAAATACTGTAAATTATTGTATTTCAACATTCACTATAAATTCAACTATTTTAGAAAAAAAATCACCCTAACCATTTTTAAATGTGTAGATTTAAAAAATGGACTCCATTTTAAGAAAATAATTTATGAAATATGTGATATTTAATTTTTAATTAAAAAAATCATTTATTTGAAAAATACTGATTTTAAATTTATAACCGATTTGACGACACATTGAAAAATTAATTAAGGTCTTATAAAATTATATTATAACTATAATAAATCAAAATATTAATTTATGAATCTATTTTATGAAGATAAATTTTCTTTTTAATCATTATAAAATTATAAAATTATAAATAAACATTTACGTTTCACAAAATACCAATATTTAATTTATCATTTTTAAAACATTTATTTACTTATTACATGATATAAATATATCATATTTTCATTTATAAGATACCTAAATTTTATTTATACTTTTAAAGGTGAGGTTACTATTCTAGAAATTTGGTTACTATTCCTAATGTTCACTGTTTCGTTCTCGTTTTCAGCCACGAAACACCCAACAGCTCCGTATCCAATGATTGATGGACCTACTTTCCAAAGGCAGGCGTTCTCTAGATGGTCTGACCAGTGACTCTTAAGAACTCACATTGGTCGAGAGGATGGGAATTCGGGCTCATCACGCCCTTTTGGGGGGAAATTATTTCCTGTTTTGGGACTCTCTTATAGATTTAAGACGTATTCATATGTTCGTGAATCTTTGGTTTATACCCAGACATAGTATCCACTGATTTAACCCTGGTGGGAAATGGTCAACTAGACGTAGGGGTTCGGAATCATTTATGCCCAAGGTTTACCATCCCTCATTGGATTAATGACCCTGAAGGGTTGGAACTTGATTGAGGCAGCACTAGTAGTGGCGTGGTGAACTGATGCGGGGATGATCGGATCGATTGGTTGTTGGGATTGAACCTCAGGGAGGCTTCCTATGTACCCTGACTAGGAAACAATGATCAAAGTCCACGTAGTTCGAATAAACAGTTTAACTACATGCTGGACGGGGGCATACAGTTTAACGTCATGTTGTACAAGGGTGGAACTCGACGTGAAGAAACGACTGAGTGGTGGGATTGAACCTCGTGGAGGTTTCCTACATACCATGCCTTGACATGGATCAAAGTCCAAGTAGTTCGCTTTACATGGGGCTTACGCTCTAGGGTAGCCCATAAGAGGATGTCATGGTCAATGCTTACTCTAAGCCCACATGAGTCATGCTTGTTGTGAGAAACAAGAGGCAGCAGGGACCAGAGGATCACGTCGCGAAAGGTGCGTCTATGAGAAGTGGAGTGGGGCTTACGCATGAAGGCTTCCCATGGTGATGGATTAGGGCTTACACTCTGAGGAGGCCCAGAAGGTCGGGGCTTACTCCGAGATGGACGCCCGTGGCGACAAAGCCCAGCGGGAGAGGGAAAGGGGGTGCTCTTGTTCCAGTCTCCTCTCTTGAGGTGCAAGAGGGCTTCCTTCAGATGGGTATTTTACCATCTTCGAGGAACCCTCAACAAGTGGAGGGGCGGAAAAGGGATTCCCGAGCTCAGACTCCGCATTACCGTCAGAATGTGAACCCAGGAATGCTTCGGGAATCTTCTCAAGGGTCGGGGAAACCCCTTTGCCCCTGTTTACCGTGGGTATGTGAACTCAAAATGGCGCGCCGATGCACCTGAAAGTTATACCACACGGATCTGGTGGCTCTGGCAGAGGCCTCGGCTCGGGGCCGATGAATAGGCCAATGAGGGAGTCGCGGAGGACCTGGCTGGATCGGAAGGATTTTACCTAGCTCTGGAGATGAGAACACTGAAGTATTTGGAGAGCCATCGAGAGGTATGGGTGGTGGCGCCCTTCGCGTGGGGAAGTGCTACACGACTGGAGAAGTCGTCCGCGAACCAGGGTGGTCCGCGGACTGATTGGCGTCCCGAGAACCAGGGTGGTTCGCAGCTTCAGGTTCAATCCGCAAACCAGAGTGGTTCGCGGCTTCAGTCTCAATCCGCGAACCAGGATGGTTCGCGGAGGGTTCCAGGCGGGCATTGGCGGCCAAGTGTGGTGTCGATCAGAGGCTCATCCGTCGGGGCTTCACCCGCGGAGGAGGGTGCTCCACGGTACGACAGATGGGAAAAGAGTCATAAACACCCTGGTCCACGGGGAAGTCATCCTCGGATGGGGTATGGTTCGCGGTTCTCCTTTTTTATTATTTAGGTTCGTGGTTCACCAAATTATTATGCATTTTCTGATTCCTTCTTAATTCATATACCCGTTGTGGTTCGAGGATGGGAATTTCGCTCTTTGCGAAATCCGAAGCCTTCCTTCATCCGATCTCTTTCCTCCGAATCCGATTCCAGTTCTCTGATCCCTTCTTCTTTCCCCTTAGTCTCCTTTTATAGAGTGGGGAAAGGAATGTATTTGTGGCCATGCGGCACCTTTTGCGGAGGACCATAACCAAATACCCAGTTCACAACTAACTTTTCCAATCCGTGATTCGCGGTGGGTATTGAACGCTCCCCCCCCCTTCCGCGAGGCGAACTCTGGGAGTGCTCCGTGGCTGAGGAGGGTTCCAAATCCATTTCGCGAATGACAGCAGGTGTGTCTTGATCCGGTCAACGCGGTTCGCGGTTGGGGCGGTTCGTGACGGTGAACTGAACTGGCGCCCATCCTGCCTCGCAACCACGGAGGCTCTCCGCCTCCATTTCACGAACGACAATGGTTCACGGAGGGGGGGTGCCTCGCGGTGCCTGGCCACGTTGTGCTTCCATGGACCGGTTCACAGACCGGTCCTTTATGTCTATCTTCTTTGATTATTTTCCCAAATTCTTTTGGGGGATTTGAGTAAAATTTCCTTTGAGGATTTTTCAGGACCCCACAAATGCCCCCATTGGAATGGGGTCCGATCAGAACGAAGAGGAGTCCATTCCGATGCAAAGTGGTCCTGAAACTAAGATGGTTTGCGGTAGAAAGGTGGACCTGGTAGGGGACCAAACCTATAAATATGGGGAGCCCTCACTTGTCCTTTACCTAATCCTTCATGAAACCAGAGATCCTTCGCTTCCGCGTGTTTGCTCCTTCGCAATGTGCCTCGTCCACGAACCGGCAGAAACTTCCGCGAACCATTTCTTCTTCGCGGTCGGTTTCACCCATGAACCGACTTCCCAACTGTGAACCATTACTCTTAATTAATTAAAAAGTAAGTGATGACAGGTTGAGGAGGAACTTGCTTCGCGGTTTCGATGCCCTGCGGACTAAACATCTTTAGAACTTTAAAAGTATCTGAGTCTTCCAATTGAACCTGGGATTGAATTTCCATGGAGTGACTTGGTTTGCAGTTTCCTGGCCAACGCTATGCGGGCCAGGTCTTCGAAAAATGATTTCACGAAGGGCTGGTTCGCGGGAAGATGTCATTGTGAACCATCCTCCAAGGCCTCTTGGCGGATTTGGTTGTGAAGGCTCCTTAACCACTCATTTTGGTTATTCTTGTCCAGATTTTTATTCTAGACTGATTTCTCTCATTGTGCAGTGTGAAAATATGGTTCCCCTTCATTCTGCGCTGAGCCCTACTGCAGAGCCCCTCTCAACCGCCTCAGAGAGATGTTCGGCTATGATTCACAGTGCGGAGAGGGTCAAAGGGGACCCTAGCCGGTCCATCATTCCTGATGACGGTGCACTAAAGAACCTACTCTCTCCGGAGCTTCTGAGTTATCCATTATCTAATCGACTCCCACTCTACAGCTTCAGTCTTCAGGACGACGTCCCTATCCCCCCTACATTCGCAGGTCTCCCTTCTCCTTTCCTGGAAGCGCCTTCAAAATGCATTCAGGAAAACCTTACCCAATTTGGGGAGATAATCTCTAATTTTGGTCCAAAAGACACATCTATTCTTAGGGGCTCTATCAAGACCCAAAGCAATCAGTGCACTCAAGACTTTTCTCAGAAATCTGTCCTTAAGGACTACCCTTCTATTATTAATCTTGCTCAAAGGGATCCTGAGGCGGGGTGGGTTCCCAGGTGGGATCTTTGGTCTGGCAGGCTCTTCTCAAATGATTGGGATTGGGCATTATGGGTCCATCACCACTGTCAGGAGTCTCCCGATTCTCTGGAAGTTGTCAACCTATACTCCACAATGTGGGCTTCCCAATTTGCTATTTACCCACCATCTTTGATCCTGCCCAACCTGTTCAGCCGCTGGTGTTCAAGTACTAATACTTTCCACCTTGCCCATGGTGAAGTCGGCATTAGTCTGTGGGACATCTACCAGATATGAGGACTGCCGATTGCTGGTGAGATGTATGACGAATTTTTTCCCACTCCCGAGGCATGGGATGACGTTGAACATGTGCCTTTATTGGAGAAAGATCTACTGACCATGGAGGAGCAGTCATTGGGTCAGGCCTTGTGTGCCCGCTCGCTTATTCCTTACGGCACTTGGATAGGGTTATTTCTGAACACCACTGGTCCTACGCCGAAGATTGAGCGTCCCAGGACTCATCCTTCCCAGCAGTCACGAACCATTCAAGGTTCTTACTGGTCGGTTCTGGAAGCAGGTGACTACCTTTCATGGGGTTATGAGGTGTGCCCTGGTGTGTCGCCTATGCTCCGGTTGGCTGGTCTGTTTGCTATGTTTTTGAGCGGATGGTTGTTTCCTTCACGGGATGTTAATCCCGGTGTCTTGGCCTACACCTTGATGATGGCGGCCGAGTTAGCAGAGGGCCGCTTGGTGAATTTAGCCATGCCCACTTTGGCCTGTATCTACGAGCTATTGAACCACATGAAGGTGGGCGGGTCACCCTACCGTCTAAGCGGGCCATTTCAATTTTTGTATGGTTGGGTGGCGGATCAATGTCGCTGTTATGAGTATCGTCACAACATGTCCATCCCGCTTCCTACCTTTCGTCCTACCCTACTAGATATATATGGAGTTCACTTGAAATCTCTCAACTCTAGTGAAGTCCTCGAGCTCCTGAGCGACTTCCCCCAGTTCATCTTCACTCCCTACCCCGCCCCTTCTGGCGTCTTAATTGGAAACCGCTAGGGGAGTCTGGTGGAGTGCTCTTACATGGTCTCCCTACGGTCCGGGTTTCTGTCTGCATGGATTGGCGATGTTTCTTTGTGCGAGCTTTACGTATCGTATTGCTTTTCACGCCAGTTTGGGTGCATGAAAGTCCAAGCTTCTCTTCCCCCTTCTCGGGCTCAAGGACTGCATCCAGCCATACTTCATCAGTGGTGGATGATGCTGACGTGGCAGGGATCTGAAGCAAGTGTTCCCCTTCCTGGTACGGGCGCGGCTGCCGGCCTTTCCCTGGAATATGCAAAGACATGGGTAAAATACTATCCTGATGGGATCCTAGGGAAATTTGTCCAGCAGACTCCCAAATCGGGAGGTATGGTGGCTGCTGCGTCCACTACACCTTCCTCATCAGTTTCAAGGGAGGACCGACTAATGGCTTGCCGATCAAAGTGATTCAGAGAACTTTCCTCTCCTGACCCTACAGTGGCCGCAGTTCGGGAAAGTTCATCCTTCTTGTGTGTGGATGAGGACGACCCTGTGGTGTCGGGTCCCAGCGAAACCATCCCGGAGGTTTCGCCAGTCGATATCGGTCTTAGCAACTTGGTCCCCAAGCCTGGACTGGGGTTAGGAGCTCCAGACATTCCATCTTCACAGCCAACTTCTAGTGAGCACACGTATGCACGTGCTGCCATGCCAGACATTATTCTTGTGTCGTCCAGCGAGGATACCAAAGATCCTCACATCATGGCGGACCATAGGGCAGTGCGCAGGTGGGCCTGGCCCCGAATCTGTGATATCATCACCAAAACCCGCTTAGCTGAAATGGAAACGAAAACTGAAGCTCTTCGTCAGCTCTTCCTAGGTTTGGGGTTGGGTGGATTTGATTATCGGCACTTCCATTCTCTTTCTTGCCAAGTTGTCATGGCCAGCGAGGAAGCTGTCACTAGTGAATGCAAGATTCCTCACTTCTAGACCACTCATTGCGGGGCCCGAACCTTAGAGGAAACCACAATAAATCTCCATAAACTGGAATCATGGAAGGCAGTTTCTCGAGATTAGGCGGCCATCCTATCCTCCGAGTTGTGTGCATGCGAAGAACGGGCCGTGATGCTAAGGGATCAGTTATCGGCTATGACTGGTCGTCTTGAAGTCACCAGAAAAGGGATCAACGATCTCCAAACCGCAATGGAGCGTATCCGTCCGGTGGCTGAGGCTGAGACCAGGGAGAAGGCAGCATTGGAACAATCCTGCAACGACCTTCGTTGTGCAGTCGATGATCTGGTGGGGAGAGCAAGTCAAGCTCCTTTATAACTATCAGAGCTACTTTTGTATCCCCTGTTTTACTTACCCCTCTATCTCCCCCTTTCTTTTTTGTATAAAGGAGAGACCCCAGCTTGTGGACATCCTCTTTTTTTTCTTCTAAATGAAACACAGTCTCCATTAATCACTCGTTGCTGTGAAATTTGATTGTTACTTAGAACAATTGTTGTGAAAATAACAATCCACTAAATAAGAGCTAATCATAACTCAGGAAAACAAGCTCTAATTTTTTCCTAGACCATGGGATCCAACGAGCATAATCTGATTATTGCTAAGGTTTTATAGGAAAACCCTACAAACTTTTTGTCTTTTTCTTCTTTTAATGCCCTGATTTTGCCTAGACCCATTAATGTAGACCCAGTAGGTATAACCCGGTTTTTGCTTAGGTCGCCCTTTTCGGGTTTTCGACCTAACAGGCTTTGTGCCACTTTCTTCTGTGAGCGGTTTAAAGTCCCGCCGACAAGGCTATCATTACTGATGTTTTAGGTCGAATAGTTTGGACCAAATATAGTGGGGCGAGGGCTCCAATGGGGTTCAACTGATTAAAAGATGTCTTAATACCCTTCAGATGCATGTTGGTGGGGAAACATGTTTGAATTTGAGCGGCATGCAGGGCATGTCTCAGGGCATGGCAGTCATGTCGGCGTACAGAGGTAAGAAGAGCATTGCCTAAGGAAAACTTTCCTTTGGTAGACGGGCCAGGGGAAATCAATATGTAGAGCCGCTGAGGGAATGGTATGCATAGTCATACAAAGGTGTCCTTAAGTCAAAGACTTATCCATTTCTGATGTCCAGGGGACTTCATGGAAGTCCGGATTATGGAAACCACGATGGGTGGAACGGAAAGAAATGAAAACCACTAGGGGTGGCTCAGAAGGGGAGTGTGACATCTGAAAGGGTTTTGGGAGCATCCATACTAATTAGGAGCATGGTCCGGAGACCGCCTCCCTACGCATTTAGTTAGTGTAATGGATGGTTGGGGCTTGATGCAGTTTAAAGTCATGTAGCTAGGACATCATCTGAAATGGAATGACTTCTCTTGGTTCTCAGTAATCTCATCAAAGACGTTTCGCCGCATTCAGGTAGGATTGTGAAAGAGGTTGGTAATCTATAGCTCAGAGGGTTTCCAAATCCCGGGATAGAAATGGGGGCTTAGAGGCCAAGAGGCATACGGAGAGAGGCATTGCCTAAGGAAATCTTGCCTTTGGTAGATGGGCCAAGGGAAATCAATATGCAGAGCCACTGAGGGCATGGTATGCATAGTCATACAAAGGTTTCCTTAAGTCAAAGACTATCTACTTCCGATAGCCGAGCAACTTTAGGGAAGTTGAGATTTGGAACCACTAGGGGTGTCTTATGAGAGTTTGGCTTTTTATGAGTACAGAGTATGGTTTTTGATGAGAGGGTGCCAGAATACGGGGAAAATATCTAGTCTAAACTTCCTAAGAACAGCTGAAGTAATTATTTCTCACACTGGTGTGAGGCGGTGGTTCGTGCAGGTCTGACCCGTGTACTGCAAGACAGAGAAAAGCCTCTGTTTCTTACTGAACTCGTGATGGGTTCGACCGTGCAGTTTAATGTCATGCAGTAAAGATAGGGATATCTTTAAAGTTTTCTGTGCAGTTTAACGTCATGCGGTAAAGACATGGATAACTTTAAAGGTTTCCGTGCAGTTTAACGTCATGCGGTAAAGACAGAGATATCTTTAAAGGTTGAAATGTAGTTTAACATCATGCAGCGAGGACGGGGGGCATTATTGTAAAGGCTGCTCTTCATCAGAATATAACTGGGCTTGAATACCTCAACATGACCCAGGCATGGACGGGGGTTGATTGGTGTAAATCATGGTTCTGGGGCTTCTTGGATCAGGAGAGGTGATATGGGGGCTCTGAGGCCGGTAAGCGTACGGAGCTAGGAAGAGAATCGCCTGTAGAAATCTTGCCTTTGATGGACGAGCCAGGGGCTATCATTATGTAGAGCCGTTGGGGACATTGTATGCATAGTCATACAAAGGTGTCCATGGGTCGATAACTTTCCACATTCGATGGTCGTGAGTGGTTATGAGGATCCGAGATTTTCCGGGCCACGAAGTCTGTCATCTGGTGAGGAATGCCTGGACATGTCGAGGATATTCGTCCCTGGCTATAATTAAAGCTTAAAGAGCCCCCCTGCGCTGATTTATCTTGCTCGTGGGGGTGTGCCTTCACTCCTCGCAGTTTAACGTCGTGTGGTGAGGATGAAGTACTCCTAGGTTACCGGTCATAGATCTCAGACCATTGGGTGACTATTGCTGCAGTCAATCAAAGGATAACTGGGTCAACATGTTCTGATATACTTAGAACAGGGTGGGGATGAAGTTCATAAACTACAACTTTGAGCTTTCCCGGATTAGGAGGTATGGTGTGGGGGCTCTGAGGCCGGTAAGCATATGGAGCTAGGAGAAGTACCGCCCGAGGAAATCATGCCTTTGATGGATGAGCCAAGGGCTATCATTATGCAGAGCTGCTGAGGGCATGGTATGCATAGTCATACAAAGTTGTCCCCCGGTCGATAACATTCCACTTCCGATGGGCATGAATGATTATGAGAATCCATGATTGCTCCCAGTGCAGAGTTCGGCATGTGGGGATAATGGTGTCCGAGTATACAGAAAACATCTTCACTGCAATTGTCGGTTGAGTCAAAGTAGCCTAGTCCTGGCTTGAAGTTTGTTGATGCAGGTCTCTATGTGAACCACTGACAAACACATAGGCTAGCCAGACAAGGATACCCTGGCAACATCTAGATGTGAAAAGGGGAATGAACTTGTAAACCACTTCGCCATAAACTTCTGGATCAAGAGGTATGGTATGGGGGGCTCTAAGGTCGGTAAGCGTACAGAGCTAGGAAGAGTGTCGCCTGTGGAAATCTTTCCTTTGGTAGATGGGCCAGGGGCGATCAATATGCAGAGCCGCCGATGGCATGGTATGCATAGTCGTACAAATGTGTCGATGGGTCGATAACTTTCCACCTCCGATGGCCTTGAGTGGTTATGAAGATCCATAATTATCTGGGTCGTGGAGTCTGATGTATGGAAAGGATGTGTCCAAATGTGCAAGGAGTATCTCCATCTCGTATCGCCATGTGTCCTAGGTGGTTCGTGACGAAGTCTATGCATTTTAACATCATGCGGTGGGGACAAACTCCATGCATTTTAACGTCATGCGGTAAGGACGAACTCCATGCAGTTTAATGTCATGCGGTAAGGACAAACTCTATGCAGTTTAATGTCGTGCGGTAAGTACGAGGATATACACCCCACTTAGGTATGGTCCATACATAGGGGAAGGGGCATTTTTAACATCATTTTCCAAGCAGTTTAATGTCGTGCAGTAAGGACGAGAAGTACACCTCGTGCAGGTCTGGTCCATACACGGGGGAAAGAAGGCACCTTTTTTTATGTGTCTTGGCCAAGACTGGGGATCCTGGCGTCACTACGTATCATGTGAGGGAAGGAATCAAGTCATACATAGTTCTATTGAATCCGTACAGTTTAACGTCATGCGGTGAGGATGGAGTCCATACAGTTTAATCGTCATGTGGTTAGGACGATGAGCACACCCCATGCAGGTCTGGTCCATACACGGGGGGAGGGGCATTATTAATTCTTCTTCATCCATGTAGTTTATTGTCGTGCGGTAAGGATGAACTCCATGCAGTTTAACGTCATGCGGTGAGGACGTGAATACACCCCGTGCAAGTCTGGTCTATACACGGGGGAATGGGAACTTTTTTTTTTTGAGGTGGTTGGGCCAAGGTGTGGAATTCTGGCGCCACTACGTATCCTGCGAGAACATGAATTAAGCCTCATGTAGTTATATGAAAGACGATACACCCTGTACAGGTCTGGTCTGTACATAGGGTAAGAGGGAATTTTTTTTTTTTGAAGTGGCTGGGCCAGGACAGGGAATCACAACATCGCTATGTATCCTACAAGGGCAGGAATCAAGCCGTACATAGTTCTGTGTAAAGATGATACACCCAGTGCAGGTCTGGTCCATGAACGGGGGAAAGGGGACATGTTTTTTTTTCTTTTGAAGTGGTTGGGCCAAGATTGGGAATCTCGGTGTCGCTATGTATCCTGCAAGGGTAGGAATCAAGCCATACGTAGTTCTGTGAAATCTGTGTAGTTTAACGTCATGCGGTGAGGATGAGGGGAATTATCAAATTCCGTACAGTTTAATGTCATGCGGTGAGGACAAGGTACTTGAAAATTTAATGTCATACAGCTCGGACGATGGCCATACAGTTTAACGTCTTGTGGTTAGGACGAGGTGCTTGGCAGTTTAGTGTCATACAGCTCGGACGATGGGTACATATCATTTTTTTTCTTCATCCGTGTAGTTTATCGTCGTGCGGTAAGGACGAACTTCATGCAGTTTAACGTCGGGCGGTAAGGACGAACTCCATGCAGTTTAACATAATGCAGTGAGGACGTACTCCATGCAGTTTAACGTCGTCCGGTGAGGACGTGGATACTTCTTGGTCTCTATGCGAAATAATTCTTCAAGAATCTCGCATTGGTAGGGGCTGTAGTGAATTGCCCGTCCATGGAGATCAGGGTGTATGCTCCGTTGGAGTAGACCATGTGTGCAACATATGGTCCCTCCCACTTGGGCACCAGCTTTGGAGGCTTCTTGCCAGGTATCATTGGGGCCCGGAGAACCAACACTATTTCTCCTTCCAAGAAAGACCGGAGCCAGACCTTTTTGTTGAAGGCCCGTGTGATCCAGTTCTAGTACACTTCTAGGTGGTGTAGAGTGTGCATCCACTTCTCTTCTAGCTGTTCCAATTCACCTAGTCGCTTTTCTGAATGCTCGTCATTGGATAATCGATCACAGATGGAAATACAGAGTGAGGTAAGTTGGAGTTCAATGGGCAGGACCGCCTCCGTGCCATACACCAATGAGTACGGGGTAGACCAAGTAGCGGTGTGGATTGTGGTTCGATAAGCCCACAATGCATTGAGGAGTTTATCTGGCCATGACTTCTTGTCTTTGTCCACCATTTTCTGGAGGATGTTGGACAGGGTCTTGATGAAAGCTTCTATCTGTCTGTTGGCCGCTGCATGGTAGCGGGGTGACTGGTTAGCCTTGATACCATACTCGTGGTATAGCTTCTCCAGCTCAGCAGAGCAGAAATTGGTGTCGTTGTCCGTCAGTATAGTATGAGGGACACCAAATCTGGTAATGATGTTGGTCTTCACGAAGATGACAATATTTCTTGCCCCGACTCCCTTGAGGGGTATAGCTTTTGCCCATTTGGAAAATAAGTCGGTCGTCGTGAGGATATACTTCAGCTGTTTGGTCGTGGCGGGAGGATATGGTCCCATGACGTCCATCCCCCAGACAGCAAACAGCCAGGAGTACTTAGCTAGATGAAGTAACTCTGGGGGCTGGTGTATGAAGTTGGCATGAATCTGGCATGAATGGCATTTTGCGGTAAAACGCTCACAGTCTCGTGACACTATGGGCCAATAGTACCCAAGCCTTGGAACTTGATGGGAGAGCTTGGTCCCTGGTTGATGTGCTCCACATGATCCTGCTTGTACTTCAGTCATGACGGCAGCGGTTTCTTCTCCGTCAATGCATCTGAGGAGTACTCCATAGAGGCCTCATTTGTAGAGGACCTCTTGCTGACCTACGCCACCATATAGGACAAAATTGATTTCCCTTCTCTGTATTTGCTCTCGTTCAGCCCTGTCTGATGGAAGCTCTCCCCGTTGAAGGTAGTTCGTGATGGGGGTCATCCAACCGGTAGCAGGAGAATATGTCTTGGGGACAGGACTTACTTCGTGGTTCTCTTATGTCTTATTTTGAACAAATGGCAATACCATTCGACGGTGAGCAATACTGATAACCGTTTCATCCCGGTCTGGGTCGGCTAGGGTTGTGGCCGCGTTGGCTAATGCATCGGCCAAAGCATTCTAAGACCGGGGAATATAAGTCAATGTTGGTTCTGTGGAGAACTCTGCCATTAACCCTCAGACATGGTCAAACAGGGGGATCAACTCCTCCTTTTTAATAGGATAGACACCATTGACTTGATTGATGACTAGCTCTGAGTCGCCTTTTACCATAAGGTGCTGTACTTGTGCCTGGAATGCGAGTTTTAGGCCTGCAATGAGGGCTTGATATGCCACTTCATTGTTCGTACATCCCTCTGACAGGAGGAAGTAATACGACAAAACTGCCTTTTCTGGGGATACGAATATTATCCCCAGACCCACTTTGTTGAATCTGGGATCCTCCATCCTCTTCTCGGTGGGGCTTCGGGACGCGCCGTCAAAGTAAATTTCCCATGCTGGGACTTCCTCTTGAACCAAGAAGATATCTTCATCAGGTAGTTCAGAGTCCGGTGCAGTTGTCCCTGTTGAAGGGTGCTCTGCCAGAAAGTCTGCTAATGCCTGGCCCTTGATGGCTTTTTGAGGCACGAACCGGATGTCGAATTGCTGCAGGATGACCCCCCATCGGGATAGGCGTCTGGTTAGCATCGGGCGACTGAGGATGTACTTGAGAGGGTTACTCCACGAGATCAAATGGACCTCATGATGCTGCAGATAATGTCGCAGATTTTAAACCGTGAAGACCAAGGCCAGACAGCTCTTCTCGATATTTGAGTATCGAGTCTCAGCACCAATCATGGTTCGACTGAAGTAATAGAGGCTTTTTTCGCTGCCGGCATCATTCTTGTGTGCAAGGAAGGATCTCAATGACCGTTCAAGTGCCTTCACATATAGAATGAGAGGCCTTCCTTCGACCGAGGGCATGAGCACTAGTGGGCTTAATAGGTACTTCTTCAAGTTTTCGAACGCCTCTTGGCAGTCATTCGTCCACTAGTACGTGACCCCCTTCTTCATCAACCTGGTGAAGGGAAAACATTTTCCTGCCATGTTGGCTATGAACCACCTAATATAGGCTAGGTGCCCTTGGAATCCCCTCATCTCAGTGAGATTTCGAGGGGGTGGCAGGCTCAGGATATCCTTCGTCTTCTCAGGGTCGACTTCGATGCCGCGATGGCATACGACGAAGCCATGGAATTTCTCTAAGGTAACTCCAAAGGTGCATTTCAAGGGGTTCATCTTCAAGCAATACTGTCGGAGCTTGTTGAAGATGGCCTCAAGGTCCGACAGGTGATCTGAGCACTGTCTGGAGTTGACCACTAGGTCATCCACATAACATTCAATGAATTTCCCCAGGAACGGCTTAAAGATCCGATGCATGGCACGCTGATATGTGGCGCCAGAATTTTTGAGACCAAAGGGCATGACCCTGTAACAAAATACCCCTTGAGGGGCCCTAAAGGCAGTGGATTCTTCGTCTTCTCGGGCCATCCTGATTTGATTATATTCAGAATAGCCATCCATGAAGGATAGAGCCTCACAGCTGGCCATCGCATCAATTAACAACTCGGTGATTGGAACCAGGAAGTCATCTTTCAGACAATGCCGATTAAGGTCTCTGAAGTCAATGCAGACACATATTTTCCCGTTCTTTTTCTTGACAGGTACGATGTTAGCCAACCAAATGGGGTACTAGACCTCCCTGATGAAGCCTGCTTTAATGAGATTATAGACTTCAGCCTCTATTTTGGCATCATGTGAGGGGTGTGTCCTTCTAGAGGCCTGTTTGTAGCACCGGTGGTCTTCTAGGAGACCCAGGTGATGCGTGGCTGCCTCGGGATCAAGTCCTGGCATTTTCGTGTAATTCCATGAAAATACATCCCGATGTTGCCTTAGGAAGGAGGTATATACCTTGTGTTCCTCCGGAGACATCGCCGCGCTAATGAAAGTGGGCCTCAGGTCTTCTTCGGTGCCCAGGTTTATTTCCCTGAGCTCATACATAGTGGTGGAGACACCCTCCTCAAATGCGGGAGGTGCATCTCTGAGATCCTCCCCCTCTTCTTCTCTCAAGTCTTCATCTTCTTGATCTGACGAGGAGAGAGTTTCTGGTCTGAGCATTCGAGGGTTTGAGTGAGAGGCATCGTGGGCATCCCTGCTTGAGTATTCGTCCCCAAATCGAGGGTTGGTAGACGTTCCCGCGTTTTCGTGCTCGACCATCATGGTTGAAGTCATGAGGACATCTGCATGCATGTCTGGACTTATACTCCTACTCTAAATACGGTTGATGGGTAGGACATAATCTCTGCCACGCTACCTGAGGGGGTCATCGGGGACCATTTCTAGGCCATTTGGAGCGGGGATCCAGTCGACGTCGTTGATCAAAGGCTTCTTCTTCTTTTACTCATTAAACCCGGCGTCGATGTAATGTGTCTCAGAGAGATCGAAAGGGGCCTTGTCGGCATGCAACGTCCCGCTTTTTTCGTTGACGCAGTACTTGATACACTGGTGGTAGGATGAAGGAACGACCATGTGCTTATGGAGCCATGGCCTTCCCAGCAGGGCACTGAATGTTGTGCTCTTCCGGACCACCAGGAATTCCGTGTAGGCTACCAGGTCACCAAAATGGGTCTTTAGTTTAATCTGTCCCATCGGTTTCTGCTCACTCTTGTCGTAACCTAACAAAGTTGTGGCTGAGGGAATTAGATCATCCTCACTATAGCCCAACTAACGGAGTGTCTGTAGGGGAAGGAGGTTAAATCCAGAGCCATTGTCTATAAAGACTTTTCGTATCTCAATACCATTCAGTGTGCCGGACACATATAGCTATTTGATGTGTCCTTGCATGATGGCATCTTCGTCCTGATCAGTGAAGGAAATCACCACATTGCATTCAGCCAGGCCAGTCTTCGTCCGGAAAATCTCGGCGACAGCTACCTTGGCTTGGAATTCCTGGGGGCTAATCAAAGTTTCAATAAACGCCTCCCTGAGGTCGACTGACAAACTTAGGGCATCCAGGATTGACAACCTGGCTCGTACTGACGCCAGCTGCTTAAGGATGTCATATTTTTGCTCCAACGGTCGATGCTTCTCTGTTAGTGGGAGAGTCCTAGCGGGTGCTTTGGGAGCTAGAGCATTTGACGAGGGAGGGACCGGCTGCAGGGACAGATGTCGATGGTGTTCCCGCATTTTGAGGACTTGGCCGGGCCGGTCCGTTTGTACGCACTAGGAAACCAGACACTTGCTCCTCCTCCGGTGGGTATCGCAGAACAACAGGGCCAGAGTGGCTACTTGTGGAGGTGGAGGGGAATTCCCTCTCCTGTTGAGTCTTCTGAAGGGCTCTCCCACGGGTTTCCACAATATTGATGGTCTAGGCAGGGGTCCAACCGTAGGGTTGGTTTTGGTCATGGCTGCACCTCCCCTGGTATCCCCTGCCTCTGCGATTCCCCATCCCGGCTCCTCGTGCAGGAAACTCGGCTTCGTAATCATACCCTTCATCAGGGAATGATTCCATGAGATGGATGATGTTGATAGAGACAAAGATTGGCTCTTCATCCTCTGACAGGTCAACCTGGTCGGTTGTCTCTGATGGTGTCGTTTGGTGGTTCGGTGCCCGTTGTGCCAAATTCAAGGGCATGAAATCTGCCAGGGTTGGGACTAACTTTGGCCCTTCGCGGACTGCTCCTATTGTGATTACTTCCTCCTTTGGATCCATCCGGATGACCGGCTTGTGGAGGGTTGTGAGGCCGATGCTGTCAGTTTTGTGGCTCCAGGGGCTGTTTGTGGCAACATAGGCTGCTGTAGTTGAACTCGGAGTATGCCCTGGGCTCAGTTGATAGTTTTCTGAGTCATCCAGTTGTCAAATTTCATCCCCTGCTTGCTGGTGACTATCTTGCACCCCTCCTCTTTGTCGGAGTCGGTGGTAAAGATACATGCCACATGTGCTGGGGGTTGTCCCAGCTCAAGTTGTTCGGAATCTACCATCCTATGCAGGAGGTATTTGAAGACAAAGAACTCTCGGATACTGTTCCCCAACATCCAGTGGTAGGGGCAATAATCTGGCCTATCATCATGACCGACTTCTTCAGGTCTCCTTGGTTCCAGAAGGTGGTGCAAGTTTCAATTCATAGCGGCAATGAAGTAGTCGCGTACTTGATCGTCTCAGAATGAGTATACTTTTTGTCTCCACTCCTCAAACTGGTTCCGCTTCGGTCCTCGCTGATCATCCTGTTTAGGCGGGGGCGGCCGCTGATATGCAGGGGCCCTTGACAATTTGGTGGAGGCCTAAGCGGTGGAGCGGGCACAGGGCCCGACTTGAGTGTGACAGCAGACGATTCGGCTCTAGGAGCTCTCTTCACCAGAGCCTGCGAGGCTATTTGGGAATTTGAATTAGTCTGCTGTATGGAGTCCTCGATTCTCTGGGCAATAGCTGAGAGATGGCGGAAGCCAATGGTTCACTCCACCGGTATGAGCAGTGTTCGCAGCTCATCTCTAATATTATCGATGCATATGGCTAGCATCTCATCTTGAGGAATTTTCCTGTTCATAGAATAGGTCAGACCTTTCCATCTCGTGATGAAGTCTGAGACCCTCTTGTTCTCCCTCTGCTTGCAGTTCATGTGATCGATGACCGTTTTTTTAGGTAGCGTTGAACTGAAGTGAACCAGGAACTGCTGCCGGAGGTCCTCCCAGCTCTTTATCGACTGGGCCGGTAGACTCGTATACCAGATGAAGGCGTATCCTTGTAAGTTCCGTATGAAGCATCTGAGTTTCACTACTTCTTGTTGTTCCGGAGTCCCCATCATAGGGTCGCAATAAGACACGTAGTGCATCATATGCTGCTCCGGATCACCTGATCCATTGAAGATCGAGAATACAGGGCTCCCAAAATTGGGTGGAGGTGGTGTATTGGTCACCCAATCTGGGTAGGGTTTCCGCTCTGACTGTATCAGAGTGCTTCGACCTTCCATCACTTCCAATCGAGTTGTTAGTGCCTCAATGGTATTGGTGAGTCCCTGGTTTACATCCTGTTGGGCACGGTCCTGGGCAGGCGTAGCCCGAGTCATTGCCTGAGGGTCCGGATTGGCCAGCACCAAGGGTTCATATTCTGTTCGAGGTACCCTCGGAGGGTTCAGGCGTACCTGCTCTGGTTTCCTCCTAAGTGGAGGGAAATCCTGGTACTCGTCATCCACGTTTAGGTAGTTGGATGAACCGGGCACCTCATTGGGAAGGAGCCCTGATCGTGCTTCATTTGTCGGGGCAAGCCTTAGCCTTTGAGGTGAACTTGTTGGGAGTGCATGACGTGGCTCTTCTTAGGACACACTTTTAATAAGGCAGTTCCTCTGGAGCAGCTCGGCGTTAAGCCGCCTCAACTCTTTCATCTCTTCTTCCTGTCGAGCGAACCTCTCTTCGAGCGTGAGTGGCTCGTTTTTATCGATAGTGGGTGATGGGTTAAGGGTAACCATTCCTTTGTTCTTATCCTTGCTGGAAGCTCGCAGGGTAGGTGGAGGGAGGTTAGCTGAAGGGGCGGCCATATTAAAAGCGGCCCTCTGGTTCTAGGTGTGCACACCTGGGGGTTCATGGTGAGCCACAGTCTGACCAAAACCATCGTCTCCTGATCTGTCCGGATTTACATTTTCTCCGGCGTCACCCATGGGGTTATCCTCTATGGCGTTGATGAATGCATATTGCGGGGTGGAGGGGATTTCATCTTCCAAATAGGAAGAGGATCTCCCACGTCTTTGGTTGGCCTTCCCTTTCATGAACTGGGATTGCCCTCAGACTTCTTGACGAAGGGTGATGCGGAGAGTTCTTTGATGCGACCTTACAGTGCGCCTTCCTATTAGAGGGGATGATGATTCAAATGAAGGGATAAGATGGGAACCTCCTCTTTTGACTGTCCTCCCTAGACGAGGGAATACCGACTCTCGTGGGGGAGGTTGTTGTTGAGGGGGTAAAAATGCCCCCATCCCTGAGGGATGGGGCTGGCTCCATTCCCTAGACGATGAGTCTCTTCCCGATTTTATTGGTCTTATGAGGGAATTTGTTGTTAAAAATGCCCCCAGCCCTGCAGGTTGGGGTTGACCCTGGATTGCGGCAGTGGTTGCGGATATCACGAGCTGCCTGATCTCGTGTGCCCCAATCCGAGGGTGAACTGGATCTGGTGCCGAATTCACCTGTGGATCAGTCCCTTCTGGGGAGGCAGGCAGAGATCGTTGATTGGACTCTCTTAGGCGAGAGGCCTGCTGTATGCTCTCGGTGTTCTGATTTAGGAGTTTTTGAATGGCTGGTTCCCACCGGGCCTGACGCTTCTGGGACTTACTCGAGGCCTGACTCTGTTGGGTGTGTTTCCTTTCCTGAACAGGGGGTCCACCTGATTGTCGTCTTGATGTGACGAAGTTACATGATACCATGTTCAACGGGTTCTTCTGGGCGGGGAGCAGAGTGAAATGAAGAGCTCCGTGTTCCCCCCATCCTCTGATATGGACTCCCGTCGGAGCGTCACTGATGAGGCGGTGCAGTTCGTGCAGTGCACGGAGACAAGCCGCCTCCATATTCCCTTTTCACTTCTTGGGGCGTTGTTTTCATGTCAAGGAAAGGGCCTCCAGGTCGATGTGAGACAGGAGGTCCCCTATCGTCTTTACGTGGTCTACATACCCGTCAAAGGGCAGGAAGCTTGACTCCAACCGGTGGAGGGTCGTCCATATATTATGGCGGATGTCATGCATGCATTCTTCCGAAAACTCTCTGGGTATGTCGAACTGAGAGGTGGTCGTGGGCCAAAACATGACTGGTATGTCATTCCTGGCCAGTCATTTCCTCAGGTGTAGCATATCGTCATACTCCTCAGCCAGTGATTCCTCTACCTGGTCAGCCCAACTAAGGCTCTCACTATAGTCGGAGGCAGTAGGATCAGTAGGTGCTGAATCATTGTGTAAGCGATTCTGAGGTGGTTCAGAAGATGAACGCGGCCTCAGACAGTCTCCTGATTGAAGAAGGGTGTCGTTATTGACAAGCTGGAAATCTGACATGCTCGATCCCGTCCTTCTGAGTGCCTCGGCATACGAGGGCTTTTCGGTGCTCGATTCGTCAGGAGGAGGACCTCCCTGTCGATATAATATGTCATCGCGGGGAGGACCTTCGCAATGGCGGCCATAATGGTGAGGACTACAATTACTGCTTGATGCTTCACTGCATAGAGGACTTTTGCAGTGCACACCCTGGGGAGGACCTCCAAGGCATGTTGTAGCAAGGGGGAGGACCTTCTGGCTGCGTAGAGTCGTTACGGGGAGGACCTTCGCAACAACTGCCATCATGGTGAGGATGACCATCATGGCTTGACGTTCGACGCGTGTCTTGGGGAGGACCTTCAGGACATGCCGCGACAAGGGGAGGACCTTCTTGTCGCTTAGGGCCATTGCGGGGAGGACCTTCGCAATGGCGGTCATGGTGGCGAGGACTACCATCACAACTGCGGCAATGGAGAGGACTACCATTACTGCTGCCTCAGGGAGAATATCTGTGGGATACATCCTGGGGAGGGCCTCCAGAATGTACCTCAATGATGGGAGGACCTTCTCGTTGCTCGGCGTCTCTACAGGGAGGACCTCCGTTATCAGGGTGGCGAGGACTACCATTGTGACCTGATGTCTGGCTGCGTGGAGTTCCGTTGCAGCGTAACCCCTGGGGAGGACCATCAGGGCAGGCCACGATAAGGGGAGGTCCTTCTTGTCGTGATGAGACGTCACTACGGGGAGGACCTTCATAGTTGTGATTAAGATAGCGAGGACTACCATCATAATCTGTAGTCCCACTGCATGGAGAGTGATTGCGGTGTATTCCCCGGGGAGGACCTTCAGGGTGGACCGCAGCAAGTGGAGGACCTTCTTACTGCTCGATCATCTTGTCACGTGGAGGATTTCTGTGACTCGCCTCAAGAGAGAAGATCTCGTGATCGATCGTTATTTTCCTGCTGGGGAGGCCCCCAAGGGTGCTCTAGGGAGGACCTTCAGAGCTGCTGGTAGCGACATTATGGGGAGGACCTTCACAACTGCTACTGCCACACCCATAATATGGTAATTGATGGATAGGATTTCGAGCCTTTGTTGTGTACTTAGTGGCATCAGAAACCCTAGCTTCCAGCAGTGCAGAGTCATGAACCCTCTCTTTATTTTCCTGCTGCCTTTGGCGCGTTCGGGGCGCTCTTTTACGGGCATCGGGGACCGTCTACTGTTGACAACGGCCTTCACCATTGGGTCCCTATCTAATTGGGTTTCGTGACATTTCTGGGATACACCGAAGAACATCTTGGCTTTTACCAGGGATATATGCCTGCTATGGAGCATCCACCGTGATGGACGGGTGTCCCCCGGTTGGAACGAGTGAAGCTGCTCGATCCGGTTGCCCTTGCGTCGTAGAATATAGCCAGCGACCCTCCTGGGCTGAAGCAGGGATGCAGATCTGCTCCGAGGCGGCTATGTCGTCTCTTAGATGAGTCGCCTCAATTGGGGAGATGGGCTCACGGGCCCGAGTCCTTGCTGTTGCCTCCGATGCAATTACATGCTGGCAAGTCTGTAAGATATGATCTGGGATCGATACCTGCTCCTCCATCATCGCCAGGATATGTAGAGAGACATATTTGGCTAGAACGGGTATGAAGGCCCATTCTGGTATCAGAGTAGGAATATCCTGCTCCGGTCCTCCAGTGGTCAGTGGGTACTGACAATTCTCCTGTGTCGGGGCAGGTGAACGAGTCTGCCTCTGTATTGGGATACGCTGGTTTCTCTCTCCGTTTGCCGCCACATCGGGGTGGCGGACTTTACTTTCATCCACAGGGAGTTGGCCCTGCATATACTGATTTCCCACCGTATCGAGTTGGTGGCCTTTGTTGGTGGGGAGAGGTGCCTGCCTATGATTTTCCGCCACATCTGAGTGGCGGGCTTTGTTGATCGCCACCATATTAGGATGGCAGGCGTCTGAAGCTACTTCCAGGAGCTGGTCCTCCAGGTGCCGGGTCACCACTGCGTCAAGCTGGTGGGCTTCACGACCCTGGGCAGGGAGAGGTGCCTGTCTGGTGAGTGTCGTCCTACGTGAGTGACGGGCTTGATGGAGCTCGGCGGGGATGCACGCCGGCTCGTACGATGCCTCCATGTCTGGATGTCGGGCTCGCGAGGAGAGAATAGGTGTAGGTGCCTGTTTGTGGTACGTCTCCGTGGTTGAGCAGCGGAGCTCCTCCTCAGGGGCCAGGTTGATGACCGGTCCCCGATTGTACGTCTGCTGCCCTCGTCAGGTGGTCCGAGGGGCTGGAGCTCGGGGATCATGGTCCTGAATCCTCGGGAAAACATCCTCCTCGGCGTGAGGATGTTGAGTCGCGACGTGACCACGATGACGCCTTTTGGCGGAGTCCTTGGAGCGGAACCCCCGTTCGGTGGGGATGAAGTCCTCAACGTTGACCTCATCCACCTCCCTAAGATAAGGGAGGTATGCATTGTCCCGTTCTGGGGATAGGCTACCAAAACGGTTGGAGACAGCGACAGGGGCTGTCTGGATCCGGTTTTGTGGTCGCTGCTGGGCGGGCGACCGACGAATCTTGACGGACTGGAGGGTGTTCATGGCCGCCTCCACTGTTGGGAGAGTACCATTCGTGTGGTACTCTTGGATCAGCGCGTCTGAAACCCAGCGTTGAAGACGCTGGGTGGGTGACGGGGTCCTCCATTGTTGAGGAAGTCTCTTCCTTGCGTCGTTTGAAGCGTGCACTTGTGAGTTCCTTTGCGATGCCATTGGATCGAAGGGAGTTCTAAAAGTAGTGCCTGCAAAACATTTTAGAAAATATAAGCAGAAAACCCTTCAAAGTAGCATCTCATAATCTCATGCATAATTAATGACCATTCTTGGCCCTCCTTTGGAGCATAAGGGGGCACTGGGTGCGATTAGGTTAAATCCTTCATGTTTGGTTAAAGATTCACGTCGGGTTCACCATTTTTTGTTTCGTTCTAGTTTTCGGCCACGAAACACCCAACAGCTCTATATCCAATGATTGATGGACCCGCTTTCCAAAGGCAGACGTTCACCGGATGGTCTGACCAGCAACTCTTAAGAACTGACATTGGTCGAGAGGATGGGAAGTCGGGCTCATCACACCCTTTTGGAGGGAAATTATTGCCTGTTCCGGGGCTCTCTTATAGATTTAAGATGTATTCATATGTTCGTGAATCTTTGGTTTATACCGCGACATAGTATCCACGGATTTAACCCTGGTGGGAAATGGTCAACTGGACGCAGTGGTTCAGAATCATTTATGTCTGAGGTTTATCATCCCTCATTGGATTAATGACCCCGAAGGGTTGGAACTTGATTGAGGCAGCACTAAGAGTGGCGTGGTGAACCAATGCGAGGATGATCGGATCAACCGGTTGTTGGGCTTGAACCTCAAGGAGGCTTCCTACGTACCCTGTCTAGGAAACAGGGATCAAAGTCTACATAGTTCGAATAAATAGTTTAACGTTCTACTAGACGGGGGCATACAGTTTTACGTCATGTTGGACAAGGGTGGAACTCGACATGAAGAAATGACTGAGTGGTGGGCTTGAACCTCGTGGAGGCTTCCTACGTACCATGCCTTGACATTGATCAAAGTCCCTGTAGTTTTCTTTGCTTGGGGATTACGCTCTGGGGTAGCCCATAAGAGGATGTCATGGTCGATGCTTACTGTAAGCCCACGTGACTCATGCTCGGTGTGAGAAATAAGAGGCAGCAGGGACCAGGGGATCACGTCGCGAAAGGTGCATCCGTGAGAAGCGGAGTGGGGCTTACGCATGAAGGCGACACAGGGTGATGGATTGGGGCTTACACTCTGAGGAGGCCCAGAAGGTCGGGGATTACTCCGAGATGGACGCTCGTGGTGAAAAAGCCCAGCGGGAGAGGGAAAGGGGGTGCTCATGTTCCCGTCTCCTCTCTTGCGGTCCCCGAGGGATTCCTTCTGATGGGTATTTTACCATCTTCGAGGATCCCTCAACAAGTGGAGGGGAAGAAAAGGGATTCTCGAGCTCAGACTCTGCATTACCGTGGGAATGTGAACCCAAGAATGCTTCGGGTATCTGCTCAAGGGTTGGGGTACCCCTTTGCCCCTGTTTACCGTGGGTATGTGAACTCAAAATGGCACACATATGCGCCTGAAAGTTATACCACGCGGATCCAGTGGCTCTGTCGGAGGCCTCAGCTCAGGACCGATGAATATGCCAATGAGGGGGTCACGGAGGACTTGGCTGGATCGGAAGGATTTTACTTGGCTCTGGAGATGATAACACCGATGTATTTGGTGATCCACCGAGAGGTATGGGTGGTGGCGCCCTTCATGTGGGGAAGTGCTACGCGGCTGGAGAATCCGTCAGCGAACCATGGTGGTCCGCGGACTGATTGGTATCACGCAAAACAGGGTGGTTCGCGGCTTCAGGTTCAATCCACGAACAAGAGTGGTTCGCGGCTTCAGGCTCAATCCGCGAACCAGGATGGTTCACGGAGGGTTCCAGGCCGGGAGCAACGGCCAAGGGCGGCGCCGATCGGAGGCTCATCGGTCGGGGCTTCGCCTGCGGAAGAGGGTGCTCCGCGGTACGACATATGGGAAAAGAGTCATAAACTCCCTGGTCCGTGGGGAAGTCATCCGCGGAGGGGGTATGGTTCGTGGTTCTCCCTTTTTTATTATTTAGGTTCACGGTTCACCAAATTATTATGTGTTTTCCGATTCCTTCTTGATTCATATACCTACTCTGGTTCACGGATGGGAATTTCTCTGTTTGTGAAATCTGAAGCCTTCCTTTGATAGATCTCCTTCCTTCGAATCTGATTCTAGTTCTCCGATCCTTTCTTCTTTCCCCCTTGGTCTCCTTTTATAGAGTGGGGAAAGAAATGTATTTGTTGCCATGCGGCACCTTTTACGGAGGCCCATAACCAAATACCCGGTTCAAAGCTGACTTGGTCAATCCGTGATTCGCGGTGGGTATTGAACGCTCCCCCCCTTCCGCGAGGCGAACTCTGGGAGTGCTCTGCGGATGCGGAGGGTTCTGCCTCCATTCCATGAACGACAGCGGGTGCGGCTTGAGCCGGTCGACGTGGTCCGCGGTTGGGGCGGTTCGTGGCAGTGAACTAAACCGGTGCCTATCCTGCCTCGCGACCACGGAGTCTCTCCGCCTCCATTTCCCGAACAACAACTATTTGCGGAGGGGGTGCCTCACGGTGCCTGGACACGTTGTGCTTCCATGGACTAGTTCGCGGACCGGTCCTTTATGTCTATCTTCTTTTATTATTTTCCCCAATTCTTTTGGTGGATTTGGGTAAAATTTCTTTTGCGGATTTTTCAGGACCCTACAGTCACATTAATATTCCAAAAGTCATGTTACTATCCAATATTCATATTTCTAATGGTCATAAGGGTTTATTACTTCTTATAAATACCTTTTATTCCATTCACCAATCAATTCGATTTTCTATTAAGTTTATATATAATTTTATCTTATAAATAAATATTTTATTATTAACATTATGTTTTATTTCTATAGCTTAGTTTGTGAGTGCGCTCATTCTAATGGATTGAGGAGATCCAAAATTTTCTATTCTTATTATCTTATTTTCTATTTATTACTCCACTATAATATTTGGTATTCTTATTGGTTTTTTTTTCTGAATAAAGTATCATTCATCATTTATGAGAATAATGTTTTTATTGAGTTCTATATGTGATGTATGTGCTTTATAATGCATGATATAATTATAAGAATGAAAATTCCATTGATAAAATTCTAGGTCATTACACGCAAGTAGGAATTCCGCTTGTTCTGGTCTCATCAAATATTCCTTTTAGTGAGCATGTGTAATGGACCTCAGACATTAATATTATCATTAATGTATGTCATGACTCACACAATTAGATTTAATGACCAAAACATTCACACCATATGTTGGATGGAAGTAGGGTGTGTTGGTCGTGTCACGATTGAAATGTCATTAATGTTTAAATCGATGAAGGATTTGTCTCTTCCATATTTATGGAAGCTGATATCTAGGCCCTTAGATTGGAATAAAATTGTCACATTAAAATTTCATGGTCATGGTGTAACGACGTGTTGATTTTATACAGTCAAAGAAATACATATCGATCATATAGGTTGGTGACATGGATGTGCAACATGCATGATGTGATATTGTGATAAAAGGATCATATTACACAGTAAGTGTTCGTATGTGGTTTTCAATGGTGTGACATTAAGTTCTTTCTCTTGGGTTCCATGCACTGTTGATAGAAATTAATCCTGGACTTTAGGCAAACCCACTTAATGCCAATGAGAAATAATCCTATGGGATCACACACTAAGTGATTCCATTGATCATGATTAAATTATATTTGAGTTTAATTAATGGAATAAATATTATTCTCAAGTCTAAGGAATAATTTTATTCAAGTAATTTTGATTGCAAAAATTAAATAAATATTTATTCACCGACATGTGAAAAAAAAATATTTTATTGAATATTTAATAAAAATTTATTTTCCTATGTGTGAATGAAATATTTATTTATGAATAAAATTGTATTTGGGTGTTCAATAAATTAAAGAGGACTTCGAATAGACAACGACCATGTGTGGTGACAAATATTAATTAACAAGTTAGTCAAATAATATTTTTTATTACACAAATTGGCACACAACACAAAATAATAATAATAATAATAATATGTGTTATGAGTTTTATTAAAGGTAATAAATTTTATTTGATGGTTGATATGCAATTAAATAATACTTTAACCTGTGAATTTTTATATTCACATTTTTTAATTAAATATTATATGTTTAATATGCTGGATTTGGTCTATTACACACATCAAGAAAGTTGGAACCGCCCAACCCATTTCCACCATAAATGTGTCCTAGATCCATACCCGCCTTTCCTCTTTTTTGCAGCTCCTTTTAGGGGTTTTGAGACCCTTGTTCTCCCCATATGGAAATAGAGCATAGGCAGTGTTCCACTACTAGAGATGTGTTCCTTTAGGAGTATTCTACCTTTTTGGGGAGTCTTCATTCGTCGATTTGGTTATGTGAGGGTGAGGGTAGCGGAGTGCATTGATGCCGTGAGCCTGAGAGTTTCCAATTTGGGGTGTGACTTTCTAGATTGATTGTAGGGAATCAGCAGCCCACATTCTTGAACCTATATGATAATGAAATATGTATAGTGATGGGATGAGATAGCACCACCAGCCTTGGACATTGTCACTAGCTTTGGATTATAGCGGAGGATGAATTAGAGTTATTTAAACCTATTTCCTGAACATCGAAAAAGTTATTTGAGAAGTGAAAATGAAGAAAGGGAACCTGATGTTTCCCCCTAGTTCAATTGAGAAGCAAAAACAAAGAATATGGGTGATTCTTATCCTCAGTAGCTATTATTGAAGCTTTATTTAAGATTCTATAATGTTGGTGATTCGCTGGAATATAAATACTACACGATGGTTCCTCATCTTGAACATAGATCGTTCCAATATTAATGGAGTCAAATATAAACTCATCATATGAGGAAACAATCATTATCCAACAACACACAATTAACTTATTCATCGACAATGGTGTGGTTGTACCCCATTAAGGGGGTCTCAGTACTGCATTTAGTTTTCTTTGTCGATTTTTTTTAAGCATCATGTGTTCGGTTTTTTTGTGTCGTATTTCATCTATGTCCCTCATCCTGTTTTTTATTATCTCCTCCTCCATGTACTCATCTTTTATTTTTCATAGTGAAATACCAGTGATGATCCTACCTTATGCAAGTAGGCCTATGATCGAAGAATGTAAATCTTCTTGTCCCTTTTACTTAATTCATTTTTCTTTTATTTTTACTTGTAAATTTCTGAATGCACAGTTCTTGAATATTAATTAATTTCTTACAACTTCTTTCCTATGCATTCTGGTTTTGAAATTGTTAATTGGAAGTTATTGAGTATTATGTTTATTGTCTATTTATCATTACTGCTGCTGGATTTGTATTTATGGAATTTTTTTCTCATATGCATGAATTTTCTTTTGGTTTTGGAAATATATATGTGATTCTGGAAATTCTAATTCTCATCATTTCTATTTCTATTTTATTGAATCAATGTGTACATATTATATTTTCTGTTTAATGAGAATTAATTACAAGATTGAATGTTGTAATTTCCATTGCATGTGAGTTTGTCCAATGCATGTAATTTTATCACTACATACATATATTCATTTCATTTATTTCTTATTATGGAATTACAACTCAAACATTGTTTCTGTTTATCTTTTATCATGTATTAAATTGAAAATAAACACCATTTTTGATTTCGGGTTTTAACGAATCAAAGAACCCAATAGATCATGGGATATTGCATGAAGATTTTCTCCCATGTTAGGGAATCCCCCGTAACAAGTGGTATCAAAGCCTAATTGGGTTTAAGTTTTTCATTGTTAAAATTTGAAATTTATTGTTCTTTGATTTCAATTGTTTTTAGTGGCTTTTACTTTGAAACACATTTTTATTGCTTTCATTCAACTTGGTCATGTTGTCTCTTTGGCTATAATTTCATTCTATTGTTGGTAGTTTGTTTCCTTATTATTTCCATATTTTCTTTGCCTGTCTGAGCCTCAAAGATGCCTCCTGGTAGTTTCAACATATGTGTTTCCATTGTTTTGGGATAGGAATGGGTTCTATGTGAGGTTTTCAAATGTTTTAGAGATGGTTATCAGTAAGTTTTGGCATGATCTTGTCTCTAGTATTAGCCTTTTTCCTAAGAGAGGAGCTTATGTTAGCTATGTTGTGTTCCTCCACATCCTTTAGGATTGTTTTCTCTAGGTATGGACCTGTAGTGAGTTTAGTGTTTAGTTTTTGTAGTTTTTGGGTGCAATGTCTCTTGGCTAATCACCAAGTTTCTTTTCTTTTCTGTTTGACCCTATTTAGAAACTATGTTTTGGTTTCCTATGAACTATGTGATGTTAGTAATTATAGACTAGGATGTGTGGCCCTTATGTGGCTTGTTTTCCCTTAGTTTCTAGCTGGATCCTAGACTATATAATCATGTCTTAGAGTTTTCCTAGGATGTTGGTACTGTTTTCACGTTTCCTTGTAGTTTCCCTTTAGTTTGAGGATATCTCATTTTGGATTTTTCTTAAGCGGTCGTCTCCTTTGATGGATATTCTGAATCCATCTTTTAAGGATCTTCCAGTGCCTTGCATCGAGAGTCTTCCTATTAGAGTTTTCAGGCAGTGTTTCTCAGCTCAAAGATGATGATGCTTGGTGCTTTGGTCCTCTTATGTTTTTATGGGTTCATGTGGAGACCTTTTCTCTTTGGTTGTTTTCCTTTACTATTAATGTTTTCTATGCAACTTTCTTTCTTTTTCTGTTTTTCATGATTGCACTATTTTATAATGTGTTTTAATTCTTTGTGAATTCTCTGAGTTTTTTTCCATGTTTTGTGTGGGGATGGATACTGCTCTTTTTTTGGTGTTATGTAGGCAATTGTGAGTTGTTCCAAGGACATATGTTGGTATATGATTTTATGGTCCTTTTTTCCTCATTTGCATCATCTCAAAGTGTGACTCAAGTAAGTGCATGTATGAACTCTATGATGAAGTTGATTATAATTTTTTAATTCTGATCATGTTTAGTAGTTTGAAATATCATTCAACTTTGGCTGACATGTTTTATAGTTGATACATGGTAGGGGGACCGTTTGGGTCATACCCCTTTTTTTCCTATTTAGGATATGCCTAAGTTGATGATGTTAGGTGGTGTATAATAATCATATGGTTAGGTATTAATTTTCAATGTGGAGTGTGTGATGTTGTTGCGTATTAAATTTTTTCATGCCTTTAATTTCCAAGGTGGAGATTTTTGAATTTTTATATTCAAATTTATTTAGAGAAAATACTTAATAAAAACATACAGGTGTTACAATTTTCAATACCCTTGTTCTCACCTATATGGAAATAGAGTGAAGAGATTGTTCCACCACCAGAGAGGTGTTACTACAAGAGTTCGCTACCTTTTCGGGGAGCTGTCGTTCATCGATTTGGTTCATCGAGGTTGAGGGTGGAGGAGTGCAATGAAGCCACGAGCCCAAGAGTTTCATATTTGGGGTGTGACTTTTGATGGTTATGGGCACAACATAAATGTACAGAGGTGGGTGATATATTAAAATTTCTTTTAATAATCATTTCATGAAACCAAGAGTGAGGATATTTTATGTCAAATTTATAATTAATTTATTTAATATTTGAAGAAATAAATACCTGGTCTTAAGAAATTTCTTTATTGGTGAATGTTGATCATTCAAAATGACCCTTTCAGATTACCTTTGTTTCACTGTGAGGATCAAAAGATAGAATCTCTCTAGTGGTGATCTACACATGATCATATGATCTCCAAGAAACATCGCTCGATCTCTAGGTGCTAGCGTGGAGAATCGAATGTCTTTCATTGTTCGTTCTTGATTGCTTTTTCTTCAGTCTTGAAGAAATCTCTCTTTCACTTCTTGGTCATAAGAGGGAGAGAGAATGATGAGTTGAGAGAGAATTCATTATGCAAAATAATTCTCTATTCTCAATTTTTGGATACTCTACACAATAAACAAAACCGCCTATTTATAGAATTGGGATTTAAGTTAAAATGTTATTTAATTGTATACCATCCATTAAATAATATTTATTACCTTTAATAAACCACATTCCAAATAATAATAATTATATTTATTATTTTGGTGCATGTGCAAACTTTCCCAATAAAAAATATTATGTAATGGTCTTGTTAATTAAAATTTTTCACCAAACTCGGTCTTGGTCCGTTCAAACTCCTTTAGCACTTATTTCAAAATCGAATAAATGTTTTATTCATAATCTAGTGAATAAATATTTATTAAAACATTCAATAAATAAAAAAAATATTTTATTCAAAATCCTAAGAATAAATATTTATTTAATTTATACATTTGATATAACTTGAATAAAATTATTTCTCAGACTGGAGAATAATATTTATTCCATAAATTAAACTCAAATAGAATTTAATCGAGATCAATAAAAACAGTTAGTGTGTGACCAAGTAGGATTCTTTCTCATTGGCATTAGGCGGGCTTACCTAATGTCCAAGATTACTATCTAGAAACGAGTCAAGGAACCCAAGAGAAATAAATTAATATCATAACGTTAACAACCACATATGAACCCTCACTATGTAATACAATACCTTTGTCACAATATATCATCAATAAAGTTGCACATCCATGTCACCAATCTATATGCTCGATATGCCTTTATTTTACTCTCTAAAATAAACACATCCTTACACCATGGCCATGGAATTTAATGTGATGGTTCTATTCCAATCAAAGTTCCAAGATATCAACTTCCATAAATATGGAAGATAACAATTCTTCCTTGACTTATCCATTAATGACATGTCACTCATGATGCACCCAACGTACACAACTTCACCCTGAGCTGTTATTATCACGGTTTATAAAATACATCAAAGTATGTGAGTTGTAACATGCATTAATAATAATCATAAAGTTTAAGGACCATCACACACACTCATAGATAGGAATATCTGATGACACCAAAACATGTGAAATTATTACCGGCAGATCTGTTCGGATAATCTCCCATCTTGGAGTTTAACAAGTGAGAACTTCATGAGAAGAAGCATCATATTCTTATGATTACTTTCACTTGATAGTCTATACATGATGTGTCCCATCATAGTATGTTATCCAACCACATAACAGTATTTTAGAATATCATCATAGCACATCAATGTTCTCATCATAGCGGGGAACTTGTATGACATTATCAATGCGACGTATACTCTAGGACATTATTACATTAGATTCATAATGAACAACAAACAATATGCAATAAGAAGTTTTATTAATATTAAATACATCTAATATAAATGTAATCAAAGTAAAATAAGTTGGTCCTAAGACACCAACTCCAACAAAATCCCGCTTAGAATAGATCCAACTACCTACAACCTTCAGTCTGTTAGACCTCACATGATAGTCATGTTTCTAATGAGTTGAGGCTTTAGTCAAGGGGTCTTCCACATTGTATTCCATGGAAATACTTCTCACTATAACTTCAACACTCTAGAAAAAAATCTCTCCAGCGATGATACTTCTGAAGTATGAGCTTCATCTGCTGATGTGTCCTTGTGTCTTTTTCAAGATCCACCATTATAGTATCATCGCAAAATATTATGATAGGATCTTTAATTTAGGTACCACATCATGCTCTTGGAAGAAATTGTTCATCCATATTTCTTCTTTAGCTACCTCAGAATCCATAATATACTCAGACTGTACTGTAGAATATACAACCATAGCCTACTTTGAGCTCTTCCAGCTCATAGCACCTCAATTCAAAGTTAAGATGTATCTCGTTGTCCACTTCTTGTCATCTTGATCTGTTTTGAAACTAATATCTATATATCCTCTAATGACTAGTTTCTCATCTCCTCCATAAACCAAGAACATATCCTTTATATTCCTAAGATACTTAAGGCTGGTCTTGAATTCCATCCAATGGTGGTCACCTGGATCATCTTGATATCTTCCTACCACACATAATGTATAGGCATCATTTATTCTAGTGCATATCATAACATACATGACTGAAACATTCATTGGTGTGTATGGAATCCTTGTCATTCTATTTCTTTCCTCATGTCTCTGAGGACACATTTTCCTAGAAATATGAATGCCATGTGACTTTGGAAATGATAACCTCTTGTATTGTACTATACCGAATCTCTTCAGTATCTTGTCTGTGTATGTACTTTGACTTACTCCGAGATACATATTGGATCTATCATGATGGATCCTGATCCCATGAATATATACTGCCTCACCCAAGTCCTTAATAGATAATCATTTATTAAACCATGCCTTAACAGACTATAAGACTAATATTTCATTTCTAATGCATAATATTTCATCAACATATACTATTGATATAATGACTACACTTTCACTAAATTTTTTATAGAAACATAACTTACAATCATTATTTATGAAACTAAATTCCATTATGTCCTCATCAAAATTAATGTTCCATGACCTGGATACTTTCTTTAATCCATAAATAGATCTTTACAACTTGCATTCCTTGTTTGATTCCTTTGGAGTCACAAACCCTTCAGGCTCTGTCATATATATATCTTCATTAGGTTCTCATTAAGGAAGGTTGCTTTGAAATCCATTTTCAAAATCTCATAATCACAGAAAGCTACAATGTATAGTAGAATTATGATGTATTTTATCATTGTAACAGGTGAAAATCTTTTGTCTTATTCAATTCATTGACCCTATTTAATCACTTATGCAACCAGTCATGCCTTATAAAAACCGACTTTTCCTTCCATGTCTAGTTTCTTCGTGAATACCCATTTGAAACCAATGGGATTTAAATCTATTAGAGGGTCTACCAAAATATAGACTTGGTTTTGGAATATGGAATCCATTTCAGAATTCATGGCTTCTTACCACTTAGAAACATATGTACCACTTACTTCTTCCTTGTATGTTAGAGGATCATTATTATAAACTAATAATGTGTCACCATCCTCGGTGACTAGAAAACCATACTATAATGGTTCTCTAACCTCTTTAGTACTTTTATGTAGTAATTGTGTCTCTAGAATAATTTCATCTTCCATGGGGCTTTGTGGAATTTTTTCATATGCCAACTTTTCTGTATCTTGATCCTGGAATTCATCTAAGTCTATCTTTCTCCTACTATATCATTTAGAGATAATATTATCCTCAATAAATGCAGGACATCTACCAACCAAAACCTTCATTTCAAAATTATTTTATATGTAGTATCCCTTTGTTTCTTTGGGATGTCCTATAAATATACACTTTGTTTCATAGGATGCAAGCTTCTTACATGAAGATGCATTAACAAATGATTCACAACCCCCAAAAAATAAGCAATACAACACGAGTTTCTTTCTATTCAACAATTGGTATGGTATACCATATGTTTCTTTAGTTGGCACTCAGTTTATTATACATACTTCTGTTTATAACGCATATCCCCAAAAGGATAATGGAAGAATTGAATGAATCGTCATTGATCTCACCATATCCATCAAGGCATGGTCCCTCATTTCACTTACACCATTCCACTAAGGCGTAGACAGAGAAGTCAGTTGAGATAAAATCTATAACCCCCAAAAATAATCAATAATGCCTTAATTAAGATATTCTCCACCAATTTTTGAACGAAATTTCATAATTTTTTTTACCAAGATGGTTCTCAAATTCATTCTTGTATTCTTTTAATTTATATAAACAATCCAACTTATACCTCATTAAGTAGAAATATACATATACAATAAAATAATTAGTAAAAGTTATGACGAATGAGTACCCTCCTCTTTCTTCAATATAAAATGGTCTACACACATTAGTATGAACTAATTAAAGAATCTCTTTATCCCTTTCAGCTTTCCCACTAAATGGGGATTTAGTCATTTTTTCTTGTAAACATGCGTGACATACACCAAGTGGTTTTAGTTCAAAAGAATCTAAATATCCATCTAAATGTAATTTAGTCAAGAAATTTCCATTTACATATGACCTAGCCAGTGATTCCAAAGTTAGGTGTGGTATGAGTCATGTGAAGTTACTTCGTTATCGATTTGTATTATTATTTTTGTGTAATATAACACATAAAGACCTTTATTTAAATGTTATTTACTATAAAAAATGTTATCATTATAAAAGAAGCAAATTTTATTCCAAAATTTGAAAATAAATCCATATGTATCAAGTCTGGATATAGATATAATGTTTTTGTTAACTGAAGTCACATAATAACAACCTTTTAAAATCTAGATCATTCTGGTTTTAAATGTGAGGTGGTAGTCCCTGATAGCTACAACAACAAGTTTATCTCTGTTGGTTTCTCTAAGATCTACCTATCCTCGATCAATATTTCAAAATCTACTTGGTTCCTGTATTTGAATATATATGTGAGAACCACAATCTGTATGTAATACCCAATTTATAGAAATAAATACATTTCACTTGATAAAAAATGCACCTGAAGCTTCCCCTCACTTCTTTGGATGAGTTCATTTTTTCTTCCAATGGCTCTTATTTACATATATGAAACATTCAAAATCTTGTTCCCTTCATTTCCCCTTGATCTTCCTCTTATTAGAAGAGTGTAACAAAGCTTTGGTCTTAAAGCTCTTTGTTTTCCCTTTCCATTTTTTCACCATAAGGATGAAAGTTTTTTCACACGTCATATCCTTATCTACTTGGTGAAGAAGAGTAAGAAGACCTGACAGAGACTTCTCAGTGTTTCCCATATTAAAATTCACAACAAATATAGAGAATCTCTGAGGGGGTTATGCTAGAATGAGGTTGGTTCCCAGTTCTTCGGGGAGCTTAAACCCTAGAACCTCTAAGAACTCAATGTAGCCAATAAGCTTGACTATGTGAGGCCCAGCTAGGGCACCCTCTCTAAGATTACTTTGAAAGAGTGCCTTGAAAATCTCAAATTGTTCCTATCTATCTCTCTCCTGGTAAAGACCATAGATGTTCTCTAGCATGCTATACACATCCATATTTTTGTGAGACATCATTAGTTCTCTAGATATCAATAAAATCATAAAACATTGAACGTCGACCGCATCACTCAAATGTTTTTCATAAATAAGGAACTCTTCATCACTCACCTCTTTAGCAGGTGTATCAGGCATTGATGATTATAGCACGTAAGATTTTCATTCATGGAATAGTGAAACCCAAAGGAGTCTAAACTACTCTTGGAAGTTACTGCCAGTTATGAGGTTATATTTCTTCAATATTGATCATAGGGATAATGCGGATAATGAACTTGTCATTTTATTCTACAATTAAAAGGATAAGATTATTAGTACTTTTCTTGATTAAAAAATCAGTGAGATATAATAAATTAAATGTATTTATTTATTTATATATTAAAACTCCCAATATTTTATCAAGTCTCAATATCTCTCACCATTGAACTCATCATATCTAGTTTCTTAAATGTTTTAGTGGAAAGGATCCCCATTACTTTAATTAATGATCTAGACTTTGTCCATGAAAACCATAATAAAGTAATTCGGTATGCGGTCTTTCCATCTATGAACTTATAACTCCTTGATCCCTTGAGTGGATTCCCTTATCCTAAAATTTTGACTTGGATTTCTTCAACACTTTCCTCCAAATTTGTATTGAATAAACTTTTTCCATTAAACTAAATACAATTTCAATTAGGTAAACTCAAAAATATCATGAGAACTCCCGGATAAAAGGAAGTGTCCAGATTTTGGTTATGTACTACAATTAGTTCTATGTTTTCATTCTCAATCAAGTAATGGAAGGCTGAGTCTGAATTAATATTTACTTGAGAAATTTTAATTTATTATTCAAAAATTTATCTTGTTTAATCCTTCAAACATCTTGTTAATATTCAGTATATTTTACTTAATTAATTAAACATGTTGGATAAAACATTTACACATAATTTATTTATTTTATTTCCATATTTTCACATGAATTCATTTATTTATGTGATATCAGCAATGAATCAATAAAATAAATAATTTCATAGATAGAAGTAAATAAATAATTAAATGACTCATTCATGAGCTTTATCTAATGGTTCATTTAATGAGCAGACATTAAATTAACCTTTGACTTAGGGGAAATAACTCCTATTGTCGGCCTTGACATGAGTTACACCATTCTATATATCCACCTGTGTAATAAACAAGTTGGTATTATTATGGTTCCATATTGAACCACCTCAACATGCCTTGGGTTGCTCCATTAATTAAAAATATTTATTAATCACATGTAGGTGAGGGAAACCAAAGGATTTGTTAAAGGGGATTACATAAATATCCTTGGACATGCAGGTCCTACATAATAATGGGGGGAGGGATGACTCACAGACCATTATTTAATTTAATATTAAATAATTGTGCACACACGCAATAAATTAAATTAAAGAATTAAGCATATACACAGGTCTTGATCAAGCTCATGAACGGTCATACATGCAATGAATATGAAAAAGTAAATAGCTATCATTCATTTCTTTATTCATTCTTTTTTATTTAGGATAAACATACTTGCATTAATTAATTAATAAATTAATTCATTTTCATCTTAATGATCATTTGATCTTATATGGAGATACCCATTATTAATGATATTCATGGAAAATAAATAACAGAACCAATAATAAAATATTAATTACAATAAATTAATTGAGCATTTAAAATTATTTGAAATCATTATTAAATTTTCAAACACAGAACGGTGTTCTAATCAATAAAACAAGGGTTTAATGCTATAATTTTCAAATTTAATATAATTTTAGTTTTGTCTATTAATAGGGGACTACATGGAATGTACATACAACTATACACCACGTACCTCAGTTTCCGTATATTCAAGTCACATGCCTTGGGCTTCGCCATGTTAACTCGTCCAAACTACACGGTGTGTACATGCTAGCTACACACCCGGTATCCTCTTTCTGTGTGGCTAGTTGGCTGAGTCAACACAAAATGTGAAATAAAATCACCGCAAGTAATTAATTTCTCATCACATCTAGATACAATGTGCATGGGTATACGGTGTGTGCTCTGGCTGAACGTTGTTTAACCCAATTTTACTGGCCAAAGATTTGGCACTTTCTAATGGAATCTCCGGTCATTCTTCATTTATTCTTAAACCATTAAGAAAATGAAACACTGAACAAACATGATTAATATCTCGATAACATGTTAATTCAAATAAAATTAAAGAATGAATAACATGAAATGAAAATCTAACCAAAATTGTGCATTGATCAAAAATCAAACAAATAATTATAAATTTAAATATGGCCGCTTGGATACCACTTGTTGGTTCCAGAAATAGTGGAAGCATGCGAAGGTGGGTGATATATTAAAATTTATTTTCATAATCATTGCCCAAAACCAAGAGCGAGGATCCTGCACATCAAATTTATAATTAATTTATTTAATATTTGAAGAAATAAATAGATGGTCTTAGGAACTTTCTTCATTGGTGAATGTTGATCATTTGAAAAGACCCTTTTGAATTACCTTTGTTGTGATGTGAGTATCTAAGGATAGAATCCCTCTCGAGGTGCTCCACACGTGCTCTTATGATCTTCGAGAAACACCACTCAACCCACTGGGTGCATGCCAAGTCATAGCCCAAAAAAAGTAGTTGAAAAGAAGCATCATTCAAGTCCTAATATGTAGCCATTAGATCTATCCAAGTACCAAACAGTGGTCTGAATAGGGTGTGAGTAAATCTCAATAGACCACCACCATCATGTCTAATGAACTCAACTATGTGAGTATGAAACATAACTATGTGCAGTATATCTATAATAGGGAATCAATAAATTGGAGGTGAACCAGGGAATACCACCTACTTTGGCATAGGTCGAACTGTCTCTAATCATAGGAATAGTAATGTAATCATGGGACCAATGGATGTAAGCCCAGGAATCCTAGAAAAAGTATCCATATGAAACCATGAAAAGGCGTCTAGAAATTCCCACATATTAGAACTGAGGGAATCAAGGGGTAAATCCATATAATTCCACTTAAATAAAGGGGGATCTAATCGAGCCTGAGGAACAAGTCTAATGTAATCTCAGGATAAAAATATCAGGACCCAAGGATGCAATATAAGGTGTCTCGTGTTTGAGAACATCTAGTCGAATCCTATGACTACGTCTCTAGCATTCTAATTTTTCCAACGGGAATCCAAAACTTTAAAAGTTGTCTTGATGGGTTCACGGTCTGAAACAGGATTCACACTGTGAATAACATCTTCATGTCCTGAATTGGTGTTACAATAGTGGTGTGACTTCTTCAAAGAGTTAAAACACTGAAAATACATATAAGAACAACAGGAGATATAAAAATATGTCAAATAAGTGTTTTTTATTTGAAATAAATACTAGGATGTAACATAAGGTATTGGGAAATCAATGGAACACAACGTTGATTTAGAACAAGATGATTGTGAATAAACAAAACACCTGTGTATTGTAAATGACCATAAAAACTCATAGACGTGATATAAATGAAATATATACATAAAAGTAGATAAAACTGAATTTTCAAGGTTTTTTTCATTGTTAAAATTGCAATCATTTCAAAAAAAATGGACTTTATTTTTTGGTCTATAAAGGTTGCTCCATAGTCTCCCCATGGGATCTGCAATACCATCCTTTTTATTCCTGTTGATTGGAAAATATGAATGGGAAACGGCTTGCATTCCCATGGAGGAACAAGATCGCTATCTCCTTCCTCTCCTTCATCATTGATGCCACCCATTGCTCCAAAAGCACCATCAACCACCGACTCTCCAAATTCATCAACATAAATGCACCCCCTAACCCCCACACTATCAACGGTGTCAAGACGTCCGACATCAACGTTGATGCCTCTCACAACCTCTAGTTCTTCCACTTCATCCCGAACACCAGCAACGGCGGAGTCCCCATCATCGTCTTCTTCCACGGTGGCGAATTCACCTTCCTAGGCCCTGACTAGAAGGCGTATGATGCCATGTGACGTTGCATTGCCTACAAGCTCCCAAATGTTGTGGTGTCCGCCAATTACTATCTATCACCGGAGCACAAGTTCCCATCCCTGTACAATGATGGGGTCGTCGTGTTGAGGTACCTCGACGACGGGGTTGGGGGGTTGCTTGAGGGCATGGACATGGGGTGGTACTTCCTGGCCAGGGACCGCACGAGCACAAACCTGTGCCACCAGGTGGCACTGTGGGTGGCAGGGTGGGTGCGGGTGGCTATTGTGGTTCATTGACCATGAAGAGAGATAATAGAGAAATAAAAATGGAAGAAAATGGGATTTATTTCATGAAGAACAATTCTTAGAAAACCTTCTCTCTACACCTCTCTCACATAGAGCTCTCAAGGCTCTCTTTAAATGAAGATCTCTCTTGTCTTGGATTTTATGATGCTGGAAGCTACCTTAGATCTCCTTAAATAGCCATAGTGGGAGTTTTCAAGTTTTAATCAACTCCCACCAATCCCTCACCAACCATTGGACTTGAAAAATGGTGGCCTACATATTCTGCATGTGTAGTAGCCTGTGTTGAAGCAGCCAAGGGTCAGGTGGGGTAGGTGCTCCATCCACCTACCATGGCAGTTGGAAAATTTCTCTATCAATTCTCCCCATCCAGATGTAATCCTCTAGAGCATCTGCAAAGGTCTAGCTTCTCTAGAGAAACCACCTTTGTCAACATATCTGCTGGGTTCTCCTTTGTGTGGATCCTCACAAGTCGCAGTAGTTGTTGATCCATCACTTCGCATATCCAATGATAGTGAATATCGATGTGCTTCGTTTAGGAATGGTACATGGAGTTCTTATTCAAGTCCAAACACTACTAGAAAGGGGGGTTTTCCCCACCCATCTATCCCAATGGGTTTTCTAAATCGTGGTGATATGTGTTTTTTTATCATCCATTTCCATGATTTTATTAAATTTGTGGGTAATTTATCCCTAATTCCCCTCTTCCATCGCACTCCTCCTCCCTCTTCCGCCGCACACACTCCTCCATCACTCTTACATCGCACTCCCCGCTTGAAACCTTGCTTCCCCGACCTCCGCCACCCAACCCTCTCCTCCCCTCCCCGACCACTGCGTCCTGACCATCCGACCTCTGCCTCCCATCCCTCCCCTCCCCTTACTGACCTCCACCTCCTGGCCATCCGACCACCACGTCCCAACCATCTCCTCCCTTCCCCAGCCTCCTCCTCCCAGCTCCACCTCCACTTCCATCTTCTACCTCCCAGTCATTGCCTCAACCTCAATGTCCCGGCCTTCGCCTCCCTGCCCCCAGCTCCAGTGACGTCCCCCTCCCCCCTCTCAGCTCCCTCTCTTCCAGCAACATCCCCTCTTGTCTCCCTCTCCTCCCGACCTTTTCCTCCACCTCAACTTCACCCAACTTTGGCAATGTCCCATCCCAACCTCTACCTCCCTTCCCCATCTAGGTGTAAAATTTATTTTTCAATTACAATGTTTTATACCACTGCATTTTGTGTACTGGTGTTCATACCGCTGATTTTTGTAGACTATTAAATGTGGGGTGGGTCAATGAATTTTACAAAAATAAAGGTTTTTCAATGTTATATCTCACACAATAATAGGTAAATAGATGAGTTAGAACTACTTGGTCACACCACACATGGTATTATACTTGGTAAAATTGGTTTTCTGAATTCTAACATAATTGCTGATGTGGCCATTTAAGATGGGATTGGCAGTTACATTGACATCATAATCATCCATATTCAATTTATATGGAGTCAAAATGATTGGGATATGATCTAAAGGATATTATTGAAAGAGAAAAAGTTATATAGCTATTATAGATTGAATTCTAAATTTGAAATTTAAATTAATCTTGTTAAGGGGATTTCTGTTATATGAGATATAGGATAACATATATAGAATATAGAATAACAAGATTTTTAAGATCAATAATTTGTGAAGTTTTATCATATTGAAATATGTTAAGGAAATGTAATTAAAGAAGAACCTTTTGTGCATATTATTGATGATTTGTAAATGAAAAAGTAGAGAACTATAAAAGAACACCCTTGTTGATTGGAGTTGCATATTTTTTATGAAATATTTATAAAATTGACCTGCATGTCATATCATTATTTTTACCTCTTAAAAATTAATGTGTGGGTGATAGAAATGGTTCATGGAACTTTGATGATTAGTGATATATTCATAAAGATGTAATCCTATAGTAGTAAAGTAGCAATTAATTTTCATATCAACACATCGTTGTTATATACCCCATACAGTATCCTTTTATAGGTGATCCAAGTAAGATTTTCATGTTCATGATATTTAAATTTCTGAATTTGGTTAGGTTTAATGATAATATTCATGTTTTTATTAACAAAACAATAATAAGATCAATTTTTTTATAGAAAATAAAGATGTTTTTTCACCCAATTTGACCACCTCATTTGGCGTATTGATGCACCATGCAACAAATAAGTGATATTGGATTGTACAAAAATCATATTAAACATTATCACATGAAGAATATTGAGATCCAATATCATTTCAAAATTGATAAAGTGGTGAAATATGTAGTAAATATAGAATTCATTTGAACTCATGAACATGTGGCCAATATCTTCACAAAACCATTAGTTGCTCTTGTATATGAAAGACATTGGTTAAACCAGGGAGTTTAACCAATTTTTTCAAAGTAGAAGATCCAAACTTGCTCCTCTATAAATTATACCTAATTCTATATTTGATATTTTTGTATTGTTGTAGGATAAATTTTTGTAATGGGTGTTAATGAAAAGGGGGAGATATTATCTAGGTGGAGTTTTTAAGGATAAGAGATTATCTTATAATATATTAAACAGATTGTATTCCTAATTAATTAAATCGTTTCATACATCGAGCGTGGACTCAAATAGGCTTATAGAATTTATTAATGAGACCTTGTTTTTATTTTAGATTGATTATAATATTTTTGGGCCCATTTCATTTTACTGACAATGTGGAAACAAAATTAAGGGATAGTAATCATAACAGTTTGAATTTCCAATAAAAATAATAGGGGGAGAATAATGGAAGCATCTATATGTATTTTTTTATTGGAATTATTGTTGTTTTTATTATTTTTTATGGTCTTCTAAAGGACTTTGAAAATTTTATGTATTTTATATATGTTAAAAAAATATGATATTCTATGGAAATTGGAGATAAAGGGTATTTTTATGGTGAATGGTATTTTCTCATTCCATAGAATGGTTAAAGAATTTTCTTTCATCATTATGGTGGATGGGGATATGCATTTAGTGATGGTATGAATAATTTCAGTAGTGATAGAGAATTGATAATGTTAAAATTGTAGTTATTTACTACAATGTAGTCCAAATGATGTGTATTTATCTATGAAGAATAATACTATTATGTTGTAGAGGGTCTGGATTTATTAGATCAAATTAAATCTAGGGGATTACTTATTTTTTTTGTTAATAAGTTTCCATTCCATAACATCAGTCTCTACTCTGGTGTGGTTGGATTTTACAGATCAAAGAAAAATCACAGACTTTTTTTGAGTCAATAGGTGTTAACACCACATACACCATTTACATCATGGAATGTATAGTGAGACCATAAATTATTCACCATAAAGGGGTTTTTTAGGCCACATCGCATATAGAAATTAGAAAAAAATTAAATTATAAAATCCTATATACTTTTTAAAGGATATTATAAACCAAAAAATTAGGTTTCATGATAATTTTAATAGAATTATTAATGTATCCATTTATAAAGGGTTTGGAAGTTACATCGAATTCCTAAAATTAAAAATTATAATTATATAGAGATTATATATTTAGGAGCTGATTTAATGTAAAAAATGAAAGGAGGAGAATATGGTTAGTTATTACAGTTTGAATATCAGATTTTAAATTCAAAATATTCTGGATAAGATGATTTATGTTACTCAAAAGAGAGGATATGAAACATACAACATAGAATAGTGGGCTATTAATTATTAGGAATTATAGGAGTGAAATCATATTGATATTTATTAATAAAAAAGAATATAAAAATATCCTGGAATGTATATTCTTAATGACCTTGAAATGAAAAATTAGAGCATTATAAAATAACACCCCTATTGATTTGTGTTACTTATCTTTTTTGAAATTTTTATAACATCAACCACTATTTTATATCTGCATTTTTTCCATTTGAAAAGCAGTGTGTGAAATAGAAAAATATGTTATAGACCATGGATGAGTTAAAATCTCTTCATAATGTTGTAATAACATACTAGTTAGTCTTAGTTAATTTACATATCAACACATCATTGATATGTACTACTTAGAGTTTCCCTTTTTTAGGTGAACCATGTTAAATTCCACACACATTCTCTTTACAGTTATATATTTATTTATATTTAATAATAATACTGACATTGTGTTTTCCAATTAAAATACATGATCCAAAATTTTATAAATAAAGGAATAGTTTTTTTTAACTCTAATTCACCCCCTCTTAGAGTGTATTAAGGGACGAAGAAAAAATAAATGCACATTTGTTCAATTATATAATTAATTATTAAAGGGACCACCTTCTTGGATATTGGAGTATCCATATATGATCTACTCTAGTGCATTCTTCATTTAAGATCATATCGAGCATAATAAGGCTCATGATCTCATATAACAGGCCTCAAGACCACAAAAACTATTTATAAACAAAATATAGTGAATTAAATAATTTAATCTAATAAAGAATATTGTTGAAAACTCTCATAGAAATATTGAAACATTGAAAAATCATTAAATAGAGTATAAAAGAGTCATTCCTTGATTCTGAAATTCCTAAAACCAAAATTCCAATTAACCGACACACTAAAAATCACAAATTTCTAGTCAAATAGAAAAATTACATGAAAAATCCACCGAGTGACATAAATGTATTAACATTTTAAGAAACATGTAGCATTTGTACTCATTTTAAATCCTCAATATATTGCACCAAAAATACCCATTCACCTGAAATAATTCTTCCATGCTCTAATGGAATATTCCATAAAAACCTATATGGAGATTCTATCAATTAGTATTAGGAAAATGAGAGGAATACAAATAGAGGAAGGTGAAGGAACACACCCATTAAGGTAAAGAAAACACTCCCTCGTATTAATAAATGTAATAAATGGAAGATTAAATGTGGTATTGGGTATTATTCCTCTAATTTAGCCAAAAAAATATAGGAAACCCATTAGTGGGAAATAAATAGGGGGCCTAAAAGTTCCCCTTCTCCTCACTATGAAATTACAACATAGACCCACCATATACCTGTTTCACCATTATTGGGTACTTGATACCCCTATATTAGGTTTATAGAGGATCCAATAATCTTTTTTTTCATACCAACCAGTAGGAATAGGTTAACTAGAGTCCTCTAACATGCTACCCAATGGCCACTACATGATTCTGTAGTTAACCTTTGTCCCACTATTAACCCAAAAATTCTACAATAAGGGCTTTGATAAATGAAATTTCAATTAAATTAGATCAATTTTATAATCAAATAGTATAATTAGAAATTTAGTCCTAGATAACATAGAATTTCCTCATACATGGGTTGGCTAGTCCCAAGGAAAAGCTCCATACCATGCAATCAAAAACAATGAAAACTATGAAAATTTTTCTTGAGTATCAACCTAGACCCAACACCCATGCTTAGTCTTAGAAACCATGCAATAAAAAACATCAGGTGATTTTCCAAATCAAAATATACAATATAATATTGATAATAACTCAGATTCCCAACTTCCATGGTAGAAAGTGCAGAGTTTTATTATAACATGGTAATACTCAAAAGATGGTGTCCCTAAAATTAAAATTCTATTTTTTTCATTGAGATGTGATTTAATAATCAATTATTGATTATAATATAAATATTTGACAAATATATAATTAATGTTAAAGTATAATAAAAATACTACTGATGCTTGTTCTCTACAATGGCACTCAAAATCATTTCGTAACTACGTTTTACATCACTGGAAAGCCTATAGTCATGGTACATGTTAAATTAAATGAATATGGGGCTCGTTTAAAATATTTTTGATGATGGGTGAATGTTTTTATCTCTCACTTGATTTTTAAATGAAATAAATCATGTTTAAGGCTATGTTTTAATGTTAAATGTTTAATATGTTACACCTAAGAGAGGAAAAACATTTTTATCTCTCCCTTAGTTCAACTATAATGACACATACCACTCTATCATAGACATGGAAACTTTCTTGGACCATTATGGTTTACCTTGTTGATCATCCCTTTATAGGATATAGGTAATAATTTTATCTCTGATACTGAAAGGGTTGATATTGGTTATAATAATAAAGGCATGTGTAATACAAATGTGAATTAACTATTAATTTTTTATTTTATAATAGTTTTATTTTCTATAGTACATATCCTTTTTTTAATTATGGTTTACATTGTTGATTGGAAGATAACTTTTTTTCTTGTTATAGAATGGATAGAAGCCGGATGTATCATACCGATAGGATTTCAAACACGTTTCAAAATAATTTGTATAATTTATTAGATTTTGCATTTGACAATGATTCGGATGGAGCTTGTATATAGTGTACATGCTATAAATGTGTTGGAAGACCATGGTTAAGTTGGGAAGAAGTTAGCTACCATATAACAAAATTTTGATTTTAAACAAACTATTATGTTTGGTATCACCATGGAGAGACGAGTCAATGTTCTACTGGTCATGAAAAAAATGAAAGAAGTGGCATGGAGAATTTGATATTTGATTGATTTCCATTTCTCCATCATCCTGAGAGAGATAGCATGATAGTGCAAGAAGACAATGATATCAATACACATGAGGAAAACACTGAAGATGATAATGATAGATTGAAAATTTTATTGGATGATACCAAAACTCCAGTATATCATGAATGTTCTAAAATGACAAAGTTAGAATTTTAAATGCGGTTATATCATGGGAAAACCATGTATGGAATTTCTAATACCACTATTGATTATATTCTTACATTTTTGAAGGAATTTATTCCTGATGGTGCAGATATTCCCTGAAATCGTTACAAGGCATGGAAGTTAATTAAGAAGCTTGGATTTGATACTAATAAAGTCCATGCTTGTCCGAAAGATTGCAGTTTATTTTGGGAGGAAACAGCAGACCGTAATGACTGCAAAGAATGCGGTACATCTTGATGGAAGACAAATGCATATGGAACACCATATCATGTGGCACAGAAAGTCATGTGGCACTTTCCATTGATTTCCAGACTTCAAAATCTATTCATTTCTATAGAAATCCCAGCCAATATGAAATGGTATGATGATGAGAGAATTAACGTTAATGATGAGTTGGTTCATCCTGCAGATGGATTAGCATGGCAGAAATTTGATGCACAACATCCTGATTTTGTAGCTGAGGTGCGTAATGTCAGGTTGGGTCTATCCTATGATGGTTTTAATCTGTTTGAGAAGATGCTTACTTCTCACAGCACATGACTAGTTTTTATTCATGTTTATAATCTCCCTTCGTGGATGTGTATGAAAAAACCTTTCACTTTCTTGAGTGTACTGATATCTGGACCTTCTAATCCCAATAATGATATAGATGTCTACTTGCAACCTTTAATAAGAGAGTTGAAACAACTTTGGTATTTGGGTGTGCAGAAATTTGATGTTTATTAAAAGAATATGTTTCAGATACGTGATTACCTTCTATGGACCATAAATGATTTACTAGCTTATGCAATGATGTCTGGGTGGAGCACGAAGGTAAAACTATCATGTCCCATTTGTATGAAGAATACATGACCGAGAAGGCTTAAATATCACCATAGTTTCAGTTTCATGGGGCATTGACTATTCTTGCCAACAGATCATCAATATAGGACTAATCATTAGAGGTTTGATAACACATTTGTGACTGAACAACCACCTCATTTTATGTTAGGAAGTGACGTGCTTAATGAATTGAAAGATTTCAGTTTTTCATTAGGTAAAGGTCATTTGAAATCTTAAAACAGGAATAATGTTGACACTGAAACCACTTATAATTGGAAAAAGAGAAGTATTTTTTTGAATTTTCATATTGGTCTACCAATTTGTTATGTCATTGTTTAGACGTAATGCATATTGAAAAAAAAATATGTGAAATGCTGCTTTCAATTCTTTTGAATATCAAGGGGAAGACCAAAGACGACTTCCGATCTCTTTGAGACTAGTTCGATTGGGGTATTCGACCAGAACTGCATCCTGTGTGTATCAGTAAAAAAAAGGGAAAGTTCCTTGTGCTTATTATGTGATGACACCGTCAGAGAAAGATCAATTTTTGGAAGTATTGGAGAATATCAAGGTTTTCGATGGCTATTCCAGCAACATATCAAAATGAGTCAACAAAAGAGATATGAAACTAAAATCTCTGAAAACTCATGATTATCACATTCATCTTCATGAACTGATTCCAATAGCAATTCAGCATTTTCTATCCAAAAATGTAAGGGTGATAATGAATTTGTTGTGCCATTTTTTTAGATACCTTTGTACTAAAAGGTTATCCAATTCATTCTTGATAAAAATGCAGTCGAAGGTACCATTAATTTTATGTGACAAGGAAAAGATCTTCCCTCCATCCTTTTTCACTTGCATATTGCATTTAACTATTCATCTTCCAACTGAAACACTTCTTGGGGGACCAGTTTCTTTTCAGTGGATGTATCCTACTAAAATAAATATGTTCCCAATGAAATAATATGTCTGAAATAAGAATTATCCTGAAGGTTCGATTGTGAGGGGTTATCTAGCTCAAGAATATTTGGATTTTTATTCAATGTATTTGTCTGATGTCACCACAAGACATAATTGGCCAATGAGAAATGAAGATGACTAGTATGGAAAAATTGATCACTCATTTCCATCTCATCCCCAAATAGGAGGAATTGTTGGGTGTTATACATTGGCTACATTGAGCCTTGAAGAGCGAGAGATGGCACATCGCATAGCCTTGTTTAACTTTGGTTTGTTTTATGACTATATCAAGTAAGTAATTTGGATATTTATATGTTATCTCATATTATGAAATTTCACATATACATTACACTTTTATTATCATTTTTTATAGGGAACATAAAAAAATATAAATAGAGTTCATCGATATTTGTCTTTGAGAAGGAGAGAGGCTTTGCATAGCCTAGAGTTTCCTGCTTCGTTGAAATCAAAGGTATTATCATTACTTTAATTAGTATAAAAAATTGATATCAATTTAATTGTATTATTCATATATTTTTTAGGTGTTGAGTTTACCTATTGAACCCGTTTCTCAAGAATTGAGAGCTTTTACATTTGGTCCTAATTATTTGGTTTGTGAATGAAAATCTTTAATAATCAATGGGTATAAATTTGTTACAACGGACCGAGTGGTGAAAATGAGAACACAACATGATGGAATTATGTTAACCGCTACAATAGATTGTTATGCCAGTGTATCAGATAGTTTTCCTAGATATGAAGATGTGTATTATTATGGACTAGTTGATAAAATATTGTTATTGGATTATTACTCTCAAGGTAGAGTCACTCTGATGAAATGTAAATGGTTTGATTCAATAAGACGACAAGGTACATTTATTGACGACTATGGATTCATAGTTATTGATATGATTCGATTCCTACATACCGATGAACCATACATTTTGGCATCAATGGATAAAAAGTGTTTTATGTGAAAGATCATATGAGAATCGATTATGGTGTCATTAATGATGTAATCCCCAGACATATTTTTCATGATGTTGGTAATGAAATTTCCACCATTGACGTCCCTGTTGGTGTTGGAAAAAATATTTCATTTGATGAATCAAATTGTCTCATTGTGAGAGTTGATGTTGAACCTAAAGTAGTGGTTGGTAATTTATAGAAGCAACCATATATGTTCACTGTCTATTCAGTTTACATTGACATGAGTTTCTTAGGTTAGTATTACTGTAATTACTTTAATTATGTTTCAGTTTGGAATGATATGTTTTTTTTGTATTTTTTTCGGTCGTTTCATTAAATCAGATTTATTTCAATGTACAAAACATGGTTTAAATCATGTTTTTAAAAAATGTATAACCTGGTAATGTAATTTTAAAAACAGTGTTAGTCGTTTCCTTGTAATCATTTGTACAATTAGTAATTAAAAGAAGTCAAATAGGTTCCTCTCATGAGTTGATGATAGATGTAATTTGTATGCATGATTTGTAAAAAATATTTCTAAAAACTTTACATTTCATTCTTATGTATATTATGCAAAATACTACATAAGGCCGAAGGAAGCGACTATTTGATCTTGATCTACTGGGGCATGAGTGCGCGTTGCCTTTGCTTCCATAAGTGAGTATTATAATTGTAATATTTTTCTTCTGCATTACATATAATTTCATGTTAATATTCTTTATCAATTTTTTTAGGGACATTCAGTTCCACCGGATTTGACTCATAATCCGGTTAGCATGGGTATGAGTGGGGATGCTCCTCGACCTAGACGGAGCACCCATCATAACTGTTTCCACACTGACCTACCACCGGACACCCCCCCTTCTACCACACCTTTCCATCCTCCTCTTGAGTCTTCAGGGATGTTATTATCTGTACCTCAATCCTCATCTCAGATACCCTATTATTCACAGGCCATGTCTTTTCCACCTTCAGGGATGATCCCACTAATGCCTCCATCATCCCATTTTGCCTCTTCTTCTCATATGATGACTACGCCGCCTCCATAGATGTTTCTACCTTTACCATATCCATATTCGATGATGTATCACCTATCCTACTACCCATTTTCTGCTATGTATACACCACCTCTGATTCCTACCATCCAGCCAGCATCTGATGAGTCTGTTCCATTAGCTTATACTCCAGTGCATGAAGGTCATCCATAGCATGCACTGGAACAGACACTTCCTATAGAGGCTGCTGAGTTATGACAACCCACAGATCCATCACTGTCTATTGAGAAACCTGCAGATGGTATTTTGATTATAACTGTTTCAAATTATATCACATTATTATTGTCATATTGTGCCATGAATTAATTCCCCCCCCCCTCATTTCCTTATTCAGTGGGATCTTCTGTTAGGCGACGTGGGCGCACTTGGATGAAGGATGTTTGGAAGCACCAGACACAGCTAATGGTGGATTAAAATCGACAAAAATCAGATGGTAGGTCCAACTACAACGCAGTGTAGAATTTTCACGACCACTTTGGTCAAGTATCACGATATCATTCCGGTGGAACCAGTGTCATGGAGACGTATCAGTAAAGAGATTACGGACAAAGTATGGGAACAAATTTGGTTAAGAAAATTTTATCAAGTCATATATATATTATTGGTGTATTTAAATGAAATAACATGTTGATTGCTGCTTCAGTTTAACTTTCTCGATGGAGAAGTTGCTAAGACTATAAGGTTGATGGGTGTTGGGGAGTTCTGGCACTCATACAAGCATGAGTTGTATGTTGGTTTGAAGAGCAGGGTTGGTACTGACTTAGAGGGGGTACCCATATTCCCTGATTGTCCAAAAAGTCAATATGAAAAAATAATTGCACATTGAAAGACTACTAAGTTTAATGTAATCTCAATCTTTAATGGTTGGCATATAAAATTTAATTCTTATTACTTGTATTGGAATTTTTTTAGGAAGTGTCAGAGAAAAATATAAAGAATAAGGATTCAATGACATATTTGCACATATTTGGGCACACTACAATAACCAGGTACTTTAACAAGGTATTGTGACGTTATACAAGATGTTCTACTAAAGATATTATTGAATAGACATAGGTCAGAATTGTACATTTCTCATATATGGTTCTAATCTAGATTTGTTCATTTCTCATTTGTTGCAAGCTACATTGGGAATCGACGGTCATGTACCTTGTGCCAAATTATTTTTCTCCAGTAGAAAGAAAAAGGATGGAAGTGCAGTAAATGCACAGACAAAAGATAAAATTGTAATGTTTTTTATTTATATTTTAATTATTTATAAGAAATTCATAATTTAATATGTTTATAAATTCAACAGTCTGCCTTGGAGGCCCTCGATGGTAAGGAAGATGACAACTTCGGGCCACATGATCATTTAAGTCAAGTATTAGGTGAGGAGAACCCGGGGAGAGTACGATGTCAACCAGGGAAAATCATCATACCCTCTATGTATTGGTCGTCATCAGGATCCTCTCAAGCCTCCCAGACCTCTGAGATGGAAATCACTCGTGCTAAAACAACTGATGCAAAGAAAATAGTTTTAGAGGAGTGTGAAATAAGTAAGCTGATGAGCAGACATTTCATGAAATCTATGGTAGTTTTGAGTCAGTCGCTTCCATCAGAGGTTGTTGCTACTTTTGAATCATATATGGCGTCAATGCGCTCTTTAAATGATGTGTTGGGTGATTCCAATGAGGGTCGTAGTGGAGATTAACGTGGTGGCGATATAGTTGTTGGTGTTGAGATTGTTGCTGATGCTGCTGTTGGTGACGAGGCTGCTGACGCTGTGGTTGATGATGATGATGTTGTTCATGATGATGGGAATGGACATGGGGATGGGGATGTTGGTGATGAGGGGGATATTAATCCCCCTGATTTTTGACTTAGTAGGGTGACTTATGTATGTACTTTAGGAACTTGAATTTAATTTTTGTATAGATGAGAATGGTTAATTTATTTTCTTCTGAGAAGTTCCGCATAAATTTTCTCATGCATTTACATAAATATAACATTAGAATCCTTAGTCATGCATATGGGTAAGTGATTCCCTTACTACCATAGAATAATTAGCTCTAAATGATATCCCATATAGTGATATTGGATTCCATTTATTATCTCATTATTTTTCATAAATTATTAAATTGACAAGTCTAAGTTAATGAAGGTAAAAAAGGAATATATTCCTTAGTTATTATTTCTAAAATTTGAATTTTGTGAAATCTGATGTTATATTGATTGAACTGGTTGAGTTTTTTTGATATCCCAAGTCCCTAAATGATATGGTACATGTTAGAGATTTTTTTTGGGTTTATATGTAGCTTTGTAAGAAGGATGTGACATTTCAATAAAGTCATACATCATTGGTTCAGGATAATGGGAAAGTTACTGCATGAACTTATGCACCCCTTGATATGTCTAAGTGGGGTAACATTTAATAAGGGAAAATCTAATATTCATCTAAACCATCACCAGGGGATGGGGTTGGGTGTGGGGGGGGGGGGGGCTGGGTGCAAGGGGGTGGGGGGTGCAGGGGGCGGGGGGGAGGGGGGAGGGGTAGTGGGGGTGCAGGTGGGGGTGGGGGGGGTGGGCAGTGGGGGGGGGTTGGGGGGTAGTTGGGGTGAAGGGGGAAAGGGGGGGCAGTGTGAAAGGGGTGGTGGGGGTGATGGCGGGGGGGGAGTGGGCAGGGAGGTGGGGGGGCAGTGTGGGTGAAGGTGGGGGTGGGTGGGCAGTGGGGGTGACCCCTATATCTTCTCCGACACATCTCTGATGATATGTAGTTAATTTTCAATTTTTACTGATTCTTTTCTCTTTCTACTATTAGTTTCTCCCCCTAATTTGTCTATCTTTTAAATTTCTTCTGTAGGTGAACCCATTCCGACGCACCTACGATGGTATGTTTTTTTTATAGCATGAAACTTCAATGTCATAGACTTATTTTCAAATATATAAGCTTCTATAAATTAGTTTAATTACTGATTTGTAACTGTATTTTTTTCTATGCTAATATGATCTTTTTTGTTCCAAGATTATTATAATTGGGAGATAACAATATTAAATAGAGTAAAATTCATCATCATTCTAAAGAGGCTGAAGAGTTTTGGAAATAGGTTGGATGTTTTAGGCATTAAGTGATTTGGATTCTATTCACATAAATGTTATATAATCGATATTCATTTCTATAATAACACAATCAGACCTCGTTTCAGATTTTTTTTTTCTAAAATTTATTTTCTGTGTACTAGGGGTTGGGTACAAGAACATCCAAGGAAGAAAAATAATACTTCAGTGAGCTCCAAAAGCACAAGAAGGAATTTATGTGGGTCAATGATGAATATGGAAATGCAATTGTTCTTTCATTCAGTAAGAAAAAGATAAAAGCTAAAAAGAATTGGGTTCGGCAGTTTGAGGTTCAGAATTGACTTTGAAATTTAATTTCTAGGGTTATATGTAATGATATTTTTGTGCAGATTAAAATTTCTTTTGTGATCCCTAATGAAGTCATCTATGGAGTCCTAAGGTATCACAACAGGCATGTGACATTCTTGGAATTCCATCCCATAAATAATTCCATTCTGTTGTCTGGGGATAATATTAGTTCTTTAATTGTCCTTTTTATGTATATATTCTGAGAAGTATGTATATTATGTTGTTCATTTATATATTTTTTGTTTCCTTGGTTCCATTGAAAATAAAGGACAACTTGGTGTTTGGGATTACAATAAGGTTTATGAAAAGATTGTGTACATAAACATACACAGCTGCATACTCAACTATATGAGGTGTGTTATATATTTATTGGGATACAAGGTCCACCTATATTTTTTTGTATAAGATGCACATTTATTTTTCTGCCTAGGAAGAATCATGCATGTGCTCACACACACACATTAACCCCACTGTCCATATAGAAAAACAAACACCACTTATTTTTTCAGACCATATCAAAAGTGATAATTGATAAGTGCTATAAGCAATGTTGTCAAACAGAGCCTTAATAATATTCCCCCCACCTCAACTGTGTATGTGTTGCTTAAAAACTGTTTGAACAATTTGTGATAGGTTTAATTGAAAAAATGATGGATCAGTATATAGCACATCCTCATATGGAACTATTTGTTTCACTGACATGGAAACTGGAATGGTGACATCTTTCATGGACCATAACCCCAATGGATGGAAGGTAGTGTTTTCCAATGAGTTAAAAATTTTGTTCCATTGTATGACTTTTTGGAAACTTCCAATTCATTATATGGTTTGGGACAACCTCTTAACTGACCATCAGGAGTTATGGTCATATAAATTTTCAATTGTGACTTATAGATTCATTTTTTGTTGGTCCCAAGCAGTTGGAAGATGCTATATGGTTTGGATATTAACTTTTATAAAGGTATTGTACTTGTTGCAGATAATTTTGGGTTTCTTTACATGTAAGTATTCAGATTAGGAACTATTTAGTTTTACAGTTGGTGCTTTTTTTTAAAAACATTACAATCTACTTGAGATGGTATTTTAATTATGTAATTATAATGTCTGAGATACATCCTTACAATCATGTATAAGTTATTGATTTTGTTGATTGGATTCCAAAACTTTGGCCTCATTTAATGTATATTAAATGAGGTTGATTTTTATCCATGGCTTGCATCTTTTTAAAGCTCTATTTGGAACATGTCTTCTTGGTTTTATTACTCATTCATTGTTAGTTGTTGACATATGATTCAAATTAGCTACCTCAAGGCTTTTGCGAACATGTGCTTGGATTTATTAATCATTCAATTTTATTTGTTGGTATATGATTCAAATCAGTTACCTTATGGTTAGCATTATAATTGAAATGACTCACTGATATAGACAACTAAAATTATTGCAGAAATGGGGGGATTGAAGGTTATTTTCCAATATAATTGAAATGATTTACTGATATAGAAAACTAGAATGAACTCTGAAGAGAGAGGGGCTGTTAGGGGGGTTGGTGCTAGGGAAGAGGGTAGGTGTGTGTGCAGGGGGGGCTGGTGTTGGTGCTGGGGAAGAGGGAAGAGAGTTGTGCAGGGGAGGGGGTGCAGGGTGAGGGGGGAGGGGGTGTGCAGTGGGAAGGGGCAGTGGGGGTGTGTAGTGGGAAGGGAAAATGGGGGGGGGGGGGGGTTTACAAGTATTCAGGGGAGGGGTGGTGAGGGGGAGGGGGTGTGCAGTGGGAAGGGGGAAGTGGGGGTGTGCAGGGTGAGGGTGGGGGGGTTACAAGTATTCAGGGGGTGTTGGGGAAGAGGGTAGGGGTGTGTGCATGGAGGGGGGTGCAGGGTGAGGGGGGGATGTCTAGGAGGGGGTGTTGTGGGGGCAGTGTGTAGGGGGTAGGGAGGGGGCGTTGTGGGTGCAAGGGGGGTATGAATATATACAGGTGAAGGGGGGATGCGGGTGAAGGGGGCTAGGGGCTAGGGGCTAGGGGGCAGTGTGCAGGGGGTGTGGGGTGAAGAGGGGTGCAGGGGTGTAGGGAGAGGGGGGCTATCCAGGAGTGTGCAGGTGGCAGGGAGGGGGGATGTCTAGGAGTGTGCATGTGGTATGGAGGGGGGTTGTCCAGGAGTGTGCAGGGGCATGGGGGGGATGTCCAAGAGTGTGCAGGGAGGGGGCATGGTGTAGTGGGTGTGGGGGTGCAGGGGGAGGGGGCTGTGCAGGAGGGGGGTGTCAATATATGTAGGTGAAAGAGCTCAAAAGAGAGTTTTTCTTCCTTTTTCTGGATTTCTGATGGATTTTCCTTTTTGATCATTTGTTGATTTTGATGACTTGCATTGGTATGTAGGATAGGGATTCATGTTATGCAGAGAACCAACAACAAAACATAGACGATGCAATTGATTTTCTTCCACGACATTCAACCGGGATTGACGTGAATATAAAATCCAAGACGTAATGGTTATTTTATACCATTTTTTGAAAGACATTAGTAACCATTTGTTGTTTTTTTAATCAAATTGACTTGGCATACAACATGCTTGCAGAATTGATGATTTCGAGTTTACTCATGACTGTGCAATATTCGATCTTCTAGACATTGCTCTGTATTATGGTTGGACAGTTGATCCCTGAGTATGCACTTTTGAATCTTGTAGCTTTATATTTTTTTAGAAAAAATATTTTATACATTCTCTAAGTTTGCAGTTTTCAATTTTCCTTTTTCTTCTTGTCTTTTCTTAATATGCATGTTTGCATGTATATGCAATCATGGGGTGTCCCGGGGGGGATTTCCAGGGATGTCTAGGGGTGTCTAGGGGGAGTCTAGTGGGGAGTGTCGAGGGGGTGTTTGGGGGGGGGGGGGGGGGGTCGAGGGGGGGTGCCTAGGGGGTGTCCAAGGGGGTGTCCATGGGGGTGTCCAAGGGGGTGTCCGGGGGGGTCCTATGGGGGGTGTCCAGGGGGTGTCCAGGGGGTGTCCAAGGGGGGTGTCCAGGGGGGTCCAGTGGGGGGTGTTTGGGGGGGGTGTCCAGGGGTGTCCCGGGGGTGTCTAGGGGGTGTCTAGGGGGCGTCCAAGGGGGGTATAGGGGGTGGTCCTGGGGGTGTACAAGGGGAGGTGTCCAGGGGGTGTGCAAGGGGGTTCTTTCTAGGGTGGGTGTGCAAGGGGGTTCTGTCTAGGGGCGAGTGGGGGTGTGCAAGGGGGGAGGGGGTGTACTAGGGGGGTCTGTCCAGGGGGGAAGGGAGGGGTTATAGGGGTGTCTAGGGGGAGAGAGGGGGTGTGCATGAGGGAGGGGGTGTGTTGGGGGGTCTGTCCAGGGGAGAGGGAGGGGATGCAGGGGGTGGCCAAGGGGGGAGTGGGGGTGTGTAAGGGGGAGGGGGTTGTGGTTTCGGTTTGCATTCTGGTTTACAGTAGCAAGGTGAAACCAAGGTGGCCAGCTACTGTAACTGGGAAAACCATCTATACCCACGGTTTGATGAACCGTGGGTATATATGCTGCTGCGAAACTATCTATACCCAGGGTTTCCTGAACCGTGGGTATGTGTGTTGTGAAGAAACCTTTCTATACCCACGGTTTACTTAACCGTGGGTATATAATTTCTACTGTAAAAATGTATACATATAGTTTTTTAAACCGTAGGTATATATGTATACCCATAGATTACCAGAACCATGGGTAAGATGAAATTTTAGTGGGCTATACCCACGGTTTCTACAAAACCATTGGTATAGGGCAATCCTGACACCTCGGGAGCCCACAGTTTATCAAACCGTGGGTATAGCCTATACCCACGGTTTGATGCGATATACCCATGGTTTGAAACCATGGGTATAGGGAAACATTCCAGTAGTGAAAGGACTTTGAATATAACATTGAACCATGTACTCTTTTTGGATGAATCTGAACTCCTGGAGAAAACACTTTAGCCACACTGTCTCCTTGCCAGCTTCTGAAGTAACAATGTTCTCTACTTCCATCATGGATAAAGCGACACAATTTTGCAACCGTGACTTCCATGATAAAGCTCCTCCTACAAAAGTATATATGTATCCAAATGTAGACTTCCTGCTATCATGATATCCTACCATATCTGCATCTATATATCCATCCAAGATAGGTTTAGCTCCCCCATAGCACAAACATAACTTTGAAGTAACTTTAAGATACCTCAAAATCCACTCAACGACATCCCAGTTCTTCTTCCTAGGATTAGAGAGAAACCAGATCACGATTTCCACAGTATGGGAAATGTCAGGTCTTGTACTCACCATAGAATAAATTAGCTTCTAACTACCGAGGAGTATGGTATCATCTCTACCGCCTTGATTTCTTCCTTTGATGAAGAGCATGATCTCTTGGTCAACTTCAAATGGCCAGAAAGAGGAATGCTCACTAGTTTGGCTTTGTCTATGTTGAAATGTTTTAGAACACGTTAAACATACTTCTCCTAAGATAGCCATAACAACTTCCTCTTTCTATCACTAATGATATGCACCCCCAAAATTTGTTTAGCTGCTCACAAGTCCTTCATATCAAAAGACTTTGATAGCTCCTTCTCCAAATGGTCAATCTTCATCGCATCATTCTCAATGATCAACATGTCATCAACATAAAGTATAAGGGAAATAAAGTTACCATCCTGAAATCTCTAGATGTAGACACACTGGTTCTTCTATGTCCGCTTGTAGACATGAATCATCATGAATGATTCAAACTTCTTGTACCACTGCCTGGAAGCCTTTTTTAGTCCATACAAGCTCTTATTCAATTTTCAGATGAGGTTTTCTTGTCCAGAATCCTCAAAACCTTCAGGATGCTTCATATAGATCACCTCAAAGAGGTCACCATGAAGAAAAGCTATCTTCAAGTCCACCTGTTCAATCTCCAAGTCCATGCTTGCCACCAATCTGAAAATGACTTGGATTGAATCCATCTTCACCATAGGTGAAAAGATCTAATCAAAGTCTACTCCTTTCTTCTAAAGAAATCCCTTGAAAACTAACCATGCTTTGTGCTTGACCTCCCTTTTTTTGTTATCCTTCTTCATCATGAACACTCATTTGTTCATTAGTGCATTCGTACCTTTGAGTTCTTCCACCAAATCATATGTTTGGTTATTTGTCAAAGACTCCATCTCATCCTCCATTTCATGCACCAACTTGATTTTTTTGGGATGAGAAACTGCTTCCTGGTATCTGTCTGCCCCCCCCCCCCATCAGTCAAGAATAGGTAATCTAACTCTGAATATTTTGTTGATGGAACCCTTCCTTGTAAATATCATTGAACCTGTGAAATGTTAGGTTCAAGAAGCACAACATCACCTAGCTCCTGTGATGGTTATGAAACTTCTTGTGGGGAGGCTTGAGTCTCCCAATGCTCAATATCCTCCTCCACCAACTCTTGGCCTACTTCCAATGAGTCTTCTTGCACCTCCCTCTCTTCAATGACAGGTGGTGCTGGTATAGGTGTTGGATCATTAATTGAGTACTCGACACTTTCCATTCGAGAAATTCTAGGATTTTGAATGTCCTCGACTGTATGGTTCTCATGGAATATGATATCTCTTCTTATGATCACTTTCTTCTCCTTCATGTCCCAAATCTTGTATCTAAACTCCTCATCTCCATAGTTGATGAAGATGCATGGATTGGATCTCCCGTCTAGCTTCTTCCTGAGATCCTTGGATATAGGTGCGAATTCCAAACATCCAATATTCGTAAATGAGAGTAAGAGGGATGTTTACCAGACAATCGCTTCTGTGGAATCTCAAAATTTAGTGAGACCGATGGTGATATGTTGATGAGGTAGCAAGCAACCTGAACAGCTTCTCCCCAGAATGGCTTAGGGAGCTTAGCCAAACTCATCATGCTTATGACCTTATCCATGATGGGTCTTTTCATATTTTTTACAAATTCGTTATGTTGTGGGGTGCGAGGTACTATCCTCTCATGTTGGATTCCCTAAATCCTGAAATAGGCACCAAATTCCCTGGATGTGTACCCTCCTCCGTTGTTTGAACGAAGACACTTCAGTTTCATTACAATTTCACGCTCCACGATGGGGTGGAACATATTGAAGTAGTACAATACTTGGTCCTTCATCCACAAGAATAACACCCACACCCTTTGAGATGCTTCATAAATAAAGGATAGAAAATATTTGTTACCTCCCAGTGAATCCACCTCCATGGGTCAACATACACCAAAGTGTACCAGATCCAACAACTATGATCTCCTTGATGAATCAGTATTGAATGAGAATCTATGATGCTTCCCATATAAATAGTATTTACAAGGATCATGTGTTGCATCTTTATCAATACTGATGTATTGCTTCTTTGTCAGGGTAGATAACTCTCTTTTAGTCATGTGGTTGAGTCTCATATTCCACATATTGGATGATGTCTCTCTTTCCACCATGTTGAGGCTATCTGCAAATATCTTCATTTGAGTTTTGTACAACATACAACATATGTGTCCTCGGTTGATGGTGATGGATCCTTTTTTTCATCTTCCATGCTCCATTACTGAATATATTGTTATAGCCTTGTTGATCAAAGGTTATACCTAATAACAGGTTGAGCCAAAGGCTTGGAACATGAAAAACATCCTTCAGGGTGATTGTATATCCAATGTTCATCTTCACATGGATATCAAATATGCCAAAAATATCCTCTGAACTGGTATTCTCCATCTTGAATACACCAAAGTCACCAGTTTGGTAAGTCAAGAAATACTCATGATGCGAAGTGACGTGATACGATGTTGTAGTATCGACAACCCATTCTATTTCTTGGCCTGATGTATGAAATCATGTCTCTTCTTTGTCTTTGAAGAAAATCACAACTTCTCTGGTGATAGTCACATGTGTGTCTCTATTTTTTTATTTCCTAGTTGCTACTTTGACCCTTTTCTTATAGCAAATTTTGGAAGTTCTTCATGTGTCCCTCCATCCCATAATGGTAGCATTTGTATGTTTTCCTCCCACCATATTTGGACCTTCCACTATTCTTTCTTCAGCCTCTGGTTCCTACCCCACGACCTCCTCCTTGTTGTATTCCTCGCTTCTCCAGAACAAGAGCTTGCGTCTGGTTGTAACATGTATCCTTCCTTCGGGCCTCCTCATTGAACAATGCATCTTTTACAATTTCCATGGTAAGTTTGCCTCCAGACACCGAGTTTCTGAGTGAGATGAAAAGTGTATCCTAACTATTGGGAAGTGTGCAGAGTAAGTGGTTTTCCTGATCATCATCATTTAGTTTCTTACCAGAAACCGCAAACTGGTTCACCAGGCTTTGTAATTCACTGGTGTGTTCGTCTATAGAGCTTCCATTCTGTAGTCGAATATTCATCAACAAATTCAACAATAGGATCTTGTTTCAAGCGGTCTTTGACTGGTACATATTTTACAACTTTATCCAAAGTTTGTATGCACCGGTCACTTGAGCAATATGGTGGTAAACACTGTGATCGATCCATTGGTGAATTTGACCGATTGTTTTCTTGTTCATATTTTTCCACTTCGCTTCCTTGGTGGCATTGGGGTTGACTCACTCATTCTGAATGGGGTCAAAAATATCCTTATCATTGAGGAGATCTTTCATTCGAGCCTTCCAAATGGATTAGTTCGAAGAAGTCAACATGATCATCCCTACTGTGGATGATCCCTCCATTTAATTTCAATTATTCAAAATTTTATGTAGAATTTGGAAAAATGGAGCTCATCGTTGCATCCAGAACAGTTGAAAATGGTGGAATCAACTCCTGGATAATTGAAATCGAATATTGATTGATCAAGATATGATCAAAATAGTATCAACGGTCGAGATCATCTGATGACATGTCAATGATGTGGCACACTACTGCAGCTACAAAAAACTCACCAGAAAAGATGCCAGTGCCAGAAAAATACCTTATTCTCTGGCAAGGGGGTACTGTAACACTTGAAGTTTGACCAAACTTTGACCTGGCATTGGAAGCTCATTTTAGCTTTGTTTTCAATGCCGTTTGCGCCGTTGGAATCATCTTGACACAAGATTTCAGAATATTCTTTAAAAACAATATTCTAGGAAACTTTAATTTTTCGGTCACTAGAAAATTTCCACTGCCTATAGTCGTTTCATCAGAATCACCTCTGATGTCCCTTGTTGTGGTTCACTAACCTCTAGGAGAGATAATAGAGAGAGAGAAAAGGAAGAAAATGGGCTTTATTTGACAAAGAACAAAGCTTAAAAAAACTTCTTTCTACATCTGTCTCACGTGGAGCTCTCAAGGCTCTCTTTAAATAAAGTGCTCTCTTGGATCAGATTTTATGATGCTGGAATCTCCCTTGGCTCTCCTTAAATAGTCATGGTGGGAGGTGTCAAGTCTGAGACAACTCCCAGCAATCCCCCACCAACTATTGAACTTCAACATGTTGAGTCAAAACATGTTTCAGCTTTCCCATTGATTGTTTTGTATTAGAAATCACAAATTACTTATTGTTTATCATGTACGTTGTTTTACAATGTAACCAGATATGTTGTTTTACTATCATAATCACATATATCATAATCATGAATGAAGTTTATATCGAAATCATATATATACTGTTGTTTTACAATCATAATCACATATATTGTAATCACATATTTTGTTTTCCATCGTAACCACACATGTTGTTGATTCTACATTAAAATTATATGATGATTGTTTTTAATCGTAATCACATATATTGTTTTAAAATCATAATCAATTATTTTGTTTTCAATCATAACCAAACCTCATAACCATGTTATGTATCATAACCACATGCATCGTAACCAACTATCATAACCATGTGCATCATAACCAAGCATCATAACCAGGTCATGTATTGTATCGTAATCATGCATCGTAACCAGGTAATGTATTCCATCGTAACCAAAAATCATAACCTAGTTATATATTTTAATCACACTATGCATTATAACCAAGTTATGAATCATAACCATGATATGAATCGTAACCATGATATGAATCGTAACCAGGATATGAATCGTAACCAGGATATGAATCATACCCACGATATGCATTGTAATCATGTTAAGCTTTGTAACTGTATCATAACCACTATACGCATTGTAATCATCATAAGCATCGTAACAAAGTTATTTATCATACTCATGTAATGCATTGAACTCATGTCTTATTCCAATACCACATACATGTTCCATATTACTCATTGTTCCATACTTATATACTTATTTTTTTCTAAGTAAATGATGTCGTTGAGTTGGTTATATACCAATCAAAATGATTTCATGTATTCTATTTGTTTTGACCATTGTAATTCCAGGTGTCCAAGTTCCAACAAATTTTTCAGCAAAATATGACCATTGGAGGAAATATAACCATTAGAACCTAAGGCCTATAAATAGGAGGTCATTCAATCCAAAATACACAACTTTTGGATCCTACAAGTTCTAGAGAGAGATGTTGTGGCTTCTCTTTCTTTCTGTGAAAGCCTTGAAGATACAAGATGTGAATGGATTGTTCCAAGTTCTTATACATCTATAAGTGCTTTGTTTTTTATTTCTGTGTCTGATCATTGTGATAACAATCAAGGGATTCCGGGGATAGGAAGATCTGCTTCTGATCATCATATCGAGGGCATTAAATTGTTTGAAAGAGAGAGGTGTCAATTAACTTTTTTATAGAGGGATTATGGGGATAGGAAGAAAGTCATGTTGATTATCATATCAAGGGATTACCAAGGTGGTTCTAATATAGACCTTTTATCCTAGGTGAAAGTATACTCTACTCTTTGGGATAAAATAATTGTAATACATTTACATTTCCACTTCTATTTGTAATAGAAAGAGAATCATTTTGTTTCTTCTTTCTATTCATATTCTTTTCTATCATAATTTTTTAAATTACGATTTATTCTTTACATATTGTATTAAAAGATTCTATACACTATATGGTAGAATCAATTACATTTGTATTACTCTGATCATTGTATTCAATTCAAATACAATTGTTTTTTCATTACTTGTGGTATTACATAATATCATATCCATTGGATCCAAGACCCTTATGGTCATTTTTATTGGTTGTGAATTATATTAGTTTAAGACCACTTAAACTAAGTTCTTATTAAGGTTAAATGTGAAGGTTTTTAAACCTACAATTCACCCCTCTTGTGTTGTGTCATCTCATATACATATACTTCTATATTATGATCCAATAATTGTTATCAGAGAAGGTTTACACTAATTTTTTTTACCTTCATTATTTCTTTCTGTAAGAAAATTGTATTTCTACTACAAATATTTTGTTTATAACTACTTATTACACTAAAATGTGGCATGGAAAAGTATTGTTTTTATAAGATGGAAAGAATGAATATTGGATCAATTGATAATATAAACCCAACTAGACCACCTATTTTTTATGGGAATGATTATGAGTACTGGAGAGATCGAATGAATACTTTTTTCATTAATACTGGTGTGGAGAAATTTTTCATGCTTACTAGAGATTACAAAATCCCAAACATGGAAGTTAGAACTTTCACCAACCAAGAGAAATTAGAATATCAACTGAATTACCAAGTAGGCAATACTTTTTTGTGTTCTATGACCAGGAATATATATAGTTAGATATCTTAATGTGAAACAACCAATTTTATTTGGATGAAATTGGAACTCACACATTTTGGTATATCTAAAGTTACAAAAATAATAAGAGCAATGTTATGAGTAGAATATCAATGTTTTTTTCCTTATGGAGAACCAGTATGCAAGATTCAACAATGATTTATGACCATTGTCTACAGTCTTCAATCCATGGGTGAAAATGGTCTGGATGATGAAGTGATTTTGGACAAGATAATCGATATAATTCCCAATGAGTGGGAATATAAAAGAACAGCTATTGATGAGAACATGAAAGGTACTCAAGTCACTCTTGATGAGTTATTCGGTACTCCTCTTCAATATGAAACAAGAATGAAAAGAAATGAATATTTTAATAAGATTAATGGTAATGGAAGTGTATCTTTTACTACTATATCTAAATCCAAAACACCAGAAAGGGTAATAATAACCAAAGATAATAAATTTTTTATTATATCAGAATCTAGTGAATGTGATAATTCATAGAATGAATTAGCCAATCTTGCTCGAAGGATGAACAAGATAGTTGGAAAGAAACACTTTCAGTACAAATTCAAAAATAAATATAGAAAGGACAAGAAATAATCTTAAGTAACTTGTTATGAATGTAAAAGAGTAGTTCATATTAGACCAGATTGTCCTTTGATTAAAAGAAAAGATAGGAAGGAGAAACATTCTCAAATAAATATGAAAAATTAGTAAAAATAAAAGACTAAGAAATTATTGAAAGAAAATAATACTTGGAGTGCAAGTGGTGGAGATTCATCAGATGAATCTTCATAATATGAATCTTCTGGACAGAAGAATATAGAACTCATAGCCAGACTACCTGTTGAAAATTATTATCTCATGGATAAGGTAAACAATGCAGAATCTATTACAAATGTGTCATTAAAGGCCAATTACCCTGATGAGTAATATTCTTATTCATTAGATGAAGAATCTCTCAGTAGAGGAAAATTTACCTTCGTTTAATGAAGTATCCAGATTTTCCAAATTACTTGAGAATGAGAATTCCAAACTCAAGAAAATGCTTGATAAGGAAAATTCTCGAATAACCATTCTTACAAAGGAAGTATCAGATCTTTTATAGATCTTAATGAGAAAAATCTTGATTTTGAAAATATATCAAAAAACGTTAAGGAAGTAAATTCTGTGAAGGATAAACTTTCTAAGAACATTGAAGAACTTGTTTTAGAGAAAAATGTTTTTAAATAATAAACAAATTCCAAAACAATTTCTTGCGAGAATGATAATTTAATCATGAGTCTGAAATCCGAAATCTCTTATCTTAAGAAACTCTTATCAAACTTTACTACAGGAAGGAATGAATTTGAAAAAATGTATTATCAAATACTTCCTCTAAGGAATAGTTCTGGAATTGGTTATACACATTCAAAACCGATTTTTAGTCATAACTATTTTGTTCCCCAAAGTGCCCCATTCATTACTAAATGTCAATGTGGTGGACATTGGGAAAGAATTTTTTCTCTTAATAAAACTCAATATTTGGGATTTAATAATTCTCATTTTGATAAACAAATGTGGATTCCTAAAGTTCTTTTATCTAAAATTTCAAAATCCAAACAAGTTTGGGTTCCAAAAAACTAATTGTTTCTTTTTCAGGAAAACAAAAAGTGTACCAACAATAAGAACATTTGGTACATAGATAGTGGTTGTTCTCGATATATTAATGGAAAGAAAGATTTATTTGAAAAGATTATTGAAATGAAAGGTGGAAGAGTGGACTTCTAAGATAATGATTAGGTAAAGATCATTGGTATATGTAATATTTTTCTTTTAGGAAAGGTTTTAATTTCAAATGTTTTTTTTTTGTTAATGGTCTTAAGTACAACCTTATAAGAATAAGTCCATTATGTGATGAAGGTTAACTTGTGAATTTTTTGAATGGTAAATTCTATTTTCAAAATTCCAAGGATGAATTCATTCTCTCTGCACAGAGGCATGAGAATGTATATACACTTAAGTTAGAAGACCATAGGAGACAAGACTTACCTTGGTTAAGTGCAATGGAAGAACAATCATGGTTATGGCATAGAAGGTTACGACACTGTAACCTTAGGAACCTTTGTAAAGTCTCAATAAAAAGACTTTTTAAGGATCTACCGGATATCAGATATGATTATTTTAAAGTTTTTGACCCTTTTCAATATAAAAAGAAACATGAAACTAGCTTTAAATAAATCAGCAACACCATTTTTCTGAGGGGTTCTTGGAGCTGAAAAGTTGTGAGTAATTCATTTCTTATTTGGATCAACTCAGCAATATCTAACTAATTATTTTGCAAATCTAATGAAATCTGAGTTTGAAATGAGTATGATGGATGAGTTCGCATTATTTTTAGGTTTTCAAATCTCTCAAAAACCAGAAGAAACCAATATATATCTCAACATAAGTATATCAAATATTTACACAAAATTTATGGACATGAAAACACTAAAAGTATAAGTATTCCAACCGATACCTCAAACACACTTGATCTTGATGACACTGGGAAACCAGCAGATCAAACATCTTTTAGAGGTATGATAGGGAGTTTATTATACTTAACTGCTAGTCATCCAGACATAATGTTTTTAGTATGCTTATGTGAAAGATATCAATCTATTCCAAAATAATCTCATTTAAAAGTAGTGAAAATGAATTTTCATTACTTAAAAGGGAACTATGGATTTAGGGCTATTTTATTCTTCTGGAAATGATTTTGTTTTGAAAAGTTTTTCAGATGATGAATTTGGTTGTTGTAGAATGGATAGAAAAAGTACACTAAAAAACATGTCACTTCTTAAGAGATTCATTAGTTTCTTGGTCATGTAAGAAGCAACACAAAGTTGCACTTTCCACTTCTGAAGTTGAATATATAGCAGCTAGACGTTGTTGTGCTCAAGTGTTGTGGATGAAACACACACTCATTAACTACAAAATAAGTTTTTCCAAAACTCAAATCCTATGTGATAATACTAGTACCATTGCTCTTAGTAAAAACCATGCACATAACTCATGTGAAAAACACATAGATATTAGATTTGAATACATTAAACAGAAACTATGAATGATCAATGTAAGGTAATCATTCACATCTATTTCTTGTTTAAACCATATCCTTACATTAATTTACTCCTTTTCAAAGGGGGAGTATACATTTCACTTATTAGTTTTACATTTTATCGGTTTCACTTATTATTTTTCACATTTTTCATTATTACTTTTATCAATTTCACTTATTAGTATTACATTTTATCGGTTTCACTTATTAATTTTTACGTTTTTCGGTATTACCCTTATTGGTTTTACATTTTTACATTTATCAGTTTTTCATTTATCAGTTTTTATTTTATTGGTTTTACATGTTTATCAATTTCACTTTAATCAGCAACAGTTTTATTTTTATTTGCTATACATTTCTATCAGAATCACTTTTATCGGTTTCACGTTTTAATCAATATCATCTTTATTCGTTTCATATTTCATGTCATCGGTATTATATTATTAGTATTGGATTATCCCATTGGTACTAGATTATCGGTATTGGGTTATTCTATCGGTACTAGATTATCGGTATCAAATTATTTGATTTTATCTATTTTATAATTATTATCAGTTTTATATATTTTATTATATTATCATAAAAACAATATACTAAAACCAATACATCTATCCTGATACTCCGATAGGGACAATTTCTAGAGTCTTATTTTGGTTGTTTAAATAGTTGTTTCTCAATTCTTTCTTTTAACTCCTACTCAGTTTTAGTCTGAATATGATTTTCCTTTAAGGAAAACCTTAAGATTTCAAAATCATTCTCAACCACTGGATATTTTATAATCTAATCCTGACCATCAATTTATTTATTAAAAGAACCCCTCCCAACCCATCCCACATTAAATACCTCTATTTTTCTCCTAAGTCCTGATGTTTTATAAATACCCAAAGTGGTTTGTAATCAGTTCTACATCAGTTTTCATAATCATATATCTACTCATCTTTCTTAACCAGAAAAATCTTTAGGGTTAGAGTTAGTCTTTAATGTCGAATTCAACTGCTTCATCTCCAATGGAAATGTATCCAAAAGATTTCTCTTCCACGAACTTTTGTGGTGAAAGATTAGTCTCTCGAGACTTTTGATTCATATTTTAAAAGGATAATAATTTTCCAAGACTGGGAATCCATTTTTATTGAAAGGATGGATTCAGACCAAGATTTTGTGTATCATGATGAGGTGTTACAATTTTATAAATCAATGGAGATAGACAAGGGTCGTAAGATTTCTTTTATGATGTATGATAAGAAGCATACAACATCTATAAAAAAACAACTACATTCCAAAGTGTACCTTCTGAGTGTGATTCTCTTTTTCCATCTCATAAATTACTAGAATCTGATGGGACTTTTGATAAGAGCAAAGCTGAAGAATCTATTTTTGAGGTTCATGAGGACAAAAGAAAAGTAATCCATTTATCAGGAGATAATTGACACATAGCTGTTTGGATGCAAGGGTTTTTGGTACCAATAAAGGGTGAAAAGGAAACCTTAAAAGTTTAAGATGTGTATGTCCTTGATTATTTGGTGAATATGAGGAAGTTAAATCTATTGGGATTTGTTTTCTTGATGATTAAGAAGCTCAAATACGCTTCCATAAAATCATAGCTGATCATTTTTCCCACTATTATCAGTAAGTTTATGAATGAATTCTTGAGTTTATGCAATGGATCAATAAAGTCAGTTTTGAATTCCTTCAAAGAGACCTTAATTAGTAAGGATATGATAAGTAGACTCAAGTTATGATTCAATCCTGAATCGAAAATGTTTGATAAAATCTTGAAGCTGAGAAAGATCGTAAAGCTGAGAAAGAAAATGAAGTAGTTGAAGGTAGTGATAAACCTTCTAAGACATCCAAGACAACATAAAGCAAAAGAAAGGAAGTTATGACTACAACTCCAAAGTCATGAAATAAACAAAATACTGTATTAGATGAGGTTACTCAAGAGTGGAGGAAGAAGAAGGAAAAAAGGAAAAAATGGGATCCACAAATTGGTTTGGATCTAACTGAAGCTCTGACTATGAAAATTATATCTGCGAATACTTTGAAATAAGAAGAGATAAATAAGAGAATGAAGAAGAGAAAGGCTAATGATATTGACATTGATAGTCTTCTCTATATAGGTGAGCAATCCAAAACCATTTTTGTAATCAAGGAGCCACTAGTTCAAACTCAATCGGATCCAGCATAGAAAGTAAAAGAGATACAAGCTTCTGAACAATCATTTACAAAATCTCTTATCCAAGAATATGAAGAAGATGAATAAGAAAAAGTGGAAGAAGAACAAGGTCAATAAGAAGTAGAATAGAAAGATGATTCAAACAAGAGAAACCTTTCAGCTGAATCTTTTGAAGTACCATCTTTTAAATATACATCTTATGATCCTCAGCCATCCAAACAAGTTTCTCAAAGGGTTTCTTCCAAGAAAGTCATTTTGATTTTAGATAAAGAGTAGGAAGAAAAATCTGATAGGAATCAGAGTTATCAACTCAAGTGATCGGTATTGAAACACATTTGATGATCTCCCCAAATTTTTTGAAGATACGGATTCTGAAAGGACAATCACTTTGAAGGGAATTTAGTATATTGAACAATATTTGAATAGATTGGAAAATATGATACCTTAATTCCAAATATTGAAGCCAGGTTAGAAATCCATTCAAATTCTCATAATGATAGAACAGACTCTATCAAGACTTTGATGGACACTTTTTTGAATCTTGATGTTGATTTCAAGATATTCAAGGAACATTCTACTGAGCACATCAGGGCATGTAATAAGGTTGTCAAGTGGTTGTATAACGTTGATGATAGTCTCAAGAATCATCTGGACAAGTAGGATGAATTTTTGAATCAGGTAAATTTTCTCAATTCTATGTATCAAAATTTGGTTGCTGAATTCAATGAAAAACTTGAATTATTTCAAATATTGGGTTCATCAAAAGGAATACAATCTGAAGAGATTGAAAATATTAAGGCAAAATAGGAGAATGAGTGCAATGACGTTGTTTCACTCATGAATAGAGTTATAATCATATAGAATGCATACAGACTCAAACCGGATGATTTCAATAACCAGGAAGCAAGACTCAAAGCACAGGAAGCAATTAATCAGCTTCATGAAGATAGGCTCTAAAAGTAAGAAAGGATCATTGCTGAACAAGATGTGAAGCTGAAGGCTCAAAAAAAATCTCTTGAAAAACTCATGGATAATAGAAAAGTGTTCAAAAATATGAATCTTTCGATGATCAACCTTTTAGAAAAACAAAAAGGGAAAGTATGGTTTCTTAGAACACTTGTTGTAATAAAATTTTGTTACATTCCAAGTAATATCTATTGTTTCATACTCTGTTTCTCTAACCCTTTACAGAATATGACTGTTTCCCCTTATTATTTTTGAAAATAAAAAAGGTGGAGAATGGTTTTAAATATAAGAATTTGAGAGTACTTTATTAAAGGGGAGAACTCACTTGTAAAAGTAAAGATAATACGATCCCTAGTGATCTGTAACCTAGGGTAGAATTAGTCGTATTCACCATTACATTCAGAAGAGTTACTAAAAATAGGGGGAGATAAGACTTTATTTTTTTCGTTTTGTGCTTTCTAAAAGGGGGATATTGTTGATTCAAAACATGTTTTTACTTTCCCATTGATCTTTTTTTTTAAATCACAAATTACTTATTGTTTATCATGTACATTGTTTTACAACGTAACCAGATATGTTGTTTTACTATCGCAATCACATATATCATAATCATGAATGAAGTTTATATCGAAATCATATATATACTATTGTTTTAAAATCAGAATAACATATATCATAATCACATATTTTGTTTTCCATCGGAACCACACATGCTGTTGATTCTACGTAGAAATCATATGATGATTGTTTTCAATTGTAATCACATATTTTGTTTTATAATCAAGTATTTTGTTTTCAATTGTAACCAATCATTATAATCAGGCTATGTATCATAAAAATGTGCATCGTAACGATGTATCGTAACCATGTTCATCGTAACCAAGCATCGTAACTAGGTTATGCATTGTATCGTAATCATACATCGTAACCAGGTTATGTATTGCATCGTAACCAAGTACCATAACCATGTTATATATCGTAATCACACTATTCATTATAACTATGTTATGAATCATAACCATAATATGAATCGGAACCATGATATGAATCGTAACCACAATATGAATTGTAACCACTATATTCATCACAATCATGTTAAGCTTTGTAACTGTATCATAACCATTATATGCATTGTAATCATGATAAGCATCGTAACCATGTTATTTATCGTACTCGTGTAATGTATTTATCTCTTGTATTATTCTAATACTGCATACATGTTTCATTTTACTCGTTGTTTCGTACTTATGTACTTATTGTTTTCTAACTAAAATGTTGTCGTTGAGTTGGTTATGTACCAATCAAAATGATATTGTGTATTCTGTTTGTTTTGACTGTTGTAATTCTAGGTGTCCAAGTCCCTCTAATTTTTTTGAATAAATATGCTCGTTGGAGGAAATATGACCATTGGAATCTGAGGCCTATAAATAGGAGGTCATTCGAACAATAATACACAAATTTTGGATCCTATAAGTTCTTGAGTGAGACACTATGACTTCTCTCTTCTTGCGAAAGCCTGGAAGATACAAGATGTGAATGGCTTGTTCCAAGTTCTTGTATTTCTATAAGTGTTTTGTTTCTACTTTGTGCATCTGATCATTGTGAAAACTATCAAGGGATTCCGAGCATTGGAAGACGTGATGCCGATCATCATATTTGAGGGCTTTAAATTGTTTGAAAGACAGATGTGTCGATTACATTCTTAATCAAGGGATTCTGGGGATAGGAAGACAGCCATACTGATTATTGTATCAAGGGATTACCAAGGTGGTGGTAAGATAGACCTTTTATCCTAGGTGAAATGATATCGTACCCTTTAGGATAAAATAATTATAATACCTTTACATTTCCACAACTATTTTTAATATAAAGGGAATCATTTTGTTTCTTCTTTCTATTCATATTATTTTCTATCGTAATTTTTTCAATTACAATCTATTCTTTACATATTGAATTAAGAGATTCTATACGATGTATATTAGAATCATTTACATTTTCATTACTATGATCATTGTATTCCATTCAAATACAATTTTTTTTCATTTCATGTGGTATTAAATCGCATCATATCCATCGAATCCAAGACCCTTATGGTCATTTTTATTGGTTTTGAATTTTATTAGTTTAAGAACTCTTAAACTAATTTCTTCTTAAGGTTAACATTGGAGTTTTATAAACCTACAATTCACCCCCTTTCTTGTATTATGTCATCTCATATACATATACTACTATATTACGATCAAACACAACAATGGTGGCCTGTATATTTTGTATGTGCAGCATCCTCTGTAGAAGCAGCCAAAGGTTAGGTGGGCTAGGTGCACCAGCCACCTACCAAGGCAGCTAGAAAATTTCTCCATCACTAGTGGGGGTGGTGGCCATCAATCCCTTATTTGGTGGGGAGGAGTGGACGGTGGTAGAGGTGGAGCTGCAGTGGGAGGCACTGGTGTCGATCGAGGTAACAGACTGACTGTGGTGAGTGTTGCTGTTGGTGGGGTTCGACCGGGACCACACGGTGGTGAATGTGAGTGGCCCCAATATGATCGACATGGGGTGTTGGCATACCTGGCGACGCTGGTGGTGGTTGGGGGGTGGGATCTGCTGTAGGAGTGGCAGTGACAGTACTACTAGTGGCTGAGGTAGTGGGGGAAGGCAGCGGAGCTGGTGGAGTACCCTAATGCCATCCACTCCTTTGACGTGGTCCTTGAATTTCCTGAGTCGTCACTCCTGGTAACGGATGTCCAAAATTGCATTTGTCGTTGACAAACACCGTCATTATCTCCAAAATAAATTACCCCCATGGGCGTGACACTTTGAAGGTTTCCAAATTTAGAATGATATTATTTTGGAATAATGAGAATAATGTACCAAAATTGGAAATATACAAGTTCTGCTGCGTTATTTTTTTACTGTTCATATAACTATGGTCCTTAATTGGAATAATGTTCCAATAATTGCTTTGTTCATATATTCCATTAAATATGATCTCAGATTTTCTTCACCAGCCACCAAACCACGGCGGTGGCGACATCAATGAGGATAGAGAGTTCAACGGCCTGGGATCATACCTATTCAATTATTTTTCACCTAATGAATTCTTATCAATAAACTCCAACCAAACCCTAGCCCTACTGATGACCTTCTCTCTCCATGTGTTGAATTTTCTACATATTTGAACTTAATTTTAAGCCACTCTAGCACTCCTATGCGCTAAAAAAGTACATGGAATGATAGACCATATTCCTTTTTTTATGACTCTTATTTCTTGCGATCATGCTATATATTTTGATTTAATATTTAAAACCCAATAGATGGTGGATTTTCTCTTTGAATTACCTATAAAATTTGAATACACATAATCCATGATAATAAGTTCTAATTCTCTATAAAATAATGTTACATATTAAGAACCAATGTATATTTCATGATCCTCTTCACAATATTTCAAATCATTAGCCAAGAAACAATTGATTAATCTCACTTGAGAAAGTTAAGATCTTAGGAACATCATAAGGTTAATAATAATATTTTTGACCCATGGAATTCAGAAATATCCATCCTCAATGTTTCATCCTTAAGATTCAATTTAGTGAAAATTTTAAAATTAATAAGAAGAATGGTAGATGTTGATTTAAGTATTGCATGTTTTAGTGATCCATGACTCTCTTTAAATCATTTTTATGAGAATGTAAAATCTTACTATAATTTTTTTCATAATAAAATTATATCCTAGATACATGTTTTTGGTCTTTAATATACCATGTGCAATAACTATTGGATATCTTTGTTGGGTTCTATAACTAACATGTCATCCACACAAAACATAAATGTGATAAGTCTTCATTGATTGATTTACTTAAATATGTGTAAGGATTTGAATGAAGTTTGTTGTGTCTAGTGCACATGATATAGTAATCAAATTGTTTTTATATACACTATACCGATTGCTTGGGACCATAAATATATATTTTCTACATATCAACCAACCTCTCACTAGTAATATAATTACAAAAAGCAGAAGAGATTTTTGGTCAGTTATCTAATAACCACCATTAAAAGAGTTTTTAACACCAGTTATTAGATTACTAATGTTAAAAGTCTCACTAGGCATGTTTTGGTTGGTTAGAAATTGTGAATTTATTCACTTTTCATTTTTTTGAAAATTAATATGGTGTTTTTTGTGTGATATTTTAATTCATTTTAAATGTTGGACCCTGTATATTGTTGGGATTGTTCTTTTTTGGGCTTGTATTTTTTTGGGTTGTAAGTTTTTGAGACACTTGTTTTCTATCAAAGGTTTACTACCTAGTTTTCATTTCCACCATGAATTATATCTGCATCCCCTTACATGCTAGTTGTCTATCTGTTTGGTATATGTTCGATTTTTTGCTTCAGTTTTAGCATGTGGTTTCACATTGTGGCTCCGTGGAAAACTTGGATTGGGAATTAGATTATGGGAATCATCGCGTGCAGGGGGTTTCATCACCCTTGCCCTCGTTGCTTCTTGAGGCATCGACATCTGGATTCTTGGCTATTGCTCGATCGATACAGATGGGGGTGTGCTGCTCATTTATGGCGAAAGGGATTTCATTTTGGGGATTCCATCGGAGTGACTCTTGATTTGTGGGTGAGGAATACCATCCTTTGGGCATTCTGGAATTGGCGAGAGGGAGGTGTGATAGACGAGTTGTTCTTTGTAGACCTCCTCGTTCATCTAAGAGGCAACGCCGATAGAGGAGAAGAGGCGGTCATTCTAGGTTCTTTTGAGGAACTTCAATGTGATTTTAGTGTTTCTTGTGTTCCTTATACCAAGACGATGACCATGAAAACGTCCTACATTGTAGATCCATGAGGATCCGACTCTTTAAAGATCTGACCGAACCATAGTAAGGTGGTTTGGTCTGATAAAATTTCTTAAATTTTTTAATTTCCTATTTACGCTTTTCTTCGGTGTTGTGTCAACCACCATGAGTCCGTTTATCCATTTTGTGAGTATGTTACCCTTCTCAACCCTAGTTTGACCATGAGATCTGAATGTGACAAGAACTTCAGCTTGGATAGCTTCATTGGTATATCTGTTTTTTTCTTGTTGTTTGATGTCTTCTTGTATTTTTTGTACTCCCCTGTTTATTGGATAGTGAAACTCTGGTGTCCCAGCCCCATGCACGTAGGCCAATTGGTCGAAACACATAAAATTTTTAGCGTTCTTTTCTTTATTTCTTTACTGTCTTTGACGACTTGTTGATGCTGATGTATGTTGTTTGGATTCTAATATTAGAATTGATTTGAGTTGATCAATTTAAGTTGTTTCTTGAATCTTCCTTTAGTTTTGAAGCTTCTGTAAGTGTTACATGAATCTGGAATTTGTTTTCTCATATTACTTTGGTTTTTCTATTGATGGAATCATTGTACTGGTTTACACTATTGAAAATTAAATTAATGTTGTTTATTATTCATGTATTGTTGATGTTCTTCACCGTATATAGAATAAGTTTAAACATGTTTTATATCTGATTGAGATTTTGGGAAGATTAATTAAATTCATAGATCCTCTTGGTCTAGTTAATGGGGATTGCCCCGCAAAGAGCGCCCCATAAAATAATTATGAAAAGAGGGGGGTGAATTGTAATTTTAAAAATAAAAGCAGAATTAAAAATTAAATTGAATATATAGTGATTAAGAAATAATAAAGTGAGAAATTGATTACACAATAGTTGGTAAATTCAATATGAGTTTATAAGGAACAAATCAACGTAATTTAAGTGTGCAAACAATTGAGCTGAATTTAGGAAAGTATGCGAGTTAATGTTTAAATGATGCAATGCAAAAAAGAGAGGATAAACACAATTGATAAGGAATTAAACTAATGCTTTATGTGAACCGATACATATCCGCCCCATGAATTGATAAGTCAATACTATAAATCCCACAATCTAAATGGTGATCAAGAAACTCATCCCACATACTTGTTATTTTTGAGAACTCTCTTGAGTTTCACCGAAAACCATGTAACCCATCCCACACTTTTACGGAGTGTGAACCGTTAAAGAATGGAGGTTAAGGAGAGAGAGAGAGGGGTCTGCATTTGGCAAACCCATTACAAGTTTCCCATAAATCTATTGGATGGATAATGCATAATAGAGGATGAGATATTTGAGAGAATGGTTGAGACAATTTGTAATATTTAGAACATTGAAGGCACTTTGAGAGAAATGGGAATTCTAGAGTGTCATGAACCAGCTCAGGTCGACCCTAAACCGGTAACCCGAGCTAATCCTCAGCAAGACCCGAGAGGCGTTCTCAATCCTCCTAGGCTAGAGATAAGTACAAAGGGAATCAATAGAGATATGGGGAATGGGTATTCTGAATATAAATAAATAAAAGCAGTGGAATAATAAAATCGAAACCTAAAATAAATAAACAAAATGGAAAAACTAAGCAAGAACTAATAAAATAAAACTAACCGGACCTGATGACCATTAAAACTCCATGTGACCCCACGGGTCGCACTTCGATCCCAAGACTCAACATCTCCCACATCGTTTTAGATCAAGCTAAAACCTGCAGTTGAGAATAAAAACAAGAATAAAGTATAGGCATGAATATTAAAACTCAGTAGGCATGCCCAAGTAATCTATTCCCAAATGCATTTCCTTTTAATAAAGAATCATTAATTGCAGGTTTGAAATACAATATATAAAATTATGTTTTTCACAATTTTTCCCTTTAATGAATATCATTCTCTATTTACCTTTTTATTTTAATCCAGTTTCATTTCCAAGAAGGAAGTTTTAGCCTTTTTAAAGAAAGAAGGATAGAGAATATGGAAGTGAAAAACATTTTCCACAAATATTAGAAATTCATTTTATCACCTTTAGCAGGGAGATGCACCATACAAGGAGGAAAAAGCATTGTTCATGCAAAGGCAATTGAAAATAGCAAGCAAGAGTAACCAACCAAACAATGCACCTTAATCATCCGCCATAGATAACTAAGTCCCGAAGTATATGGGAGAACCTAGGAGCTCGTGAATAATCTAGAAAATACTATACTTTTGACTCAACTTGAAGGTATGCCCTAACCGATGACGTCATGACTCCCAAATGCCCGATCGTCGCCCTACCTGTCCTGGCCGAGGGGATCAATCCCATAGCAATGATAATAAAATAACCCCCTGTTGTGGGCCATTAGCTAGTGCAATAACCTAGGCTAGTGCAAACATCATTCATTGAGAATTCACTCGTTATCCTAGGTTCCTATGTTCATACTTAAAAGGGGGTGAGCCAACAATGTCAAACAAGTATTCAGTCACAAGTACATTCATCACACATAGTCGACACACACCACAAGGTCACCCCTGAGTCACTCCAAGGAACAAGTCCCTCACCTTTAAACCATCATTTCACAAGGTAAGTCCCTAACCAAGGAAACTCCCATCTTTAGTCAACCAAGAAGGTGGGGATCAATTCCAAGGAGTGTTTTTAAGATAACTAGTTTTACAAAAATGTTAATCGGGCCTCACATGATTTTCTCACACCAAACCATTTCTTAATGAATCGCACACAAACCACTTCGAAAACTAGAAATGCACTTGGAAACCCATTTCATAAACCCAATTCACCAATTTAATTCTAAATCACATTTATAAGGGCCAAAGGGGCATTTCATCAAACACATTGTAAGAACACTTAATAAAAAATTCCATTCAATTCAAATACAAAGTGAGTCTTACTTTATTTTACAATAAGCAATTATTCTAAAAACCATAAATTACTAACTAGCATTAAATAAATGTGTGAAAAACATGAAATCAATAATTATTAAATTTAAAGGCTAATGAATAGGGAAACCTGCCTCAATAGGAGAGAAGATCAAGCTAAGACACTTTGGCGCTTGACAAATTAGGCGGCGATCACTCGTAACCAGACTGCACTCACACGCACGTACCTATATATATATATATCCATAATCTAATACACGTATTCCCCATTCCCTAAGCCATGAGGGAATACGTACATGGAAGACATATATATATTATATATATACATATCTTAAGTATAAGCATGTGTGCCCTCAAACGTTAATCAAAACATAGTACAAAATATCCTAGAATCATAAAAACATAGCGGGAATGTTCAACACCCCTCAAGTATTACCCATAGAGCATAAATAATGAATAAATCAAGAAAGGCCATTTAAAACTCATATGAAAAAAATTCACACATGACCTATACACTGAAACTAATCCATTTTCCATTTTACACATACCAAAACCACTTGAAAACACTTTTCGCACCACTTATGTAACTCATAAAAACCCAACAAAAATACATCTCACATTAAAAATACATTTTAAATTCACACACCCCAAAAGTATCTCCAAACATGTTTTGCACCGTTTTATGGTTTCATAAACCATTCAAATAATTTATAATATATTTTCAATAATCACCTCAAGGATTTTACATCAAAATACACCCAAAACCCTCTTTAAAAATTAATTGCACATCTATACCATGTCAAAACATAATTCACAGCCCATACACAATTTGTTAAACCAATTGCATGATTTATAAAACAATATCAAATGACACAACAAGGACTTACTCATGGAAAACACCAAACTTTACATAAAAATGCCACATTGAAAACCGAAAATCCTTCTTGAAAACCAATTTAACGAAACCAAACCATCACTTCAAATATAAAGCTCAATTATAAGATCCAACCTGGCATTTCCTCATACGTTTAGAATGAAAACATAGTTAAACCATTTCATGCATCATAATACAAGAGGGAAAACATTTCATTTCAAGTCAAACAAATATTTTAAAAACTATACATCGCTAATTTGCATGAAAAATAGGTGTGAGAATCAAGCAACCAACAATTATTCAAATTTAAAGGGTAATTCATAGGAAGACCTACCTCAAACGATGAAAAACTATTGAAATCTGGTGCGAAACCTCAATCTCACTTCATTCGCAACCAAATGAAGGTAACTCTAACCCTAGGCATCCAAATTGGACCCGGCATTTTAGGATTTAACCCTAAAAATCAAAGCCAAGTATCTAGGATTTGGCCGACCATAAAACTCGCCAATGAAGAACCCTAAACCAGGGAAAGGAGGAAGAAAAATACCATATGGGGGAGCCTTTCCAGAAGAAGGTGGTCGACGGGTGGGAGCTCGCCGGAAGAGGGCCACACGACCTGAGGAGGGCCGACTGGAGGTAGCCACGTGCACTGGTAAGGGGTCATCCCGGTGGAGAAGAGCTCACCAGAGGGAGGAAGTGAGGGCGTGCCAGAAAGAAACTGGATTGAGGAAGGGCCGCCGAACAAGAAGGTCGACTGGGTGGATGCGCAGGAGGTCGAGCCCACACATTGGGGGGGGGGGGGGTCGCGCGTATAATAGGTAGGGGGAGAAGAGAGGGTTAATTGAAACCCTAAAAATAAATAAATAATAATAATAAAAACCTTAATAATAATAATAATGATAATTATAATAATAATAACAATAATTATAACATAATGTTATAATTAATAATAACATTTATTTCATTCTTAATAATAATATTATTAATTAAAATTTAATAATAATAATGAAAATAATAAATTTAACAATTTTAATAAAAATAATAATAATAACTTTAACAATTTTTATAATAATAATAACGTTAACAATTTTAATAATAATAATAATAATAACCTTAACAATTTTAAAAATAATATTATTATTATTATTGATCGTACCAATAATAATAATAATTTTGTTATTATTATTATTATTGAAAAAATAATTTTTAAAAATTATTTTACTATTTCTGTATTGTATTTTTTCTATCATTTAATCTTCATTTCACTATTCTTTTAAAAGTTTAATTTATTATGAATATCGGGCAGGCCACACGGTCTCCAAACCATGCCCTGCCCTTGCGTCTGATCCCGCCAGACCCAAAACACTCATCTTTTAGTAAAAGCTCGAAAATTTAAATAGGGTCTCACCTGAACCCCGACCCGAGCCGGAACCAAGGCAAAATTAAATATCGGGTGTGACAAATCTCCGCACCATAACGCTTTCCGCCCCTGAAAAGCCATAACAAGGATGAACCCCAAAACAAAAACAAATACCCCTTTATAGTTCAAGGAGATTTCTCACAGAACGATAAATAAAGAGGTCCCAAAACACCACCAACGAGAGAAAGACTAACAAGATGAACTCGGGGGGGGGGGCGAACCAGACTCCCTGCTAAGTGCCACCCTCCCCCAAAATCTTATCCACCTCCAGTTGATCGATCCAAAAAGGCACATAACTTCCAAGATGCTAAATTTATCCTTAAAACATGGATACCTTAAACATCCCCAAACAGAACTCATACCATCCACCCAAACAAACGAACGAATTTCAAACCAAATCTCAGGGAAACCTCCATAACCTTACTTCAACAAAACTGTTGGAACACTCCCCTCCCAACACTCACTCAATGGAAAGACTTAGAATAATGTGGCTCCATACGAGACCAAGCACCAAAAAATGATACTAGGAAGGGAACTAAAATACTAACACAGGGAGGCCCATACATACTCCCCACCATAAGTAACAGGGTAATAATGAATTCGATGAGACCCATGATGGGTCTCCCCACCATAAGTACTGACTTACCTTCCTTACTTGTGCAGGCCAGTATGGGAGCCCGACATGGGTCTACATGAGAACATCCTGACCAACCAACATAGACTAACAAGAACACCCAACACAGATCAAACTCCCCACCCAAGGGGCCTAATGAAAAGGAATCTATACCAAATGGAAAACAACACACGATTCACTTCTTCTACAGGGGATCACCATCCTTAGATGATCCCAACCCTGAACAAGGGTTGATTTATAAGGCTGTCCATACAAGGATCACCAGATAAAGGTTCACATCCGCAAGGTTATATGGACCGAGGTTTAAGAAAAAGAGACAATTGCGCCTCTTTATAACCTAGGAGGAACTCTTCCACCCACGCGACACACAACAAAGAAACAGGGTCCCCATGTCCTTTTTCACCAATCATGGCTGCTAGGAATGAGATAGATACACAAGATGTTTAAGCTATCTCTATTTTCCATATTGAAGAAGAACGCTAGACTATGGTCCTTTACACCCCCAGGGGTTCCTGACTATGTGCTAGCTTCACTCCAGAGCCTATGTCTGGAGCCCTAATGTTTGAAGCATCTTCTGCCTCACAGTCAGGCCTTAAAGAATCCTGAATAGAACTTCTCCTTATGGTTCCACATGAAAACACACTGCAATCAAACAACACCAACATAACACACACATCCCAAGACTCACTTGGCTTCAACATGATACTTCACATTTTACTATCAGATAACTCAAGGAAACAAATGCTTTTTTCAACTCTTCTCACATCCATTGTCTTGTTGTGAGAGGATATCCCTATCAGGAAAAGAATAGGTGGACTGAAATCTAAAACCCAAGAAGGAAGAACTTAATTTTATCGAATGGAGGGTCTACCATCGGTGGGTCACCCATGGCCGCACTTCGAATATGTGTCAATTATTTATTGGGGCATGCACTAACCAACAAGGGAAACCAAGGACCCAACGAAACTGGTGCATTAGTCAAAACATACCACAAACAAACATCAAACACACAAGGGGAACCACCACAAAGGCTTCTGGAAACACTTCTTGAATGAAACAACTAACCATGATTTCAAAACGACTCAACCAAAAAACACAACATGAAACTTTTTCCAAACAAGAAGGATTCTTAAATTCAAAATACCTTGCAAGTAACAATCCCAAATCATAAATAAACACACCACACAACTACGGACTACAAAGCACTCTATCTTTTCTTTAAAAACATCGTTGAAAATAAAACAGGATGGGTGGGTTTCACATTCACCAATGTTACCTCATGAAGTCTCACACATGCCCTTCCTCGTGCCAAACTGAGCACCAATCCACTCTTCACATATGTTCCATGCATGTGGTCACTCATGAGAGCACCAAAGGTCAAAACAAAACATTTTTTACCTTCCAAAATAAACATTCAACCCACACTTCCATTTTCCCAAAATCACTAGTCACAAAATCAAAATCCAATTTAAATCTTAAAAAACATTTCTAGAAAAACACCAATCATTCAAATAAAAATTCATTTCTTAACATTACAAATTCCTTACAAAAAATTTTAATCATATCAAAGATTTAGAAAACATTCCGAATATTTACTAACTGCCTAATCAAAACCATTTCTGTTTTTCCCCAGGGTTTTATTTTTCAAAATCCCTAATTTTTTAAATCCCTTCATAAAGTAAATCATGAAAATTCCATTTTCTAGTTTCCAAAACAAATTAATTACCATTTTAAATTCGGATTCTCACAATTACAAAACAATACTTTATAAAAAAATATTCAAAATTAAGGAAGACCTAAAAGAGTTCAAAAGGGGAAACTAATATCGATCGGTAACTTGGCCATATGGTTGGTGGCCATATTCCAATAACACCACCACCCCGGAGAGTATTCTATAGAAATTTCCCCAGCTCCACATGGCTGTCTAGGCCGTTTGATCTCTCAGAGGCCACTTCCTAACTCCGTTTTTATTTCCCAACAACAAAAAAACCACAAGAATCAAAGGACACTAACAATCCCTAACATCCCATGGTGACCTGAGGTTCAAAACGAGAAAGGGTTGATGACGTCCTTCCTATTCCTACACCTCAAGCCCCGACGGTCCTACTCCTTCTATCTTTACTTCCCAAAGTAACAATGGGCTCTCTAAAAAGAATGATCCACTAAAGAGCGGACCTGCACTAATCCTATTTTTTCATGAACCAACCCGAGTTAACCCTAAACTGGTCACCCAAGTTGATCCACGACCAGGCCTGAGAGGCGTTCCCAATCCTCCTGAGCTAGAGACAAGCACCAAGGGAATCAATAGAGAGAAAGGGAATGACTTTACAAAATATAAATAAACAAAATAAGCAGAATAATAAAAGAGAAACCTAAAATAAATAAACTAAACATAACGAATAAATAAGAACTGATAAAATAAAACTAACTGGACCAGATGACCACTAAAACTCCATGTGACCCCACATGCCACACTTTGATCCCAAGACTCAACATTGCCCATGGAATTTGAGATCAAGCTGAAACCTACACCTGTGAATAAAAACAAGAATAATGTATAGGCATGAGTATTAAAACTCAGTAGACATGCCCACGTAATCTATTACCAAATGAATTTCCTTTAAATAATGAAACATTAATTTTAGGTTTGAACTTAAATATATAAAAGTAAGTTTTTCACACATCTTCCCTTTAAAGAAAATCACATTCCATTGCCCTTTTTATTTTAAACTAGTTTCTTTTCCAAGAAAGAAGTTTTAACATTTTTAATGAAAGAAGGATTGAGAAGAAGGAAGTGTAAAACATTTTAAAAACAATTTCCCAAAAACATTTGAAATCCATTTTATCACCTTTGGAAAGTAGATGCACTATACAAGGAGGAAAAATCAATGTTCATGCAAGGGCAATGGAAAATAACAAGAAAGAGTGACCAACCAAACAATGCACCATAATCACCCACCACAAATAACTAAGTGCTGAAGTACATGGGAGAACCTGGGACCTCATGAATAATCTAGAACATACTATACATGTGACTCATTTTAAAGGCATGCCTTAACCGATGAAATCATAACGCCCAAATGCCCGATCATCGCCCTACATGGCCTGACTTAGGGCCCCAAACCCATAGCAATGATAAAAAAATAACTCCCTCCTATAAGCCACTAGCTAGTGCAATAACCTACACTAGTGCAGTGATCGTTCACTGAGAATTCGCTCACTATGCTAGGTTCCCATGTTAATAATAAAAATGGGGTGACCCAACAATGTCAAACATGTATTCAGTAACAAGTACATTCATCACACATAGTCAACACACACCACATGGTCACCCCCAAGTCACCCCAAGGAACAACTCCCTCACCTTTAAACCATCATTTCATAAGGGAAGTCCTATACCAAGGAAACTCAGATCCATTCCAAGGAGATTTTTTAAGGTAACCAGTTTTACGAAAATTCCAACCGGGCCTCAAATGATTTTATCACACCGAACCATTTCTTAAAGAATTACACACACACCACTTTGAAAACTAGAAACGAACTTAGAAAACCATTTCATAAAACCAATTCACCACTTTAAATATGAAGCACATTTATAAGGGTTAAGGGAGATTTCATCAAACACTTAGTAAGCACATTTAATGAACAATTCCATGCAATTAAAATACAAATAGGGTCTTACATTATTTCATAATGAGAAATTATTCTAAAATCCAGAAATTACTAACTAGCATTAAATAAAAGTGTGAAAATACAAGAAATCAATAATTCTTTAATTTAAAGGCTAATGTATAGGAAAAGCTACCTCAACAAGGGAGCATACCATGCCAAAAAAAACAATGCTGATTGGAAAATTAGGCAGCGACCACTCATAATCGGCCCACACTCGCACACACATACCTATATATATATATATATCCATAATTCAATGCATGTTTCCCCATGCCATGAGGGAATACATTCATAGAGGACATATATATATATATATATTATATATACATACTTTGAGTATATGTGTGTGCGGGCTCAAGCATTGATCAAAACTCATTACAACATATCCTATAATCATAAAAACATAGAGGCAAGGTTCAACACACCTCAAATATTACCCATAGATCACAAAGAAAGAATAAATCAAGCAAGACCATTTACAACTCATATTTGAAAATACACACAAGGCCTATATGCCAATACTAACCCATTTTCCATTTTAAACACACCAAAACCACTTGAAAACACTTTTCACACCACTTATGTAACTCATAAAAACCCAAAAAAAATACAGCTCACATTCAAAATCCATTTTAAATTCATACTCACCCCAAAATTTTATTCAAACATGTTTCACACCACTTTTTATAATTTAATAAACCATTAATACAATTTATAAAATATTTTTAATAATCACCTCAAGGATTTTAAATCAAAATATTCCCAAAACCCTCTTTAAAAATTAACCAAACATCTATTCCATGTCAAAACATAATTCATATCCCATACACAATTTGTTAAACCAATTGCATGATTTATAAAACAATATCAAATGACACAATAAGGACTTACCCACGGAAAGCACCCAACTTTATATAAAAATGCCACTTTGAAAATCGAAAGAATACTTTAAAACCCATTTAAGGAAACCAAACCATAACCTCAAATCCAAAGCAAAATTATAAAATCCAGCCATGTATTTTATCATACTTTTAGTGTGAAAAACATAGTTAAACCATTTCATGCGTCATAATACAAGAGGGAAAACATTTCATTTCAAGTCAAACAAATTTTCTAAAAACTATACATTACTAATTAGTATAAAAACTAGGTGTGAAAATCAAGCAACAAACAATTATTCAAATTTAAAGGGTAATTCATAGGGATACCTTCCTCAAATGATGAAAAACATCCAAATACCGATGCGAAGCCTCAACCACACCTCATTCGCACTGAAAGGAAGTTAACTACAACCCTAAACATCAAAATTGGACCTAAGATTTTTGTATTTAACCATAAATATCAAACATGGGCATCTAGGGTTTGGCCAACCATAATCCTCACCAAGGAAGAATCCTGAACTAGGGAAAGGAGGAAGAAAAATACCATAGGGGGGAGCCTCACCAGAAGGAGGTGGACGACGAATGAGAGCTCACCAGAAGAGGGCCGTGTGACCAGAGTAGGGTCGGATGGAGGTAGCCGTGTGCGCTGGTAATGAGTCATGCCAGTGGAGGTGATCTCGCCAGAGGGAGGAAGGGAGGGTGTGCTGGAAAGAAACCAACTAGAGGAAGGGTCGCCAAACAATATGGTCAGCTGAGTGGATGCGCAGGAGGACGAGCCTACACTGGGGGGTGTCGTACGCAGAATAAGTAGGGGGAGAAGAGAGGGTTCATTGAAACCCAAAAAAGAAAATAATAATAACAATAAAAAACATAAAAATAATAATGATAATAACAAAAATAATAATAACATAATGTTAAAATTAATAAAAACATTTATTTCATTCCTAATAATATTATTATTAATTACAGTTTTAATAATAATAATGATAATAATAACTTTAAACAATTTTAATAATAATAATAACAAAAAATTTAACAAATTGAATAATAATAATAAATTAAACAATTTTAATAATAATAATAATAACAAATTTATCAATTTTAACAATAAAAATATTATTATTATTGACCGCAACAACAATAAAAATATTATTATTATTATTGAAACAATACTTTTAAATTTTATTTTACCTTTTCCTTATTGTATTTTAACTTTTATTTAATATTTATTTTAATATTATTTTAAAATTTTAATTTATTATGAATACCATGCAGGCCGCATGGTCTCATAACCTTGCCATGACCTTGCACCTGGTGCTGCTAGGCCCAAAACACTCATCTTTCAGTAAAATCTCAAAAATTTAAACAGGGACTCACCCAAACCCCGAACCATGCCGAAACAAAGGAAAAATTAAAACTTGGGCATGACATAGAGCTTCAACATCAAATTGATCTTTGAGATCACATTGTTGAGAGTAAGGATCCCACGGTAAATCATTAAAGAGAAAAAGAGGCCTTTTATATCCTCCAAAAAACCAAGAATCATATGGAATTATTCAAGTGTAATGAATTTGAGGAAGACTGCATTAAAGGCATTTTTGGCTACAATAATTTCAGTCTCACTGGAGATTGCTTGATGCCACCAATTACCTAGTAGCCTCAACCGAGTCACTTCCACAAAAATGAGTTTAATAATGCTAAAAAAATGTTGATATAGGGGGTACCTTTATCAACACTGAAATATCACTAATAAAGGGTCCTTTTAACAGTTCAAAAAATAGCAATGTTAAAAGCGCCTATTTATCAGCACTTTTTTTAGCGCTGATAAAGGTACCACTTTATCAGTGCTTTTTTAGCGTTGTTAATGAGGCACCCTTTATCTGCACTTTTTTTATTAGCAGTGATAAATGAGGGTCTTTAACAACACTTTTTTTATTAGCGCTGATAAAGAGTATATTTGAAAAAAAAATCATAAAAAGTAATATATAAATATGTAAATATATTTATATTGATATAAATATATTATATATATTTTTAAATATGTTTTAGATAAGTATAAATAGACATTTACACTTAATATCTAAAATGTTTAGTGAAATGGCTTATAAAATATTTTAAAAAATATTATTAATTAATAATTTTTTAATTATTATTGAGTAATAATAATTTAATAACAATTTGATGACATAAAAAATCGAAAAATTAATAAAAGATCTAAAATAAGTTGAAAGCGTAATTGTAACTTCAAACGACCATAACTTTTGATTCGGGTGTCTATTTGAGCTCTACCACATATCAAATTGAAACCTGCGATGCTATCTACATTATTAGTGATAAAAATAGGCATCTTTCACATTTTTAGAGGTACAAAAGTCCTAAAAGGGCCCTAAAACCGAGTTTTTAGTTGGGGTACCCCAATTTTTTAACATTCAATGGATTTTCAACCTCGTTTAAGAGGGTCTTTTTGCCCCTTTTTATTGGGGAATGAATTTATTCCTAGGTATCACATTCATATTGATATTATGTTATTGAAATTTTATCATTTTTCACAAATGTAATGTTATTTATAATCAAATATATAACAATATATACAAATATTTTATAAATTCACACATAAAAATTAATTTTTATAAATAAATAATTACAAATGTTTATATATAAAATATATTTTTTAATAAATAAGCCTTATCTAAAAAATAATAATATCCATTTTCTTTAAAATAAAAATATATAAATATTTATATACCTATATAATGTGTGTGTGTGTGTGTATTAGCATGTGTGTGTATTAAGAAAATGATATATATTATCTATATATTCTAACATATAAATATACATATTAATATATAATATATGTTAATATATATAAATATGTATAGTTATACCTAAAGATACACATATATATAATATATATACTTGTGTATGTATGTTGTATATATGTATTTATTTATTTATACACAAAAAACATTATTTATAAATGTATTTAGAACTAATATTAAAACTTTAAATTAATATATGAATAAAAAATTGTAAAACAACATAAATATAAATAAATAAATAAATATTAATATAACTATATATATATATATTATAGATATATATTAATATACAAATAAATATAACTAAATATTTATATAAATAAATAGACATATCATTAAATGGAGAACAAAACAAGATAGGTGAGTGGTAAAGGTGCAATCGCACAAGAGAGAGGTGTCGAGTTCGAATACAAGTGGATAAAGGGGTGCGCGGGTGGGTGCATGGGGGCTAGCACTGTTAAAGGTTGGGGGTTGTGCGCTGAGCACTATTAAAGGGCTTGTGAGCATGCAAGCGAGCATGGATTCCTAACATTGTTGGGGGGGGGTTAAGCACTGTTAAAAGGGGGTCCCTCTGATCTATTGATTTTCTGTCAAATTTTCTTAATTTTTTTTGACTTTTATCAGCACTAAAAAAGGCACTAATAAAATACCCTTCTATTAGCGTTTTTAGAACTGATAAAAGGGACACCCTTTTAATAGCATCTCAATTATTAGCTATTTTTAGTGCTAATAAAGGCTTTTTTAGAGCTGATTAAACCCTGTTTTGTAGTAGTGGGTAGTTAGTGGGATGCTTGGATTCGGGTCCACTAGAGAACCTCCAATAGCTAGCCACTATTGGCCATCATCTATCTAGTGTCTTCAGGAAGAGAGAAACAACACTGTTTGAGCCACTGGCTAGCTGGTGCCCCTCCATTGGGTAGCCGGTTGGACATACAGAGAGATGTTGGTTCTATACATATGACCCTGGCTAACCGGCACAACCTGGATATCACCAGCTTCAACTAAGGCCAACTCTACTTCATTTTAATCCCTCACTACTACATAAACAGCCTTTAATAGTGCACAAAAAGGATTTTAATTGTACTTAAAAAGAAATGTTAATCTCAGCGTTGTTAAAGCCCCCCCCCCCCTTATTAGCTCTAATTTAGCGTTGATAAAAGCTTTGTCTGCTGTAATGGGCTGTTTGTATAAAAACACACTAAAGCAACCTTATGCAACCTGTACACAAATATATAATTTAATTGAAATAAATTTTACATCACAGATATAAAAAAAGAAAAAGAAACATCACTAATATATAAATTTTGAACAATGTTTTGTATAAATACATTGACAATTACTATCCGCAAACAATTTAAAACATTAATGTTCGTCTTTGGAACCCATGATCCCCTTTAAAAAGGTCCTCCCATGGTATCTGTTTCTGAAAAAATCACCTCAAACTAAGAAAAAGAATCCACCTATATAAGAAAACAAATATTATGTTAGTAATATTATAAAGAAATAAATTGAACATTAATATGAATGAATACATTAAAAAAATGTTAACTTTAAATAAAAAGACACATTTTGAGTTATACCGGTCACTGTAGGTTCCGGGCGCCGTGGATGCGCGATTGGGCTGGTGCCAAACTTTGATTTTTTCCGTAATCAATGATCAATATGGGATCAATATGATGATAATTCCAGTATCCTTGGAATTGATTCCTGGATCTAGAAAAGGAAGAGAGAGAGAGGCCCGAAACCTAGAGAGAGGATCATTATATATTTTTTATAATTCATTTAATTAAAATAAAAAAATACCTCCATGGATTTATTTCTTTGTTGATATGTCTGACCGTAGATGAGCGATGTGACTTAATTGCGATGTAGAGACCAAGAATAGATCTCTTTTAGGGGTGATCTGCACGTGCTCTAAGAATCTCTGGACATTTCTGAATGAATCTCCAAGTAATAGTGTGGATGATCCTTACGCTTGCATTTTCCGTCTTCGATCACCTTGAGAGACGCTTCCAAAGCATTCACTGATCCAATGGTGGATGGATTCTCTCGTTCTTGAGAGTGTTATTGGAAAGGAGAGCTCTCAAAGCTTGAGATAATTTTCTCTAAATGTTGTGCACAACAATTGTTCTGGATAGCATTCACTTTCCCTTGGCATATGAGAATAATAGTATAACGGGGAATTTAATTAAACATGTAATAATAAATAATTATCATAGGTGTTGTTTTTTATTTTATTACTATGTGTGAAATCCTCATGTAAAATAATAATAGAAATGTCATTATTTCAATGACATTTTATTAACATGCACGTTATATTTAAATATTATTTAATCATATAATATTTAATATTATTTCTCACTAGAACCATAACATGTCCCATCCATCCTACTTAATATTTATCAGGATTTGAATAATGACTATATATTTATTAAATAAATAAATAAATTTAACTACATTATTAACCGATAAATAAATATTTCGTTGGCAATATATTCTCTCGAATAACTAGCGACAGGATAAAATGTAATCAGGCATACATAAATAATTGCTAAACCACAACCGAGAATAATATTTATTTAACTTGTTAAATAATAAATTATATAACTGAGAATCCAGATACACTTAGTGTGTGACCCTCTAGGACCTTTTCTCAGTGGAATTAGTTGAGCCAGCATAAATTCAAAGGTTAGCATCTAGAAACACACCAAAGAACCCATAGAGAAAGAAGTTTATTCCACAATGACATGTTACCACATATGAACACATACCGTGTAATATAATCCCTTTATTATAGTATCTCCAATCGAGCATGTTGCATGTCAGTGTCATCAACCTATATGCTCGATAAGTCATTCTTTACTTTTCAAAAATAGAACTTGCCTAGCGAACACTATGGCCATGGATTTATTTTGGATATATCATTTACATCAAAGGGTTGGAGATATTTACTTTAATTAATAAACAGAAGGAATAAATCCTTTCTCACATTATATTTTAATGCTATATTACTCAGGACACACCCAATGGATCCTACTTCTCCGCAAGCATATGTCGTCACAATTTTCATTAATACATAAAATTATGCAACAAATATTATCCATTAATAATAATCGTAAATTCTAAGGATCACTACACAACGTAGATAGGAATATCCAATGGCACTTGTAATGTGGATTTCCTAATGTCGGGTCCTGTTATCATAATATCCTACTGAATATTACCAGGGACGTACATCATGAGAAGGTGTCTCAAAGTCTTATGAGTCTTAACCCTTGATAGACTGTATCATTTGTGTCCCTTCAAATGATATCATCCGACCATAGAACATTTATTCAAGAATAGTGTCATGGAATTTTTCGATTTTCACCATAGTGGGGAGAAAATATGACATTTTAGTATGATATCTACCCTTGGGATATTATCTCATGCTATGTCACACAGAAGAAAAATCATGATGCGATAAGGAATTTATTAATATTAAAAAAACATGAATATAAGTTTACCATAAAGTACCAAAAAGTTGGTTCTAGGGAACCAACTCCAACAGTCACACCACTTGTTTTATTGAGATGCGATGTATTCCAACATGTCACAATTGAGGTATGGATCATTTCCCTAAAGTATTAAAACAATTTGAATGTGTTTTCTCATCTTGGAGTATGACACTTGTTCTTTTTAAAGAAATTAATGTTAATTTTAAATAAAGGAAAATTTGGAGTTATACCGGTCACACCATGTGTGAGATTGAGGTGCTGCCAATTATTATACATAAAAGATTACTTAAGGATCATTGTCCTAAATTATCAAAACAATTTGAATTTGTTTGATCAATTTTTGGTATGTCATTTGTTCTTTTTACTAAAATGTCATTTTAAAATGGAAACACACACTTGGATTCATACGAGTCACATCGTGTGTCGGTTTGACATGAGACTACTTCCTACATGTCAAAAAATACTTATGAATTATTTTCCTAAATTATAAAGATAATTAGAGCACATTTTCATGGTTTTTAGTGAGTTACACATGTTTTGAAATAAAATGTCAATTTTAAACTTATAATGGGCACTTGGAGTAATATTATTTACACCGTAAATTGTATTGAAGTGTGGATGATTCCTACACATTTAAAATAAATCATGGATCATTTTCCTAAAGTATAAAAACAATTCGAATGTGTTTTCTTAGTTTTGAGTAGGTAAGTTGTCATTTTTACTAAAATTTATGTACATTTTAAATAAAAAACATGCACTTTGAGTTATACCGGTCACACCGTGCATTAGATTGAGGTGTGGTTAATTTTTAAACATCTTAAATGACTCATGGATCATTTCTATAAAGTATCAATACAATCCCAATGAATTTACTAGGTTTTCAGTACGTCACTTATTCCTTTTTACTAAAATCGATGTCAATTTTAAATAAAAAGACCCACTTAGAGTCATAATGGTCACACTGTACGTCGGATTGAGGTGTGGCTGATTCCTACACATCCCGAATGAATCATGGATCATTTTAATAAAGTATCAAAACAATACTAATGTATTTCTAGGTTTTTAGTTGGTTATTTTTCCTTTTTAATGAAATTGATGTAAATTTAAAATAAAAAAGATGCACTTGGAGTCATACTGGTCACATTGTGGATTATATTAAGGAGATGTTGATTCCTACACTTCCCAAATAACTCATGGATTATTTCCATAAATTATAAAAAAAATATGAATGCAGTTTCTCATTTCTTAGTACATCACCTGTTCCTTTTCACTAAAAATGAAGTCAATTTTAAATAAAAAGAAGCACTTAGAGTCATACTAGTCACACCGTGTGTCAGATTGAGGTGCAATTGATTCTTACACATTCAAAATGACTCATAGATCATTTTACTAAAATATAAAAACAATATGAATGAATTTTCTAGTTTTATAGTAGGTTAGTTGTATTTTTTTAATAAATTGATGTAAATTTAAAAAAAAAGACCCACTTTGAGTCATACCAGTCACACTGTGCCTCAGATTGAGGTGAGATTGAATCCTACACATCCAAAATAACTCATGGATCATTTCACAAAAATATCAAAATAATATGAATGTGTTTTATTAGTTTTTAGTACATCACTTGTTCCTTTCTACTAAAATTTATTTCAATTTTAAATAAAAAGATGCACTTGGAGTCACACCGATCACACTGTGCATCAGATTGAGGTTCAACTGATTCCTACATGTCCCAAATGAATCATGGATTGTTTTACTAAAGTATCAAGGCAATATGAATGTGTTTTATAGGTTTTATGTACGTTGGTTTTGTTTTTACTAAAATTGATGTAAATTTTAAATAAAAAAATTTACTTGGAGTCATACTAGTCACACCGTGCCTCGAATTGAGGTGCACCTGATTCCTAAATGTCCCAAACAAATCATGGATCAGTTCTGTAAAGTATCAAAATAATAAAAATGTGTTTTATTGGTTTTGATTAGGTATGTTCTCATTTTTACTAAAATTGATATAAATTTTAAATAAAAAAGATTCACTTAGAGTCATACTGGTCAATCAATGTCTCAGATTGAGGTGAGGATTATTCTTACACATCTCAAATGACTCTTGGATCATTTCCCTAAAGTATAAAAAACAATAAAAATGGGTCTTATTGGTTTTTAGTATGTCAAATTTTCCTTTTTACAAAAATTGATGTCAATTTTAAAGAAAAAGACGCACTTGGAGTCATACCGGTCACACCGTGCATCAGATTGAGGTGTAGAAGATTCATACACATCCTAAATGACTCATGGATCATTTTTGTAAAATATAAAAACAATATAAATGTGTTTTATAGGTCTTGAGTTGGTCAGTTATCCTTTTTACTAAAATTGATGTAAATTTTGAATAAAAATTTTGCAATTGGAGTCATACTGATCACATCGTGCCTCAGATTGAGGTGTGGTTGATTCCTACATGTCCCAAATAATTTATGGATCACTTAACTAAAGTATCAAGGCAATCCAAATTATTTTTCTCTATTTTTTGTACTTTATTTGTTACTTTTTATAAAAATTGATGTCAATTTTAAATAAAAAGACACACTTGGAGCCATACGGGTCACACTGTGCATTAGATTAAGGTGTAGTTGATTCCTAAAAATCCAAAATGACTCATGGATCATTTTACTAATGTATAAAAATAATATTAATTTTTTTTCTAGGGTGTGAGATAAAAACTCAGCAGTCCACCACCAATGGTGTCTGCGTATAATCTAAGTAGTGCTCGTAACTGAGTATTGTGAAGGTAATATAAATTAATTAACAAAGTTGAATAAATAAACAAAATCTTGCTCAAGTTCCAAAGGGACAACTGACATGTCTACCTGCTTCGACACTTTTCATGAAGAATGTATCTAACCAAGATCTATAATATATATCTATATATATATATATTGTGTATTGCATCCACCTATATGAACCAAGTATGTGTGGACGTATATGGCCATATACCTGGAATACTAGTTGATGGCTAGACTGGGGTGTAACTCAGAGATCCATAACAAGTCTAACAAGCCTATAAGCTCCATCCATAGGGTACATGCCCTACATCCCATAATTAATGAGGTACATCATGCCTGTCACTCAGGATTGTGAATGTTCCACAATAGAAACACTATAAAAAGGGAATGTGGTGCCTCATCCCAACACCCTACAAGTATTAATGGTGCGAGATTCTATACTCAACACCTGATGTAAAGGAGCATGATTCCACCATGCTCAAAAAAACTCTTACCATCATTCATATCCCATATAAAGGGGTTGTCACATTTATTATTAAAGTCATGAGGAAATACCTATCATGAAACTTATTAAACAAGCCCATACATATATAAATGAGGCATAATTATATTTATATTATATTCATGTTATAATATAACACATGAATAAAAATATCTCATATTTCCCATTAGTCAAGTTCATTTATAATTTAAGCATTGTGATTCTCAAATGGAATTTATAATAGAAAAAGTGAAGGTGTGGTCTGTCCACCCTTTACATGTGATTACATAAGATCCATTCATTTCTTTAAGTGAAAAAAACCCACCATGAAGATGTCAATCCATATAATCCCTTTAATTTATACCATTTCTAATTCATGTAAGGAGAGGGAAACCATCATTCCTATTCCATCCTATATACTAAAAACCAAAATATTTAGTTCAATGAGTCATGAAAATACAATTCATAAGGCTTAAGGGGTCAATTGTAGGTGTCATGGTTAAAGGAGACAATTACCTACTTGGGAAATTCCAATATAGGTTGGGCCAAACACCTAAGAGGTGACTTGGATTCTATAATACATTCACTATACAAGGAAAATTCAATTTACAAGCTAATACAAATCCATTTAGGCATCCTACGCATTTGTTTTATTTAGCCACAATTTTCCACAATGGCCAACATCACATGGCACACCCATGGGGTGACCATATAAGGGTTATTCAACCAATAAGTTACCAAAACGGATCAATATATATATGAAAATCTGTGAGGAACAATTTGACATGATGAAACCAAATTAAAGTGGTATATTGTAAAAATTCAATGTGTGGCACAACGACATAGCTATGAAGAAACAAAAATAAAAGGTAAAACAACATGACCACCTACCTCAAGGCCATAGATGATTCCTCACTCAATATCAGCCTCAAATTTAGAGTAGGTTAGAAGAAAGATAAGAAATGGTTAAATGGATTAAAAATAGGAAAAATGATTTTAAACCTAAATAACCTGATGGATTTAAAGGAAAACATTAATAGGATGTAAAAGTGTGGTTAGCCACACCTTAAGGAGTCCAACACTTCCTTCAGATCTTGATTCGGTTTCCGGAAAAAGGAGTTAGAGGAGATCGTAGGATAATGGAATTTTGTGTTCCACCGGAGAGGAGAATACCTTCAGCCACTAGAGGAAGAGGAGATAAAAAGTAAATAGGTTTTAAGAACAAATGAGGGGTGAAATTGTAATTTCACCCCAATATAAGGGGGAAATAATTTTTTTCACACAGTTTGAACAAAACATGCACAAACCATACTCAATTCACTAATAGTTGGGGAACCCCACATGGTTAGGTGAAAATTTTGACTAACCATGAGTAAAATATATGAAATGGCCCAGTCCCATGCCTACAAATGGCCTCAGAGCCCTGAACCCTAGGTCACATGATTGAATACAAACTGTGATACCCAATTTTTTCTTCCTATTTTGGGGCTATAAGCTCAGAATATGCCCCAGATGCTCCTGGAACCTTATTGGATTGATTAGACCTATTTATTAAGGTCTTTTATGGAGTTCAAATTGAAAAACTAACTAGTTGTAACTTTGTTGAAAAGATGGGTCATTACAACCTATCCTCCTTAAAGCAACTCATCCCTGAGTTAGCCTTATAAGGGTAAAGTGGTACTAGCAGGAAATATTTCTGACTTCCAAAATCATATTTCAGCTTATCACTCCTAAGTCTTATCCTATAGGTGGATGTTCTTTCATAACACCCATACTATAGGAACATAACTTCCTCGGAGTGTTTTCATGCTCTGATACACAATACGAACTCAGTATTCCCCAAAGGAAGCATCTATATCCATCTCAACCTCATCAAGATGAAAAACATGTGATGGGTCTAGAAAGTATTGGTGAAGCTAAGATACATGAAATACATCATGCATATATCGATATCTATGAGGAGCTACCAACTGGTAATCCATTGGTCCGATCTGTTTCACAACCTCGAAGGGTCCAAGAAACCTTAGTGAGATCTTACCTTGCTTCCGAATATGTCTATGGCCCAAACTGGGTGACACTCATAAGAAAACCTAGCCTCTGACCTCAAACTCAAGAGGTTGTCAACATCTGTTGGCATACGACTACTGCCTAGACTAATTTGTCAACATATGCTTCCTAATCAGTTGGACCTACTATGTAGTCTCTTGCATGAGATATGGTCCAAGAAAAACTACTTCCCCTTCCTCTATCTTCCAAAAAGGTGAGTGGAAAGGCCTACCATATAAGGCTTTATAAGGAGCCATCTCGATGGTATCCTAAAAGATGTTATTATAAGACAACTCAATGAGGGGAATTTGTTTCTCCCAGTAACCCCAAAAGTCAAGGACACATGCATAGAGCATGTTATCTAGAACCTAAATCATACTCTCTATCTATCCATCAGTTTGGGGGTGATAGGCCATGCTTAGAAGCACCTATGTACCCAAGGCCTTCTGTAACCCCTACCAAAACCATGATGTAAAAGAAGCATATATGTAATAAATGATAGAAAAAGGAGCTATATGAATACATACAACATCTATGATGTACAAACTTCCTATATCATCTACAAAGAAAGTATCTCACACAGGTTGGAAGTGTACGACCTTCATAAAATGATCTATGATAAGCCACAATATATCATTTCCCTATGGTAATTTGGGTAGAATGGTCATGAAGTCCATCAAAACATCATCCCATTCCCACTCATGAATGGAAAATGGATGTAAAATACCTTCCAGCTGCTAATGTTATACCTTCACCTGATGATAGGTGGAACACTGAGCGATGAAGCTAATAATCTTACTTTTCATACCAGGCCACGAATACTGATGATGTAAGTCTTGATACATTTTGGTGAAATCAAGGTAATGTGTGGAATTACCACATCATATCCTCTATGATTTCTTCTGGGTCCCATACATTCCTATGTAACAATAAGGTATCATCCTCATCCATGGTCTAACCTAAATATGTATCATCATCTGAAATACTTTCCCTTAGAATAGGGCCTTCAGGGTCGAATAACTGCCTCATTCTTATATGTTCTAGAAGAGTAGATGTCACTACTAAGGTTGAGAGGATATTCTGACAATGGTCCTCTGGAAACTCAACATGCATCTCTAAAAATAAAACCATAAGATACTATTTTCCAGTGGATTCTGGAACAACCTATGTCTGAGTCTTCTAGCTCAGAGAATAAGCTACTGAATTCCCCTTTACAGGAGTGTAGAAAAGCACAAAATCAAACAACTGAAGGTACTTAACCCATCTGCACTACCTGAGATTCATATCCTGCTGTGTAAATATGTACTTGAGGATTTTCTGGTTTGTGGATACGAAAAAAATCTCTCCAAATAGATATATTCTCCAACATCATAAGTCATGTACATCAATAATGAGATCGAGATCGTGTGTCGGGTAGTTCTACTCATGAGGCCTTAAATGACAAGACCAATATGCAATGACTCACTCATCCTCAATTTTAATACATCTAATCTCGATACCTAATGTATCATATTATACAATATAGCTCCTTCCTAGCTCTGGGAGAATTAGAATCGACACTAAAGTCAAATGACCCTTAAACTCTTAAAAGGATGCTTCATAATCTTCTATCCATACAAATTTCACACCCATCTTTTTCAAGCCCATGAGTGGCACTACAAGGTGTGAGAAATCTAGGATGGACTGTCAGTAATATCCAGCTAGACCTAAGAAACTATGAATGTCAACAATGTTCTTGGGATTCTCTCATGAAACTACATTTCTCACTTTCTCTAGGTCTACTAAAACTATTGACTCTGAGATAATGTGACCTAGGAAGTGGAATTTTTTTATCCAAAAGTTTCATTTAGTGAGGTTAGACTAGAGTTGATTATCTCTCAGTGTATTCAACATGATCGTCCGGTGGTTGGAATGGTTGTGTCTAGAGCATGAATAGACTAAGACATCATCAACATAGACAACCACGAATGAATCTAGATACAGGAGTAAAACCCGATTCATAAGAGCCACGAAGACTGTTGGTGCATTCGTGAGTCTGAATGTAAAAACCAGTTACTCATATAGACTATACCTACTCCTGAAATTTGTGAGAGGTATGTATGATGATATGAACTGTGCTTGGGGATAGCCTGACCTCAAATGTATCTTTAAAAACTCTTTCACTTCTCAGATATAATCAAAAAGGACATCTATTACAGGTAGTGGATACTGATTATTTATAGTAAGATGATTCAAATGAAGGTAATCCACACAAATCTTGAGGGTATTATCCACCTTCTTAGAGAAAATAACCGGTGAAACCTAAGGAGAAGTGTTGGGGTGTATAAATCCATTAGCCTCCAAATACTCCAACTACTTCTTGAGCTAAAAAATATCCTTAGGTTCCATCCTATAAGGAGGAATGGTCACTAGTTCTTCTCCTAGAACAAGATCAATGGTAAACTCTACATATCTAACCTAAGGTATATGATAGAATTCATGAGAAAATATGTCCCTAAAACTCTCCACTACAGAAGGAAGAACCACAAGTCATAACACTTGGTCACCGAAGAAGAGACTGGTGATCTGAGTTGTCATATTGTCGAGCCTCTGCTACTCAGGCCCAAATTTAGTCTCACCAACTTACCATTTTACTTTATGCACATTATTAATTCCCTCTAGTGATATGAACATCACCATCTAACAATATCAGTCATTATAGTCTTGATAGGGAGCTAACCAATCCATCCCAATGACCATGTAAAATCTCATCATGTTGGGGATGAATAGATTCAACAAAAAAATGTAACTTCTTATCTCGAGGGGAAAATCCTTACAATGAAATCTACCCTTTGATCGGATACCTAACGGTGTGTATAGCATCATAAATCTATAAAAGTTCTTGATCTCAAGGCCCAGACTCTCATTGATTTCCTCAGATATAAACAAGTGAGACACACCTATATCGATGAAAGTAGACACTATAGTGGAGGCTATTATAATAGTACCACATAATGTAGATGGTTTGGTGATCTACTTCTATGGCATAGGATAGACGACATGTAACTAGCCTATACCATGGCCCTGGGTCACTTCCTTACTTTCCCGAGCAAGCCTTCTCTAATGGTGTTGAGAATCTTAAGTCTGACAGCCTCAACCTCAACCGCCACCTCGACCTTAAGGACCGATGGTATTCAAACCACCTGCCTATCATGATCTTACTGGTCCTACTCCTGACCATGAAGTAGGTGAAAATACCCACTTACTAGGTGTTGAAGGGAAGGTCATGTAGAAACACTATAGAAGGACCATCCTGCCACATCCTCTACATTCCACTAGGTCTCTCATGCACTGAGGTCTGATGTGTCCCTACTTCCCAAATTGGTGAAAAATGAGAAAACTATTTTCATGCGGATCTTGACTATTTCTACCACTTTGAGAAACCATAAAACACCTCTTTGACCTAGATTAGAGGTTATAAAAGGTCTCAGTGCCAAACCACCTTGATTTTAACCCTCAACTTCCCGCAAATTTTTCTCTGTGATAAGGGTATAGATGAGTATTTCAGAAATGGTAGTCAATCAGAACACATTGAACTATGACCAGATGGCATAAACCATCCCATCCTTGAATTTCCTGGCTGTCATGATATCATCACCAGCTAGATTTGTTGAAAACCACTACAGGTCAACTAAACAGGCTGAGTATTCTATAACTGACATACGCACTGATGTAGGTTTATGAATTCACTATCTCTATCAGCCCTAAGAGTCTAGGGAAATTATTTTTCATTTAAGATGGTTTGAAATTCCTCCCAGACCATATCACGATTCTGATCCTCCTAGGTGATAACATCCCACCAACACTTGATAGAATCCAATAGCATATACACAGCTAACTCAACTCTCTGATCTGGAGGAATCTATAGATGCTCTAATATATAAAGGATTGCTTCAAGACAAGACTCAGTAGCATGAGTTATATCATCCCCCAAAAAGTTGGGATGTTGCTACTGCTAAAATTCATGAGTAAAATTTTCCATACTTGTGGTAGGTCAAATTCCACCATGTATACTCTGATTCAAATTAAAGAAACCCTCTCAGAACTGGGAATTAGTGCCCATATTAGGAACTGAAATAAGTTCCACAGGAAACACTATAGAAGTAATCATTGGCTTCTCACGGACCGCCACCTTAGGAGCATAGTATTCCCCACCTTTAGGGTGAATGACCAAAGGACTTCATGGAGACATAATTATACAATTAAAACATATACCTTATAAGAGATTTAATCAATTATAAAGATTTCATTTTAGAAAGTAAGATTGTTATAAATCCTTCATATAAAAAATCCATGCTTCTTTTCCTACTCCAAAAGCCAGGACTAGGTGGTAGAAAGAGACCTATAATACCATAAGAACACAAGAGATATCCATTACCCACTACTAAGGCCTAGCTTGGGACCATGTCTCTATGTCAGATATATATATATAATATGTTTTCTTATATAATATAAGTCATTTTCAATTTAAATTGTGCTATTTCAAAATATTTGAATCACTTTAAAATGGTTGATTCATACAGTTTTCCATCTTCTTATCCATAAGAGACCATACTTCTTATGAAGAAAAACATGGCATCCACTTTACCCACACTATAACACGTTCGATCCCATGCAACTCATGGTCCATGGATAAATGTTCCATAATTTACTTCTTAAGGATTCTTCTTTAACCTATTCAGGAAAACACTATAAATTTAAGGAAGATACATTATGTATTAATTATGTTTTTAAATCCCTCCAAGAAGTGTCAGCACAATTAAATACACACTCAAGGAACAATCAATATGCCATAGGAAAATGCATGATGAAAATTAAACATGTCATGGAAAGATGCACGACCTATTAATCATACTGTGCCTTTAGTGATATGCATGGTCTAATGAAAAACCCTCATTTCATCAGTACATAATAAATAAATTACTAATTAAATGATACCAACATCAATAACATCATAAATCAAGTGAATCACCCAATGGTGAAATCGTATCAACTATAAATAGTATAGTAAATAAATGAAATTACCCATCCTAGGTAATTTGGGGTTTCCTTATATATGGATTAGCTATGTCCAAGCACAAGGTTAATTCCAAATTCCATTAACACCTAATATCCTTTCTAATAGCTAAATAGTAATACAAAGGAAAAAAATGCTCTTATACCACTTTGTAACATTCCGATCTGGGATCCTCTTAACCTGTTCCATGAGCTAGTGGATCACATGGCCTCAAGTGTGATTCCTTGTATGAGAGAGGCCGGTGACTAGTAGCATGGGTGTAAATGTAGTATAGTGAAGAGACTATACAATCATGTTAGAGTATCATAATGGATACAGCCAAAAATAAAAAATATCAAAATCATATATAATCAGACAAAATCAATAAACTATAGAAGCTTAAATAGATAACAAATTAAGGGAGAAATGGAAGAAATACATAACGAAAAAATAGATCACAATATCAAAAGCCTCTAAGGGAGTGTCTGATACATGGATGCATAGAATGTTGTAATACAAAAATGGAACAGATAGATACAAGCAGGCTATAAAATAATACAAAAGACAAAAAATACATAAGTTACTCCATAAGCATCCTAAATTTATGTTCGTTCCTATGCTTATAAGATCCATATTAAGGTAATTATATCAACAACATGTAGTAGGGCCCTCTCCCTTAATTCATTCCTACTATCAAAAAATATTCTCAGGTACCAAGGGTGGCCCGAGTATGGTGTGAGATAAAAATCATAGTAGGCCACCACCAATGGTGTCTACGTATAATCAAAGCAGTGATCATAACTAAACAGTGTGTATGTAATATCAATTAATTAAAAAAGCTTAATAAGTAAACCAAAGCCTACTTAGGTTCCTAAAGGACACCTGACATGTCTATCTTCTTCGACTCATTGTTGAAATAATTTCTCTAACCAAGATCTATATATATATACCTACAATAATATATATAGTTTAATTGTGTATTTCATCCACCTATATGAACCAAGTACGTGTAGACATAAGTTGTCATATACCTGGAATACTAGTTTCTAGCTGGATCAGGGTGTAACTCAGACATCCATAACCAGTATAACGAGCCTAAAAGCTCCATCTATAGGGTACATGCCCTACATCTCATAATTAATGGTGGAAATCATGACCATTACTCAAGATGGTGAGTGTGCCGCCATGGAAATACTCTAAAAATGGAAAGTGGTGCCTCAGCCCAATGTCCAACTAGTATCAATGGTGTGAGATTCTATACTCAACACCCGATATAAGGGAGTGTGATTCCACCATGCTTAAATGAACCCTTACCATCGTTAACAACCCATATAAAGGGGTCATAACATTCATTATATAAGGCATGAGGTAATACCTCTCATGAAACTTATTAAAAAATATCATACATATATAAATGAGGCATAATTATATTTATAGAATATTCATGTTATAGGATAACACTGGAGAAAAATAATCTCATATTTCCTATAAGTCATGTTCATTTATAATTAAATAATTTTAATTATCAATGGGTATTTATAATAGAATAAGTGATGTTGTGATCTTTCCACCCTTTACACATCATTACATAAGAGCCATTCACTTATTAAAGGAAAAAAACAAACCATGAAGATGTCAATACATTTAATCCCTTTCATTTAGACCATTTATACCTCATGTAAGGATAGGGAAACCATCATGTCTATTCCATCATATATAATAAAAAATAACCTATCTAGTTATGTAAATCTTGGAAAAACAATTCATAAAGCTCAAGGGGTTAATTGGAGGTGTCATGGTCAAAGGAGGAAATTATGTACATGGGAAATTCCAACATAGGTTGGGCCAAAAACCTAATATTTTCCTTGGATTCTATAAGACATTCACTATACAAGGTAAATTAAAATTATAGGATAATCAGAATCCATTTTGGCATCTTAGTCATTTGTTTCATTTAGCCACAATTAGACATAATGGCCAAAATCACATGGCACACTCGTGGGGTGACCATATAAGGGGTATTCAACCTATAAATTACCAAAAAAGGATCAATATATATATAATAGGGTGCAAGGGTCAATTTGACATGAAGAACCCAAGTTAATGGGGTCACTCGGAAAAATCTGACATGCGACACAATGATATAGCTACGAAGCAATGAAAATCAAAGTTAAAACAATGTGACCACCTACCTCAAGGTCGTAGTTGATTCCTCACTCTATATTGGCCTCTGATTTAGAATAGGTTGGAATAAAACTAAAAAATGGTCCAATTACTAGAAAATAGGGCAATCGATCCTGCACCTAAATAGTGTGATGGATTGAAGAGAAAACATGAATAGATGTTAAGAGTGAGGTTATCCTTACCTTAAAGAGTCCAATACTTTATTTGGATCTTCATTCAGTTTTCAGATGAAGGAATTATATTAGATACTAGTTTGAGGGAATTTTGCGTTCCATGGGATAGGAGAAGACCTTCAGCCACTGGTAGAAGAGGAGATAAAAAGGAAATAGGGTTTAAGAATAAATGAGGGGTAAACTTGTAATTTCACACCAAAATAAGGGGTTTTGTGGTTTGTTTGCACAGTTTGAGAAGACCATGTACACATTTTTCTTAGTCCACTACTAGTTGAGGAACCCCGCATGGTTAGGCACACAGTTTGATTAACCATGCAGAAAACAACACTTCTAGAAAATCATGCTATAGCCACGGTTTTCCAAAACCATGACTATAGTTATTTATATCAATGTTATACCCATGGTTTTATATAAAAATGTGGCTATAGGGTATATTTTTGAAGGCTATTTCCATGGTTCAATGAAATTGTGGTAATAACATGTACCTATAGCCACATTTTTACTAAAATCAGGGCTATATAGTGTTTTTTCAATAGTTATAGTCTTGGTTTGTGTAAAATCATGGGTATAAAGTATTTTTTAGAAGGATATAGCTATTATTTGTGTAAAACCATGGCTATAGAGTAATTTTTGTTGTATATAGCCATGTTTTCTATAAAACTATGGCTATAGAGTATTTTTTTCAGTAGTCTATACCCATGGTTTCTATAAACCATGGATATAAAGTATTTTTTATAGATGAAATAGTCATAGTTTCTCTAAACTATGGCTATAAGTTTCTTGTGTAAATGTGGGATTTTTTTTCATGTGGGAATATGGTGGGAAGAATTATTTCCATGGTTTATTGGCTATAGCCACGATTTATAAAGATATATATATAAAACATATACATATTACTGTAATTAGTTCTTGGTAGTGTAGTGGTAATGCAGTTGTCCCAATATAGCAGAGGTATGAATATCAAATCCCGCTGGTCACTATTTATTTTAACCCTATAGCCACAGTGTACAACCGTGGGGGCTATAGCCATGGTTTCCAAAACGATGTCTATATGGTCTGTTTCCATGGTGAAAACTATGGAAATATACCAATAAAAATGTGGCTATAGCTTTTAGCTATAGCCACTGAAACACAATCCATGACTAGCTAGAACCATGGTTATAGCTTATAGCCAAGGTTCTGGAACCTCTAGCCACATTTTTAGATTGTGGCTATAGCCAAATTTACAACTTGTGCATGTGAAATGGCTATACCTTTAACTATAACTAGTCGGATGGTTGTGCACCCTCAGTCGAACGGTTATAGAAAAACTATGTGGCCCAATTCCTTCTTCCCATTTTGGATCTTGAGGCTCCGAATGAGCCTCAGACACTCCTAGAACCTTATTGGATTGATTAGACCTATTTATTAGTTCTTTTTAAGGAATTAAAATTGAAAAACTATTGATATATACCTCCATTGGAAAGATTGGTTGTTATAGATAATATTTTTCTATTGGTCCTTCTAAAGATAATCCCATATTACATTTCATGTCTCCATTCCCATGATACCACTAAGAATCATCAATCTCTATATCAACTTTAATGGAACAATGAACAAAATATTCATATCTATAAAAGTATTATATCACCAAGACTTTTTGTTGACTTGGATTTAGTTTTCTAAATAAGTGATCCACCTTGCTTTCAGTGTTCATAATAAAGTCAGAAGCATATCATGCAATCTTGTAAATTTTTATTTGTACGCCCAGATAGATTCATCTTCCTTTTGCTTCAGCCTAAGGAAATCCATGTCCATTTAAAGACAGAGAGTTTGGGGAAAATATGTATTGAAAAATATTTCCTTGAATCCCTCAAAATACATGGAATAAATTTCCTCCTTAGACATTATGATTTTGATCAGTGTCCACCATTGATCAACTTACCCATCAAAACAATAGACTACCAATAGCACTTTCTCTTCTTATAAGCATTAAAGGACAGAGAATATTTGCTCAATGGAGTTAATACATTGTTCCTAAATGAGGGGATCAGAATATACACTAAAGATAAGAGGTCTTTTTAATATAAAGGATTCAATTGAAACTTTATATTTATTAGGAGGAGGGCATTCCACACGATTCAAGTTATTATATATAACATGATCCAGTAGTTCTAGTATTTTCATGATGTTTTGAGCTGCCATTCCCATCAGATTTGGAATTTCATTAGGGAAATAATCACAATGAATTTCACATTGATTGTTAGAATGAGTTATCCTATTTATAGCCATAAAATAAGAAAAATAATTTACAATTAGGGGGATTTAATACTTATCTAATAAGGATATAAAATGGAAACTTTGAACATAGAAGGATAAACTTGTAAATGAAAAGTATATCCTAACATGTGATTCCCTAAGTTTCAATCTAGGTTATCCAAGGTGATAGAATTATACTTAGGTATCTTACTAAAGTTTTCTAGTCATAATATCAAAAAATAACTAAACATTGATATGATACTAACTATAGAGAACCTAACATTTTACACATATTATTACATGATTTTAAGCATAATTAGCCATAAAATACAGACCAAGGATCGTAAAATATAATGTATTTGGAAGAATAGGTAAATAAAATTGAGAACATGGAAATATACTAAAGAAACTTTATATAAATCTTCCATAATGATCTCATAACTTACTTTGAGCTCCTACATCTCCATAGGATATCTAGGGGAATACAAAGATAAAAGGGATGAGCTAAAAATCCCAGTAAGGGAATAATCATGGAATAAAGCATGGTACATGAGTTAGAAGGAATAACATGATGAAATAAATGTCATGGATCATGAATAATCATATGTAATCATAACACGTAGAACAAGAAATCATATGATCATAGTAATATTGGAATGTGGAAGCAACATTTAACACGATATAAACATGATTCAAAGCTAAATGCTAATACTATATCACATGGTGTACAAAGTCCCATAATGGATTAGGTTTACTCTATAATCTCATACATGAAGTCTCATGAGACTAAACATTACCTGATACATTGGATCACTATCTAGGTGCACCCATCATAACATGTTCATGAATATGTGTGCCACATAAATAATACACATAAGGGTTAACCATGGAAAGAAATGTGTATTATAATCATGTCATAAAGCATAATCAAAGGGTGTATCATAATATTTTACAAAAATAATGTATTTAAAGCCCATTTGAAAATTCATAAGGGAAAGTAATAATAGATCATGATAAATGCTGTCCAACTGAATTGAAAACATGTAAACATATTTTTTAAGAAACATTAGAAAGGATCTACTTTAGTATGGTTTAAAGGAAAATATAAGATTATTTAAAGGGGACAAGTACATAATTATTTTTATAAACCATAAATTAACTAAGATAGTTTTCCTTGATGAAATGAGTTATTTTAGAAAAATAATGGTGGATTAAAATAGATTATGGATTGTACTAGAAAATTAGTAAGAAATTGGGAAGTTCTGTTTAATTAGTTTTCTTATGGGGAGGAATTGAGAAGGAAACATATTAAAACATGTATTTCCCCATTAAATAAGGATAAATCAATCTAGATACATAATTTTGGAAAATATAAATTTAATTTAGAATAATTATATAAGAAAAATTAAGAAATACATTTGGGTTAATGGGAGATAAAAAAAACCCAACAGTAATTTAGAGGTTGAGAGTGATCCCTTACCTTATGTATGAATGTGTTCTCAATTATAATTAATGTCATGGATAAAAAAATTAGATTCATTAATAATTTAATTCAGAACCTATTAAATATATATTTGATTTATTATAATTTTATTACATTCATTTATGGACATTTCGATGAGTTATAATGTTTAATTTTGTTGTTTCGGGAGCATATGTTTCATAGTTTTATGTTCGGTTCCCTTGAGTATAATTATAGGAGTTCTTGTAAAATGGAAGAAAAAAATCTAGAAGTGGAATGAAATGGTATTAATAGAATTGAAAAATTTTAGATGGTACCATATATCATTTTTTATACGATGATGTTTCATTTGATAAAATGTTAATGATAAACGTTTAATATATTTAAGTGGTTTTCCGATCACCATGAATAAGTTTTGTTTTATTATTTAATATTATGTATATAAATTAGTTCCAAAACATGAAACAAGTTATAAAATAAATTTTAAAATTTGTTTCAACCATTATAATGGTTTTATGACCAGCCTTTATGGTGTTAATGGAAAATGAAAAATTGTCATCCACAAAGGCGGTGAATCGATATACCACGGATGATGTTTTCATTTTTAAGATTAAAGGGGAAGATAAGAGATTTGATGATAGATATTCCATTAAAAAAATAAAATATAAGTATATTTATGATACTATAGTTATCATGTCACTTTGGATAGTGGGGGAAATGATGAGGTAGAATAAATAACGAATTTAAAAGAGAAAAAAGGATTTTACCTTTTAAATATCGCCTCATTGAGAACCTCCTTAAGACACTTGGGTTTGGGCTTTTTTGAGACCAAATGCTCTTGCACATGGGAAATAGGATTGTTAAGGTAATTAGGTAGAATTTAGAAAATAAAAAACGCTTAGAATGTGTGAGGAGAAGGGTTGGTGAGGGGTGTATTTATTGGGGGAGAAGAGGGGTGTTTTTGATTATTTTATTCATTTGTTTATTATTTTGGCTCAAAAATATCAATAGTGATGATTCCGATGACTAAATACAGTAAATATATCATGTGCGTTCGAGATAATGGTCACTTACATCATCCATGAATAAACCATTAGTCAAATTTTCATTTATTTACTCAAAATGATAAATACGGCAAATTATTGTATTTCACTATTCAAAAAAATTCAACTATTTTAAAAAAATCCAAAAAATTCACCCTAGTAATTTTTCAATGTGTAGATTTAAATAATGGACCCCATTTTATGAAAATGATTTTATAAATATGAGAAATATAATTTTTAATTAAAATCATAATTTATTCAAAAAACACTGATTTTAATATTCTAACCGATTTTATGAAGCATTGAATAATTAATTAAGTTCTCATAAAAATATATTATAATTATAATAAAAAAAATATTAATTTATGAATATATTTTATGAAAATAAACTTACTTTTTAGTCATTATATTAATTATAAATTTTAAATAAACATTTATGTTTCACAAAAATACCAACAATTAATTTGTCATTTTTAAAACATTTATTTACTTATTTCATGATAAAAATATATCATATTTTAATTTATAAGATACATAAATTTTATTTATACTTTTATGGGTGACCTTTTTATTCTAAGGACAAGATTACTAATCTAACAACTAGATTACTATTCATAACTCTAACATTATAATTCAAATGGCCAAGTTACTTTTCCAATAGCCCGATTTCTAATGGTCATAAGGGTTTACTACTACCTAAAAATACATATTATTCCATTAATCAATCACTTATATTTTATCCCAAGTTTATATATACTTTCGTCATATAAATTAATATTTTATTGTTAAATTTATGTTTTATTTCTACAACTTTGTTCACGAGGGCGGTCGTTCTAGTGGATCGAGCGTATCCAAATTTTCATATTATTATTATCCTATTTTCTATTGAATACCCTAATGTTATATTTTTCATTCTTATTGGTTTTTTTTTGACTAAATTAAAATTCTTAATTTATAATAATAATGTTTTTATTGGGTTATCTATGTGATTTATGAGCTTTATACTACATGACATAATTATAAGAAGGAAAATTTCATTGATAAAATTCTAGGTCGTTACATGCCAGTAGTGTTCCTCATGTTTTGGTGTCATTAGATATTCTTTTATGCAAAAATTTGTAATGGTCCTTGGACTTCAATATTATCATTAATGTATGTCATGACTCACAAAATTAGATTTACTGACCAAAATCATCACGCCATATGTTGGCAGGAAGTAAAGTATGCTAGCTGCATCATGATTGACATGTAATTAATGGATAAATCAAGGAAGGGTTTATCTCTTCAATATTTATGGAAAATGATATCTCATACCTTTGATTGGAATAGAACTGTCACATTAAAATTATATGTTCATGGTGTAACAACGTGTTTATTTCAGATAGCAAATGAAAGGCATATTGATCATATAGGTTGGTGAAACAGATGTGAAACCTTCTTGATGAGATTTAGGGATAAAGGTATTATATTAAACAGTGAGCATTTTTATGTGGTTGTCAATATCATGACATTAAGTTCTTTCTCTTTGTTGTCTTGACCTATTTCTAAGTAGTAATCTTGGACTTTAGGCAAGCCCGCTTAAAGAAAATGAGAAATAATCCTAGAGGGGCACACACTAAGTGTTTCCATTGATATTAATTAAATTCTATTTGAGTTTAATTAATGTAATAATTATTATTACAAAGTTTGAGGAATAATTTTATTCAAGTAATATTGATCACATCAATTAAATAAATATTTATTCACCAAAATGTGAAAAACAATATAATTATTTATTTTGTATGTTAATGAAATATTTATTTATGAAAGTAAGTTTATTTAGGTGTTTAATAAATTCAAGATGATTTCGAATATAACAAGACCGTTTCTGGTGACCAATATTAATTAACAAGCCGGTTGAATGATATTTTTGTTTCATAAGTTGGCACATGCAAAAAAATAATAATAATATTATTTTTATTATGTGAAATGAGGTTTATTAAAGGTAATAAATTTTATTAAATGGCTGATATGAAATTAAATAATTTTTAAACCTAAATCCCAACTCTATAAATAGATGGCTAAGTCTATTATGTAGAGCATCGAAAAATTGAGAATAGAGAAATGTTGTGCACAAAAAATTCCTTATCGGCTTCTTATTTTCTCTCCCTCTCAAGAACCAGAAGCAAAAGAGATATTTCTTAAATACAAAAGAATGAGTGATCAAGAAAGAAAAATGCAAGTCATTCGACTCAGCACGCTAGTAGTTGAAAATTGAGTGGTGTTTCTCAGAGATCATAGGAGCACATGTAGATCACCACTAGAGGGATTCTATCCTTTAATACTCATAGAGAAACAAAGGTAATTTGAATGTGTCTTTTCGTATGATCAACATTCACCAATGAATAATGTTCATAAGCTCAGATATATATATTTCTTCAAATATTAAGTAAACTAATTATAAATTTTATGTGAAATATCCTCACCCCTGGTTCAGGAAATGATTATTAAAATAAATTTTAATATATCGACCACCACCATATGCTTCCACTGTGCCTGAAACCAACAATTGGGTCTTCATTACTAGTATAACTTAAAGGTTCTAAATAGGCCATAAGAATAATTCACCTTTTAAAAAAAATTATGAAGGTTCTGAGAAATGAAATGTCATTTACTAGTTATATACAAAAACATTTTACACAATATACTTTAAACTTTATTTAGATGATGTTGTATATCATTCTAGAAAAAATATCCCATAATTTTCATTCAATGTTTATCATATCCATAAGTTCTCACAACTAGGCATGGTTAATGGAAAGGTCAATCCAAATCTATAGATGTAACAACTGGGACCTACAGACACCACAATTACCTCACCTTAACATGGTTGTGGGGTTCTAGCATTCCAGGTACCTCCCGTTTCTTCACAGACACGTGGTCCCCTCCATGGGGCCCACCCACATGCCGGAACGGGTCATTAGACTAATGACTTTACATACAGGACAAAAAATGTTATTTCAAGTATTCTTTGTCCTCCCTCACACACAATTTGGGAAACTTCTTAGAAGGTCACTCATCATGACCACTACTCCAGGACAAAGAGGCTGAACTCTGGAGTTCTAATCAGGTAAGTTTCAAAAAAGATAGGTGAACCTTGTTTCCATGAGTCATATAATTTAGTCATTTAACCCTTTATCATTCTGGGGTGTTACATTCTCCCCCCTTTAGAGTGAAATGTACTCATTATAGACCATATATCTTAACTCATGTAGTTCCACTGCAGTTAAGGCCAGGTTCCTGATCTGATAACAATGTAGCAAATGGGCCCCATTAACACCACATACACCCCGTTTTAACATGGTCATTGGGTCCTGACCTACTAGGTTCCACTAGTTGCCTCATAGAAACATGGTCCCCTTCATGGGGCCCACACACACTAATGATTGTCCCCATAGACCAACAAATGTTCTTTATAGTATGATTTTTACTCACTCACACACACTCTGGGAAACTTCCTAGAAGGTCACCCATCATGATCACTACTACAGGACAATCAGACTTAACTATGGAGTTCTAACCAGGTAGGTTCCCAAAAATAATGGTGTACCTTATTGACATGAGTCATATAATTTATTCATTACACCTTTCTCATTCTGAGGTGTTACATTCATCCCACTTTAGAGCACAATTTTCTCATTGTGGACCCTATATATTAACTCAGGCAGCGCCACTCCACTTAAGTGTGGGTTTCTACTTTGATACCAATGAAATAATTTGACCCCACTGACAACAAAAAATTCCCCATCTTAACATGGTCATCGGGTCATGGCTCACTAGGTACCACAAGTTTCCCCACAGACATGTGGTCCCCTCCATGGGGCCCACCCACATTCTTGAACGAGTTGTTAGAATAATTAATGTCCCCACATGCCAATGCATGTTCTTTCGAGTGTGCTTTTACTACACTCACACACACCTTGAGAAACTTCCTAGAAGATCACCCATCATGATAACTCCTACAAGCCAAGCATGATTAACTATGGTGTTCTAATCAAGAAGGATTCAGAAAATAAAGGAGAACCTTGTTAACATGAGTCATATAATTTAATCATTTAACTATTTATCATTTTGGGGTGTTAAAATATAGGAAAACAATATTTAGGTTGTAACTGTCATTTTAATTAACTGAAGACTTATTTCAACATTGTCCAAAAACACACAAAAGGTATTTTATCAAATTTAAGGGTTTCAATTAAGTAATATGCTGCAATAAATTTATATGAATCATCATATGAGTGGATACCGACACTTTAAATAACCATCAAATTTAACTTAAACATACCCCCAATGGGTTAAGTACTAAGGAATGTAAAGAGTAGATTCAACATACAAGGGTCAAGTCATACCAACCTAGGTTCAGTTATATAGGTATCCATTCCAAATTTATGGAGACAATGCTATATAAATTACATTAGACATTTCATTTAAGTGAAACCAATTAATGGTTAATTTTTAAAGATTTCAACTCACCCTTAGTGGGTTTATCACATAGGCATAATATGTCAAGACCAACCTACGAGGGTTGAGTTGAGCCTATAAGGATTCCATTATATGTGTTTCCATTCACAAGATATAATGATACTAGACTTTATAAGTTAAAATCGATACACCATTTAAGTGGAATCCATCACTGACCATTGGGTTTATTAAGAAATAAAACTACGAATTGGCATCCCATTTAACTGAAAACCATAAGAAATGAATTGAATTTGTTAAAAACACTTAAGTTAATTAATTAACTAATTTAAAAATATTTCATTTATTTAAATCATTTCAGTATGGTTAAATAGAATGTCACCAAAAATATATATTAGAAAACTATTGTGTTGATTTCCTCTAGACCTAGGTCTTCTAGGCCTAACACATAATCCCTTCTGGGGTTCCATCCTAAAACCCATGGGTGATAAGAGGAATTTCCCATTCAAGATTATATGTGAGACACCATCCTTGGTTGAACCTGATGTGGGACTTGGTTTTGTACCCAAAAATCCTCACCTCAAACCGAAGACCACACAATTGGGTCTCCCCTTCAATGATAATGCATTAGATCCATCTATCTTACACCGCCATTTTCTCATCACCGGGACTCGCCGCCTGACCACCGCTATTAAGATGAATTTCGACACAAGTCACCATGGATTCACATGCTTCAAAGGAGAAACCACTATCATTGTCAAACTAGTCTTAGGGAATAATCCACCCTACATCAAACTTGGGATACACCCTGGCTCTAATACAACTTTTTGGGATGATTTCTGATAGCCCTAGGTCTTCCAAGCCCAACACATAATCCATTATGGGGTTCCATCCCAAAACCCATGGGTGATATGAGGAGTTTCCCATCCAATCTTATATGTTATCCACCATCCTTGGGGGAACTTGATGTGGGACATGAGTTCGTACCCAACAAAAACCCCATTTAGATTGATGCAGAAAATTTATTTAACAAACTATATACCATTAATATAATAAAAAAAGATATCAAGTAGAAGATACACGTATATAAGGCAGGTAATCAAATAATATTGGTATATAGATAAGTATGATTTTGACATGTGAATCCTATGTGCTTGAAATTATGCATGAACACACTTCATATCTTACCATAACATGACAATAGATAAATCACATAAGTCAATAACTAGGGTAAATATGAACATTCATTCAAGGTGAAATAACAATCAACTTCAATAACGAATAGCATGAAAAAAAGTCTCTTCCCTGGAAACTTGACCCCATATGTGGGATGGTCATTCTCAGACATGAGCTATTTACCAAGTTACCACAAAAATCTAATCTCATTTCTACCAGTCCAAAATAATTAAACAAAGAAAAATAAACCTATGATGCCACTTTGTGACATCCTGGGCCCAGTTCACTCATAAGTAATTGAACTTGGGGGTTATATGTCCTCAAGCTCACCTCCCAATATTCTAAAGACTTCCAACTAGTAGTGATGGTCTAAAGGTGGTATGGTTGGGAGACTATACCCTCTAGATCAGTACTAAATGAATTGAAGAAATAAATCATTGAAATGAAGAGTGGAATATAATAATAACTAGTAACCCAAAAAGTTACAAAGAAACTAATAAGGCTTAAACATAAGATTTCATGAACATAAGGTAGTCAAGTATACAGCCGGTAATACATAAAACAAGTCTAGACATATAAAAGAATAAATTAAATACCAAACTCCAATAAGCAGCTTGAGTACATGCTTGACCCACTCTTCTCATGTCAAGTCTTAGCCCAAAACAAGTAGCAGCAAAGAAGAACCATTCAAGTCCTAGCCTATAGCAATGAGATCAATCTAAGCACCAAATGAAAGCCTAAATAGGGTGTGAGTAACTCTCAATAGGCCACCACCAATGCTGTCTATTGCATTCAACTCAGTGAGTATGAAACATAACCATGTGCATTATATCTATAATAGGGAATCAATAAAGTGGAGGTGAACTTGGGAATACGACATAATTTTACATAGGTCAAACTATCTCTAATCATATTAATAGTAATGTAATATAGAGACCCATGGATGTAACCCTAGGAATCCCAGAACAAGTATCCAGATGAAACCATGAAAATGTATCTAGACATTCCCATATATCAGAACTGAGAGACTCCAATGAGTAAACCCAAAGCATTCCACTTCAATAAAGGAGATTTAATCAGGCTCGAGGAACAAGTCCAAGGTAATCTAGGGATAATAATATTGTGACCCATAGATGTAATCTAAGGTGTCCAGTGTTTGAGTACATCATGAAAAATCCTGGGAACACATCCCTAAAATTCTATTTTTTACAACAGGAAACCAAAACTTTTAAAAATTGGTCTAATGGGTTCGTGGTCTGAAACAGGATTCACACTGTGAATCATTTAAACTCGATCAGTTCATGGCTAGAATAGGGGGTTCATGATGTGAACCATAGTTATGTAAACTTGGGCTCAATATTAAGACCATTCATGAACTGAACAAAATCTTCACATCATGAATTGATGCTGCAATAGTGGTGCAAATTCTTCAAAGAGCTAAAATACAAAAAAGGCAGATAAGATAAATAAGATATATAAAAAAGAAGCCAAACAAGCGTTTCATACCTAAATTCAATACCAGGATGTAATATAAGGTATTGGAAATTCAAGGGACACTACCACATATCGTGGCAAGGGAAGTGCCTTCTTTTATTAGTGCTAAGTTAAAAGCACTGATAAAAGCCCCACCCTTATCAGTACTAATTAAAAACTCTAATAAAGTATAGATTTATCAGTGCTATTATTAGCTCTAATAAAAGTTTTCAAAGAAAAAAATTATAAATTAATATAAAATTATTATATTTATATTAAAAAATAATGTTTATTTATATACATTAATTAAAAAATGCATGTTTATAATTAATATAAATATGATATAGTAATATATCTTTTTTAATAATTTAAATATATATAATTTTTAAAAAAATGTATTTATAATATTATAATTAAATAAAAATATGTTAAAATAATTATAAAATTATGATAAATTTTATTAAATAATACATATCTTTATTATTATATATTTATAATTATAATTATAAAAAAATAAAAATATATATTTCAAATAAAAATATGTCTCCGATGAATATGGTCAATAAATATATATACATATACACACACCATGAAGATGATAATCATCGACACTTCCGTTATTTATGTTCATATGATGCAAGAGTATAATCGACATTGTATGATCATAAGTTTATTTTTGGACATGAAGGTTGGTTGCTAAATGTTAAGATTACATATATCATGATGATTCGTGCATATGTTATGTATTCATCATGAATGTTCATTTATACATATTGACACGATTTATTTTTCATGCTGTCTATATGTATTGTTTTTTGTGATATATACTCTGCTAGGTATATATAATTCATTCATGTTATACCCATGAACCTATTATGTTCTCATTAATACTTATAATATTATAATAAATATATTTAAATAATAAATAAATTTATTATATTTATAATTATAAATTTTAATTATATATAAATACATTTTAAAAATATTTATTTATAATTAAAATTATAACTATATATACATATTTAAATAATTATAAAATTACAATAAAAAATTTAGTATAATTTAATAAATATATATTTATATATTGATATATATTGATATATTTATAATTATATACAGATATATACAAATATATTTATAAATTTATAATTATATAAAAATATTTATAAAAATATTTATAATTTTATAAATATAAATAATTATATAAATATATTTATAAATATATATAAATAATTATAATTATATATATGTAAATAATTATAAAATTATAATAAATATATTTATTATATATATTTATAAAATAAGAAATATAGTAAATATATTTATTATGATGTTATAATTATAAATAAATACTTATTCATTTATAATTATAATTATAAATATTTATTTATTTATTTAAAAAAATTTAAGATTATAATAAATATTTTTATTATACGAAAACGGTTCTAGCCAGGAGCCAAAGCTCCTGAATGTTTATTTATAATTATAAATTGTTAATTATATATAAATTAATTTTAAATATATTTAATTATAAATATAATTTTAAATATATATATATTTAAATAATGATTAAATTATAATAATTATATTTATTATAATTATAATTATTAAAATATATATATAGTTATAATTATAAAAAATATACATATATACCTAAATAATCATATAATTTTAATAAATATTTATAATAAATATATTTAATATAATTTTATAATTATTTAAATAAGTATATATATTTAGAATTACAATTTCATTATAATTTTATAATTATAAATAAATATATATTTATTTAAATAATTATAATATTATTATAAATATATTTATTATATTTGTAATTTTATAAATATATATAATAATATAAATAATTTATTAACATTAGTCTTTATTGGTGCTAAAATAACTCCGATAATACTATTATTTATCAGCGCTAAAAAAGTGCTGATAAAACCCATACGCTTTCTTATAAAAAAACCCTAATAGATCGCCATCTTCCAAGCGCCTTCAAGCCTTTGCGGAACCATAGTGTTGTCGTCACCACTTTCCTTCTCCTTCTCCTTCTCCTTCACCTCTGCCTCCGCCTTTGTCATCTCCCGCCTTCACCGTCGCATGCCTCCACTGCTCATCTCAAGATTTCACACCTTCACCACCGCTCGCCTCAAGGTTTCGTAGGAACTAGAGCTCCGTCACCGCCTCTGATACCCTGGCCGCCGCCTCTGGTGTCATCGCATTCACCGTCGCTTTATCCCCCAAAGGTATAGTTCATGGAATGGTATGTCCCCATAATTAATTGATTGTTAAGTTATTGAAAAACACAAATCATTTGAGATTAGGGTGAATGATTTTTGGTTCACTGTATTCATTATGAAGATAATTCTTGAGATGTAAGAAACCAGTGTTTTGTTAAAGAATACTCTTCTTAAAAAAGTGTTTTGGACTATGCGTTGTGGGTTATGTATTACACTATAAATGAAGGCCATGAATTGTTGACTGTATTGTGATATTATTAATTTGGTTATAAGGAGTTTTATAGATATAAATTTATATTTTCCCATGACACACTATTTAGAGTTAAAGAGATCACTACAACCGAACCGACCTTTAACCGCACTAGAATCGACCTTTATCAGCACTAGGAAAGCATTGACTACATTAGTGTGGTTAAAAGTCCATAGATTTTATCATTACAAAAAAGTGTTGATAAAGGGTAGATTTATTAGCACAAATCAAAGTACTCAAAAATCATTCTTTTACTTGTGATTTTAAAAGCACTCATAAAAGACCCCATTTATGAGGGCTTTTATATAGCAATGATAAATAGACCCTTTATCATAGCTTTAAAAAGCATTGATAAATGGTGTCTTTTATCAGCGCTTTTATTTTCACTGATAAAACTCTAATTTATCAGTTCATTTAATAGCGCTAATAAAGATAGATTTTATCAGTGCCTGTATAAGCACTGATAAAGGATAAATTTATAATGTCTTTTGAAAGTGATAATAAATTATACTTTTATCCGCACATTTAGTAGCGCTAATAAAGGTGAAAACTGCAGTTTGATGCTGCAGCACACTGCATCACCAGAAATAGGTGATGTGTGATGAAACAACACACTACATCAGAAAATAAGATACAAATACAATAAATAGAAATTGAAATTGCCAAAAGAAGATACATGTCACGAACCATCCCAAGTCGACCCTAAACTGGTCACCTAAACCGATCCGTGGCATGGCTCGAAGGGCGTTCCCGATCCCCATGGGCTAGAAACTAGTGTTGGGAATCATTAGAGAACACAAGGGAATGATTTTACCCAATAAATAAACAATAACTAAACAATAGAAAGAAATAGACAACCCAATACACATTTATATAAAATTAAACCAAAAACATTTTTACATGAACCCAAAAACACAACAACTATACAAAAGAACAAAAAAAGCCAGATGACCAAACCAATGCCATGTGACCCCACTGGTCACTCTCCCACTCAACAAACCCTCATCTCATAAAGTGACCGAACTCATGATGAAACCAGTACAAGGGATAAAAGAATAAGAAAACTATATGCATGAGTATTAAAACTCAGTAGGTTAGGTTTATATTCTATTCCCAATTCAAATCCTTTAAAATAAAAGAAACAAAAAATTTCATGTTTGAACTACAATATATAAAATTATGTTTTCCAAACAAGATTCCATGCTATAAACATTATAAGACAAAATTCTTTCAATTTTTCATAAACAGGAAATAAGAGCAATAACTTTTAAAACGATACAACTTTAAATGGAAACAATGTTTTAGGGGAAAATTTAATGAATAAATATTTTTAAAGAAAACAAACATACTGCTGAATTTACCAACCAAACACATTGTATGCCGACACTGAGTACAAAATAGCCAATGAGTAGTAGTCACAGGAACACCCCTAGGAACTAGCTAGCTGTGGGGACCTAGGTACCTCGTATCTCAGTGTAAAAGTATCCATAACAAATATTCGTCTCATGCACGAGCCACTAGGAGGGGGAAACCCAATGGCGTAGTGGTCCCCAATCATTATCACAATTTAGTTAGTGTTGTCATCGTCAATCTCGCTAAGTGAATCATGGACGAAACCACTCCGGATCACTAGTATACTAGTCCTATTCCGCCCACCTATATACATGGGCTTCCCTTTTGGTGTTCAATCAAGGTCCCCATGTTACATGATACCATTTGTACATCAAAACACCATTTACAAATCATACACACATGAAACAACCCAAAAATATGTTTCACATCTCTTTTACAAATCAATACATCAGTTAAAATTTTTATAGAACAAATTCCGATGTATGATAAGGCTTTTCACATAAAATCCATTCAAAAATGCTCTTTTATGGCCAAACTCCCACCAATACCACAACAAACAAAATTTCGTAGCCCCAACACCTTTTTAATAAATCAATTTCATGAATCATAAAATGAACCCAAGTGGTACAACATGAAACACACATGAAAACACTACTAGAAAAATGATCTATAACCACAAACCTATAGCCACGATTTAACTAGTCTGTGACTATAGGTTAAGATATAGACACAGTTAATTAAAAACCATGGATTTAGAATAGATAAACCCACAGATAAACTATGTCCTGTGGAAACAACTCCTCAATTAGTTTAACTCCAACGCAACTCATCTCCCACCCACATCTCCTCCCTCATCGGGGCTCATCTCGCACCTAAGAAACCCTTCTCTCTCGTTGCTAACCGATCGATTCTCCCTCGGTCGATCCTCATCGGATTCTCTACTCGGTTCACCCCTCCCTCACGTGATCCCTCCCATTAACCCCTATTCATGCCATGAATGGAGCTGAATTTTCTTTTTTTCAAGGGTTAGTCCTGTTTATTTGAAATCAGTGTGATTTGGGTTCAAAGGGTTTTGGACATTAGGAGAAGGCTAGTTCATGAAGGTTCGACCTCACTTTGTCCCTCCTTTGATCCACCTTGGGAGGGGATCGATTTCTGGTATTATTCGACAATGATTTCAAGTGAGTTATTCCACGACATTCCTTTTGTTTTGGTTTCCATCCATAGTATATAATTTTAGAAGATTTTTGTCGGGGTTTATTGGAAATTTCCACCAAAGGATGGTGGAAATTGTCCCACATGATGGGGATTTTTCCTCGTGTAGATAGAGGATATCTTGAGACAATGTCTCACTACGGGAAAAATGGCCATCTGCGACGGGTCAGGGGTCCGTCGCAAATAACCCATCAATAGGGGTTATTTATGATGGGCCAATTGCCCCGTCGCAAATAATAAGAATTTACGATAGGCGGGTATGGACCCGTCACAAAAGAGTTTGCAGGAAATGCACGCCAAAGCGCAGGGAGGGCATTTGCGACGGGTTCCCTATTCCGTCGAAAATGCCCAGCAACGGTTTTTACTATTTGCTATGGGATAATTATCCCATCACAAAATAGTGTGTCAGTAGGGAAACATTTACGATGGGACCCGCCACAAATATGTTTTTAACCAATAACAATTAATGTGGGTGGTGGTTATTTACGACGGGTCCCGTCGCAAATACCACTATTTGCGACGGTATGCCCATCGCAAATAAACTTGTCGCAAATAATCTAACCTATATGTACCCTCATCCGTTTTTCCTCTCATTCAACTTTTTTCTTGATTTCTCTCTCTATCTCTTATGAGATTTTTTTTAAAAAATTTTCATTGTTTAAACTTTTAAATAGGAGCATAATCAACGGCTTTTATACTCCGAAAGCTTCAGTTTCAAGGTATTTATATATGTTTTTTTATTGTTCAGTTAATTCAATTTATTTTAAATTATTTATAATTTTTTTAGTTACATGAAATTAAATTCAATTAGAATAGGTATTTGTTTTTCAGTATTTATTTTTATAAATAATTCGGTTTAAGTGTTAATTATAAATAATTAGTAATAATTAGAAATAATTTTTAATTATAAGAAATATTTAGTAATATTTAGTAATAATTATCAATAGTTATGATTAATTAGTAATAATTAGGATTAATTATTAATAATTCTCAATAATTAGTAATAAATTTTAATAATTAGTAATAAATTGTAATAATTCGCAATAAATTTTAATAATTAGTAATAAATTTTAATAATTAGTAGTAAATTGCAATAGTTAGTAATAAACTGTAATAATTAGTAATAATTAATAATAATTAGAAATAATTAGTATTAAATGGTAATAATTCGTTATAAATGGTAATAATTCATAAAAAATGGTAATAATTAGTAGTAAATGATAATAATTTGTAATAAATGATAATAATTACTAATAATTTTGTAATAATTCATAATAATTAGTAAGAAATTGTAATAATTGGTGATAAATTGTAATAATTAGTAATAAACTGTAAAAATTAGTAATAATTCATAATAATTTGTAATAAATGGTAATAAATAGTAATAAATGGTAATAAATTATATTAATTCAGAATAAATTGTAATAATTCGTAATAAATTGTAATAATTTGTAATAAATTGTAATAATACATAATAATTAGTAATAAATGTTATTAATTAGTAATAAACGGTAATAAATGGTAAAAAATGGTAATAATTACTAATAAATGGTAATAATTAGTAATAAATGGTAATAAGTTGTAATAAATTGTAATAATTAGTAATAAATTGTAATAATTAGTGATAAATTGTTATAAATTATAATAATTTGTAATAATTTGAAATAATTTGTAATATATTGTAATAATTAGTGGTAAATTGTAATAATTAGTAACAATGAGAAATAAATTGTAATAATTTGTAATAAATTGTAATAATTTGTAATAATTAGTAATAATTAGTAACAATTAGTAATAATTATTAATCATTAGGATTAATTAGTAATAATTATGATTAATTAGAAATAATTTGGATTAATTAGTAATAATTATCAATAATTAGTAATAAATTGTAATAATTAGTAATAATGAGTAAAAAAATGTAATAATTAGTAATAATGAGTAATAATTAGGATTAATTAGTAATAATTAGGATTAATTAGTAATAATTAGAAGTAATTAGGATTAATTAGGATTAATTAGTAATAATTAGTAAGAATTATGAATAATTAGTAATAATTTGGATTAATTAGTAATAATTAGTATTAATTTGTTACAATTAGGATTAATTAGTAACAATTAGTAACAATTTGTAACAATTGTTAATAAATGGTAATAAATGGTAATAATTAGTAATAAATGGTAATAATTAGTAATAAATAGAAATAATTAGTTATAATTAGTTATAATTTGCAATATTTAGTAATAGTTAGTATGAATTAGTAATAATTTGGATTAATTAGTAATAATTAGGATTAATTTGTAATAATTAGGATTAATTAGAAACAATTAGTAACAATTTGTAACAATTTTTAATAAATGGTAATAATTAGTAATAAATGGTAATAATTAGTAATGATTGGAAATAATTAGTTATAATTAGCAATAATTAGTAATAATCAGGATTTATTAGTAAAAATTAGTATTAATTAGTATTGATTAGGATTAATTAGGATTAATTAGTAATAATTAGTAATAATTAGGAATAATTAGAAATAATTTGGATTAATTAGTAATAATTAGGATTAATTTGTAATAATTAGGATTAATTAGTAATAATTAGTAACAATTAGTAACAATTAGTAACAATTATTAATAAATGGTAATAAATGTTAATAATTAGTAATATATGGTAATAATTAGTAATACTTAGAAATAATTAGTTATAATTAGTTATAATTAGTAATAATTAGTAATAATTAGGATTAATTAGTAATAATTAGTATTAATTAGTATTAATTAGGATTAATTAGGATTAATTAGTAATAATTAGTAATAATTAGGAATAATTGGTAATAATTTGAATTAATTAGTAATAATTGGGATTAATTTGTAATAATTAGGATTAATTAGTAACAATTTGTAACAATTTGTAACAATTACTAATGAATGGAAATAAATGGTAATAATTAGTAATAAATGGTAATAATTGGTAATAATTAGAAATAATTAGTTATAATTAGTTATAATTAGTAATAGTTTGTAATAATTATGATTAATTAGTAATAATTTGTAATAATTAGTATTAATTTGAATTAATTAAGATTAATTAGTAATAATTTGTAATAATTAAGAATAATTAGTAATAATTTGGATTAATTAGTAATAATTAAGACTAATTTGTAATAAATAGGATTAATGAGTAACAATTTGTAACAATTATTAATAAATGGTAATAATTAGTAATAAATGATAATAATTAGTAATAATTAGAAATAATTAGTTACAATTAGTAATAATTTTCAATAATTAGTAATAAATTGTAATAATTAGTAATAATGAGTAAAAAATTGTAATAATTAGTAATAATTAGCAATGCATAGTAATAATTAGGATTAATTAATAATAATTAGCATTAATTTAAAATAATTAGGATTAGTTAGTAATAATTTTTATGAATTAGTAATAATTAGTAATTATTAGGATTAATTAGTAATAATTAATATTAATTTGGATTAATTAGTAATAATTATCAATAATTAGGATTAATTAGTAATAATTAGGAATAATTAGTAATAACTATGAATAATTTGTAATAACTAGTATTATTTTGTAATACTTAAGAATAATTAGGAATAATTAGTAATAATGAAAATTATTTTATAATAATCAGGATTAATTAGGATTAATTAAGATTAATTAAGATTAATTAGGATTAATTAAGATCAATTAGGATTAATTAGTAACAATTAGTAACAATTACTAACAATTAGTAACAATTAGTAAGATTTGGGATAAATTAGTAAGAATTAGTAAAAATTAGGATTAATTTTTTTTTTTTAAAAAAAGGTGGGGGAAATCCCCTTTTTATTGAATCATAGAAAGTGCATGGAACAAAAAATATAGAAATGGAAGTTCAAACAGTAGATCAATACCTCCACCATGAGATCCCATGGTTTTTTTGATCTTCTGGGTGATCATTTTTTCTTGATCCCACCAGGCCTCCAATCTATTCTGCGACCACGACTACATCCCCGACCTCTATAGTGAATAACCTTAAAATATCAAGCTTGCTGGAGAAGAGTTTCAATGTCTATGTCTGAGTTTGAGACATCTGAAGTAGCTTTATTCCTTTCAACTGTTTCAACCCTTCCACACCCCTCCCACAACTTCTAGAATGTCATCCACACTTCCAATAACTAGCTTGAAGCTAAGAGTCATCCAATTAATCATAAATAGTAATAAAGTGTTTAGATTTTACCTGAGGAGTGCACTGTTCTGCCTGCTGCTTAGTAGGTTGCTGCATTGGGGAGGTTTTTTCTCCCCGGTACACTACTGTATGTAGCTTTGGTATGTCTTCAATACCCATTAATTCTTGTGGATGTATCACCAGAGTCCCTTGTTCCTTGAAAGATCCTAACATTGAAGGTGTGTTTCCACTTGATTCATCATCTACACCCGATGTGGGTTCAAAAATTAGATGTTTTTCATGAGAGAAAACAATCTCTATCTGTATATTACTATTAGGGGTAGGTGTAGTCAAAGGGGAATTTGGATCCACAAGAGATCTTACATATGCACTGTTTGCATCTTTATGGGGATCCAAGATCGCATGAGTTAAATAGGACGATTCCTTATTTATAGAAGAACCATGTGTTAAAACAATACCCTTAATGTTGCTTGACATTGAGGGTTTTAGTGAACCAGGAATTGTGGGAAGATTATCTTAAACCCTATCCACAATCTCAACCCATGATCTCTTAAATCCCTGCTTAGGTTCATGAGAGTTTGTAACAACCATCGATGATCTATATATGAAAGTGATCTGTCCAAGAATAGAAGGTTTCACCTGAGTCAAAGGCATACTACTAGAGGAACCATAATTCATAGTTCCATCATTCTGTCCAGGAATAGTAGATTTCTCCATATTACTGCCAGAGGGACTTGGTTTCATGTTCTTGTTTTTTTTAAACATGAACTACTATCATGGTATCGCAATGAAAAAAAGTCACAGATTATGGTTTGTCTACAATTAGAGTCATCATGACCAATTATTTTACACAATGGGCAGAACCTAGGAAGGTTCTCAAATTCAATTCCCAATTCCAATTCCTCCTCCTCTATTGACAGAAAAACCTTTTAAATCAAAGTGGAACATAAATCTACTTCTACTAGGAATATAGAATAATGGCTATATCTAGAAACTCCAATTTCATTATCCATTTTAATCAGGAATCATATCTATATAGTAATGTCATACAAAATCATAGGATGCCATAAAATCCAGTTTAAACTATATACTTTGACCCAGTTTTGGACAAAAGTGTTACCGATTTCTATGGGATTGAACATACGGTCCCATTCCCGTATATGCAGTGTGCTATATTTGAAAGAGATAGATCCATACCCCCATGATCACATCGTGAGTTGTTCATAGGGGTAGAGAAAGTGGGATAAATACTTCCCTAAGGAGACACATTTCCAAGAGGCAAAACCCCATATCTTCGACAGTATTTAAGTATGATGATTGATCTTCCATCATGAATATTCTATAGGAAGGATAAGTTGAGAAATGATTTAGTGTGGCCCAATTTCCAGCCACTCTGATACTGCGAGAAGATCATCTTTAACATGAACAATGGAACCCTTTCAATGGATACCAACATTCGAGCCCTTGAAAGTAAAGAAGGAATGATTTTGCGAACTAACCTCATTAAGATTAGCATCATAGGAACCTCCCTTTATAGTTACTGAATCCTTAAATCCATATGCCACATGATTTTACAAGTCAAAACTCCCATGATCTAAGAATCTGCTTGCTATCATTGCGAAGATGAAGCAAAAAACCCTAGTCGTTATAGAGGCATGACATGGGGATCTCCCGACCCATTTCCCTCTTCAATTAGGATTAATTAATAATTATTAGGATTAATTAATAATAAATTGGAATAAATTCAAGTACATTGATAAATTGTAACAATTACCAGTGGATTGGTGACATACCTTTTGATCGATGCGTCAGCTCCTTGTAACTTTCTCCCACTGAAATTAGTATGAAAAATCTTCTTATATGTATGTCAGAACAAATTTTTCATAGTGATTTAAGTTAGAGAAAGTTGCAAGGAGGTGAGACATTACACAAAAGAGGCTCTTTTTCCGGATGACTCATCTACTTGGAACTTCTTAGATTGAAATCATTATGAAAAGTATGCTCTCACATATGAATAATAATTTTTGTATGCACGAGCATGGAGAGTAGCACATAAAGGACTGCCTTCTCTCCATCCTCATGCATATGAAAATGGATATTCATATGTCATAGTAGACTTTTCATTGTGATTTGAGTAGTAGAAAGTTGCAAGGAGATTTTTGACCAGGAAAAAGATCTTCCTCCAATCCATTGGAAATTATGCAGCCAGTAATTAACAATAATTAGTACAAAATACCTATAATTAATAATAATTAGTGGTAATTATTATATTTTTTTTATAAATGAATGTAGATTAGTATAAAATCTGAAAAAATAGTATAAATAATAGAAATTATTTTAAATTTCTAGAAAAGAGAATTTAATTGTCTTTTGTGTTTTTGGATAGTGTTTATTTTCTATCTAATTATACAAATAACTAATTATTTCATATTTTTTCGAAAAATATGGAATAATTAAGTTGACAACAATCATTATTAGATGATTTTGATTGGATAAATCAACATAGGAATCCAAATGGTTCTGGTTTAAATCTAGTATATATTGAGGGTGTTCAAAATTTCTTATCATTTGCACCATCACAACCAAAATTTGTTTCAAAAGGGACTATTAAGTTTCCTTGTAAAAAATGTACTCTAAGGACGTATGAAACATTTGAAAATGTTGGAAGTCATTTATTTCAGTTTGGTTTTCAACCAGATTATATTTTTTGGTATCAATGGTGAATGCAGTTCTAGAGAAGATACTAATAATTTGGTTCCGGAACTAGCACAATTTCAAAATTTAGTACATAATGTGGTAGACCCTTCTTTTCAACACACTGAAACTTGGGATGATATTGATTTAACTCTTGAGTTGGAACCATCCCATTTATATGACTTGTTGAGGTCTGATTAGGATGCCTTATATCATGGTTATAAGATAAGTAAGTTTGAATCATTTTCTAAATTTATGACTACTAAATCAGATAATGGAATTTCAAATAGTTTTTTTGATTAGATATTCTATTTATTAAAGAAACTTCTACCTGAAGGAAATGTGTTTCCTGCAAATTTTTGTGAGAGAAAGAGGCTAGTTCGTAATATGGGTCTTGGTTATCAGAAGATTTATGCATGTCCAATTGATTGAATCTTATATTATGGTGAAAATGATTCATTGGATAGTTGTCATACATGTGGAAAATAATGGTATAAATAAGATCAACTAGGGAAGTATGTATTTTTTCCTATAAAACAATTGAGATATTTCCTACTCACACCCAGATTGCAGCATTTATTTATGTCTCAAAACATAGCATCGTTGATATCATGGCATGAAACCAACATTTCAACTAGTAAATTCTTAAATCATCCCTCTAATGGTGATTCATGGAATATTTTGACCAAGTGCATCCATATTTTTTTAGAAGCCCAAAACCTTTGATTGCAAGATGATATCATAAATGGCCATATTATAGGATTGAAAAGTCATGACTATCTTCTTTTAATGGAAATACTTCTGCCAATTAGATTATGGGTTTTGTTAAATAATTTTATTTGGGATGATCTAACAGACATATCATATTTTTTGAGACATTTTTGCATCAACAACAAACTAAGATTCCATAAGAAAACTGCAAGAAGATGTCATTTAAATTTTATATAAACTGGAAAAAATATTCCTGCCAGGTTTTTTTGACTCAATGGAACATTTGATATTTCATTTTCCACATGAAACAAAATGTGGAGGTTTGGTAAATTTCCAATGGATGCAACCATTTGACAGATGCATATATAAATTTAAAAAAATTATGTAACAAAGAATCAGTTGAAGCCTCAATTGAAGAAACTTATTTTCAAGAGGATTTTTTTTTATTCTCATTACATTCAATATGAATATCCCTCAATTCACAAATTCATGAGCCATAAAGAGGGAGATTTTTACGATTACATGAGAAATCATTTATCAGTTTTCAATCATCATGAACATGGATTCGGTGGAGTTCATGGACGATGGATTTCAGATGATGAACATCACAGAGATCATACATATATTCTTCTCAAATATGAAGAAATTAAACCATTTTTACTATGAGTGATCACATCACTTATTTTATAATTTCTAGAATAGTAAATTAATCTTATTTTATTTTTAGGTTATATAAAAATCACCTCAAGAAACAATTTCCACGAATTACAGTAGCTGCTCTTGAAGAACATCATCAAAAAAAAATTCCTAATGGTTTAAAAAAATGGTAAAATAAATTATTTTTTATTTCACATAATAAATAAATTTAATATGTGTTATAGTGATAATTTTTTTACAACTTTTCAGGTATCTCTACTTGCTATTAAAATTGATAATCGATTTTCTATATTGAGTAACACACTATCGAAAATGGTTAAATCTTATAATTCATATGTGGTGAATGGTTTTTGATTTCATACACATGAATATGGGGAATAAAAAAACAATGAATAGTGCGGTTTTCTTGAGAGGATCTCGTCATATAGAAACAGAAGTTGACTTTTATAGAATGTTAGAAGAAATCATTGAATTGTATTATCTAGGAAAACATTACATAACAATTATTAAATGTCAGTTGGTTGGATACTGAGAGAGGCTATCATGTTCATCGATTCCATGGAATTATTGATATTAAATATAAAAGTATTCCTATAGTAAATGAACCATTTTTATTGTATCATCAGGCCCATAAAATTTATTATGAAAATTACTATGCTACATCAAGGGTGTTGAGTCATTGGTGGAGCATAATAAAAATTAAATTTTGTGAGAATCAGTTTACTGAAAGTGAATGTGGTTCCATTGAAGTGCAAGGAATAGAAAATTTTCAAGAGATTACACAGAATCCATCTTTTACATTAAGAGACACGAATATCATTGATGACACAACACAGTTAAGGGACGATATTGATAATGATGTTAATGATGTTAAAACTGAATTTGAAATGAAAAGAGATAAGGAAACTGAAACTAACATGGAAATTGAGGATACTGAGGAGGAATATGAAGACGCTGACATCAACAGATATAAAGATGAGGATGAATATGGACTTTGAGGCAGTTATATGATTTCTATAATCATATAATATATATATATATATATATATAATAGTTGTTTTAAATTGTTTGATAACAATAATCATTTCATGTTTCAGATGGATGAGGATCTATATCATTTGTTACAGGAGGCTGATCTGCCTTTGGACGAGTAGGAGGTCAGATCATCTAACCCTCAAACTGTTGGCAGTTTTGGGGGCACTTGGAGGGGGCATGGTCTTGCCCGACTGATGATTCCCGACCCTATCCCCGAGCGATGTCCACATATTGGGTTCGATCCATGCACGCCTATGTATGTTTACCTGTGTATTTTAGTTAGTTATCATTATTTTATTTATCTTGTAATTGTTTGATTAATTTTTCATTTTATTCACAGGTTTATGCATATAGTTGTTGGACAGGGGACCACTATATTGCATAATTATTTTTCTGATTCATGGGTGTCATTGGATCAGATTCCTATTGATGTTTAGCAACAAATTTTCAAGCATTGGATGGTACATAAATAAATAATATTTATTTTGAAATTAATTTAATTAATAACTTGATATAATGAATTATTTTTTGGGTTTACGGTATCCCATTGATGAGAGCATGCATGAGGCTATCTGCAAGGCATGGTATGGAGCTATGCATCCACATTGCACTCAGTTTTTTGAAAAATTTGGATAGGAAAGAAATTGAGAAAGCAGGAGTGAAGAAGTTTGATGAGACATGTCGCATCCACCAACCTGATTATATTTCATCTTAGGTTTGGGAATAATTATGTGCACACTGGTTAAGTAGGTGGTTTCAGAGAAGATAATTAGTAGGTCGACAAAATCGAGGGAGACATGAGGTGACACATCGAGCTAGTAGTCATACATTCAGTACACATAGACAACATATGGTAAGTATTTTTAAAAAAAATATTTTATATAACTTTAAATATAAAAGGTTTATTTTATATTTATATATGTAGCTGTATAGTCTGATATTATAGAGTAGGATGTTTATAGGTGGATGTATAGTGATCCAGCCACTGGAGAGATTAGAGGTGCTTGCCAGCATCAGAATGTGGTCAATATAAGTTCTTTTTAAGATTGAAATTTAACTAAAATAATATTTTAAATATTTTAATTCTGAATTGAAATTGAAGGAGTCATATGAGGCTACGACATCTCAAACACATGTTGAGAGTCATGTCAAGACTGATGGTCAGACTACTGCCCCTGATTTGATGAGGCATCATGGATTCAGGCGAGCCGGTATTCTTTCAAGAAAGGACGAGTTGTTGGTATCAGATCTTGATTGACCCCTGCAGTTTTTTATGGAACCTATGCGATGTCAATGTCTTTCTTGAGAGGATCTTGTGGAGATTCATCATCATCTCATGCACAGTATCAAGAGAAACTATCAACTTAGAGTGAGATTATATAGACTATGCGTAAGGAGCATGAGGAGATTCATTAGTAGCAGAATTAGTAGTAGTTAGAAGAGTTCCTATGAGAGGAGTAGGGTATCTAGGATGACATGCATCGATGGCGATAACAGCAGGAGCAGGAGCAGATAGAGTACATGAGATGTCTGACTCATAGTTTAGGGATGAAGTTCCCTCCACCATCTCCTCCAGCTCTTCCAGACGACCCTCCCCCTCAGTGATGTATTTTTATTTTAGAATGAAACATTTTAATGGTTTTCTTTTGTAATATTAACTATTTAATGTTTTAAATAGTGTGTTTTTTATATTGTCCTGAATATTACAGTTTTTTTATTTATTTAATTTTTATTATATTTATTATTTTATTAATTAATATTTTTTTTGAATACTCATGTTTTTATTATATTAAAAATATTAATACTATTATTTCATTAATATTCTTAATATTATTATTATGATACTTAATTATTTTGTAATTAATTTTATTTTATGAATATTAATATTATTATTTTATTTATATTAATATTATATTATTATTATTATTTTATAAATAATTTTATTATATTAATATTAATATAATGATTTTATTTATTTTAATATTATATTATTATTATTAGTTTATAAATAATTTTATTACATTAATATTAATATTATGATTTCATTTATATTAATATTATATTATTATTAATATTATTTTATTTTATTTATTTTCTTTAAAAAATTTAAATTATTTGTGATGAGTCCGTCGAAAATAGTAATTTCAACAGTCCATCGCAAAAAGTTTACTTTTTTTTATATTTTTATCAGTGTTTGCGACAATCCATTGCAACTACCCATTGTGATGGTCCGTCGCAAAAAGGTAAAAAATGGGAAACAATTTGTGATGGGTGGACGTCCCTTCACAATAGAGTTTCTTAGAAATTTGCCGATTTTTTTTTTGCGAAGGTGCTACTGCCCATCCCAAATAATAACCTTTTGCGATGGACTATCACAAATAGTAATATTAGCGATGATGTTTTCTATAATGGGTTATTTTTATCGGGACCCCATAGCAAATGACCCGTTGTAATAAGACATTTTTCTAGTAGTGTCTGTATGTTATTTCTTCCTATTTCATCAAAGGTATGTCACTTTATGATTTTATTTATGGTTTTCAGTTAAATTTACTAAAATCACCTATTAAATAGATACAATTTTTTTTATTTTCCCATGACTATATTGGGTGTATTCTATGGAACCTCCATGTGTGTTTGTTCATGGTTTCGTTGCATTGAGGCATCCTAGTGACTGATTAAGCATTTATGTAATTTTTTTTTTAAATTATGAAATTAATTATAATCAATATAATTAATTTAATTGGATAAGATAATTAATTATAAAATATTTTAATTGATTATTTTTAATTTTGAGGCCAGGGTGAGGAGCCTCAGTTGATGATAGATCTTATACAAGCTTAAAAGGTGGTCAAGCTTCTTTGAAGGAAATAACTTCAATTAAGGTCAGTGGTCCCTTGGGAATAACCCTTTGGTTTATACATGATTTATGTGAAATGTGATGTGTGCAGTTTTACAACCTAAACAGATTAACCTTTATAAATTAATTAATTAGTTTAATTATCATGGAATTCAATTGAATTACATGTGGAAAGTGCCAAGGTCCATGATGTACTATTGTGGATTGGCTATATATCACGACCATAGATGTCTAAGAGTATAAGTATAATTGTATGCCTTGAAAAAAGGAACCCCATATGGGGTGTATATCAAATAAATTGAATTATATAAGTGTAGTGGAACTTAGTGTAGGTTTCTTGGTGACCTTCAAGTGGAGGGATGTGATGAGATATAGATATTATACCTAGTAGGACGTGAAAGATCCTTAATATTCCTTAAAACCATCATGCTAGTAGAGATGAGTGTGGTAAGGAATTCTTCCCCTAATGGGGTTTAAATACCGTGGTGGATATAATTTAGCTTTATTGATGATATGTTTGGTGGGAGGACCAACATAGTGCGACTTGGAAAGTGATATGGGAAGGTTTCCATCTCTTTAGACCTATGCAAGTGAGGATTTTATTATGAGTATAGTGAGGTTGTGAGATGTTTATGACTATTTAGAGGGATGCGATTCCCTTAGAGTCGTGGGTGTTGACATGATAGATGTGAATTTGATAATGGAATCCATATAGGGTGTTCATGCTATAATATAACCAAGGGAACCCAGGAGGGTACATTTGTGATTTTGACCCTTGTTAGGGTGCATTCAATAAGGATTATAGATGATTATGGGTGTCAATTTAGAACCCAAATCAATTGTGTGTGATCTAGATATGGCACTAGTGATAATGACAGTACATGCTCTTGAGAGGGAAACCATTGTTTTTTGAGTTGAGTTTGAGAGGATTGACAACCTGTATATAATGTGATATATGAGATATTATGGGAGGGACACACTACCCTCATGTTTTAAGTGTAATACCCAAGAGGTTACCTATGATTCAACTATTTGGTCAAAATAGAATTCATGGGATGTATTAGGCTCTGTTTTTTGGTCCTGATACAATATGAATGCCTTGTGAAATCCCCTTATATTCAATATTTTGGTTCATATAGAATTCCCATGATATTGGGATTCCATATTTTGGTCAATATGATTACCTAGGTACATCCCCCAAAGAATTGATTATATTGATGATACTATTGGATTTCCTAGGCCCATACCCCTAGGAATCTGTTATATGCCTGATACGGAAATATTTCCTATAACACACTCCATGGAATAAGGCATGGGGTTGATACAATTATATTTCCTAGAATCAACTCCACTAAATCAATGCTTTCAACTTATAATACATTTCTATTGGGATCCTTACTAGTGGGAATGATCATGTAACATGATAAAAAAAACTCTGACACTGACCAAAGCAGGTATAACCAATATTGAGTGTCATATTATAGCCCAAGGATCAATGATGGGTATTTATTTATGCATTCACAATTTATTTATTTATTCAAATGATCGTATCATCTACCCATACACTATGTTTTCTGGTTATGCATAATACCCCATTTGTGGTTCTATACTTAGTTGTACTCAAACAATTCTTGGGTGGCCATGATTCTTAGGTACCTGAGAATAATTCCTTAATCATAGGTTCCAGTTTTGAAGAAGCCTATAGTTTCAAGATTTATTGAGATATCTTGTATGATATATAATATTGGGATGAGGTGAGGATTGGGGATGACAGTAGAAATTTAGTTTAGGAGCTATTCCCTAGTAGCCAGGTGATTTTCATGTAATGCTTGATATGCGTATGTTTGAGAAATTTAGAGCGGGTGTTAGCACATTAGTTGCATCATGATATTTCAAATGGGTAAAAATATATGTTTCCCTATGAGCTTTGACCTATGTGATATGTGGTTATGATCTAGGTGGGAGGGCCTAATTCCCTTGAGATATGGCTCAATATTTTTTTATTTGGGTACTATTCTTGATATGGGATATGGTATATTATAGTAACCTAATAGAGATGTTAGCATGGGAGTGTTAGTTCCTTTAGAGACAAAATCATGGGTAGATGATTTAAATTATGATATTTGTGTATTATAGGTACTATTGAGTATGTGGTATAAGCATGGAGATTCTTTAGACTTCTATGATGAAAAGAGCTTTAGGTGTTTTAATACTGAGGTTTGGATTTCAAAGGGAAGGATTGGTAGGATACATTGCATGGATGTTTTTGGGTATGAATCTTGATGAGGTAGATGATTATGATCCTAAATGGTTTGATCATGATTTGTAGAGTACAAGTATTTACTCAGGGTTCGAGAAGATGGTAGTTTATGGGTGGTTGTGTGATTAGACTTGGAATTGTTGAGATGTTAGTCTTATTGGGGAGAAATCACTAAGGTGATTCTGATTACATGAGATTGGCATGAAGTTGGGCATGGTCAACTAGTTTATTAGGTGTAAAATCCAAGGATTAATGATGTAAGACTCATGGTATTGTGATTTTGGTTGTGTGATGGGTGTCACAAGAGTGTACACCTATTATTCATGGTTGAGATCATGATGAATAGTGTAACTGTACTTGTGATAGTGTTCATAGATATCACTTTACCTCAAGATGAGTGGAGTGAGTTCTATCATTAATTTTTGTGGGAATGTATCTATGAGAGAGGGAATGTACTCACTTGGTATTTGTGGTGCCATAGAATTACAGATCAAGGATCAGTATTCTATTAGAGGATTATTAAAGAATTTCATGGAATTCTTATGGGGTTTGTTTTATGGGGTGTTAATGGAAATGATAAATTTCCCTCTATAGTGATATGTGACATTAGAAGTATATCAAAACGTTGTGATTTTGTCAAACCAAATATGAACCATGATAAATATTTTCAGGGATACATGATGGTGGAACCTATATAGGTTTCAGTTTGGTAGTAGTGTAAGGGAATCCATGTGGTAGGGAGTTAATTAGTTACTATGGAGTGTGTGGCCCTTTTTATGAGTATTTTTTTAGTAGAGTATATATAGCATCCCGCCTTTTTATCACATAAACTTTCATTACATTTTACAAAACCGAGGATCTTTAAGGTTTAGTGTCTTGGAAACCAGGAACTTAAAACATGAAAACATAAAAAATTCTTCTTAAACACTTGAAATACCTCTCCTCATGTTCATCCTAGGTTCATTACTGCATCTCATAACCTGGGGACATACATCAAAAGAAAGGGTGAGCATAAGGCCCGGTAAGGGAAACCAGAGAAACATTTAACATGTGAACTTGAGATACATCAACTATGTCATGAAAAAGAACTTTAAGGCATGAGAAAGAATCATGTCGAATATCATAATAAAAATAAATTTTTTTATAACTTGAATATGTGGCTACAACATTTAATATTGACAATCATTTCATTTCACCAAGGTCCATCCCCAAGGTGTCATTAAAAATTACCAAGGTTATTCACCAAGGTATCAGTCTAAAAGGTCATCTCTAGAGATTAAGTCTTTACCCAATGCATTGGAGCGCTATCTGAGCGCACCCTTGACATGTCTTTATTATCATGTGATCCACATATATCATCATCAATCATTTCATAAACAACCCATATACCATAAGGGAAATGGGTTTCATTTCATAATCATAACGTTTTAAAAACTGCTTTACAGACATGATCTTTATGTCACTTTAAACCCATGGAAAAGGGAAAGAGGGTTTCATGTATGTAAATCCCAGAATTTAAAATAGAAAATTTTGATATATATGTGAATACCCCTGTATAAATAAGAGCTTTGAGTATTCACTTAATAACATAAAATAATTTTGAGATAAAGAGGGATGCATTTTGAGACGAAAACTATGCAGCATAACGTCTACGATACATGGTTTTAGAAAACATTGAAAAGAGAGGGGACATGGGTCTCCCACTCAAAAATGATACATAAAACTGTAGGTGAACAGAATATATAGTGTTTCAGAACATGGTAATGAAATTTGAATGATAAACCATATGAAACTAAGAACTTGAAATTAAGACAAAAATAAGATTTCTCTTATGAGAATTCGGCAGCCTAACATCGTCACTTAAAACATCCAAAAATGGATTGATGAGATCAAATAGGGTCTCTCATTATATGAACATAAATGATCAATATGATAGATATAGAGATCATACCCCAACATAATAAAAAGGAACTTGAAAGACTTGACATGAAAGTAGATCTTGAAAACGAGAAGGGTGAAAGAACCCCTTAGAAATTTGGCAGCCTAACAGCGCCACTCAAAATTCAACAAAAAATGAATTGATGAGATAAAATAGGGTATCTCATCATATGAACATAAATTATCAGTATTATAGATATAGAGATCATACCCCAACATAATAAAAAGGAACTTGAAAGACTTGACATGAAAGTAGATCTTTAAAACGATAAGGGTGAAAGAACCCCTTAGAAATTTGGCAGCCTAACGACGCCACTCAAACTTCAAAAAAAAATGAATTGATGAGATAAAATAGGGTCTCTAATCATATGAACATAAATGATCATTATGATAGATATATAGATCATACCCCAACATAATAAAAAGGAACTTGAAAGACTTGACATGAAAGTAGATCTTGAAAACGAGAAGGGTGAAAGAACCCCTTAGAAATTTGGCAGCCTAACGGCGCCACTCAAACTTCAACAAAAATGAATTGATGAGATAAAATAGGGTATCTTATCATATGAAAATAAATGATCAGTATGATAGATATAGAGATCATACCCCAACATAATAAAAAGGAAATTTCAAGACTTGACATGGAATTAGAATTTTAAAAAAGGAGAAAGGTGAAAGAACCACTTAAAAATTCGGCAGCCTAATGGCACCACTTAAAACTTCAAAATACTGAATTGAAGAGATAAAATGGGGTCTCTCATCATATGATCATAAAATATCAGTATGATAAATTTAGATATCATACCCCAACATAATAAAAAGGAACTTGAAATACTTTACATGAAAATAGATCTTGAAAAAAATGAGAAGGGAGAAAGAATCCGTTACAAAAATTTTGGCAGCCTAACGACGCCACTTAAAACTTCATAAAACGAAATAATGACAGTAATAGGGGATCTCTCATTATATGAACATGAAAAGGTAAGTAATAGGAGTATAAAATAACATCCTTTAACATAAGAACATGGAGAAAAAAGAAATTACATAAAAGAGATTTCTTGAAAAGAAAGAGAGAGGTCGGATCCCTTACCTTAAAATGTAACTCTTAAAACTCAAAGGTTGGGACCTTGAGGGCTTGGTGGAACCTTGGGAGGACTCCTTGGGAGGTAATGAGACCAGAAATTCATCGGGGGAGAGTGGGGAGTCGAATGTATGAGAGTATGGCTTGGTATTTATAGGGAAAGTGAGGGGACAAGGCATTAATGGCCAAGGGACACCTCATTAGTGGTTTTGGAAAAACCATGGGCTTTCCCATGGTATTTGCCCATGGTATTGGCCAATTGGGACACCTCATACCTTATCTTACTATTCATAAGTCTACCATATTGATTACATACTTAATACATCATTTAATGATGTCATTAAACACTCGTAACTTAAAAACTGTATTTTCACTATTCATCGAAAATTCAACTTTCTCAGAATAATCCCAAAATTTCACCTTAACCAAATATCAATGCTCTGATTTCAAAAATGAAATACATTTTATAAAAATAATTTTCTAAATATTTTTAATTAATTTTTTAATTAAAAAACACTATTCACCGAAAATTCATTTTTTTCAGAAAAATCTTCAAAAATTACCTTAACATAATATCGATGCTCTGAGTTCAAAACTGAAGTCCATTTCATAAAAATAATTTTCTAAATATTTTTAATTAAAAAACACTATTCACCCGAAAAAAACTAATACTTGAATAATAATTTATGAAACCATTATTTAACCATTTTATTGAATCACATTACTTAATCAAAGTACCTAGCTTATTTTAGTACTTTATTTAAGTGAGATTACTAATCTATTTGGTCACATTACTAATCCTAAGCATAAAATCACTATTCATAATTTACTATTCATCAAAAATTAAGTTGATCTTATTAGGCTCTAAATTTCTTACTGAACATAATTGTAGAAGATCATTTTTTGAAAATCATTACACATTTTTAACTATTTAAGGTTTACCTAAACATTTTTAAAATATCCTTTTTCTAAAATTAATCAAAATTATGCATAGTATATTTATCAGGACATTTGAAAATTCATAAACTTCATCATAGGAAGAAATCAAAATTTTTATTTAAAACAAAGGATTACACAAGGCAGTTACGGTCTCCTTACATAACCCCTTATCACACCAGCATATGACCTAAGTGTAAGGTGTGCTAATGTGAGATAATCCGAGGGAGGCTCGACCAACATCGCACGAGTAGTAATTTCTATCAGTTTGAACTTCTCGCGAAGGCGATCCCATTATAGCTTCACACGATGAAGTTCAGCTTGGGTTTGGTCCAGAGAAAATCCCAGTGGTGCTACCTCTTTCCCAAGTTCTGTTAGATGGGCTTCGATCGGTCCAAGACTACTGGGTGAGGCCATCAAATATTTTTTTCTATATTAATTAACCAAGATTACTTTTATTTAGAGAAAATAAATGAAATGTTTAGTTTACAGCGGTCATATTGACCAATGGTCATATCACAGTCAAAACCCAACGGTCTCATTTTAATTATACTCATGTTATAAAATGCAACATTTTTGTTGAGTATAAAAATAAAATAAAATAAAACAACACACAAAATTAGGAAACAAGATATATTCAAAATTTCGGGTCGTTACAATCTTCTCCCCTTAAGAAATTGCGTCCTCGCAATTTTTAAAATTGGGGTTTGAAATTTTATTGAAATCCCCACATCGGAAAAGGAGTCAGTAAAACTATTACTTTAAAAGAAAGAAAGGGGAGTACAAAGGTCACCCGAGTTAACCCATACTAGGATCCCATGTAGGAAAACATGGACATGGAGGAAAAAACCAAGGGTCACGTTCTAAGGGAGAGTGATAGAAAACATGATTAGGAGAAAGTTAACCATAAGAAAATCCCAAACTTACGATGTGTGTAAACAGTCTTTGATTACCTAGTAGGAAACGTAAATCAACAACGTTTTTGTTTTACGTTCCTTTTCATAATTTTGAGGAATTCATTTACTACATAGAACAAAAACATAAGAAAATATACCTACCTTCAAGTAGAGTTTAATCCTTTAATAAGTCCCTACCAACACTAATCTTTTCTCCAAATGATGAGAATTCAAAAACACTTGGTCTCATAAAAAGCACAAGAATCATCTTCTAGAGAATCACATAATCCACAAAAGATTAACTATCTATTTCTTCTATCTTTAAACATTATCCCCAAAAAAGAAATGTTAATGTAAAAAAACTCTTCAAAAAGAAAGAATCCCATAGGAATGGAAACTACTTTTAAATCTTCAAAGTTCCATAATACTACCCAAAGTTCATCATAGACCATTCCATAAATAACGGTCCTTAAAATTTCTCAAAATAAACCAAACTAAGATTGAAACCCAAATACAAGAAGGATTTGATAACATAGTCTTCCAAAATAAACTTCATTGTTCATCTCCAAACAACATCAACCACTCCTAACATCTTATAACAAAAGTAGCCAACCTAAACATATTTTACTCAAGATAGGTTAATCATTCCCATAAGTAACCTAAATTACTATAAGTCCACCTTAAATTCATCGATTCTTCAAAATATAAGTCAACCTTAATCCTCAATGAAAATACCGTAGTAATCTATTTACCTCAATCATATAGGGTCCCCAAAATAGTGAACGTCTTACAAAATAATAATCATCTTTTAATCCCCTAATCATCCATGTCATATTAATACGGAAATCGTCGCATTTCCTATCACATTGGTTGTTGGGACATGTTCTTACATTTCCCACATTAACTAAGAAGAGAAAGCATAATTAGGGGCTTAAGTACTTAGCCAATAATCATGAAAAGGAACTAAAAGCATATAAGGATAACTTGTAGAAGAAAAGTATACCCTAACTTGTGATCCCCTAGGTTCCCATCTAGGTTATCCATGATCATATATTCTTATGTGAATATTTATTTTATTTCATCTTTGTTCCTTTAACAATGGTTCATACTAAGCTTATGAATTTACCAAAGCATATCCCCCAGGAGTGTCGTAACCAAGAGTGCAGCAAGACCCATTGTCGTGTACCAGTTCCCATTTGAGTCTAGCTTAAAGCGGTGTTTTTGGGTTTTACCCCTATGTACATCTGTGTCAGAGCCACCTCTACCTGCTCGTATCCAGATAGGGATGTATTTACTTGGCAACCCCTTACTCAATACTCACCAAAATACCAGGAATATTTACTATATTTAAACTTTTCTATAGGGTTCTTCCTAGAGTTTTCATATCCTAATTTTCACAAATAACTAAACCATCCTTTGATACCAACTATAGCATCCCACCTTTTTATCACATAAACTTTCATTACATTTTACAAAATCGAGGATCTTTAAGGTTTAGTGTCTTGGAAACCAGGAACTTAAAACATGAAAACATAAAACATTCTTCTTAAAAACTTGAAAGGCTTCTCCTCATGTTCATACTAGGTTAATTACTGCATCTCATAACCTGGGGACATACATCAAAAGAAAGGGTGAGCAGAAGACCTAGTAAGGGAAACCAGAGAAACATTTAACATGTGAACTTGAGATACATCAACTATGTCATGAAAAAGAACTTTAAGGCATGAGAAAGAATCATGTGGAATATCATAATAAAAATAACATTTTTTATAACTTGAAGATGTGGCTACAACATTTAATATTGACAATAATTTCGTTTCACCAAGGTCCATCCCCAAGGTGTCATTAAAAATTACCAAGGTTATTCACCAAGGTATCAGTCTAAAAGGTCATCTCTAGAGATTAAGTCTTTACCCAATGAATTGGAGTGCTATCTGGGCGCACCCTTGACATGTCTTTATTATCATGTGAGCCACATATATCATCATCAATCATTTAATAAACAACCCATATAGCATAAGGGAAATGGGTTTCATTTCATAATCATAACGTTTTAAAAACTGCTTTAAAGACATGATCTTTATGTCACTTTAAACCCACAGAAAAGGGAAAGCGGGTTTAATGTATGTAAATAAAAGAATTTAAAATATAACATTTTGATATATATGTGAATAAACCTGTATAAATAAGAGCTTTGAGTATTCACTTAATAACATAAAATAATTTTGAAAAGAAAGAGAGAGGTCGGATCCCTTACCTTAAAACGTAACTCTTAAAACTCAAAGGTTGGGACCTTGAGGGCTTGGGGGAACCTTGGAAAGACTCCTTGGGAGGTAATGAGACCATAACTTCGTTGGGGGAGAGTGGGGAGTCGAATGGATGAGAGGATGGCTTGGTATTTATAGGGAAATGAGAGGACAAGGCATTAATGGCCAAGGGACACCTCATTAGTGGTTTTGGAAAAACCATGGGCTGACCCATGGTATTTTCCCATGGTATTGGCCAATTGGGACACCTCATACCTTATCTTACTATTCATAAGTCAACCATATTGATTACATACTTAATACATCATTTAATGATGTCATTAAACACCCGTAACTTAAAAACTGTATTTTCACTATTCATCGAAAATTCAACTTTCTCAGAATAATCCCAAAATTTCACCTTAACCAAATATCAATGCTCTGATTTCAAAAATGAAATCCATTTTATAAAAATAATTTTTTAAATATTTTTAATTAAATTTTTAATTAAAAAACACTATTCACCAAAAATTCATTTTTTTCAGAAAAATCCCCAAAAATTACCTTAACATAATATCGATGCTCTGAGTTCAAAAATGAAGTCCATTTTATAAAAATAATTTTCTAAATATTTTTAATTAAAATTTTAAATAAAAAACACTATTCACCCGAAAAAACTAATACTTGAATAATAATTTATGAAACCGTTATTTAACCATTTTATTGAATCACATTACTTAATCAAAGTGCCTAGCTTATTTTAGTACTTTCTTTAAGTGATATTAATAATCCATTTGGTCACATTACTAATCCTAAGCATAAAACCACTATTCATAATTTACTATTCATCAAAAATTAAGTTGATCTTATTAGACTCTAAATTTGGTACTAAACATAATTGTAGAAGATCATTTTTTGAAAATCATTACACATTTTTAATTATTTAAGGTTTACCTAAACATTTTTAAAATATCCTTTTTCTAAAATTCATCAAAATTATGCATACTATATTTATCCGGACATTTGAAAATTCATAAACTTCATCATAGGAAGAAATCAAAATTTTTATTTAAAATAAAGGATTACACAAGGCAGTTACGGTCTCCTTACATATCCCCTTATCACACCATCATAGGACCTAAGTGTAAGGTGTGCTAAGGTGAGATAATCCGAGGGAGGCTTAGCCAATATCGCATGAGTAGTAATTTCTATCAGTTTGAACTTCTCGCGAAGGCGATCCCATTCTAGCTTCACACGATGAAGTTCAGCTTGGGTTTAGTCCAGAGCAAATACCAGTGGTGCTACCTCCTTCCCAAGTTCTGTTAGATGGGTTTCGATCGGTCTAAGACTACTGGGTGAGGCCATCAAATCTTCTTTCTATATTAATTAACCAAGATTACTTGTATTTAGAGAAAATAAATGAAACATTTAGTTTATAGTGGTCATATTGACCAATGGTTATATCACAGTCAAAACCCAACGGTCTCATTTTAATTATACTCATGTTATCAAATGAAACATTTTTGTTAAGTATAAAAATAATATAAAATAAAACAACACACAAAATTAGGAAATAAGATTTATTCAAAATTTCGGGTCGTTACAGTATAAGGGTGAAATTCCTAGTGACATTGGAATAACTAGTGGTTAGTGATTCATATTGGCGATCAATTATGAGTGGATGGACACATCCAGTCATTACATGTAGTAATATATGGATCATGGGTCATGGAGATACATACATTGAGTTGGTGTAGTCAAGGATGTGACGATACCAATTGTTGGATGGTTGAGATTTCATTGGGATACTAGTGATCTTATGGGTTTAATTTTATCCAGTTCCTTAGTGAATACCATATTTAAGGCTTTTATGTGGCATTGAATGGATTTAAAGTGTCTGAACTGGTATCAGGATGGTTTCTATTGGGATATTAGTGTTATATGGATTAATTATATGTTGATTCTCATAGAATAATACAATGGGTGATTTGGTTGATTTATGGTCAAAATGTAAAATTACACAGAGTGTCAGGTACAATGTGTGTATTTGGATGTTCTCAAAATTCATTCTAGAGTCAAGTAATTGAGATTTGGTAATATGATAGTGTGTAGGCTGGTGAGACCAATAATTTTAAAGAAATTTTGTCTAGAGGAGTACTGAATTAGGTTTTTCATTTATTATAATGTAGTGATTTTGAAAATAGACTGATCAGGTTGATGGAAAACATAGAATGTGTTTCAGTTGGAAATTATGAGGTTGGATAGCATGTGTCTCAGAATCAACACTTACGAGATGATTCATATGTTAAGAGGGACCATAATCTCATGGATGAATTTATCTATGGAACCATGGAATATATTTTTATATGGGTTTCATTGATCACAATCTTGGTGTTAATATTGGTAATGAGTGGGGGGCAGGAGAGGTGAAGGGTGGGGGGGGAAGTGATGGTAGGGGTGCAGGTGGGGGGGGGGGCAGTGGGGGAGTATGTGGGGGGGGGGGGAGTGGGGGTGCAGGTGGGGGGTAGTGGTGGTGCTGGGAGAAGTGTGTGTGGGGGGGGGTGCAGCTGGGGGCAGTGGTGGTGGGGGCAGTTGGGGTGTAAATGTGGGGGAGATTTAGTTGGTGGGGGGAACTGGTTGGGATGGGACCTATATGGATATGGCTCTCATGTAGTAAAATTTGGCCATGTAGAGTATGCTACTTCAAGTAGTTTAAGGGCTTAAAGGATGGACCACATGTTATGTAGTTAAATGTATTATATAGAGGATCCAAATGTTCTGCACTTTAAATTTGTGTTATAAAAAACTCAATGTTATACAATTTAAGGTTATGGGTTGAGGACTTAGATATAGGAATTTTTATAAATATTTAACTCATGTGAATAACAACACATTTTCATGATAGTTTTGAATCTGTGGAGAAAACCTTATTTGAATGTGGTATCCAAGACTTAGGATGAAACTCTCAAATTTATTTACTCATTTTTTTGTGACTTATTCTCCTCCATGTTGTAAAAAGAAGGATTGACCTTTGTTTTATTTTCTATCTTTACTGATGTATATACCACCAAATACCATGTTAAGAGGGTTTGGCCTTGGTTCTCTATGCAAACATTCCATTACGTGTTTTCCAATAAAAAAAGAATTAAAAAAACCTCTCCTTCGATATGTTTCCTCATATTTTTTGAATTCTTTAAGTACTTGTATGTCTAACAATGCTCTGCCATATTATTCTCTTGTGAGTGCATCAGTTATCCCTTTTCTAGGAATACGACATTACTTGTTGTATATTTGAGGAAAAGGATGTTAGCATTGTGGCATGAAAATGGGATCAAAGTATGCACAATTTATGGGAAATTCAATCAACATGTTAGTATTGGGATCTAGTAGCATAATCAGTTTATATTTTTTTCATTCATTATATATTTATTCCATTTCCTTGGTTGTTTGTTTTTAGATACAATTTATCTTTTTTTTCATTCATCATATATTTATTTCATTTCTAAGATATTTTTTTTGGTTTATTAAATTTTAGTAAATTTTAATTGAAATTATGCTTCATGGTTCCAATAAAGACTAAAGTATGATCATCTGAACTTCCATTTTGTTTGGGTCAGGTGAATCTTTTAATTGAGTTAATTGGTGTTAATGATGACTGTCATTATTGCTTCATCGATAGATAATGGTGCTATTTTCTACATAAGTGGTCCTATTTACTATATAGTAATTAATAGTTCTCATTGATGGTTTATATAATTTTAATATATTCTATAAAAACATAAATAATAAATATATATTTTGGTTTTGGTTTGTTTTATATTTTGGAATGGGGAATTATTCATTAGAATACAAATACCATAAATTAATAATTATATCAGTTATGCTTAGGAAATGTTTATTTTTGATTCTGTTCACACAACTCAACAATTATTCCAAATACATAATACATTTACCCAACCTAACATAACAAGGAAAAATGAATTTTTAAAGTTGTAGTGCTATGATTCATGGTTGATTTTCTATACAAACATGATAAGGGATACCCTAGAATTAGCTCCATGATGCATGTGTGGGGGTGGGTCTGCAGGGGGTGTATGGGGAAGGGGGTGCGGGGGAAGCAGGTGAAATGGGTAGGGGAAGGGTACAAGGGGTACATGGGGTGTGAAGGATACAAGGGGTCTGCAGATGTAGGGGCAGGGGGTATGCAGGTGGGGTGTGTAGTGGGGGTGTGAATGGTAGGGGGAAGGCGGTAGGGGTTTGCTGGGGGTAGGGGAAGGATGTGATTAGGGGAGGGGGCTTGGAGCATGGGGTAGGGGAGGGGGTATGGGGCTGGGGATGTGTTGGGGATGGGGTAGGTGAGGGGGAAACATTCTAATAGGACCATTAATTGCGATATTGTATTCAATACAACATACATTTGTTTATTTTATAGTTAAAGATGTCAATTTCTTGGTCATGAGATACACATTGCAGATAGATGTTATTAGACTTGTTTAGAAACATTAAGATAACCTGCCATGTGTTTCTCACTGTTCAAACAGATGATTAATAATTACCTGTTTCTCAATTAATTGAATGGTCAATATTTGTTCTAGGGTTTCTCAACACAATTCATTTGTAGTATTTTATTGTGGCTTTTGTCACTATAACTATGATAAAACATAGGATCCATTCGACATTACTCATTGAAAACTGATAATAGTACTCATAATTTTTGATAAATTCTTGAACTTGAGTGCTTCAATATTTCTTATTGAAAAAGTTTTTTTTTGTCACATTTTTAAGAGTTTGTCTTTTGTAATTAATGTGCAGGTGTTTATTATCATTACTGGGATTTTTATGCAGTTATTAAACCATCCATATTGATATACTCATACCGTAAGGATTTATTAAGAATTTCCCTAGTAAGAATTTATTCCATGTGAATTTGTCTTTGAATTTTATTTTTATTCAATACAAATAACTAAGGATATTTTTCCCATAAATCATTTTTTTTCTTTAAGGTTGATTAAATGTACAAGTTAGTTTTCACCTGAAACAAATTTATTATGAATTACCTTACGGTGATATGGGGGTGGGTGAGTGTAATCCACTAATATAGGATATGAATTTCCTTAAAGTGATATTTTATCTTTTTGTGACTCTAAGGCCTCAAGATGGGTGGTGGGGATGGTTATCATGTCATCTTTATGGGTGTTGGTTTTAATTTTTTATTTTAATGGCCTATTATATCTGGAAGCATAGAGATATTTGTCCCTAGATCCAAAGTTTCATGGGTTAGATAGGGTAGGATCCACATGGTACACAAGGTCATATCTCTATTAAGAAGGCCCTCTTATATTTATCCTGAATTTATGTTCAAGATCACCTACATTGATCGTGGGTGGTTGGATGAAGAGGGATGATTTATTATCTGGGGTAAGTTAATGTCCTATCAAACATCTCCTTGTGTCATCTGTTGTTTGATGAGGAGTTTTATGGACAAACTTTTGTAACCCCCAAGATCCTAAGGAAAGGCATCCATTATGGTGTTTATTTTTGTTTTTGGATTATCCAAATACTAGACAATGGGATTAACTATTCCCTTTCCCTTATTGATATGTCAAAAAGTAGGTAGAATCATTTATGTGGGACTCTGATGAACAAAATTCTATATCTATTTTCGAGTGAGGGAACCTATTGGAAGGAAAAAATTAATGATTCACCTCTCATTATAGTGGATTTTCCCCCCTAATCCCCATATCCAGCCTGATACCTCTGATCATTTAGATTATTGACCATGATGGAATTCACGATAGAAGTGTTTAGAGGGGAACCTTCATTTTCCACTGGTGGACTAGTCTGATGGTCTTTTTTTATCCATGAGATTGGAATAAATTAGATGTTATGATAGTGCATATATCCTCAAATATTTAGATTAGAGGATTCATCTGTTAGTGTGGGTGGAGTAGAATTTTATTAACTCAAACCATATGGATGGTCCTCAAAGGATGAAACAACCTAAATATCTACATCATACCAATGACCTAGACCTAGGGTCCCTCTCATACTTATCAGACACAAAATCAACTAATTATACATCCCAAGAAATGATGACCTCCAAAAAAACATGATCGAGTTTCTTCACATGATTCACGACTTGATTCATGTGATGGATTGAGATTTCACCCCCTCAAAAAAGTCATGAAACATGGTATCGCCCCTTGATTCATGACATGAATATGAGTTCACCCACTAAATCATGCTAAGAACTACTCCTATAACTCCTCAACCATATCTAGATCCACTTAAGGTGTTATAAAATCAAATTCATAAGACTTGACCTTGTCAACATGTCTCACCTACCACCAATCATCTGATACCCTAACTCAGGTACCTTCCATCTTAGCATCTAGACCAGTTAGTTGTACCCTGGAACCTTGAACTCTGACAGGTTTTGTTAAAAAACACATCATTTTTGGAATTTTATTAAAATTTATCAATATGATAATTACATTCTCAAACTATCCACAGGACTAGACAAGTCTATATCTATATTCACACTAGAATTATAGTTTTACTCTGACCATCCACTAAATGGTATCACTACATGAATATTATTACCCACACAGAACCATATTCTGATGACTGAGCTGATAATCTCCACCTTAGAACATCATTATTCTCAATCCACAAGCATGAAACTACCCATGATCCACTATCAACCAAATGTCAACATTTCCAAACCCTGATTGAGCTACATAAAAAATACATCAATACAAATTCAATGTGAGAATTAATTGACATTGTGATTCCTCACGTCACCACTTCCCAAAAATAATGATAAACCAATATTATATACATAATATTGACAGTTCTAACTCAAGGACCATGACCTTGCTATTTATTACACAAAATTCATATTTATCCCACTATAGTTTCATCCTAGACCTACTAATAACTATAATCTAGCTCGGTTCCTAGATTTCCATAGCTAAGGAACTATCTCACTCCCAGAGTCATCACACCAAGTGACTCAATGTTCCAAGAGACCCAAGGTTACCACATCACCACCCATACATTTATAGATGTCATAAACCACTTTCAATATGAGTTATTCATATACCAATAAAATCAAAAGTAACCACCACACACTTTAACCTTTTATCATCACCTCATCTCACCTTAGGGCCATGTAACTTCCCCAACTCAATCTCCATTTATCAAATATTTCTCAAGATAATTCTATCAACATGTCCCCCGTGTCCTCAATATCCAACCACAAAACCTCAAACATTAAGCTTAGCACCATATGGTCAATCTTAGGTTGCACAAAATCAACTACCACATAGGTTATAAAGAACCCACTCACATAGTATATGTATAAGGAACACTTTCTTAACCTTCTATAATAGAATTTAATATCTCAAGATATTAATGAGGAAACCTAGTAAGTATACATCTCAATGTTACTTTTCAAAAGCATATGACATGACCAACTCGAGTCATTTCAAACCCATCTTTGGATTACACACCTAATAACCCAGATAACCATGCTCAATGCAAATCTACTCATCTAGCTAAAATCATCTCACATAGTGATTTCTATTTACCAACATCCTTGGGTAACCCTCCCATGCCAATGCCACTATATGATTGCCCCTAAAACGAGCATTGATTTGAAAATTTAATTGTATTACCATGTTCTACTCTCCCTATACTTTACCATCTAGGATTACCATTATCCATTTCATTATAATCTGCAATATTAATTCATAAGTCTATTCATTCGAATGACAATGCTCGACAAAACTGGTCTCCATACTAAAACAACTCAAGGCATCCATTTTCCATTATTCTGATCCATTCATGGCTAGGTTGAAACATAGATAAATCAAGGCTTTTACATTATCAAGGAAACTTTAGAGCCTTTATAATATATTAATTACAACTTACATACACTACTCTCATAGTAGAGCATTATTCTAAGCTACAAATCCCTAAGGAACTTTAGTTTTGTGAAAAAACCCTCCACTTGGTTACCCTTGATTGTCAAGACTCAATGAATCACCAATATCCTAAGCCGAACAACAAACACAACTAGGTTCTCACACTTAGTACATCAATCATAACCCACATAAGACACAATCCATGTGTAGAATCCCACTACTGTATCTATATATGATATCTAAAATTCCAAAAACCACTATGGGGTATCATAAACATGTTTTAATATAACCCATCCTACACATTCCTAAACTAGGCACAAACCATAATACCACAACAAACCCCAACACATCATGATCAACTGTTTCTGTCTTCACCTCCTCTAATTCAACTTGGAATTACAAAGCTCAAGGATAGTGAGATGTAGGTAAGGACAATGTAATCTTTTCTTTTCTTTTTATTGTGTGGATACTTAACAACCAAGACACTGGCAAATCCATCATGCATCGCAAATCCCAGTATTAGCTTCTACTATGGTAGGTTTTTAGGATACACCTATAATACAACTTTCACACCCCTCAACAAGCTTTTATATAATGACCGAAAGAAATCCTCCAATCTCAATTGAGGTTCATGAGTGAATTTTTGAGCATTTCCAAGCCACTGAACTAATGAAGCATCATGTTACCACCAAGAGTAAAGAAGTTTTTGTGGCCAGTATGTCTCAATTATTCCACATTATTTATACCCCAACAACCAGTTCTGATGATTAGTTTGGTACATTGAAGAATTTGGTTATGGATTTTGTGAATAAGGATGATATGAAGCCCCAATTATTTCTTTCTCGATATTTTATCTTGGAAATTTGGGGTATGAGGCTACAATATAGGCTATAGCTCAGTGACTTTATGCATAGAATAAAGGGACTATTTCCATGGTTCTCAACCGTGGCTATAGCCTTATATCCATAGTTTGGAACCATGTCTATAGTCCTATATCCATGGTTCCAAACAATGGCTATAGGGCCTATGTGGCTAAAGATCCTACCATGGTTTGAAACCGTGGATATAACTTTATTTCCACAGTTCAAATAGTACCTATAGCATTATTACCATAGTTCAAACTATTTATATAGGGATATATCCACAATTTGAAACCGTGGCTATAGGAGTTTCCCTATAGCCATGGTGCTTGCTGCATATGTGAGAAAAAGGCTGTTAGCATTGAATCATGAAAATAGGACCGAATTCTGCACACTTTATGGGAAATTCAATCAATAGGATAGTTTTGGGCCCTAGTAGTAGAATCATTTTATTTTTTTTCATTCATAATATATTTATATCATTTCTTAATATATTTGTTTCTAGATCCAATTTATCTTTTTTCATTCATTGTATATTTATTTCATTTCCTAAGCTGTTTGTTTTGGTTTATTAAATTTTTGAAAATTTTGATTGAAATTATGATTCATGGTTTCAATAAATTCTATATTATGATCATCTCAACTTCCATTTTGTTTGGGTTAATTGAATATTTTAATTGATTTAATTGGTGTTAATGATTATTGTAATTAATTCTTCATCGATGGATCCTGGTGCTATTTTCTATATATTGGGTCCTATGTGCTATGTAGGAATTAACATTTCTCATTTATAGTTTATATACCTCTAATATATTTTGAAAAAACATATATAATACATATACTTTTTGTTTTTGGTTTGGTTTGTGTTTGGGAATGGGGTATTATTCATTATAATACAAATACTATAAATTAATAAATATGTCAGATATACTTAAGAATTGTTTATTTTTTATTCTGGTCACACAACTCCACAGTTATTCCAAATACATAATACATTTACTCAACCTGACACAATAAAGAATAATGAATTTTTAAAGTTTTAGTACTACGATGCATGATTGGTTTTTCTTTAAAAACAAGATAAGGGATCACCTGGAAGAAGTGTTAGGATACATGTGTATGGGTGGGTGTGTAGGGGGTAGGGGTGAAGGGGTATGGGGTGAAAGGGGTAGGGGAGGGTGAAGGGGGTGCATGGGGTGTGTAGTGTTCAGGGGTGTGCAAGGGGTGTATTGAGGTAGGGGAAGGGTGTGTGCATAGTGGTGTGCAGGGTAGGGGGCAGGGGGTAGGGGGTAGGGGGTGTGAAGGTGGGGTGTGTAGTGGGGGTGTGCAGGGTAGGGAAAGGGGGTGTGATGGGGGTAGGGGGAGGGTCATGTGCAGGGGAGGGGTCTGGGGTCATGGGGAAGGGGAGGGGGAGGGGTAGGGATGTGCAGGAGAGGGGGTAGGGGGCAGGTGAGGGGGAATCATTCTAATAGGACCTTGAATTACGATATTTCATTCAATACACCATACATTTGTTTATTTTACAGTTAAAGATGTCAATTTACTTTTCATGAGATACATAATTCATATAGATGTTATTATAAATGTTTAGAAACATTAAGATAACCTTCCATGTTATTTTCACTGTTCAAATAGATGATTAATAATTCATGTTTCTCAATTCACTATATTATCAATATTTGTTCTAGGGTTGCTCAGCACAATTCATTTTCATTATTTTCTTGTGGTTTTTGTCATTATGACTATGATACAACATAGGATTCATTTTACATTACTCATTTAAAACTAATAATATCACTCATTATTTATGATAAATTCTTGTGCATGAGTTCTTCAATATTTCTTATTGAAAAAGTTATTTTCTATCACATTTTTAAGTGATTATGTTCTAAAATTAATGTGCAGGTGTTTATTATAATTGTTGTTATTTTTATGTAGTGATCACACCATCCATCTTGATATTGTCCTATCATAAGTATTTATTAATAAGTTCCACAATAAGAATTTATTCCCTGTGAATTTGACTTTCAATTTCATTTTTATTCAATAAAAATCACTAAGGATATTTTCCCATCAATCATTCTTTTCTTTATGGTTGATTAAATGTACGAGTTAATTTTCACCTGAAACAAATTCATTATGAAATACCTTAATGTGACATGGGGGTGGGTGGGTGTAATCCACTAATATTGGATATAAATTACCTTAATGTGACATTTTAGATTTTTGTAACTCTAATGCCTCAAGATTGGTGGTGGGGACAATTATCATATCATCTTTATGGGAATTGCTATTCATTTTTTCTTTTACTGTTCTATTAGATTTGAAAGCATGGTGATATTTTTCCCTAGGTCTGAAGTTGCATGGGTCAGATAGGGTAGGAGGCACATGGTACACTAGGTCATATCTTTTTTAAGAAGGACCACCTAAATTTATCTTGAATTTATGTTCCAGATCGCCCACCTCGATCTTGGGTGGTTGGCTGAAGAGGGATTATTTATTAGCTAGGGGAAGTTAAGGTCTCCTTAAATATCTTCCTATGTCTACTATTTTTTGATGAGAAGTTTAATGAATAGATGTTTGTAACCCTCAAAATCCTAGGGAAAAGCATCCATTCTAGTGTCTATTTTGGATTCTAGATTATCCAAATATGAGACAATAGGATAAAATATTCCCTTTCCCTTATTGATATGTCAACAAGTAGGTAGAATCTTCTCTGTGGGACTCTCATTAACCAAATTCTATATCTATTTTTGAGTGAGGGAACCTATAAGAACGAAAAATTAAGGATGCACCTCTCCTTATAGTGGATTTTCTTCCCCTAATCCTCATCTCCATCCTAATACCTCTGAATTTTCAGAATATTGACCGCAATGGCATTCACGATGGAAGTGTTCAGAGGGGAACCTTCACTATCCTCCAGTGGACCAGCCTAATGGTCTTTTTTTAACCATGAGAGTGGAAAAATTAGATGGTATGATACTACATATATCCTAAAATCTATACAATAGGGGATTCATATGTTAGTGTGGTTGGAGTATAATTTGATTAACTCAAACCATATGGATGCTCCTCAAATGATAAAGAAACCTCAAGATCTACATCTTACTAATGACTGAGACCTAGGGTCCCTATCATACTTATGAGATATAAAATCAACTAATTTTACATCCAAGGAATTGATGACCTCAAAAAAAACATTATCGGGTTTAATCACATGGTTCACCACTTGATTCATGTGATGGAATAGGATTTCATTCCCTCAAACAAGTCACAAAACATGGTCTCTCCCCTTGAGTCATGACATGAATAGGGGTTTACCCACGAAATCTTTCTAATAACTACTCCTAGAACTCCCCGACCATATCTGGACCAATTGAACATGTTCTAAAATATCATTCATAAGACTTGACCTTGTCAACATGTCTCACCTACCTCTAATCAACTGATAACCTAATTTGGGTACATTCCATCTCAGCATCTAGACTAGTTAGTTGTACCGTGGAACCTCTAAATCCACCAGGTTATGTTCAACAACACATCATTTTCGGAATTTTCTAAAAAATTATTAATATTGGAATTACATTCTCAAACTATCCACAAGACTAGACAAGTATATATCCATCTTCACAATAGAATTCCAGTGTTACTATTTTTGGAACCATGGTCTTCTATACATGATTTGGAGTATGGTTTGTGTTTGTTGTCAATTAGTAGTGGAAGTTCAGAATGTGTACCCATAAAGAGATCATACAGTTCAAGCAGACAACAGTATTAAAGGTGGCGCCATTTCCTAGTGTTTTCCAAATTTTTGGGCCTAAAAATCGAAAAATGGAGAAAAGTGTTTTTGGAAAAGAGACTTGCACACTGTGTATTGGATGAAGAAGAAACTTGTGCGCCATATTTTTTTCAAGATCAGAACATGGGAAAATGGAAAAGGGACAAGGGTCGTGCAAGTATTGAGTTGGTCACGCAAGTGACTTGCGCGCTGTGAAGAGGCTTGCGCGCTAGTGATTAGGAGGCTTGGGAACTTGCGCGCCTATTGTTTTTCAAGAAAAAAACTTCAAAATATGGCAAAGGAAAGAAGGTCTCGCAAGTATTGGTTGGGTCACGTAAGTGAGCTGCGCGACAGAGGCTAGGGGAGATGAGCTACACGCCGAGACTTGCGCGCCGAGGGGTGACTTGCGTGCCGCCGCGCAGGTTGACCAGTTTTCCTATAAATAGAGTACCACCCATCCTCATTTCCCACAGAGTTCAAGACTTAGAGATTGTTCGAGCACTCATCGCGCAGGTGATTGAGCCGCGCTAGTGGTTGTTGGGTTGCGCAAGTAGAGGCTGCACACCGATTGTTGGTTGCGCGACCAAGAAAGTTGGGGAGTTAAAGGTGCAATGTCGCGCAAGTTTGGTGTTGAAGGAGGCAGTGTCGCGCAAGTAGTTTTAGGGTCACCTGCCCGCCCAATTTTTACCACACAAGTTACTTGCGCGCCAGGATTGAAACTTGCATGTCGGGCTTGGATAAGCGTGCCAGGGTTGTTAAAGTTCATCTGTCCTTCTGAAGTTGCACGAAAGCTGGAAGATCACCCGATACCCTCAGTGCAAAGTGATATTAGTATTCTGGTAAGATTTGGACTTCAACATAGAATCTACATACGACAGATGATGCATTCTTATGCAATGATGAAGAGACCATCACGTCTATAAACTGAGTGGGACTTCACCTAAGGGCAGTGAGCCAAGGGGAGTCAATGGGAGTGACCCGAGGGAAGCAGTGAGCTATCCCTAAACCTTTTTAAAGGCAGTGAGCCTGGGATGGAGTGATTATGCCTGAACCTTTGTAATCCACAGCTAGTGAAGATTAGTGGAATTAGGTACGATCGACAGCTTGTCGGCTTATGCTCCTTGGACGTATCCCTTAGTGGTGAACCAAGTAAAAAGTGTTATGTCTTCTCTGTGCATGTGAATGTTTGCTTTCTGATAATTTTCATCTTACAGGTTCTACAAGTTCCTACCAACGTGGGAACAAGATCCATCACATTAAAAGAAAAAAAATCCACCCTGATTCACCCCTCCCCTCTTAGGGTGTCCTGGGGTCCTTCAAGTGGTATCAGAGGGTAAAGGTTGCTGGTGTTAAATCTGTCCTTTATCATCATGGAGAATGCAGTCAATGTCAGGGGAGTCCCTCACTTCGATGGAAGTAATTTACTAATCTGGAAGAACAAAATGAGATCTCATCTAAGATCTCTTGGAATGGAAGTTCTCTTTTCTACTGTGCAAGGAATACAAGTCACTAACCCAATAGGTCTGGCTATGACTGAAACAGACAGGAAAATTCTTGATGCAGATGCTAAAGCACAAAATGCACATACTGCAGCCCTTTCTGATTAGATCTACCTAAAGGTGATGAATTGCACCTCAGAAAAATCCATGTGGGATAAACTCGAGAATATTTTTGAAGGAGATATCAATGTGAAGGAGGTGAAACTACAATTGTTGCACAATTGGTTTGATGATCTGAAGATGCATCCAGATGAGAATGCAGACTCTTTCTTCAATCGAATTACTGAAGTGGTTGGGGAAATTCAGGGTCTAGGTGAAGAAATCAAAGACATTGATATTGTAAAGAAAATATTAAGAAGACTTCCACCTCTGTACAATGCAAAGGTGTTAGCCCTTGAGGAAAGAGATCTTTCAAAACTTTCTCTGGATGATCTACTTAGCATCTTGGTAGCATATGAAATGAGAGTCAAATCGGAAGATGCTTCGTCTCGTGTGAGCAAGGAAATGGAATTAAAGGCCATATATAAACAGAAATTTCAAAATATAGTATTGGTGAAGATGAAGAATAAAAACAAATTCTTTCTCTCATTGCAAATAAATTCCAGAAGGGGAAAGGGAAATTCAATAGGAAGTTACCTCTCGCATGTTTTCGTTGTGGAAAATTTGGGCACATTTACTCTCAGTGCATAAGAAAGATCAATGATGAAGATAATGAAGATGAAAGCTTCAAGAAGCCTCGGAGAAGGTTCTTCAAAAAGGGAGACTTAAAATCTGGAAAGAAAATGCAAAGGAAGAGTTTTTTCTGTGAAGAGGAAGAAGATGATAATGACTTCTTTGATGAAGAAGAACCAGAATTAAAAACTGGGAACCATACTTCCATAATGGACACTATTGAAAAGTCAGAAGATACCGGGGGAGAAGAACAACTGAGAACTTGTGTAGATCCTGAGATTTAACTTAAGGATGCCGTTAGTAAGCTTAAGATTAAATGTAAGAGTTGCAATAAGTGAAAATCAATTGTTGAAGAATCAACTGAATACGTTGATCAACTTGAAGCTGAAATTGAACAACTGGAATAATTTGTGAAGGTATAGTCTAAAATAATTTAAAGTAATGATGATGTAGTGGATCTGAAGCTGAGAATTGAAGAGAAGGCAAAGGTCATCAATGACCTCACCTCTAGACTTGATGAAAAATCCAAGACTACAGAGGGTCTTGAAGAAGAAGTTGTTACTCTAAGGAGTAAACTTGAGACTGAATCAATTCCAACAGAATTGAGGAAGAAAATACAGTTTGGAAGATTCTCAAATGCATAATTACTAGCAAGATCCAAGTGTGGTTCAGATGGGGTTGTAAAAATCTTGAGTGATCAAAGACCCGCTTGCATGGGAAAGAGTGGAATTGGCTGTGAGGCTGAGACATCAACTGATGGAAGTGAAAAGATCCAAAAGAAAGATAAGATGAAAGTTGAACATGTTGAAACATTACCTAAAGTGACGAAAGAGGAACCCTCAATCCAAAATAAAAGTAGAACTGAAAATTATCCTCAAACATTCAGAAATGATAGATAGTTTAAATTTTCTCCCAAGGAAGAAGGAATGAGGAGAAATTCAAGTGAGAAGACATTTCCTCTCATGAAGTGTCAGTTCTGTGGCTATCTGGGCCATACCATGTCCTTTTGCGAAGATTCAAGAAGCTATCTAAATGGAGAAGATATAGAAGTTCAACAAAGGAGAACAAATTCATATCCTAATTCTTATAGAAGAAAAAATTTCTATGGATATTGTTATAATTGTTCAAACTTTGGTCATAATGATACTAATTGCAGGCAGAGAAGGGACATGGACACCTCATACCGAAGGTGGAGACAAGTCAAGTATCGTCAGAAGATAGTGTTGCTCTTTCAAACGGGTTTTATCCTCTCAAAGAAGATTTTGACTATGAAGAACCTGGGTATGTGGAAGAGATAATGGAAAGGCCATCAGTACTATATACTCAATCCAATGTCTCAGGGAAGGAAAGTAAGAAGATTGAGAAATCTAACTTTGCAGAGGTAGCCCTCAATGCTACAAAGAACAACAGTACCTGGATTCTAGATAGCGGTTGTTCATCTCATATGACAGGTAATGCGGGCCTGCTAACAGAAATCAAAAGGACGGTTGATGGTACAATATGATTTAGTAATGATGAGCCTCTGAAAATCAAAGGGAGTGGAAGTACCAAATTAGCTAATGGAGAACTAAAGAAGACAAAAGTACTTTACGTAGATGGCCTATGTCATAATCTCCTCAGCGTGAGTCAACTCTGTGACTCGGAACTTATAGTTACTTTTAATCAAAAAGGCTTCACTATCAAGGGAATGACAAGCAATTCACTTATGAAGGGATGTAGAATAGAAGGCAACTTGTATCAGGTTGATAGTGAAGAAAATTTATGTTACATGACTGTTGAAGAAGAAAACAATTTGTGGCATCGGAGACTGGGACACATCAATCAAAAAGACATGGAGAAAATATCAAAATTGAGAATTGTCATGGACATTCCCAACCTGAAGCGTGAGCGTGAAAAATCTTGTGATGCTTGCATTCGTGGGAAGCTGGTCTACAGTTCATATCAGCCAATGAAGAAAAGGGAATCTCACCTTCTTGATCTGATTCATACAGATGTATGTGAGACGATAAATGTTTCTAGAACTCATGGAGAAAGGTACGTTTTCCTTTTCATAGATGATTACAGTAGAATGGCATGTGTGATGGTCATTCACAGGAAATGACAAGTCCTTGACTGCATGAAAACATATCGGCGAATCGCCGAGAATGATACTGGACGAACAATCAAAGTGTTGCGATCTGACAATGGGGGAGAATACACATCCATTGAATTTGAAAATTATCTGGAGAAGCATGGGATACAACATGAGGTAGCTTCTATGAGAACTCCACAACAAAATGGAGTTATTGAACATAGGAATCGACAGGTGAACAACATGACACGAACTATACTGATTGAGAGTCATATTCCATGACATTACTAGAAGAGGCTATTCAAGCTGCAATGTACATTCAGAATCGAATAGGACTTTATATGGGTGAGAGGAAGACACCATATGAATTGTGGCATGGACAGAAGCCTTCTTTAAAATACTTTCATGTCTTTGGAAGTAAATGCATCATCAGGAACAATGAAGGAAATCAAGGGAAATATGGCGACAATGCAGATGAAGGAATTTTCCTCGGTTACTCAATGAACAGAAAAGCCTACAAATGTTTCAACAAGCATTTAGGAAGGATTGTGGAAAGCAGTGATATTAAGATAATTGAAGAGAAAAGCACAAATGCTTCAAGGACATCATATGCTGATGTGATAGAAAGTCAGAAAGAAAGTGAACATGAAGAAAATACAAATGCAGAAATAGAGGAAGTTGTTCAAAACACTCAATAGTCACATCATGATGTTGACTTAGAAGAAGAATCTGAAGAAGAAACTGTGGCTGAAAAGAATGCTACTGAACCTCGTAGGAGAAATCGAAGATCTAAGATTGATCCATCCAACACAATTAGGGACAGGAGTGCACCCACTCAAACAAGAATGATGAGGAATAACACACAATCTGCATTTCTATTAGTTGTAGAGCCATCCTCATTTGAAGAAGCTGCAAATGATGAATCTTGGGTGAAATCCATGAATGATGAATTAGATCAGATTGACAAGAATCAGACATGGGATCTTGTCCAGAGAACCGAAGGTCACAATGTGATTGGTACCAAATGGATCTTAAAAATAAGTTTGATGAGCATGGAAGTGTCATCATAAACAAGGCACGACTGGTATGTAAAGATACTCCCAGATTGAAGGAATTGATGTTGAAGAAACCTTTGATCCAGTGACTAGAATGGAGTCAATCCGAATTTTCCTTTCCATGGAACTCCAAAGAGGATATAAAGTATATAAAATGTATGTCAAGACAACATTATTGAATGGTGTACACGAATAAGAAGTCTACATTGAACAACCAGTGGGCTTTGTTTTGGGTACTGATGAAACAAACTTCTGCAAACTGAAAAAAGATCTATATGGTTTGAAGCAGGCACCACGGGCATGGTACTCACGAATAGATTCATATCTCAAGAAGCTGGAATTCAAAATAGGGGGAGTTGATCACAATCTCTATGTGAAGAATTATCCAAAAGATCAATTCATGGTTCTAGTCTACGTTGATGATATCATATTTGGTGGCAGCAGACAGAAATTAGTGGAAGAATTTTCCAACCACATGAAATCAGAATTTGAAATGTCTATGATTGGGGAGCTCACATGTTTCTTGGGGATGGAGGCGATTCAAAAAAAGGAATACACTTTCATTTCTCAGGAAAAATATGCAAGAAATATGAAGAAGAAGTTTAATATGCAAGACTCCAAACCAGTGTCAACTCCGATTGCAGTTGGAACTAAATTTGGAAAGCATGAGGATGGGGAATCTGTTGATCCCACAATGTATAGGAGGATCATTGGGAGCCTACTATACCTGATAGCGACACGACCAGATATTGTCTTTGCCACATGCCTTGCGGACCTCTTTTAGAGTAATCCAATGGAGGAACATATAGTGGCAGTAAAAAGAATCATGAGGTACATTCAAGGTACACATAACTTCGGGTTATTTTTTGCTGCAGGTAGGGACAGTGAATTATCAGCGTTTTCTGATGATGACTGGGCTGGTGATGTAGTAGACATAAATTCCACTAGTGGTGGAGCTTTCTATATTGGGAAGAAATGATTTGGCTGGTTGAGCACAAAACAAGAAAGTACTTCTCTTAGTACTACTAAAACTAAGTATATCTCTGCCACAAAGGCATGCAGTCAACTTCTATGGATGAAGCAACAGTTAACAGATATTGGTGATGAGGTAAAGCAACCAATAATGATTTACTGTGATAACAAGAGTGAAATTTATCATACGAAGAATCATGTTCATCATTCCCGTACGAAACATATTGAAATCAGGTACCACTTTATCAAAGAAAAAGTTGAACAAGGGGTGATTAGAATGGATCATGTGGGAACTGATGAGCAAGTGGCTGATATCTGGACCAAGCCACTGTCTATGGCTGTGTTTGAGAAGCATCGGTTGAACCTCAGTTTTTAGCCACCTCCCAGTGCATAAGGAGGTTACACAATACCCCTCTCCCTGTTTGTGATAAATGTTTTTATCTAATTATGGCTATGCTGCAGGTTTATGGGGGAGATTCTATCCAGGGGGAGTATGGTTTGAGATGAAATTTGAACAAATTACTGGTCTTTGGATTTATTGTCAATGGGGGAGAAAGGAATAAATTCAGGCAAGTAATGCTTCTGTGATGAGAAGAATGAGAAGGAAAACATTAAAACCCAATTCAAGCTTCCTCTCTTGTTATCTACACCGATCATTGCTCACATAGACTTAGAGTGTTGGCTGAGTTGATTCTTGCGTTTTTGGTTTTCACATGGATGGAGATCTGTTGAATTTATTTTCTGATTTCCAAAAAAACCAAAGTGGGAGATTGTTGGCACCATGGTCTTCTATGCATGATTTGGAGTATGGTTTGTGTTTGTTTTCAATCAACAATGGAATTTCAGAATGTGTTCTCGCAAAGAGATCATACAGTTCAAGAAGAAAACAGTATTGAAGGTGGCGCCATTTCCTAGTGTTTGAAAAATTTTTGGGCCTAAAAATCGACAAATGGAGAAAAGTGATTTTGGAAAAGAGACTTGCGCACCGTGTACTAGATGAAGAGGAAACTTGCGTGCCATATGTTTTTCAATTTCAGAACATGGGAAAATGACAAAGGGACAAGGTTCGTGCAAGTATTGAGTTGGTCGCGCAAGTGACTTGTGCACCGTGAAGAGGATTCCGCGCCGGTGCTTAGGAGACTTGGGATCTAGTGAGACTATTATTTTTCAAGAACAAAAATTCAAAATATGGAAAAGGAAATAAGGTCTCGAAAGTATTGGTTGGGTCGCGCAAGTGAGCTGCGCGACAGAGGCCAGGGGATATGAGATGCGCGTCGAGACTTGCACTCCGAGGGGTGAATTGCGCGCCGCCACGCAGGTTGACTGGTTTTCCTATAAATAGAGGACCACCCCTACTCATTTCCCATAGAGTTCAGGACTTAGATATTTTTCGAGCACTCGTCGCGCAGGTGATTGAGCCGCGCTAGTGGTTGTTGGGTTGCGCAAGTAGAGGCTGCGCGCCGATTGTTGGCTGCACGACCAACGTAGTTGGGGAGTTAAAGGTGTAACGTCGTGCAAGTTTGGTGTTGAAGTACGTAGTGTTGTGCAAGTAGTTTTGGTGTCACCTGTGCGCTGAATTTGTACCGCGCATGTGACTTGTGTGCTAGGATTGAAACTTGCACGCCGGGCTTGGATAAGCGCGCCAGGGTTGTTAAAGTTCATCTGTCATTCTAAAGTTGCACGAAAGCTGGAAGATCGCCCGGTACCCTCAGAGCAAAGCGATATTAGTCTTTTGGTAAGAGTTGGACTTCAACAGAGCATCTACATATGACATAGGATGCATTCTTATGCAATAATGAAGAGACCTTCACATCTATAAAATGAGTGTGACTTCAACTAAGGGCAGTGAGCCAGGGAGAGTCAATGGGAGTGACCCGAGGGAAGCAGTAAGCTATCCCTGAACCTTTGTAAAGGCAGTGAGACTGGGACAGAGTGACTATGCCCGAACCTTTGTAATCCACAGCTTGTGAAGATTAGTGGAATTAGGTACGACCGACAGCTTGTCGGCGTATGCTCCTTGGACGTAGCCCTTAGTGGTGAACCACGTAAAAAGTGATGTGTCTTCTCTATGCATGTGAATGTTTGCTTTCTGATCATTTTCGTCTTACAGGTTCAACAAGTTCCTACCAACGTGGGAATAAGATCCATCATATTAAATGAAAAATTTGTCACCCTGATTCACCCCTCCCCTCCCAGGGTGTCCCAGGGTCCTTCAACAATGACCATCCACTAACCGGTATCACTGTATCAATATTATTACCTATAAAAAACCATATTCTTATGAATGATTTAATACTCTCCACCTTAGAACATAATTTTTATCAACCCACAAGCATGAAACTACCCAATATCCTATATCAACTAAATATCAGTATTTTCAATCCCTATAAGAGAAATTTGAAAAATCCCTCAACACAAGTTCAATGTGATAATTAATTAACATTCTGGAGCCTTACATCACCGCTTCCCAAAAATAATGATAAAACATTATTGTATAAATAATACCAATAGTTCCAACTCAAGGCCCATGATATTTCTATTTATTCCAAAAAAGTCATATTTATCCCAATATAGTTTCATCCTAGACCTACTAATAACTACAATCTAGGCTGGTTCCTAGATTTACATAGCTAAGGAACTCTCTCACTCCCAAAGTCATCGCACCAAGGGACTCAATGTTCCAGAGACCCAAGGTTACAACATCACCACCCATACATTTATAGAGGTCATAATCCTCTTTCCATATGAGTTATTAGTACACCAATAGAATAAAAAGTAACCAACACACACTTTAGCCTTTTATCATCACCTCACATCACCACAGAGTCATGTATCTTCCCCATATCAATATCCCTTTCTCAAATATTTCTCAAGATAATTCCATCAACATGTCCCCAATGTCCTCTATATCCAACCACAAAACCACAAACATCAAGCTTAGCACCCTAGGGTTATGCTTAGGTTGCACTAACACAACTACCACATAGGTTATAAAGAACCCACTCACATAGTATATGGATGAGGAACACTCACATAACCTTCCATAACAGAATTTAATAGCTCAAGCTATTAATGAGGAACCCCAATAACTATACATACCAATTTTACTTTTCAACACCATATGAATTGACCAACTCGAGTCATTTCCCACCCATATTTGGTTGATGAAACTAATAACCCGGATAACCATGCTCACTTAAAATCAACTCATCTATCTAAATTCATATCACATAGTGATTTCCTTTTACCAACATGCCTTGGGTAACCCTCCAATGTCAAGGCCACTACATGATCACCCCTAACATGAGCATTGATATGAAACATGAAGTGTCTAACCTTGTTCTACTGACCATATACTTGACCATATAGGATTAACATGGATATTTTAATTATAATCTACAATATTAATCCATAAGGCTATGTATTCGAATGACAATGCTTGAAAAAACTAGTCTCCATACTAAAACACCTCAAGGAATCAATCTTCCCTTATTCTAATCCATTCATGGGATGGTAGAAACATAGAGAAATCGAGGCTTATGAATTCTAAAGTAACCTTTATAGACTTCATAATATATTAATTACAACTTCTATACACTACTCTCACAGAAGAGTATTATTCTAAACTCCAAATCCCTAAGGAAATTTTGTTTCTAGTAAAAACCCTCCACTAGGTTACACTTGATTATCAAGACTCAATGAATCAACAATATCCTAATCCAGACCTCAAACACAACTAGGTTATCACACTTATTCCATCAATCATAACCCACCTAAGACACAATCCATGGGTAGATTCCCACTACTGTCTCTATATATGAAATCTAACATGCGAAAAACCACTCTGGGGTCTCATAAACAAGTTTTAATATAACCCATCCTACCCATTCCCAAACTAGGGACAAACCATAATACCACCAACAACCCCAACACATCATGAGAAGATCTTTCTATCCTCACCTCCTCGACTTCCACTTGGAATTGCAAAGCTCAAGGATGGGAAGCTACAAGTGAGGATAATGTACCCTTTTATTTTCTTTGTGTTGTGTGGATAGTTAACAACCAAGCCACCAGCAAATCCAGCATGCACCGTAGAGCCTAGTATTATCTTCTGCTAAGGTTGGTTTTAGGAGACACTAGTAATATAGATTTCACACCCCTCAACAATCTTCTATATAATGACCCAAAGAAAACCTCCAATCTCAATTGAGGTTCATGAGTGGATTTGTTAGCATTGAACAACCATTGAACTAATGAAGAATCATGTTACCACCAAGTGTAAAGAAGTTTTTATAGCTAGTCCATCTAAAGAATTCCCAGTTATTTTTACCCAACAACCAGTTCTGATTCCTAGTTGGATACATTGAAGAAGTTGATTATGACATTTGTGAAGAAGGATGATATGCAGTCCCAATTATTTCTGTCCCAACATTTTATGCTGGAAATGATGGGTATGAGGTTGAAGCTTGGTTAGTTTTTTATATAATCAAGGGACTATTACCATGGTTCTCAACCATGGCTATAGGGACTATGTGGATAAATCTGCTGCCATGGTTTTAAACCATGGCTATAGATTTATTGCCAAGGTTCAAACCTTGGCTATATCATTTTTACAATGGTTCAATCCGTGGCTATAGGATTTTCCCAATAGCCACACCAATAACAAAAATGATTTGTTAAACCATGGATATTACCTATAGCCATGGTTTTGTGGACTATATCGACAGTTACAAACCATGTATATAGAATAATTTTGTAGTAGTGAAACCATTTTTGAAGAAAAATTCCAAACATGCCTTTAAGAATTTTATCAAACCAATGTTTATCAAAACCAAAAATTAAACTTTCATAAAGAGGTGAAAACATGCCATTTTCAGCATACAAAAAGTTATATTAAACACTTAAAACATTCAGGTTACAATTTCAAAACACAACCACCTTTATTAAAATTCCAAATGGGCCATTAACCGGTAACTCACGACAAGTAACATTTAAAACCAAAACACATCACCTTGTACATCAAAAACCACTTTATAAAATAGTTAAGGGATCAAAATAAAAACTTCACACACTGTAAATATATTTACAAAACCCAAGGAATCAATTTATCTCACAAATAACCTATAAATTCCAATCAGGCAATTCATTGAACACAAGGCATGCACTATTTAGAAAAACAAATCATTTTAAGCACTTTAAAAGGAATAAAACACCAATTACATGCCATAAATTTATTAATTATACTGAACCATGTTCAAAATACCACAAACTAGGTGTGAAATCTCACAAAACAATTTATCCAATAAGGGGAGGACACATTTATACAAAACCACTCCATTTTTCACAAAAAAAAAGGAATAAATGAAAAATTACAAAAAAATATTGTTATGTCAAGGGGTGAAAACCACACATAGAATATATTAAAGGTGATAACATCAATAAATAGATGAAACATAAATTATAAAGTCATGTTCAATTGGAAACCTACCTGAAATCCATGGAGGAATAGAAACACACACCCAAAAACACCCACCGTGGTTTCCAGCACACTAGATCTAGGAAGACCAGACCTTAAAAAAAACCCATAAAAACCATGGTATAATAAAACCCTAGGTCATTCATGACTAGGGGATAAGATAAAACCAATAAATATTGGAAGGAGGAGGAGGAAGGAAGAGAAAGGAAAATAAAACTCACCTTGAAAACTATAGAACTCTTCATCTTCTCTTAGATCCACACCCTTAGAGGAGAGGTAATGGATTAAGAATCCATGTAAGGACTCCTTATGACAAGGAGAAATAAGGAAATGATTTTGGGTGCATTTGGGACTAAATAACTCAAGGGGGTAAACTTGTAAAACAATGTTTTTTTTTTCATTCTGAGCAGGTCACATGGTTAGGCCACAAGATTTAGTAAATAGTGGGCCCAAACTGCGCACAACCCAAATTCAAGGAAAAAAATACTCCTCTTCTCCAAAAAATCCCAAAAACTCTAGGGCTCAACCATGTTAGGGTGATTAGGAAAATATTGAACTTAAAAACTCAATATTTATCACACCTAAAACCCAAGAAAAGATCAGGATACCAAACGAACTAGATCAGAACCAAAACATGAAAAACTAGATGTGACAATTCTCCCCACCATTATAGATTTCAACCCCCAAAAATATATAACACATTCGTTCTAAAAGATCAATACCTAAGGATTCCTTATCAACATGATCCGGCTTCTCAAGGTAAAGAAATCTCATTCACCACAAATGGAACATAAGCCTCTTGACTCAAACCAAACACCAATTCATAACCACTTCCCAAGAACCAATGGAGGGATCCAACCTATACATCCACAAAAAAAAACAAGATTTTTGTGCCTTCTCCTAATGAACCCAATGATCATCCAAACTGAGGATCACTCACAAAATCCAATGATTTCAAGGGAGGATGGAACATACTCCCCACCACTAGAAAATAACTACAACTAACAAATTCTTAAAATAAAGCTCAATGAGACCCGTAGTGGATCTCCCCACCATTAAAGACCAATTAGAAACAGTCAAATAGAAATTTGAAATAATCTAGACACTAGAAGACTTTGGATGGATCCCTGATGGTTGAATCATCTACTTCCTCACAGTCAGGAGCTACTAATTCGACACCTAAAATCTTTCCCTTCATTCCACATGAGGCCACATAACACTCCCAAATAGAAATAATAGATCAAAATACGCCACAAAACTCACTTCCTTATAACACACACCATTATCCAAATAGGAGATCATATATACAGAAAACCATCCTCCATCACTCCGAATAGGGAGAACAATGGACAAGGAACATGGTGAAATAAATCTACCTCACTTAACACAACTACCACAACCGAGAGAATTACCATAACAAAAAGGTACATTAAATCGACCTCAAATAGCTCTTTGTTCCAAAAAAAATATTGAGGCAACATCTGATGAGGTGGAATTAAAATTTTAAACGAATCATTAGATTGATCAACAAGAAGTATTTTCAACAAAGAACCATATGTGGCCACATAACATCATCCAACAAATCTTTACAAACCCACCGAACATTTCTCCAAAACTGAGCCACCAACAAGATCCCATCCCAAGACACAACAAGAGTATCACTTCCAAATCAAAATGAAGCATACCAAACAAACCACACATTTAAGACATGGAAATGTAAACCACATAACCACAATTTTACAAAAACACAACAATTTATTGCTTAAAACACTTTTTAAAAACAAACAAACTTTGTGGGTTTTCACAATCACCAATGGTGTTTCACTGAGTCTCACTCACATGCACATTTCCATTCCACCCCGGGTACCCATCCAATCATTCTGTACAAGGTATCCATCCACATTTCCATATACCACCATTCATGTAAGCTCCCATGAACACACTAAAGGCTGAAACAAACTTCCTCATTCTCCAAGACAAAACAAAACGTTCAACTCAATTCAAAAATCAACCACCTTACAAAGGCACAATAACCACCAAGTCAAAAATAATTTTCAAATTCCCAAACAAAAAACCATTTTACCATGATTGAAAAATAAACCCCCTATATTTCCATAAAAATCATTTTCATTTTAAATGACTCCCAAAACAAACATTCCATTCCAAAAAAACCTTTTTTTGTAAAACACCAACTACTCAAAACCAATTTCCATAACCAATTCATCATATTTGAACACTTTTCAACTGCCCAAAACATCCTGTTTAAAACATGATTTTAGAACCACCTTAAAATAATCCATGATCTCAAAACATTTCATTTCAATAAAGCACAAGTTTAGATTAGGAAAAATCTAATTCTATTAAATCATTTCAACATTACCAACAGATTTGCTTCACAAAAACCAAAATTTAAAAAACCTTTCTTATATTAAATTTTGAAAACCCATTTTACACTTTTCAAAATACATCTATTTCCATTAAAATACCACTTTCCAAAAATCCAACATAAAGGTTTCCAAAATAATATTTAGAATTCAAGAAAAGTCCAAGAGACCCATAAAAGTGAACTAGTGTCGGTGGGTGATTTGACTATATGGTTGGTGCTATATGTCAAACACACCACTAATACGGAGATCCTTATTAGGACCATGCCCCATCTCCGCATGGCTTTCAAAGTCTTACAAGATCAAAAAGTCCATTATTCCAACTCGCCTTGTCATATCCCAATCACCAAACAATCCCTAAGGACCAGAGAAACTAATATTACCAAAATTCCCAAGGAAACCAGATGATTGGAATGAGCAAGAGTCTATGAAACTGTTCCTGCACTACCCCCTCAGGTCCTGAAAATCCTAATCCATCTACCACGATATCCCCCAAATAACAAAGGGTGATCTAAAAAGAAAGATCCACTAAGAGCCGACCTGCTCTGATACCATTTTGTTATGAACCAGCCCGAGTCGACCTTAAACTGGTCAGTGGATCCGATCCCTAGCATGACCCGAAGGGAATTCCTAGACCCCACAGTCTAGAAACTAGTGTTGGGAATCAAGAGAACACAAGGTAACAATTTCCACCAATAAATAAACAATAACTAAACATCAGGAAGAAACAAACAACCCAATACACATTTATATAAAATTAAATCGAACAACATTTTTACAAGAAAAAAAAAACAACTATAAAAAATAAATAAATGAAGCAGATGACCAAAAAAACTCCATGTGAACCCAATGGTAACTCTCCAATATAATTAATCCCCATTTCCTAAAGCAACCAACTCAAGATAAAAACTTCACAAGGTCTAAAAATAGAAAAAAAACTATAGGTGTGAGTATTAAAACTCAGTAGGTTAGCTCGATATTCTATTCCCAATGCAATTACATTAAAATAAAAGAAACATACAATTTCAAGTTTGAACTACAATATATAAAAGTATTTTTTCCAAACAATATTCCATTCTATAAACATTATAGTACAAAATGCTTGCAAGTTTTCATAAATAGGAAATGAGAGCAACTGCTTTTAAAAGGATTCAACTTCAAATGGAATTTTTTTAAGGGGAAACTTTAATAAATATTTTTTTTAAATAAAACACATGTGCTACTGAATTTAAAAACCAAACACACCGTATGCCGACGCTGAGTACAAAATAGCCAATGAACACTAGTTGTAGGAACACCCCTAAGCACTAGGTAGTTGTGGGGCCTTAGGTACCTTGTATCTCGGTGTAAAAGTATCCATAACAAATATATGTATCATGAAATATTAACATGAATGGGAAACCCAATGGCCTAGTGGTCCCCAATCACCAACATTGTTTAGTTAGTGTTGTCATAATCAATCCTGCTAAGTGAAACTAGGACAAAACCACTCCAGATCACTAGCATACTTATTCTAGTCTCCCCACCTAGATACCAGAGTTTCAATTTTTGTGCTTAGTGAAGTTACACATGTTACATGATGAAATTTGTACATAAAAAACCCATTTAAAAATCATGAAAACATGAAATAGACTGAAAACATGTTTCACATCTCTTTTACAGATCAATAACATACTTAAAATTTTCATAATACTATTTCAAAAGTATGACAAGTCTTTGAACCTAAAACCCATTGAAAAATGATCTTTTAAGACCTAAATCCCACTAATACCACAAAAAAAAAATATTTTGAAGACCCAACACATTTTTAATCAATCAATTTCATGAATAATAAAATGAACCCAAGTGCAACAACATGGAACACACATGTAAAACATTTTTGAAGAAAAATGCCAAATGGGCCTTTAATCATTTTACCAAACCAATGTTGATCAAAACCACAAATTAAACATCCATAAAGAGGTGAAAAAACTCCATTATCAAAATCCAAACATTTACATAAAACCCTTAAAACATTTAAGTTACAATTTAAAAACACAACAATCTTTATTAAAATGAAAAATGAGCCATTAACCGATAGCTCACGCCATGTTACATTTAAAACCAAAAAACATCAGCTTTTATACCCAAAAATAGATTTATAAAAAATTCAAGGGATCCAAATCAACACTTAAAATGCTTTAAATATGTTTAAAAAACCCAAATAATCAATTTATTTCACAAATAACCCATAAAAGCCAACTATGAAATTTATTTAACACATGACATGCACTCTTTAGAAAAACAAATAATTTTAAGAACTTGAAAAGGAAGAAAACACCAATTGCATGCCATAAATTTATTCAATCTACTTAACCACGTTAAAATTACCACAAACTAGGTAAGAAATCTCATAGAACAATTTATCAAACAAGGGGAGTACACATTTATACCAAAAGAACTCTATTTTTCACAAAACAATGTATAAACCACCAATTGCACACAAAATAATTAATCTAAGGGGTCAAAACCACACATAGAATATATTAAAGGTTATAAAAATAATAAATATATGTAAATTAAATTATAAAGGCAATTGAAATGGGAAACCTACCTCAAATCCATGGCAGAATGGAAACGCACACCTGAAAACACCTGTTGCGGTTTCCAACACACTTGATCTATGAATGCCAGCCCTAAAATAACAAAAACCCCATAAAAAACCTTAGTATAACAGAACCCTAGGTCTTTCATGAACATGGGAGAATAAAAAACCCTGAAATAGTGGAAGGAGGAGGAGGAAGGAAGAAAAAGGAGAAGAAAACTCATCTTGAAAACTAGAGAACTATTCATCATCCGTTAGATCGACACCCTTAGAGGACATGGAATGGTTTGGGAATCCATGAGAGGAATCCATAGGACTAGAAGAACCAGGGATATGATTTTTGGTGCATTTGGGTCTAAATAACTCATGGGGGAAATTTTAGGAAACAATTTTTTTTTCATTGTGTATAGCTCGTAAAATTAGGCCGCACAATTTAGTAAATTGTGTACCCAAACCATGCAAAACCCCATTTCTAGAAAAAAATCCTCCTATTATCTAAAAAATCCCAATCAATATTGGGGTCAACCATTTTATCATGATTAGAAATAGATGGAACTTTAAAACTAAACATTCATCACACCCAAAAATGAAGAAAGGATCGAGATACCAAACAAACCAAATTAAAACTAAAACATGAAAAACCCGATGTGACAATAAAAATACTGAATTTAAATGAAATAAAATATCTAACACAAATTAAATAAAAGGAAAACACTATTATATAGTATATAAGATGTTATTTTACTAAAATTAATGTAAATTTTGAATTAAAAGACGCAATTTGAGTCATACTAGTCACATCGTGAGTCTAATTGAGGTTTGGATGATTCATACACATCACAAATTAATTATTGATCATTTTACTAAAGTAAAAAAATTATATGAATGTGTTTTCTCAGTTTTGAGTATGTGAGTTGTTTTTCCACCAAAATTAATGTCAATTTTGAATAAAAAGACATACTTTGAGTCATATCAGTCACACCGTGCATCGGATTGAGGAGTGGGTAATACCAACATGTCCCAAATGACTCAAAGATTTTTGTTCTAAATTACCAAAACAATTTTAATGTGCTTCCCTAGTTTTGAGTACACCACATGTGTTTTTTACTAAAATGTCATTTTAAATTGGAAACATGCACTTTGAGCCATACAAGTGGCATCGTGTGTGGTTTTAACAAGAGACTAATTCATACGCATCATAAATTCATTTTGAATCATTTTCCCAAATTATCAAGATAATTCAAGCATGTTTACTTAGTTTTCAGTGAGTGATACTTTTTTGTATTAAAATATCAATTTTAAACTAATAACAGACAATTTGAGTTATACTGGTCACACTGTGCATTGAATTGAGGTTAGAATGATCCCTACATGTCACAAATGACATTTGGATCATTTTTATAAAGTAACAAAACAATTATAATGCATTTTCTTGGTTTTGAGTTTTTCAGTTGTTTCATTCACTAAAATTAATGTTAATTTTGAATAAAAAGACGCACGTTGAGTCATAAGAGTCAAACCATGCATCATATTGAGCCGTAGTTGATCCATACACGTCCCAAATAATGTATGGATCATTTTCATAAAGTACCAAAATAATACAAATGTGTTTTCTCGATTTTGAGTATGTTAGTTGTTTTTTTACTAAAATTAATGTCAATTTTGAATAAAAAGACACACTTTGAGTCATAATGATCACACCATGCATTGGATTGAGGTTTTTTTGATCCCTAAATGTCCCAAATCACTCATGGATCATTTTACTAAAGTATAAAAACAATTGCAAAGTGTTTCCTATGTTTTGAGTACGCCATGTGTTTTTTTACTAAATTGACATTTTAAACTAGAAACACCCATAATGGATCTTATCTTAAGTGACATGAATTGTGTGTAGTTTTAAATAATTTTTCTCAAACACAATAATGAAGTGATACTTATTCTACATCATTTCCCAAAAAAATTTATTTTCAAGCTAGCGCTTCTTATCCTCCTCCGCCTCAGTATCCACCTCGGTCTTTGCCTCTGCCTCCTCCTCCACATCAATCTCTGGCTCTGGCTTAGAATCTACCTTTGCCGCTGCCTCCACCTCTTCCTTCACCTATGAATCCACCTCCGCCTCTGTTATTTCCTAACTATTTTATTGTTTGTAGGTTAGTGATTTTAATTAAATTGATTTCCTCCATTATTCTTCTCCTTGAGAAAGTGATAAAAAAATAATATATAAGTATTTTGACACTAATGATTCACACCCCAAATATCATTGAAAGGTCATAAATCATACTAGATATAAATTATAGAAGTTACTCACCTAAATTTGTTGATAGCATAAATCTGACAAAAATTATGTTTCCCACTCGTCTCTAAACAAATTGATTTCTTCTTTTGAGTAACCCCATTGTCCAAAATCATGATAGTACTAAGAAAATATAGACAAAAATGATTATGAAATATATTTAATTAAATTTTAATTACCTTAAGAAATTACCTATAAGGCGATGATGATATTTTCATGCTTTACGATTTCCCTCATAAATTTTCAAACATAATATTCACAATCAATTGAATTATCTTATTTCAAACACTAAAAAATCATTGATCAAAATAAGTAATTTTTTTTAAATGTTTTGATACATAAATATTTCTATATATACCTAAATTTGTTTCCATATGTAGTAATCCATAGGCGTTTTCTTTTCAGACACTAACTTCATGATGTGATATAGCATGTATTGAGTGGCCACCATATCATAAAAAAATTCTCGTTAAAACATAGGCTGAACATATAATTCAAATTTTATCTATAAAATATTGATTTTAGTGTATTAAATATTCACAATACACATCATGTGTGGTCTGTTAGATTCATATACTTGCATTGAATCCAAAAAATAAATATTTGGGGTGTTTATGTTGACTGCTATTAGAATCCAGTGCTTCCTAAAAAATAAAAACAATTATGTAATGAAAAGATTAAAAATATATTTTATGTGATTAGAATGTAGATTTTTACCCTTAAAATGCAGGAATCAAAAAGTGTATTTCCTATAATTCTTTTTTATTAAACGCTTTGAGTAACTCATTTTTTTATTTTTTATTTCTTCCTTTTTCAAAGTAATTTCTGGTGTAGAAATGATATTGGGAATAATGAATCCAAATCGTACATTACATGATCTTCCCTATATAAAGTTGTAATATAAATGCCTATACAAAATATGAATATTTATTAACTTTAATAAATATATTTATCTCACTATTTGGATAAACGTATTATGAAAATGTACCTTATGTATGTATTCACAACTAATACGCCCAACTGTTCATGCTTGAGAATCTCATTTAGGGTCTCAAGACCAATTATTATTGTAAAGGAATCTCCATATATTTATTCTTAATATTCAATGTAATACATAGTATTATCATTAAATGAGTTCATTGCATGAATTTGTAATTATAATAAATATTGCTCTGGAACTAGTGGGGAGAAGGTACTTTCGGAAGATCTTTTAGTTTTCTTAGTCGATTCACTAGTTTTTATGGATTCGAACTTTCATTTCTCTTCCACTTTATCCATATGTAATATCATACCTCACTTCAGACCATTTATCATCAATTATTACATGTTTTTACTATTATTTTTTTAAATACATACCCCATGTATCTTTATAAGATTATATGACCATGTTATGAAAGCTCCAATAGCTGCTTCGACCGTTGTAATTTACAGACCCTCAAGTAGAATAGGAAACTCCACAGTTGGCTCATAAACTACCTCAATCCACACTCTCATGTAATTTTTTTGGAGGGGTTGATTGTGTATATGGTCTCTTATGATATTATACATTGTACCCTTTGCAACATAGTGGTACGTTGGTGTTGAAAAATAAAAATCACATACAACTATACCCTATAGAATTTTAGTAATATAAATTTATCGAAAGTTTTTTGATTCACATTTAGGAGAAGGAGTAATGAAATAATTGATTACCCCAAGTAAGGTATGTGGTTGGGGGTAATGACTAGCCTCATAGATAGTTCGATAATTTGGTTCATGTGTGGATCTTTAATCCACCACTGATTCGCTTTGATCATTTCTTATATGTTGGCCTACCAAACCAGATCCCAAAATAATATCTTACAATGAGTCTATTTGTGTCTGAATTCATCTCATAGTATTATATGTATCTTCTTGTGGTTTTATCTTCTCAAAATATGTTAATGTAGAGACTCTAAAACCTAATCATCTAATGAAACCATATTATTCAGGCCTCTTCAAAGCTACTGAAATTTACTTTTATTCTAGTATGACTGTAATCGATTCTTGTGTTTAAACCATATAACAAATATGAAAATTTTTCTGTTATATTGTTATAAATCTTAACAAATTAAAACTATTTCATACTTACACATGCTTCTCATACTACTTTTGTGAATTCATCAACTAATATACCCTCTTTATTTACACGAGCCTCCTTCCATAGCACATGACGTGGTATGGAAGTGGATTTAGATTTTGATTCATCAATATGTATATAAAAAAGGAACATATGTTGTTTCATATCACATAATTAAACTTTTATCCTTAATTTAGAATACAAAACAATTTATTCTCTTATGAATTATACCCCATCCTTAGTTTGCGAGAGGGGTAGATTGGTTTTGATGCACGTTCTTTATTTTCTACACTATTTTTCTATTTTATAAATTAATAATTTTCAATCAATTTTGATAAAATAAATGATGTAAAATAATATATTATTGAATTCAATGCAATTGAAATGATTTATCATTGTGATAACTTCTAAAATCAGTCCATGTTTGATGCTTTATAATGTGTGTATAACTAAGTGATGGGTGGGGATTTATTTTTCCCTCAAAATACCTAAGATATAACTTTGTCAAAAGTGTATGGAAGCCTCTATGGGGTTTTATAGTGGAAATTAAGACAAATTTCTTATGGAAATATTCTAAAATTAAAAAATTCTTCAAGGAAAAAATAAAACTAAATAAATGTTTCATTATATATTTTTTCAGTAAAATAGAGAAAGTATATTATAACATTACCATTATATCTTTACAAAGGAATTACTATATTATGGGTTGGACGCAGTGCCATGTGTCAATATAAATATGCACCTTCAACCTCATTGTGACCCCAAGATAAGTAATGAATGTTGACTTTTTGGGGTCAATAGGTTGGCCGTGTTGATTCTAACCAACCCCAAATTTTATACCTTGACTTCTTGCCTTGATAACTTTATTCAAAATTGTGATGTTGTGTCATTCTTGTTTTTTTTTCATTTTTTTTCATCAGCATGTTGTTGATCCCCTAATAATTCCATAGTTTCATCATCCACAACCTGTTATTGTGTGGGATTAGCAACATCATCATGTTCAAAATACATTGTCTGTATGAGTAGTTAAACAATTAATTTATCTTGAATAACAACAATACAATACACTATATGAATAAAAAACAACAATTTCATGCATCTTTAATGTAAATTGTTTCTATCTTGAAGAGAGATATAATACTTAAATACTATAGTACAACTAACCTTCACTACTTTTATTTAATCTATCTTCAGACACTTGATTTCCTTCCATCTCTTGATGATGGATTTGAGGCTATTCATTCCCCCTTTCAAACTAGCCTTCCTCCCATAACTGTTTGGGTGGTATGTCATCAATGAAATTTAGAACCATAATTATGGGAGGAAGGCAAGTTTGAAAGAGGGAGTCCAATCCGTCATCAATAGATAGAATACAATAAAAAATATAAGGATTCAAGTGTCCTAGGAACCTAGACTAATGGAATCACTCAAAAAGTATCCTCAATTGAAGTGGAATTGGAATACCTCCATTCTAATGGTCTTGAAGTAATTAATCTCACCCCACCTATATTGGTCATCACTTCTATCTACACAAAGATTACTCACCTTGCAATTTTGGATATTTTTTTAATCCACCATAATAATATACCTCCAATAACATACATCCTTATAAAGTGTGAGTTTTCAACTTATGCTCTGTATTGATCTAGAATTTTTAAACTTCTAGTGTGACTCCTCTACGTTACCTTAGATTAATCAAGGCTATAAGCAAAGGAGTTCCATGAGAGCTTAAGAATCGAAAGTTATTGAGTTGTGGTTAGGGTTTTTTAAATAGATCGAGGAAACTTTTAACTACTCTTTCAAAAAAGTGCTGATAAAAATCCATTTTATCAGTTCAAAATTTATAAGCATTGATAAATAAGTCTTTTATCAGCACTATTTTAGCACTCATAAATATCGAGCTTTACCATCACTAAAAAGTGCTAATAAAAGATACATTTATTTGTGATAAAATTTTAGTGCTGATAGATATATCTTTTAACATCACTTTTTTAGTGCTGATAAAAGTTTTATAATTATAATTATATAAATAATTTTATTATAATTTTATACTTATCAAAAAATATATAATTATTTATTTATAATTATATAAATAATTATTTAAGGAATAATAATTATTTATTTATACAAATTATAAATATTGTAAATATACATTTATTGATATATTTATTCCAAATATTTATTTACAAAAAATATTTTTAACATTATTAATTGATATATAATCTTAAATACATGCATTTTAAAAATGAATGAAATTGAATAATTCAAAAATAATACACATTATAAATATTGAAAAATGGATAAGTTTTATTAATTAAATATAAGTTATTAAATATATAAATATATATATTAAAGTGGACGAATACATATTGAAAATACTAAAACATAGTAAATAAATATATATACATAAATAATAGAAAATGATAAAATTAATAAATAAAATAAAAATAAAAATAATTAAAAATTAATACCCTTACTGTATTATGACAAATATATAAATATAATTAACAAATTAAAAAAATAATATATATTAAATATATCATGTTTTAATGAAATTCTAGAATATACTAAAATTCGAATAAATTACATAAATATTAGGTGTATGCGTTTATATATATTTATTAAATATATCTGTGTGTGCGTTTGTGTATAAAAATGTATTAACACATATATATATGTGTGTGTGTGTGTGTGTGTGTGTGAAATAAATGCAACACACAACATTTGATATAGGTTAAATTGAAAAATAAAACAACATTAAAAACGAATAAGACATTAATATGTCTTTAATTGACATTTTATATATATTATACTTATTCATTTTATACATCTATATTTAATAAATAATATTTATTAATATTTATAATCTATATATATGTATATTAAATTTATTCATATTTATCAATAATTATTTAATTAATAAAATGTTTCATATTTTTCTTAATTTATTCAGTTTTTTTTCATTTTATTATGGACCTTTACCAGTGTTAAAAAAATGCTTATAAAGGAAAACATTTATTAGTTCTGAAAAGGTGCTGATAAAGGGAAACTTTTATTAGTGCTAAAAAATGCACTGATAAAGGTTTCCTTTATCAGCTCTAAAATAAAGCATTGATAAAGGTCACCTTTTATCAGTGCTAAAAAAACTAATAAAGGGTTCCCTTTTTCAGTTCTTTTTTAGAATTGATAAAGGTCTTCCTTTATCAGTGCTTATTTTAGAACTAAGAAAGACGAACCTTATCAGCAAAATTTTCATGTGCTGATAAATGCTAGTGATGTTATTGGCATGTTTTTTAGTAGTGGATGGATTGGGTCATTCTTTTTAGAGGAGTATAAATTTTGAATGGATTTTATTGTATTTCTCTATGTTACACCATAATAAAGGTTATATCTATTGAATTTAAAGAATTCATAATCCTTCAAACATAGAGGTTATAAAGCGATAATAGGAGATATAGTTTCACGCTATTGGATGTCTTTGAAAATATAATATAGTGGATGGAAAAGTCTCATGATCACGGTGGCTATGAAAAACGTGGATAGATCATGGACATTGATAAATTCTTATGATGTGATGTTAAAGAGTTTGGATATTATTTGATTAAGTGTGTGCAGTTATAGAGAATTGATACAGGAACATAAAGAGAAACATTCTAGAAATTCAGTGAGGATTTGGTTATTATTGATGAATAAAGCTAAAGAAGAGGTTGAATAAGGAAGAGTTCACCAAATTTCATGAATATTTTGAAAAAATATCTACCAATAGATATTTTTTATTTTTTGTTTTTATTAGTAAGGATCAAACTCATACACTTAAGGGGTAGTGAGTGTCTATTATATAACAAAAAAGTCAACATTTATCTTCGGGTGTAGTTGTAAACAAAAAAGGGATAATTATTTTTTTGTAAACCTTATACAATCAGTGAACTCAGTGGAGTTTATTACATCAATAAATCACTTATATATACTCCTTGGATATAGATTAATTTTTGTGAACCAAGAAAAATCACTTTTATCGTATACTTTATTGGTTTATAAGGTTAAAGGATTAACATAGGGAAACCTACCAGTAATCATCGAATTAATTGTCAATGGTCATAAAAATACCAAAATAGAAGAGGAAAGAATCCTAGATATTTACAAGATTCCTTAGAAAAAATAATCCCCAAGTAAATCCCATAAAATTTTGAACACATGGATACCATGACTATAGGAGAGAAAGAGAATAGAGAAATAGGGAGAAATATGGTCAAAGAAAGAGATAAGGATCAATTATTTAATGAGTAACTTGAGTTTTAATGGAGAATGACCAAGACTAAAGTTGAGATGAGGGGGAGGGAATGGGTGGTCTATTTGAGGAGAGTCTCTAAGGATTATAGATATGTAAAGGATTACAAAGATATTCCTCCTATTAAATTCATATTTTTGAAAATAAGAATTATATATTTTAAAATAGTTCATGGGATATATACATTGACTAGATTCATATTCATAGAGATCATGAAACTATATTCCTCAAATGTGAGAATACCCCTCTTGTTTATTGGATTTCAAACCAAGATTTTGGGTGATTTGAAAGTGTTAAAAATGTTGAAAAATGTGTTTTTTATTTTTAAAGTTGCGAGTTAACCCTTTAGATCTATTTTTTAAACCAATTTTTTAGCCTTAGATAATTTTTATATCAACATTTTGTGTTGTTTAAATATTTTAAGATTTTCAAATGAGATGAATTATTTCAAAAGGGTGTGTATTCCCATGTGGATCATATTTTGAAACATATTGTGTCTTTGAATGTTTTTCAATGTCTTTTTTGATAGGGGTTCTTGATCATGTGCTTTCTTCCATCATTGTATGGTTTTATTTTCATATTTTTTGAAAAGGGATTGTGAAAGGTTTTTAAAGAAGGAAAAAAGAAAGTGTGATTTTGAAGTGTTTTCAAACTATTTTAATAATTATTTTTAAAAGTTTTATCAAATGAGAAAAGTTAGAATGGTTATTATTAGAAACTCCATGAATTTGTGAGTTTTGAAAATGGATTTTTAGGACACCATGTATAGTTTTATGGAAATGATTGGTTTTCAGACATTTTTTAGAAAACTATATGATAGTTTGAAACCACATTGAGTTTTAAAATGTGTATTTCAGGTTTTTTCTAGCTTGTTTATCTTCCTTTGGATCTTCTAAGATGGATGTATGGTTGGATGGTTACCTTATTTGAACATCTTTTATTATTTATTTTGTTAAATATCAGTATTACCAAATAAAATATGATGGATATGAACACATAATGGATAGATTTCAATCATTTGATAAAATATTATTAATATGGAGTGAAGGAGTTCATCATGTTTTCCAAATATCATGCATATGACCCCTCTAAAATCCTTTGTATGTGTCTAAGATGTTATCATGTAGGACTAATTAGTCCAGAAGAGTTGGAAGAACACTTGAACTATCACAGAATAGATCAAAGTTATAAATGTTGGAATAAACATGGGGAAAAAGAGAATTTAGTTAGTGGCTAGGATAACAATGCATTTTATGGATCATCAGATATGATTATAAGTGTGGACAATGAAGAAGACCATATCGAGGATATGACTACAGATGTGAATGATGATGAATATCATATTGAGACAATGATAAGGAAATATAAATATTAACTTCACGATTTCCAAAAATTGTTGATAAGTTAAAGAGTCGTGTAAATATGCCATAATATGTTGTTTTTACTAAATATACAGGATTGTCAGCCACACTGAAGATGTATAATTTGAAATAAGGCAATAGATAGAGTGACACCAGTTTTAAGGAACTACTTTATCTCTTGAAGGAAATGCTCCTAAAATATAATGTTCTCCCTAGCCAAATATACGACACCAAATGAATGAAATGCTCTCTTAGTAAATTGTTTATGAAAAACCTTATGAAAACCAGTTGGGAAAGAAGATCAGTATTTTTTTTGAATTACTATACTAGAACTGTTTTAACATTTGAAATTTTATTGTTGTTATGCATGTTAAAAAATATATATGTGATAGTGTCATAGACATGTTTCTAAATTCACTCAAAAATGATGGAATTCAGGTTAGGTTATACATTTTTTTTAAAAGGTAATGCTTCGGTCAAAAGACCAAAGCACAAGATATATAAGAAAGCAAGAGGATTACAAAGTTCGGAAAGATGGGATTTTGTTACAGTCTCTCTCAAAGAGAGGCAATAAGTCAGCTGGAAGATTGTCAAGCCAAGTCATGCTCTGCTGAATACCTTTGTTGGTGAGAGCATCAGCAATAGAATTCGCTTCACGGTAAGCATGAGTAGCAATATAATCTAGCCCGTGAAGCGAGTTTAGACACTTCATCCAGAGAGTGGTAAGCGGCCAAGCAAGATGAGTGTCGCCGTTCCATATGGCCTGAACGATGGTTGTGGAGTCACTTTCAATCCAGAGCTTTCTCCAGCCTCTTTGAATGGAAAAATCAACAGCATGGATGACACCAAGCATCTCAGCCTCGAGCGAAGAAGAAAGACCACAACCAGCGTAAAAACAGCCTTGACAGTGACCAGATGAGTCTCTGAAGATGGCACCACAACTAACAGGACCAGGGTTGCCTTTGGAAGCGCCGTCAACGTTCACTTTAATCCATCCTGACATCGGTGCTTGCCAGAAAACTTCAAAGAAACGCTTGGGTTTTGGATAGATGCCCGGGACACCGAGGTGGCGAAGAATAACTAAATCGTTAGCCGAGTTGTTGCAAGAAGCTTTTTGGATTGAAGCGGCTTCATGAATCGCAATAAGGATCCGAGCTTTACCTGCATTGAGACTAAAAGAGTGGTTGTTATGAATAAAATCATTACGGGCGTACCAGATCACATGCAGGAGCTCCGCTACTTCTACAAGGAAGATATTCTTTATCTGCAAAGTGGCATCATATCTGATGCAATATTTAAGAAACATACAAATAGAATCAAAAGTTGTCCATCTACAATTAAAGAGATCCAGAAAATATTTCCATAAAGCAGAGGCTGTCGCATAGGACAAAAAGAGATGGTTGGCATCCTCCCTATGTTGATTACACATGCGACATTTAATTCCTATAGTTATACATTTCATTTTTCACAAGAATTTTTGTCATAAATTAACCATGATATGTTTATTGTTCAAATCTATTTACAGCTAAGTTATAAACTCGGTGAAAAATCGGGCTATGAAAGGAGAAATTTACATCATATTATGGTAATCGAAAATGTTCTCCCACTAGAATTCATTGATATGATGGGTTATTTGATAGTTTAATTGGTGGGCGAGATTCGACTATGTAGTAATTTACACTATAAATGGATGTACCCCATTGAATGATATATGACTATTTTTAAGGGTTATGTCAATAATCAAAGTCTTCTAGAGGGTTGTATTGTAGAGCAATATATTGTTGCGGAAGCCATTGAATTCTATACCGAATACCTAACTGGTGTTTAAAGAATTGGTCTACTGAAATCTTGTCACACTAGGAGGCTTGTGCATGAAGTAATTTATAGAATATATGTTGTCTCAATCAATATTAGAGATTGGGAGTAGGACCACCTTTATATTTTGTATAACACATTGGAGGTATACCCATATATTGAAACCCGCAATGAAATTATTAGGCATTTGAATCCATCAAGGGGTAAAATATGGATATCAAATACAAAAATAAATAGTTTATAGGATGGATTTAGGACCATTTTTTATGGAGTGAGATGAAAATATGGATTTAATTTTAGAACAACTTTTATGGCTAGTCGGAGGACCAAGTGTGTATGTATTATCTTAAAATGGTTATGTAATTAATGGTTATACATTATTTACAAATGAACATTATGAAGAGAGTACCACGAAAAATAGTGGAGTTAAACTGCAGATAAAGAGTTGCATATTTTTAGTACTAAGGATAGAAACACAATTAATAGGAATATTTCATACTTTGGCGTCATCAATCAAATATGGTAGTTTGATTATACAACATTTCAAGTGGCGATTTTTTATTACAAGTGGGCTGATAACAGGAGTATTGTTAAAATAGATGAATTTGAATTATTGAAAGTTGATTTCAGTATGGAAGGGTATAAAATAAAATTTTTATAATTACATCATAGGCAGTACAAGTATTTTATGTTACAGATCCCACAAACAAAAAGTAGTCAATTGTTCTGTTATCAACCAAAACCACTGAAGGGTCAGATAAAAATTCAACTAAGGATGATCCTTTCATTGGGATGTCACAATTATTTTGAAGCGGTCCCAATGTAGATGAAATTTTTTATGATATAGGAGACCACAATGAAGGTATTTAGATAGTCGATAGAGGGGCCAAATCCCTTCTACCTTTAAAAAAAGAGAGTTTAATAATTAGGTTATATTTGTTTTGTAATATACATTGTGTTAGCTCATGTTATCATCTATTCACTTCTATATTTATGTAATATAAATTAGATATTAATCCAATTCTATAGATAATTACTTATGCACATGTTGGTTCTCCTAATATTGGGGAACAATAGGTCTCTCAACATACCGATACTCGTAGTGCAGAGGAACAATGAACTTCTGCACGTTTTGGTGCTCTTAATCCCGAGGTACAACAAGTTTCTTAACCTTTTTCTACTCCCAATATAAAGGTATGACCAAATACACATGATGATCCTATGTATCCATATGAACAACATATTGATGATGTTTAATCCAAAGAAATGGTAAGCGATGAAGCACTAATGATGCAGAAAAAAAGGAACACCGTAATTCGATAGTATTAACAAAAAATCATTAAGGAAAAAAATCAAAGGCATCAAATACGAGGTCACATGGAATCAGTGGGATCAAAAATGTATCCCCAAGAAGGCCATGTTCATTAGTTATAATGGAATCATTACTCAACGATGTGTAGGTATTGATGTAGATTCGTGGAACCATGTTTTTATCAAGCTTAAGACACTTATATAGGAAGATATTACGGTAACATTATGATATCATTTCTTTATTTTACTAAACAATAATATAACGAAACATTGAATTACTCTTGATCTTCCCATTCAGAGTGCAGTTATAGTTTATGAATCCCACATGAAATATGTATTAATACATTCTTTAAGGATTCACAGAAGCTTTCACACAATTCAAATGAGACGTCATCTTAAAGATGCTAAAGGGAAAATAAACTTGCACCCACCGTTTATATATGCACACCAGATAACCTAATAAGTGTGGGATGCATTTACTGGTCATTATGAAGATGTGTCCTTTCAGGTGTATTGTGGATAGTAATAAATTATTTGAAAAATACATGTATTCATCACTTTGAAAATTTTTTATTTATGAAACAAAAACTGAGTGATGAAAATAAAAAGGAGGAAGAAAAACCAATATACTCCTACCGTAATGAAAGTATTGGGTATGCTTCACTTGAAAAAAATTGGTATATATTTTAAATCTACCATAAAACTTTTATGTTACATGAAACAAAAACATAATTATGTTCCTATATATATATGTAGATTGATGACTCCAAATCCAAAGCCACTTCCATCCCACACCATGTGCTATAGAAGGAGGCACATGTAAATAAATATAGAATAAAAATAGATGAAAACACACACAAAATATGGGAAACGTGTGTATGTATGAAATAATAAAAATTTTATTTGATTTAAATCACTATTATATAACCATGATTACTTATATTCTTATATTTTATATTCGATATAGTCACAGGAATAAACAACACTTGTACCAGATGGACACTAACTATTGGTGGCCTTGAAGTGGCCAGAACAGTATGGTCATGTTAAAGGTGTGTGTTTTGGGGTGACACCCAGAGCATGTTTTGATTAAAAAAAAGAGGAGGATATAGGTAATGAAATTAAAGAGATGAGAGAAAGATTAGATTCCCTTGAAGAACAATTCCAATAAAAGACTCAGTTTCTAGAAAATGTTTTGGGGAGGAAGTAGAGAAAAGAAGCAACTCAAGAACAACCATTACGTAAAGATCCCCCTCCTTCCCCCACCAGCTTTGAGGTGATCCATTACACTCATTGAGATATATTAATTGAGGTAATTAGTGTTCTATTAATTGTTTCTCTAAAAAGTGAATCAGACATACATTGATACCTTTCTTGTACCAATATTCTATAGGGTGAAAATGATTGTGATTTATATCTTTCAACACCCACCCATTTCCTTGTAGTGAGGGATACAATGTTCAATATCGAAGACAATAGTATACCAAATAGACTAATTCCAACAGGTCATGTGAGTGGGCCGATTAGCGTAGCTCACAATCCGAGCACCAAGTTGCTTGTTCCGCTTGATGAAGATGATATTCATACTGTCAACCAAGAAGTTGGAACATTCATCACATGGCCATCACATATAGTAAAAAAAGATGTCGATAATAAGGTATTCATTTCCAATTTATCTTTCAAGCTAAACCATTAACAATTAATGAAAAAAGGATTGAAACAGTGAATGTTATTACACATGGATAAAGGGAATCTGGTGAAATGAAATACTGACTCAAAAAAATCTAATGGATTGACCAACTGATCAAAAAGATCTACCGAAAGAACCTTTACCCTACCCATTCTATATACACATTTATTAACATTGACTGTTCATGTGGATACAATGTTAAAAAATTTTAGTTCTCACAAAGTTTATTTTGAAGAAAATATTTACAAATAGGAATGCGAATACTACATTGGTGTTGATAATGTAAAGGAAATCCTAAACTATGAATGGTCTAGAGCCTGAGTTTTAAATTTATACATGAGGTATGTTTTCATGATCTGTTTTACCAAAAGCTAATATACTATGTTAATTATGACTAAATACATTTAATATTTTTGACCGGAGTATATATCAAAACTAATTGAAGGGATTAACACCTAAAAAAAATATACTTGTTAGTCCTCACACCACCTCTACAGAACAAACAAGAATAAAATCCAAAAAAAAAAGGATGAAATAGTGGCAGGCCTGGTCAAATCATTTGAATGAAAATTTTTGGATGAAAGACTCTTATTAATACCAACATTACAGGGGTAAAACAATAAAATTTAATCATATCAAATATATTTTCATTTCTTTTATTACTTACTGTTTTTTAGGTAACATTGGATGCTCATTGCAGTCAATTTGGATACTCTAATGATTTATTTCCTATATTTACTACATGGATACCAAAAAAACAGACCACACATGATGGAACATGTGAATAAGTAATATGCAACATCAAATGTTTTAGAAGTAAACATAAAGTTATATAACTTAGATTATGTTTTAATGAGGATTCTTTTATGATAGGGTGGTAAATTAATATCGTGAGAAATAAGGAATGGGTCTAGGGGATAAGAAAAGTACCCTGAAAATTTCTACAACTGGACAATTATCAGGGTATATATAATAATATTTCAGTATCCAAAAACATAGGAAAACAAATTACTTATTCTCCTCAATTTATTTAAAGTTTTTTAAATAAAAAAATAGAAAATATTTTGGTTATTATGCTTTTAAATTTATGGGAAAGTTCATATTCCATGATCAAACTAGCATCCCAAAATTAGTATTTTCAACGTTAATTACTATTTAATTTAAAATATTTATTAATCCTTTATGTATTTATATTTTTCTTATTACTACTATGACTTTTGAAAAGACTCATATTCCCAAGATGATATAGATTTTTTTAGAGGCAAATGGGCAACATACCAGATGGAATTAAGTGCACAAATAACATGAAGATGTGACTTCCATATAAGTAGTGGATTGTTTCATATTTATATTTAATTTAATTATTTTTAGTATTACTCACATAATTTTTTTTCTTATATAGGTGGATTCATTTCATATTTATGGGTTAAGAATGTATACAACCATCTTGAAAAGGTGAATTCCTACTACTTATTTAATTAATTTTTTCATCATTTTATCTACTATTTGTGATTTATTTTCCATATATTAATTAAATAATAATTATTTAGTTTTTTTCATATATATATTTATGGAAGAGATAACATTTTCCTTTCTTCCATTGTTATCATGCTTTTCATTTATTTTCTTTGTCGACCTTCCAATGATGTATATTGATTTGATGCCATCAGCTGGAAAACCATTATCAAATAAATATTTAGTGTTGGATGTTTGATAGATAAAGAAACTGGTAACTGTGGTGACATTGATAGTTAGAATTTTTTTGATACTTTGGGATGTGTAGCAATCAGTGGAACCTCAATCCGACACATGGTGTGACCGGTAAGGCTCTGGATACATCTTTTTATTTAAAAATGACATTAATTTTAGTAAAATAGACAACTGACATATTAAAATCCAAAAAACGTATTCATATTATTTTTATAATTTAGGAAAATGATCCATAATTAATTTAGGATGTGTAAGAATCAACCACACCTTAATCCGATGCACAATGTGACCATTATGACTCAAAGTGTTCGTTATCAGTTTAAAATTGATATTTTAGTTCACAATGGGTCCCTCACTAAAAAATATGAATACACACTAGTATTGTATTGATAATTTAGGACATTGATTCATAAATAATTTGTGATGTGTAGGAATTGGTATCATTTAAAACTGATGCACAATGTCACTTGTATGAGACAAGGTGTGTGTTTCGATTTTAAAATGAAATTTTAGTAAAAAAGATATGTGATGTACTGAATAATGAGAAAATGTATACATATTGTGTTGATAATTTAGGAAAATAATCCATGAGTCATTTAAGACACTTACGAATTAGTCAAACCTCAATACGACACATAATGTGATTGGTATGACTCCAAGTGCATCTTTATATTAATAAATGACATCAATTTTAGTAAAAAGGAACAACTGATATACTGAAAAATGATCAAACACATTCAAATTGTTTTGATGATTTAGGAAACTGATTCATGAGTCAATTGGGACATATAGAAATCAACCTCACCTCAATCCTAGGCATAGTATGACCGGTATAACACTAAGTGCGTCTTTTTTATATAAAATTTACATCAATTTTAGTATAAAGGACAATTGACCTACTCAAAACCAAGAAAACACATTAATTTTTTTTATTTTAGGAAAATATTCCATGAGTCATTTTCAATATGTAGGAATCAACTGCACCATGATCTGACATAAAATGTGACTAGTATGACTCAATGTGTGTCTTTTTTTTAAAATATACATCAATTTTAGTAAAAAGGTACAAGTGATGTTCTAAAAACTGAGAAAACACATTATGATTGTTTTTATACTTTATTAAAATTATCTATGAGTCATTTGTGTTGTGTAGAAATCAGCCACAACTCAATATGACACACGGTGTCTGCATTATGATTTAAAGTGCATCCTTTTATTTAAAATTGACATCAATTTTAGTAAAAAGGAAAAAGTGACACAATGAAAAATGATAAATGCATTAAAATTTTATTTATACTTTAGGGAAATTATCCATGAGTTATTTGAGGCATATAGGAATCATCCGCACCTCAATTGGAGGCACAGTGCAATCAGTATGACTCCAAGTTCCTCTTTCTTAATTAAAATTTACATCAATTTTAGTAAAAAGGAAAACTAACCTACTCAAAATATATAAAACACATTATTATTGTTTTTATACTTTAGGTAAATGATCTATGAGTAATTTGGGATCTGTAGGAATCAGATACACTCAATTAAAGGCATGGTGTGACTGGTATGACTCCAAGTGCATCTATTTTATTTAAAATTTACATCAATTTTAGTAAAAAGGATAACTGGCCTGCTCAAAATTAAGAAAAAACATTTGGGTTTTTATATACATTAAGAAAGTGATCCACGAGTCATTTGAGACATGTAAGAATCATCCACACCTCAATCTGATGCACGGTGTGAACGGTATGACTCCAAGTGCGTCTTTTTTATTTAAAATTGAAATCAATTTTAGAAAAAGGAACAAGTGGCCTCTTGAAAAATGATAAAATGCATTTTCATTATGTTTATACTTTATGTTAATGATCCATGAGTCATTTGGGATGTGTAGGAATCCGCCGTACCTTAATCTAAGGCACGAGGTGGCCTGTATTACTCCAAGTACATCTTTTTTATTTAAAGTTCACATCAATTTTAGTAAAATGGACAATTGAACTACTAAATACTAAGAAAATTCATTTATATTGTTTTGATACTTTAGGATAGTGATCCATAGGTCATTTTTGACATGTATGAATCAACCTCATCTCAATCCGATACACGGTTTGACCGGTATGACTCCAAGTGTATCTTTTTATTTAAAATTGACATTAATTTTACCAAAAGGAACAAGTGTCATACTAACAACGAGGAAAACACATTCATATTATTTTATTAATTTCGAAAAATGATTTATGAGTCATTCCGGATGTGTAAAATTCAACAACATCTCAATATGACACACGGTGTGACCGGTATGACTCCAAGTGCGTCTTTTTATTTTAAATTGATATCAATTTTAGTGAAAAGGAAAATTACCTAACTCAAAAATGAAAAAATTGATATTTATTATTTTGATTCTTTAGAAAAAATATCCATCAGTCATTTTAGACATGTAGGAATAATCCACTACTGGAAATAATGGCATTTGCGATGTGGCATTTGTGTCGGGATCCCGTCGCTAATAGGCTTTTGCGACGGGCCCCCGTCGTAAATAGCCCGTTGCAGAAAACGGCGTCGCAACAACAATTATTTCCGACGGGCCCGTCGCTAAAGGTATTATTTGCGACAGCGATCCTTCCCATCGCAAATATTAGTCCGTATATTTGTAAAAACTTTTTAAAATAGTAATTGCGATGGGCCCATCGCAAATACTATTTGCGACGGGTCCGTCGCAAACACTAATTGCGACGGGCCCGTCGCAACTACTATTTTTAAAAAAAATTAAAAAAAATTAATAAATTATTTTAATGAATATAATAATAATACTATTTGTGACGGGCATAGTATCCTGTCGCAAATACTATAAAAAAATAAAAAAAATAAATTATTAATAAATTATTTTAATTAATATAATAATAATCCAATTATAATTCAAAAATAAAAAAATATTAATAAATGATTTTAATAAATATAATAATAGAATTATAATTCACAAATAAAAATAATAAATTATTAATAAATTATTTTAATTAATATAATAATAATAGAATTATAATTCAAAAATAAAAAATATTAAAATATTAATAATTGATTTTAATTAATATAATAATAGAATTATAATTCACAAATAAAAATAATAAATTATTAATAAAATATTTTAATTAATATAATAATAATAGAATTATAATTCAAAAATAAAAAATAATAGAATATTAATAAATGATTTTAATTAATATAGTAATATTAGAATTATAATTCATAAATAAAAAAATATTAATAAGTTATTTTAATTAATATAAAAATAATAGAATTATTTTACATTCAAATATTAAAATAATTCAAATATTACAAAAAAATATAATTAAAATATAATATTATAAAATTTTAATATATATATATAATTTAATATTATAAAATATAAATAATATTATTATTCATATTAATATTGTTATTTCAAAATATAATATTATTAATATTTTATAATGAGACAGAAACTACGAATAGAAAAAAAATTCATATTTTGATTTAACAAACTTTATAACATAAAAACAAACTCTAATCTGAAGGAGGGGGGGGGGGGAGGGGGGAGAGGGAGGGGGATCTGCAAATGCTGGTGGAGGAAACTCCATCCCTAAAGCATGAGTGAGTCGACGCATGTACTCCATCTGCTCCTACTGCTGCTGCTGCCACCGACTCATCTGCTCCTTGTACAGCTGCTGCTGGCATCGACGCTCCTCCTCATGCTGCTGTTGCTGCTGACGCATCTGCTCCTGCTCCTGTCAGAGACTCTCTATCAGTGTAGTCTGAGATCGCAATTGATCCTCATACTGTGTAGCAGAAGAAGATGCACGAGCTCCTCTCGAGCTGGACGCCGACATCGCATCACTGCCATAATAATCTCCGGGAGTCAGTCGAGAGCTGATACCAACTACCCGACCCTTCTCGAAGGCATACTGGGTGGCCTGCATCCATGCCGCCTCATCAAACTGACGGCCAGTGGTTTGATCTGATGACTCGGCTTGACTCTCAAGCCAGGTCTGTGACGCTGCGGCCTCATATGACTCCAGTAGTTGCAATTTAAAATAAAAATTGTGAATATATTATATGCAGTTAATTTTTAAACTTGAAAACAAATAATACTGACCACGATGTGACGCTGACGATCACCTCTGAGCTCCCCAGTAACAGGATCACTATACATCCTCCGATATACGTCGTACTCCGTAATATCGGGGTGCTTGACAGCCTATAAGAATAAAAAATAAACTGTTAATATTTATAGTTATATAAAATATTTATAAATAATGTACGTACCAGATGCTATCTATGAGTACTGAAAGTACGACTCCCAGCTTGATGAGTCACCTCCTGTCTCCCCCGATTCTGCCTCCCCACCGATGATCTCCTCTGAAAGGAATCACTCAACCAGTGCGCACATAATCCATCCCATACATGGGATGAAATGTACTCTGGTCAGTGTGCTCTACATGACTCGTCAAAATCTGACACTCCTGCTTTCTTCATCGCAGCTTTTCTTAAATTGTGCAAAAAATGACGAAATTGATCACGCATGGCCACCTCCCATGCCTCGTGGATGGCGTCACGCATGGTATCCTCTATCGGATACCATAAACCCTACAAATAAATCAAAATATCAAGTTAGAAATGAAATAATTTTCAAAATAAAAATTATTTATTTACGTACGTACCAACCAATGGCCGAACATGGCCTGCTTCACATCAATGGGAATCTGCTCCCATGTGGTCCAAGGCTGAGAGAAATAGTTGCGCAAAATAGCGCTACCCTGTCCAAATGCTATATGCGGAAAACTGTAAAAATAATAAACATTTATTATGTGAATAGATTAATGAAATATTAGTCAAATCCACAGGTTATCACACAGGTTATCACACCTCCGTGTGCGTGGATCAAACCCAAGACCTGGACGTCGCTTGGGGACGGGGTTAGGAATCATCAATCGTGCAAGACCGCACCCCCTCCACGTACTCCCTAGAGCGCCTGCAGGCTGAGGGTCATCTTCCAGCAACTCATCCGCATCGAAAGGCAGGTCAGCATCCGCCAACTCACAAAATGTGTCGTCATCCATCTGAAACAGAAAATGTTAATGTTGTTAGAAAATAATTGATAATTACTATTATATATACATATATATTAGTTATGATTGTATATAATTACCATGGAATTCTATCAGTGTTCATCTTCATCATCATCTTCATATAGGTCAATGTCATCTTCATATTCCTCCTCAACATCATCGATATCCATTCGAGTTCCAGTTGCTTCATCTCTTACCATTTCAAATTCATATGTCACATCATTAACATCATCGTCATCACCGACTCTTAAATGTGGGGTGTCATCATCGATACTCATGTCTCTTTGTAAAAAAGATTGATTTTGAGTACTCTCTTGAAAAACTTCAATTCTTTGCACATCAGTGAAAGCACATTCACTTTGACTAAACTGATTGTCTCAAATTTTGATTTTTATTATACTCCACCAATCAGTCAAGTCTCTTTATGTAGAACAGTACTTTGCGTAATAAACTTGATGTGCCTGTTGAGCCAATAAGAATGGTTCATTTACTGCGAGAACACTTTTACATTTAATATCGATGATTCCATGAGTCGGATGAACACGCACGCCTCTATCTGTATCCAACCACCGATATTTGAACATGGTTATGTAATGTTGTCCAAGATAGGAGAGTTCAATGATTTCATCAAGTATGCCATAAAAGTCAACTTCATTTTCTCGATGATGAGATCCTCTCAAGCTAACTCCACTGTTCATTGTTTTTTTTGATTCCCCATATGCATGTGTGTGAAATCGAAATCCATTCACCACATATGCATTATAAGTTTTAACAAGTTTGGATGGTGGGTTAGTCAATATACATAGCTGTTTGTCAATTTTATCAGCATGCTGAGACACCTGAAAATTTGTGAAATAATTATCAATATAGTAAACTATACATTGAATGAGTTGCTAAAAGATAAAGAATTTATGTTACCAGTTTTTGAAACCACTGAGAGAAATTTTTCTGTCGGCGTTCTTCAAGAGCAGCTGCTGTAATTTGTGGAATTTGTTTCTTGATATGATTATCATACAACCTATAAAAAAAAGTTATTTACTGTAACATAAATGATAGAATAAGTGATATAAACACTTATAGTACAATTAATGTCATCTCTTCACAGTTGAGCAGAACATATGTATGAGCTCTGTGATGTTCATCATCCGAAAGCCAGCGTTCATAAACTCCACCAAAACCAAGCTCTGGCTGGTTGAGAATAGATAATTGATTATCGATTTCATCAATATTCCTCTAGTTCCATCCCATTCGGTTGTGTTTTGAAGGATAATCAGATTCAAAATAATGGGAGCAGAAAAAAGATATTTCCTCTTGCAAATAAGATTCTGCAATAAATCCTTCAACAGATGCTCTGTTACGTACTTTTCTTTTCAATCTTTGCATGCATCTTTCAAATGGGTACATCCATCGAAACTGTACTGGACCTCCACATTTGGCTTCATATTGAAAATGTAACATAAAATGTTCCATTGAGTCGAAGAAAGACGACAAAAATATTTTTTCCAGTTTACATATAATTACAACAACATCTTCTTCATGTTTTCATAGAGCATCATAATCTTCTGTAGCCGCACAAATTTCCCGAAAAAAATGAGACATGTCTGTTATGGAATCCCAAATCACAGAATTCAACAGACATCTTAATCCAATGGGTAGAAGTCTTTCCATTATAACATGAAAATCATGAATTTTTAATCCAGTAATATGACCATTCTTTACACATCTACCCAAATTGGAATCACATCCATCTGGAAGTCTCAAATCTACAATCCACTAACAAAATAATAAACAGTTTTCTTTAGATAGTGTATAAGATGCTTTTGGTTTCAGTAACCTTTCTGTTCTGACATTCTCAAACAGTTTTAGTTATGGACGCCTGCAAATTTGGGCAAGATCTAAATGTGCATTTACATTGTCTTTGCTCTTTCCTGGCGTATCCAAAACTGTATGAAAAAAATTATCAAAAGAGTTCTTCTCAATATGCATGACATCCAACATGTGGAGGACCAACAAATCAGACCAATATGGAAAATCCCAAAATATGCTACGTTTAATCCAATTGTGTTCATTCCCAAAACCAGAAATTTTCTGTTGGTTTATTGTGGGACCAAAAGTGATGGGAGGTAATGAAAATACAACTGATTTTAACTCCAAACCTGATAGCATTTTTGGAGGTCCATCCCTGTCAACTGTTCCTTTTCTGAGATGAGATCTGTTTCTGCGAAAAGGATGACCAGCTAGAAGAAATCTGCAATGACAGTCAAAATAACAAGGTTTCTTTCCATGAATGTGCATAAATGATTTGTTCTCTCCCATACAGTAAGGACATGATTTCTGACCATGTGTAATCTAGCCACATAACATCCCATAAGCCGGGAAGTCACTAATTGTCCACATCAATGCTGCTCTTAGTATGAAATTCTGTTTCGTAGCAACATCATATGTACTGACACCAGTACTCCATAATAAACTTAATTCATCAATCAATGGTTTCAAATAAACATCAATATTCTTCTTCAGATGTCCAAGAATTAGTAAAGTCAAAAAGATATATGTCTCCTTCATCAACATCCATGGAGGTAAATTGTACGGAGTTAAAAAAACAGGCCAACATGAATATTGACTACCATAAGATCTGAACGGACATAAACCATCAGTGGAAAGGCCCAGTCGAACATTTCTAGCTTCTAAAGCAAAGGATGGATGCACTCTATCAAAATGTTTCCATGAATCACCATCAGTTGGATGATTTAAGCTTTTATCGGTTGAAATATTCGCTTTATGCCATGACATCATTGTCGCTGTATTCTTAGACATGAATAAACACTGAAGTCTGGATGTAAGCGGGAAACATCTCAACTGTTTTACAGGAATCAAACCAGACTTCCCATGTTTCCCTTATTTATATCTCAGTTTCCCACATGTGGGACAACTATCCAACGACTCATTTTCCCCAGAATATAAAATTCAGTCATTTTAACATGCATGAATCTTCTGATAAGTAAGTCCCAAATTTCGAACCAGCCTCTTACTCTCATAGTAATTTGCAGGCAAAACATTTCCTTCGGGTAATAGTGTTTTAAGCAAAGAAAATATCTCGTCAAAACAGGTGTTTGACATTCCGTTATCTGATTTGATAGCCATAAATTTCGCAACTGCTTCTAATTTTCTAATCTTGCAGCCAGGATATAATGCATCCTCAGCAGACCTCAACAACTCATAAAATTTAGACGGTGCCAACTCAGGATTTGAAGCTATATCAGCCGGAGTTTCTGTATGTTGAACAGATGAACCTGCAACATCATGTACTAAATCTTGAAACCGGGATGGATCCAGAATCAAGTGGGTATCACCTACTCTGGAACTGCGTTCACCGTGTTGATACCAAAAAACATAATCTGGTTGAAAACCAAAACACAAGAGATGTCCCCCCACTTTGTCAAACGTGTCAAACGTTCTCAATGCACATTTTCTATAAGGGCATTTTATTTTTCCTTCTGAAACAAATTCTGGATTTGATGCCGCAAATGATAAAAAAGTCTCTACACCCTCTATATATACTAGATTTAAACTAGAACCGTTTGGATTTCTACGTTGATTTATCCATATGCGGTCATCTAATAATGACTTTTGATGACCTCGTTGTTCCATATTTTTCTATAAAATATAAAAGCATTACTGGTTTTGAATAATTTGTTAGAAAAAACACTCAAGCAAGGATAATTATAGAGTTTACATCAGACACGACTGACGCAAACTTTTTATTGAGATAGACCTAAAAATTGACCCTTTAAGAATTGAATATGTTGAGAATAAAGCAAAACCTGTTACAAATATTGATAATTTTAATATTATATAAATTTTTTATTATTTTAATAATACTAATATTATTTTTTCATAAATATTAATTATATAATAATATTATTATTACATTATTAGTATATTTTATTATTAATATTAAAATAATATAATTTTCTATATTATATACAATTCTCCTTTCATCTATGTGTTTAACATTCTGTCTCCACATGTAATATTTGCATTCACTTTCACCTCTCCATTGGTGAGTAGGTTGATAATTTTGAAAAAGAATGTAAATATTACATGTGGAGACAGAAAACACACAGATGAAAGGAGAATTATATATAATATAGAAAATTATATTATTTTAATATTAATAATAAAATATACAAATAATGTAATAATGTTATTATTCCTAATTATTGGTAATTATTCCTAATTATTGGTAATTATTCCTAATTATTGGTAATTATTCCTAATTATTGGTAAATATTGGTAAATATTGGTAAATATTGGTAAATATTTGTATATATTTGTAAATATTGGTAAATATTGGTAAATATTGGTAATTATTGTTAATTATTACTAATTATTGTTAATTATTAGTAATTATTGGTAATTATTCCTAATTATTTGTAATTATTCCTAATTATTGGTAATTATTCCTAATTATTGGTAATTATTGTTAATTATTGTTAATTATTGGTAATTATTGTTAATTATTCCTAATTATTGGTAATTATTGGTAATTATTGGTAATTATTGGTAATTATTGGTAATTATTGGTAATTATTCCTAATTATTGGTAATTATTCCTAATTATTGGTAATTATTCCTAATTATTCATAATTGTTCCTAATTATTGGTAATTATTCCTAATTATTGGTAATTATTCCTAATTATTGGTAATTATTCCTAATTATTGGTAATTATTCCTAATTATTGGTAACTATTCCTAATTATTCCTAATTATTAGTAATTATTCCTAATTATTGGTAAATATTCCTAATTATTAGTAAATATTGACAAGTATTGGGAATTATTGGTAAATATTGACACTATTGGCAATTATTGGTAATTATTACTAATTATTACTAATTATTACTAATTATTCCTAATTATTGGTAATTATTCCTAATTATTACGAATTATTACTAATTATTGGTAATTATTACTAATTATTGGTAATTATTACTAATTATTACTAATTATTGGTAATTATTGGTAATTATTGGTAATTATTAATAATTATTGGTAATTATTGGAAATTATTACGTATTATTGGTAATTATTACTAATTATTACTAATTATTACTAATTATTACTAATTATTAATAATTATTAATAATTATGGGTAATTATTGGTAATTATTGGTAATTATTAGTAATTATTACTAGTTATTGGTAATTATTGTTAATTATTACTAATTTTTGGTAATTATTACTAATTATTACTAATTATTACTAATTATTACTAATTATTACTAATTATTACTAATTATTATTAATTATTTGTAATTATTGGTAATTATTGGTAATTATTACTAATTATTGGTAATTATTACTAATTATTACTAATTATTACTAATTATTACTAATTATTACTAATTATTAGTAATTATTACTAATTATTAATAATTATTGGTAATTACTGGTAATTATTAGTAATTATTAGTAATTATTGGTAATTATTACTAATTATTTGTAATTATTACTAATTACTGGTAATTATTGGTAATTATTGGTAATTATTACCAATTATTAGTAATTATTGGTAATTATTGGTAATTATTACGAATTAATGGTAATTATTGGTAATTATTTCTAATTAATGGTAATTATTGGTAATTATTTCTAATTATTACTAATTATTGGTAATTATTACTAATTATTGGTAATTATTACTAATTATTGGTAATTATTACTAATTATTAGTAATTATTGGTAATTATTGGTAATTATTACTAATTATTACTAATTATTGGTAATTATTACTAATTATTGGTAATTATTACTAATTATTGATAATTATTACTAATTATTACTAATTATTGGTAATTATTGGTAATTATTGGTAATTATTACTAATTATTACTAATTATTGGTAATTATTACTAATTATTACTAATTATTACTAATTATTGGTAATTATTACTAATTATTACTAATTATTGGTAATTATTATTAATTATTACTAATTATTGGTAATTATTGGCAATTATTTCTAATTATTAGTAATTATTGGTAATTATTACTAATTATTACTAATTATTGATAATTAATGATAATTATTACCAATTATTACTAATTATTGGTAATTATTGGTAATTATTACTAATTATGGATAATTATTGGTAATTATTACTAATTATTGGTAATTATTAGTAATTATTACTAATTATTGGTAATTATTACTAATTATTGCTAATTATTGGTAATTATTACTAATTATTACTAATTATTGGTAATTATAGGTAATTGTTACTAATTATTCCTAATTATTGGTAATTATTACAAATTATTACTATTTATTATTAATTATTGGTAATTATTACTAATTATTGGAAATTATTACTAATTATTGGTAATTATTGGTAATTATTGGTAATTATTACTAATTATTGGTAATCATTACGAATTATTACTAATTATTGGTAATTATTGGTAATTATTGGTAATTGTTGGTAATTATTACCAATTATTGGTAATTATTCCTAATTATTTGTAATTATTCCTTATTATTGGTAATTATTCCTAATTATTGGTAATTATTCCTAATTATTGGTAATTATTCCTAATTATTGGTAATTATTCCTAATTATTGGTAATTATTCTTAATTAGTGGTAATTATTCCTAATTATTGGTAAATATTGACAATTATTTGCAATTATTGGTAAATATTGGTAATTATTGGAAAAAATATTGACAAATATTGGCAATTATTGAATATTGGGAATTATTATTAATTATTAATAATTATTAGTAATTATTACTAATTATTGGTAATTATTATAAATTATTACTAATTAATGTTAATTATTTCTAATTATTATTAATTAATTCAAATTAATTTTAATTTTTCATAATTACTGATAATTAATTGTAATTAAAGCTAACTATTTTAAATTAATTAGTGTTTAATTGTCTCTAATTACTATTAATTATTAATACTTATTCATAATTATTTCTAATTAGAAATCAGAAAAAAAAATTCTAAAAATTTAAACTAAATAAATATAATAAATAAAATAAATATTAAATTAAAATTCAGATAAAAACCTTAAACTTGATGTCAATGTCGAGCCGCTGTAATTGTAGAACACCACCAACTGAATCCTCGAAGTCGGAAAAAAAAATTTACAACTGAAAATCGTAAAAGATTCAGAGTGGAAAAATTAGAACGGTTGAGAGTTGAGAATGAGAAAATTGTAATGGTTGGCAGTATTTATAGGTTAACTTAATTGCGACGGGCTTTTTTGCGACCGGATTTCCGTCACAAATATCGTTATTTGCGACGGGACCCGTCGCAAATAACTCTGGCCGCATTTAATTATGGGCGGCATTAAAACGGTTATTTGCGACGGGCCCCATCGCAAATAACCCCTGCCGCCGGGGTATTTGCGACGGGGATAGAACCCCGTCGCAAATAACCCTGGCCGCATTTAATTATGGGCGGCATTAAAACGGTTATTTGCGACGGGTCCCGTCGCAAATCGTCTTTAACCGCCGCCGGTTATTTGCGAGGGGGTTCTATCCCGGTCGCAAATAAACTTCGCGTGGTTTGGCGCGTATTTCGTGCCAAACTATTTGCGACGGGTAAAAAAACCCGTCGCAAATACCCCGTCGCTATTAACCATTTTTCCCGTAGTGATCCACACCTCAATCAAATTCATGGTCTGACTGTTATGACCCAAAGTGTGTCTTTTTATTTAAAATTGACATCAATTTTAGTAAAAAAGACAACTGACCTGCTCAAAATTGAGAAAAGACATTTATATTGTTTTAATACTTTATAAAAATAATCCATATTTTATTTTTTACATGTAGTAATCAACTTCACCTCATTCCGACACACGATGTGATCAATATGACCCCAAGTGATTTTTTTTATTTTAAATAGACATTATTTTTTGCAAACAGAACAAGTGACGTATTGAAAACCAAACAAACACGTTTGGATTGTTTTGACAATTCAGGGTAATATATGAGTCATTTGGGATGTGTAGTAATAAACAGCACCCTAATACAATGCACGGTATGATCGATATGACTCAAAGTGCCTTTTATAAGTTAAAAATTGACATTTATACTCAAAAAACATGTCACTCACTGAAAACCAAGAAAATTCACTTCAATTGTCTTGATAATTTATGACAACAATTCAAAATACATTTGGGTCATGTAAGAAGTAATATCTTGTAAAACTGACACACGATGTGACTCGTATGACTCAAAGTGCATGTTTCTAGTTTGAAATGACATTTTAGTTGAAAGCACAAGTGACATACTGAAAACAAAGCAAATGCATTCATATTGTTTTGATACTTTAGAAAAATGATCCTTGAGTAATCTGTGATGTATAATAATCAAACGCACCTCCATCCCACACACAGTGTGACTGGAATAACTGCCAATGAGTCTTTATTTAAAATTGACATTAATTTCATTAAGAAACAAGTGACATACTCAAAACTGAGAAAATGTATTTGAATTGGTTTAATACTTTAAGACAACATTCCATTCCAAATTTGTGACATGTAAGAATCAACTTCACCTCAATACAATGCACGGTGGGACCGGTATATTTTTATTTAATGTTGTATTTTTTTAATATATTTGTTTATATTAATTTTTAATTTATTTTTTTATAATATTACTAACATAATATTTATTTTCTTATATATGTAGATTATTTTTCTCAGTTTTAGGTTATTTTTTTGGCAATGGATACCATGGGTGGGCCTTGTTGGATGAGATCACAGGTGCCAAAGACAAATATTAATGTTTTAAATTTTTTGTGGATAGTGATTGTAAATTCAATTATATAAAAAATTGTTTGAAATGTATATGGTAGTTTTTTTTATTCGTGATGTAAAATTTATTTCAATTAAATTATATATTTTGTGTATAGGAGGTTTTAATGTGCTGTTTTTGTGTACAAGAGGTTGTTGTAGTGTGGTATTATACAAACAGGGGCCTTTATCAGCACGATTTCCGGTGCTGATAAAGAGTTACCTTTATCACTGCTAGTTTAGCGCTAATAAAGGGGATCCCCTTTAATAGTGCTGTAATTAATAATGCTTTTTTAGTGCTGTTAAAGGGAATATCTCTAGTATTGGGAACACAACATTGATTTAGAATGAGATGACTGTGAATAATCACAACAACTGTTTATTGTAAATGGAAATCAAAACTCTTATGCATGATATAAATGAAAGATATATATATGGGGATAAAAATGAAGTTGCTAGGTTTTGTTTCATTGTTTTAATTACAATCATTCAAAAAACCATAATATTTTTTTGGAGGCAATCCACGTTATAAAGGTGGCTCTTTAGTGAGCCCTTTTATTTAAAATTGACATCAATTTTAGTAAAAAGGACAATTCACCTACTCAAACCTAATCAAATACATTCATATTCTTTTCATAATTTTGAAAAATGATCTATAAGTCATTTTTGATGTGTAGGAATCAACTTCACTTCAGTACGATGTACAACGTGATCGGTATGACTCCAAGTGGATCTTTTTATTTTAAATGGAAATTAATTTTAGCAAAAGGAACATATGACGTACTGAAAACCAAGAAAACAAATTTTTGATTGTTTTAATAATTTTGGGTAACATTACATTAGTAATTTTTGATGTATAGGAATCACCTTCGCCTCAATCTGATGCATGGTGTGAACAGTATGTCTCAAACTCCCATTATTAGTTTAAAATTGACATTTACGTTCAAAACATGTGTCATTAATTGAAAACCTAGAAAATGTGATTTTATTGTCTTGATAATTTAGCTCAACAATTCAGAATCCATTTGTGACATGTAAGAAGTAGTCTCACATAAAACTGACAAATGATGTGACCCATATGACTCAAAGTGTATGTTTCTAATTTTAAATTACATTTTAGTAGAACACACAATTGACATACCAAAAATTGAGAAAATGAATTCGGATTGTTTTGACACTTTAGAAAAATGATCCTAAAGTAATTTTTGGCATATAAGAATCATCCACACCTCAATCCCACACACATTGTGATGAGTATAACTTCAAATGAAACTTTATTTAAAATTAACTTTAATTTCATTAAAAAGAAAAAGTGACATACTCAAAACTGAGCGAACGTGTTGGAAATGTTTTGACACTTTAGGATAATGATCCATACCACATTTTTGACGTGTTATAATGAACTGCACCTCAATACAACATGTAGTGTGATCAATATCTTTTTTATTTAAAGTTATTTTTTTTGAATATATTTTTTCATATTAATGTTTATTTTATTTCTTTATAATATTACTAACATAATATTTGTTTACTTATATAGGTGTATTCTTTTTCTCAGTTTGAGTTGATTTTTTCAGAAAATAATACCATGGGTGCAACTTTTTGAGTTGAGATCATGGGTTCTAAAGACAAATATTAGTGTTTTAAATTTTTTTTGGATAGTGATTGAAGATGTAATAATAAAAAACATTATTTGAAATATTTATAGTAGTGTTTTTTTAATTTGTGATGTAAAATTTATTTCAATTAAATTATAAATTTTTTGTATAGGAGGTTTTATTGTGCTGTTTTTATATACATGAGGTTTCTTTAGTGTGTTGTTATACAAATAGGGGCCTTTATCACTGCTATTTCTAGCACCACTCCTATAATCCTATGCACCACTCCTACAAGTGTTGAATTTTTTACATATTCAATCTTAATTTTCAGCCACTCCTGCACTCCTATGTTCGAAAAAAGTACTTGGAAGGATGGACTATATTCCTTGATTTATGACTCTCATTTCTTATGATCATGCAATATGTTTTCTTTAAGATTTAGAACATAATAGATGGTGGATTTTCTCTTATTTGGATTACCTATAAAATTTGAATACGCATACTCCTTTATAATAAGTTCTTATTATCTATAACATAAAGTTACATATTAAGAACCCCTATTTATTTCATGATCCTCTTCACAACATTTCAAATCTTTATCCATGAGACAATTAGTCAATCTCACTTGAGAAAGTTAAGATCTTTCGTATATCATAAGTTTCATAAGATTATTGTTGACACATGACATTAAAAAATATCTATCCTCAATGTTTCATCATTGAGATTCATTTTTATTGAAAAATTTAAATTCAACAAGAAGAATGGTTGATATTGATTTATGTTTTTCATGTTGTAGTGAGCCATAAATATCATTAAATCATTTTTACGAGAATGTAAGATTTTATTATTATTTTTGTCTTAATAAAATTGCATCCTAGAAACCTTTTGTTATTCTTAAGTACTTCATGTACATTAAACTCTTGGATATCTTTGTTGGGTTCTAGAACTAACATGTATTCCACACACAACTTAAATGTGATAGTATTCATTTCCTGATTTATTGAAATATGTGTAAGGATTTGAATTTAGTATGTTGTGTCTGGTGCACATGATATCAAAATCAAATCATATATATATACACTACAGCGATTGTTTGGGACTGTAAATATATATATTATACATATTAACCAACCTAACACGAGTAAAATAATTACAAAAAGCAGAAGACATTTTAATTCCAGTTATCAATTAACCACCATTAAAATGGGTTTTCACATTAGTTATTAGATAAATAACTTTAAAAGGCTCACTGGGCATGTTTTTGTTGGTTATAAATTATGACAGGGGGTGATTTTTCCTTTTAAAAATATAATCAGAATTAAAAAGTAAATTGAAAATAGAGTGATTAGGAAATAATAAATCCATAAATTGATTATACGATAGTTTATAAATTAAATTCGAGTTTATAAGGATAAAATCAATTGAATTTAAGCGTCGAAACAATCGATCCAAATTTATGCAAGTATTCAAGACAATGTTTAAATGATGAAATGTGTAAAAGTAAATAGATGACAAACACAATTGATAAGGAATTCAACTAAAGCTCGATGTTGAGCCCCTACGCCTCCACCCGTTAACTTGAGAATTCAATACTATAAATCCCTTAATCTCATTTCAGATCAAGCAACTCGTCCCTCATAGTTGTGATTTGTGAGAACTCTCTTGAGCTTCACCGGTAGCCATGCAACCTATTACACACTTTTGTGGAGTGTGAACCATTAAAGAATGAAGGATTAGGATATAGAGAGGTATACTTTAGGAAAACCCATAACAAGTTGCTCATAAATATATTTGTTGGATGAAGTATAATAGAGGATGAGATATTTGAGAGAATGGTTGAGACCCATTGAATGATTTTGGAAATTTGAAGTCCCTTCGAGAGAAATGGGAATTTTAGAGATTCAATATCAAATTGTTATTTGAGATCACATCATTGAGAGTAGGGATCCAATGGTAAATCTTTAAAGAGAAAATGGGGCTTTTAATATCCTCTAAAAGAACCAAAACTCAAATGGAATTCTCTGAGTGTAATGAAGATAAGGAAGACCACATTAAATGAATTTTTTACTACAATAAATGCAGGATCACTGGATATTACTTAATTCCACCAATTACCTAGTATCCCCAACAAGTTAACTACCACAAAAAATAGTTTTTGCAGTTCCACCCTTTAACAGTGATAAAAAAAGTGCTGATAAAGGTTCTCCTTTACCATCTCTTTTTAGTGCTATTAACAGGACCCATTTATCAACACTTTTTTTAGTAGCGCCGATAAAGGGGGGAGGGGTATTTAAAAGTTCTTTTCTTATTATCTCTAATAAAGGATATATTTCAAAAAAAAAATTAAATATAATATATTAATATATTAATATATAAATATATCTATATTGATATAGATATAATATATATTTTTTAAATATGTTTTATATAAGTATAAATAGACATTTACACTTAATATATAAGCTATTTAGTTAAAATGGATTATAAAACCTTTTAAAAAATATTATTAATTAATAATTTTCTAATTATTATCAAGTAATAATCATTTAATAATAATTTGAAGAAACAAAAAAATCAAAAAATAATTAAAGAACTAAAATAAGTTGAAAACGTAATTCAAACTTCAAACGATCATAACTTTTGATCTTGGTGCCCATTTGTGCTTTACCACATATTAAATCAAAGACTGTGGAAAGCTCTACATCCTTGAAGATAGATGCAAACCTCTATTACAATTTTTCAAGCAATAAAAGGCCCATAAGACCTCCAAAACTATTTTTTTAGTCGGGGTACCCTAATTTTTTTAACATTTGATTGAATTTCAGCCTCGTTTAAGAGGGTATTTTGGCCCTTTTTAGTGGGGAATAAATTTATTCCTAGGTCTTACATTAAAATTTATATTATGGATTTGAAATTTTATTGTTTTTCGTAAATATAATATTTATTATAATCAAATATATAACAATATATACATATTTATTATATATTCTCACATAATAATTTAATTTTATAAATATATAATTAAACTTATTTATATATAAAATATATTTTTCAATATATAAACCTTTTCTAGAAAAATCCATTTTATTTAAAATAAAATTATATCAATATTTATATACTTATATAATGTGTGCGTGTCTATATATTAGTGTGTGTGTAGTAAAAAACAGATATATATATTATCAAAATATTCCAACATTTAAATATACAAATTAATATATAATATATGTAAATATATATAAATATGTATAATTATACTTACAGCTACACACATATATAATTTATATACATGTGTATGTATGTTGTATATATGTGTTTATTTATTTATTTATTTATACACACACACAGAAAACATATTTTATTAATGTATTTAAAACTAGTCTTATAAATATATATTAATATACAAATAAATATATAGATAAAAAAATATAACTATATATATATATAAATAAATATATATAAATATATATTAAAATAGGAATAAATATACATATAAAAATATATATTAATATATCAATTTATTAATATAGATATATATTAATATATCTATATATTTATATAGATGTATATTAATATATGAATAAATATAACTATATATATATAAATAGATATATCATTAAATGGTATAAAACAAGATGAGTGAATGGTAAAGGTGTATACACATAAAGGAGAGGTCTTGAGATCGAATACAAGTGGAAGAAGGTGTACACAGGCTGGTGCAGGGGGGATAGCATTGATCAAAGGTGGGGGTTGTGTGCCTAGCACTATTAAAGAAATGGTGGGCGTGCATGCTGGTGAGGCTTCCTAGAATTGTTGAAAGGGGTGGTCAAGCACTGTAAAAAGGGGGTCCCTCTAATTTACAAAATTTTGTTCTAATTTATTTCAATTTTTTTGACATTTATCAGTAATAAAAAAAGAAATGATAAAAGGGTCTTTTATCACTGTTTTTTTTGTCAATGATAAAATACCCCTTTTATTATCGCATTTTTTAGTGCTAATAAAAGGGCCTTTTATCTGCACTTTTTTTAACGATGATAAAAGTGGCCTCCTTCTAATAGCACCTTAGTTATTATCACCTTTTTAGCACTGATAAAGTCTTTTTAGCATTGATAAAACCCTATTTTGTAGTAGTGGGTAGTCAGTGAGCTTCCTAGAGTCCGGTGCTAATGGATATCCTCCACCAGCTATCCAATATTGGCTAAAAACTAGCTAGTGGCTTCAGTTAGAGAGAAGCAACATTGGATGAGCCATCGGCTTGCTGGTTCTTATCTATTGGGTAGCCAGTTGGACTTATAGAGAGATGTTGGTTATGGACATATGACACTGGGTAGCCGGTGCTATCTACACATCACTCCCTTCAACTAAGGCACACCCCACTTCATTAGAAGCTCTAAATACTCTAGAAAAAACTTTCCAAATTGCGCAAAAAGTCTTCTAATAGCACGCAAAAAGGCTTTTAACAGTGATAAAAAAGTATTGTTAATCTCAACGTTGTTAAAGTGGGGTCCCCTTTATGAGCACTACACTAGCATTGATAAAAGCATCATCTGTTGCAATGTGCTGTTTGTATAGCAACACACTAAATCAACCTCATGTAACCAATACAAAATAATACCTAATTCAATTGAAATAAATTTTACATCACTGATACAAAAAAAAAGAAAAATAAAAAACACTACTATATACCTTTAAAACAATGTTTTGTATAATTATATTGACAATTAATATCCACAAAAATTTTAAAACATTAATGTTTGCCTTTGGCACCCATGATACCCTCTCAAAAAGTTCTGTCCATAGTATCTTTTTCTAAACAAATCACCTCAACATAATAAAATTAATCCACATATATATGAAAAAATATATTATATTAATAATTTTATAAATAAAAAAATCAAACATTAAAATGAGAGAATAAATTAAAAATTGTCAAAATTAAATAAAAAGAATAATTTTGATTTATACCGGTCACACCATGAACATTATTGAGACGTGGTTGATTCCTACACCTCACAAATTAGGTATGGATCTTTTTTCTAAAGTATGAAAACAATTCGAATGCGTTTTCTCGGCTTTGAGTATGTCACTAGTTCTTTTTAATGAAATTAATGTCAATTTTAAATAAATTTTCTTTGGAGTTATACCAGTCACACCGTGCATGTGATTAAGGTGAATATGATTCCTATATGTGAAAAATTACTTAAGGATCATTGTCTTGAAGTATCAAAACAATTTGAATGTGTTTGCTCGGTTTTCAAGATGTCATTTTTTCTTTCTACTAAAATGTAATTTCAAACTGGAAACACGCACTTTGAGTCATATGGGTCACATCGTTTGTCTTTTTTATGTGAGACTTCTTCCTACATGTCACAAAGACCTTATGAATTGTTTTTCCTAAAATTTCATGAAAATAAGAGTGCATTTACTTGGTTTTCAGTGAGTGACACACGTTTTGAGCTAAAATGTCAATTATAAATAGATCATGGGCACTTGAAGTCATATCAGTTACATTGTGCATCATATTGAAGTGTGGTTGATTCTTACACAAATCAAATGGCTCATGGATTGTTTTCCTAAATTATAAAAGCAATCCAAATGAGTTTACTTAGTTTTGAGTAGGTCAGTTGTCATTTTTACTAAATTTGATATAAATTTTAAATAAAAATGATGCACTTGGAGGCATACCAGTCACACCATTCCTCAGATTGAGGTACAAATGATTCATACACATCCCAAAGGACTCATGTATCCTTTCTCTAAAGTATCAAATCAATATAAATTCATTTTCTGAGTTTTCAGTATGACACTTGTTTCTTTTTTCTAAAATCGATGTCAATTTTAAATAAAAAGACGCACTTAGAGTCATATCGGTCACACTGTGCATCGGATTGAGGTGAACCTGATTCTTACACATCCCAAATGACTCATGGATTGTTGTTATAATGTATCAAAACAATTCTATTGTGTTTTCTAGGTTTCTAGTAGGTTTTTTATCCTTTTTACTAAAATTGATCTAAATTTAAAATAATAAAGATGCACTTGGAGTCATACCAGTCACATAGTGCCTTAGATTGAGGTGTGGTTGATTCCTACACATCACAAGTAACTCATTGATTATTTACCTAAAGCATTAAAACAATATGAATGCATTTTATTAGTTTTCAATACATCACTTTTTCCTTTTTTATAAAATTGAAGTCAATTTTAAATAAAAAGAATCACATGGAGTCATACCGGTCATACCTTGAATCATATTGAGGTATGGTTGATTCCTACACATCCAACATGACTCGTAAACTGTTTTAATAAACTATCAAAATAATATGAATGCCTTTTCTAGGTTTTTAAGTAGGTTACTTGTTGTTTTTTCTAAAATTGATGTAAATTTTAAATAAAAAAGACGCAATTAGAGTTATATCAGTCACACCGTACCGTGGATTGAGGTGAGACTAATTCCTACATGTCCCAAATAACTCATGGATCATCTCCCTAAAGTATAAAAAATAATATGAATGAATTTTATTGGTTTTCAGTATGCCACTTGATCCTTTTTTCTAAAATTGATGTTAATTTTAAGTAAAAACCTGCACTTGGAGTCATACCGGTCACACCATGCATCAGATTGAGATTTTATTGATTCCTACATGTCCCAAATGACTGAAGATATTTTTCCTAAAGTTTCTAAATAGTATGAATGTGTTTTCTATGTTTTGAATTGGTCAGATGTCATTTTTACTAAAATTAACGTAAATTTTAAATAAAAGAATTCACTTGGAGTTATATCGGTCACACCGCACCTCAAATTGAGGTTCAACTGATTCTTAAACATCCCAAACGACTCATGGATTGTTTCCATAAAGTATTAAAATAATAAGAATGTGTTTTATAGGTTTTGAGTAGGTCAGTTGTGATTTTTAGTAAAATTGATGCAAATTTTAAATAAAAAAGACACACTTGTAGTCATACCAGTCTCAACATGCCTCAGATTGAGGTGTGGATGATTAATACACATCCCAAATGAATCCAAGATAATTTTACTAAAGTATCAAAATAATACAATTTTTTTTCTTAGTTTTAATTATGTCATTTGTTCCTTTTTACTAAAATTGATGTCAATTAAAAAAATGCAATGAGAGTCATATCGGTCACACCGTGGGTGAGATTGAGGAGAAGGTGATTCCTACACATCCTAAATGATGCATGGATAATTTTATTAATGTATAAAAATAATCCTAATGTGTTTTCTAAGTTTTGAGTAGGTCAGTTATCCTTTTTACTAAAATTGGTGTAAATTGTAAATAAAAATGACGCACTTGGAGTTATAACGGTCACATCGTGCCTCAAATTGAGGTGTGGTTGATTCCAACACGTACAAAATAACTCATGGATCATTTCCCTAAAAAATAAAAACAATATGAATGCATTTGATCAATTTTTAGTATGCCATTTGTTCCTTTTTACTAAAATTAATGTTAATTTTAAATAAAAAGATACAATTAGGGTCATACTGATCACAATGTGCGTCAGATTGAGGTGAAGATGATTACTACACATACCAAATGACTAATATATCATTTTTCTAAAGTATAAAAACAATATGAATGTGTTTACTTGGTTTTAGGTAGTCTAGTTTTCATTTTTACTAAAATTAATGTAAATTTTAAAAAATAAAGACGCACTTGGAGTCACACTGGTCACACCATTCCTCGAATTAAGGTATGAATGATTCCTACACATCCAAAATAACTCATAGATAATTTCTATAAATTAGAAAAAGAATATTAATGTGTTTTCTTGATTTTCAGTACATCACTTGTTCCTTTTTACCAAAATTGATGTTAATTTTAAATAAAAAGATGCACTTTGATTCATACTTGTCACATTATGCAACGGATTGAGGTGAAAATAATTTCTACACATCACAAATTACTCATGGATCATTTTAATAAATTATAAAAACAATCCAAATGTGTTTTCTCATTTTTGAGTCTGTCGGTTTTTATTTTTACTAAAATTTATGTAAATTTTAAATAAAAAGACACAATAGGAGTCATTCTGGTCACACCATTCATCAGATTGAGGTGAATCTAATACCCACGTGTCCCAAATAACGCACGGACCATTTCCCTAAAGAATTAAAATAATTAAAATTCATTTTGTTAGTTTTCAGTACGTCACTTGTTCCTTTTTACTAAAGTTGATGTCAATTTTAAATTAAAAGATACACTTGAAGTCATACCGGTCACATAATGTATCATATTTAGGTGAGGATGATTCTTAGAAGTCCCAAATGGCTCATGGATCATTTTTCTAAAGTATCTAAATAATATGAATGTGTTTTATAGGTTTTCAGTAGGCCAGTTTTTGTTTTTACTAGAATTGAAGTAAATTTTAAACAAATAAGGCACACATGGAGTCATACCAGTCACATCATGCCTCGGATAGAGGTGTGGTTAATTCCTACACATAACAAATAATGCATGTATTGTTTCTCTAAAATATCAAAACAATATGAATGTATTTTTTTAGTTTTTAGTATGTCACTTATTCCTTTTAACTAAAATTGATGTCAATTTTAAATAAAAAAGATATACTTGGAGTCATGATGGTCACATAGTGCATCGAATTGAGGTTAGTCTAATTTCTACATGTCCCAAATGACTCATAGATCATTTTTATAAAGTATAAAAAAAATCTTAATGAGATTTATTAGTTTTATGTTTTCCAGTTGTTATTTTTACTAAAATTGATGTAAATTTTAAATTAAAAATACGCACTTGGAGTCATTACGGTTACAAAATTCTAAGGATTGAGGTGAGGTGAATCTTACATGTCAAAAATAACTTACATATAATTTTCTAAGAGTTTTAAAACAATTATAATTCATTTTCATGACTTTTAGTTTGCCATTGTTTCCTTTTTACTAAGATTGATGTCAATTTTAAATAAAAATACTCACTTTGAGTCATATCAGTCACACCGTGCTTCGGATTGAGGTGAGGATGATTCCTACATGTGCCAAATGACTCATGGATAATTTTCCTAAAGTATCAAAAAAAATATGAATAATTTTTATTGTTTTTTAGTATTCCACATGTCTTTTTTACTAAAATTTAATTTTAAACTAGAAACAGACACTTTGACTCATGCAGGTCACATCGTTTATCAGTTTGAAGTGAGACTGATTCCTTTACATAAAAAATGATTTATAAATACATGTCCTAAATTATCTTTAGAATTTGAGGATGTTTTTTTAGTTTTCAGTGAGTACCACATTTTTAAGTAAAATGATGATTTTAAACTGATAACGAACACTTTTAGTCATACTGGTCGCACCGTACATCATATTGAGGTGAATCTAATTTCTACACATCCTAAATGACTTATGGATAATTTTACTAAATTATAAAAACAATTTTAATGTGTTTGTTTGGTTTTGAGTATATCAGTTGTCTAGTTTACTAAAATTAATGTCAATTTTAAATAAAAAGATGCACCGAGAATCATAACGGTCACATTGTGTGTCAGATTGAGGTGTCACTAATTCCTACATATCCCAATGTCTCAAAAAAATCCTAACTTTCAATGTTAACATTATTACTAGTGGATTTATTTTTTCAAACTACTAACACTACATATTGATTTTAGAATGGTTTTCTGGCTAGGAACATCGAATCAACATGCAGTATTGACCATTCGACAAAGAAAATAAATGGAAAGTGTGGTAACATTAGCATAAAGCATCATGTTATATTTTATATGGATTTTTGTAGATAGTTGAAAGTGTAATATGACTTCCCAAAATATTTTTGAAAACAACTAAATAAGTATTATATAATGATGATAGGAAAAATAACATTGAAATATTAGATAAAATGATGACAAAATTAATTAAACATGTATTAAGAATTCACCTTTTCATGATGGTTGTGTACATTGTTGACCCATAAATATGAAAGGAATCCACCTGTATAAGAAAAAAATATTATGTGGGTAATTATTAAAAGAAATAAATTAAACATAAATATGAACCAATCTATTACTTCTATGGAAGTCATATCCTCATGTTATTTTTGTATATTTTTCACTCAGGTATGATGCCCATTCATTTCTAATTTTTTTTATCATATTCTGATTATGATTTTTGTTGACAGTCATAGTAGTACCAAAAATCAATAAAAACATCTAGGATTAATAAATATTTTAAATGAAATTGTAATTAACTTTGAAAATACCTCTTTGGGGATGTGTGTTTTTTGATGGAACATGATCTCTCTCATTAATTTAAAAACATAATAACCACAATCTTTTCCATTTGTTTGTTTTGGAAACTACATAATCATTGAGGAAAATAAGTTATTTGTTTTTATATGTGTTTGGATGGTGAAATATTATTATGTATACCATGATAATTATCTAGTTACAAAACTTGTTAGGGTCCTTGTGTGAAATTATTATCCTCACTCCATGATTTAGATGATATTTACACACTGCCCTATAATAAAATAATACTTATTAAAACATAATATAAATTATATAACATGAAGTTTAGTTATAAAAAATTGGATGTAGTGTATTAAAAATTGAAAAACTTCATCATTTTTGGATAGTTTATTGGGATCCATAGAATGAATCTAGGAAATAAATCTTTAGAGTATCCAAATTGACTGCAATGAGCATTCAAAGTTGCCTAAAAACAAAAAAAAGGAATAAGTACTAAAAGTAAAGAAATTATATTTGATATTATTAAATTTTATCGTTTTACCCCTGCATATTTGGAATTAAGAAGAGTATGTAATCCCCAATTTTTCTTTTAAAATTTTTGGATAGGCTTTCCACTATTTCAACCATTTGTTTAGATTTTATTTTTATTTGATATCTAGAGGTGATATGAGGACTAATAAGTCCAAATTTGTTTTCGTAGGGATACCCCTTCAAGCGATATATATATATACGCCAAAAAAATATGAAATGTATTTAGTTATAATTAAAATAGTATATCATCTTTTGGAAAATCAAATCATGAAAACACACCTCATGTATACATTTACAGCTAAGGCTCCTAACCTGTCATAGTCGATGATTTCATTTACATTCTCTAAATAAATGTAGTCTATACCTTAATTTACATACACTTTTTCTTCAAAATCAACTACATTATTACTACCACTTTTGAAATCTATATCTGCAAGTAGCTTCAATGTTAGTAAATGCAGATATTCAATGGGTGGGGTAAAAGTGCTTTCAGAAGAACTTTTCGATTGGTTAATTGATCCTTTAGATAGTTTTTATTCATCCTTTAATTTCACCCCCTTACCTTTGTCCATTTTTAATAAAATTACTTGGTTCATACCTTTTTTTATTAATTGGTAATGGTTTATCATGAAAAATAAAATGGAAATGAATACCCCCAAGTCGACATGTTTTATTACAAGATCTAACGGCCATGCGATGAATGCTCCAACAGCCTGGTAGACCTTATAAATATTTTTGACATCAATTGTAATAGGTTTCTTGGTGCTCATCTCATGAGATATTATAATCGAAACTCTCATATATGACTTGTTGTAAGTGGTATGTTTTTTAGTCTGACATCTTGGATATTGAACACCGTAACCCTCACTACAAGGTTATGGGTTTGTGTTGATAGATATAAATCACAGTCATGTTCACACTGTATATTATTAGTATATGAAAGGTATCAGTATAAATTTATTTCAAATTTTGTAGAAAATATTATTAGAATATCAATTACCTCAACTAAGAATGATCTTTGAGGGGAATGGCTCACCTCAAAGTTGGTTGGGGTGGGGTGGGGGGATCATCACACCGTGGTTGTTCTTGAGTTGCATATGCTCTTTGCTTCTCCCCAATAAAAATTTATAGAAACTCCTAATCCCAATAAACTTTTTATTCAAGGATAGTTATTCTTGATTTCATATCTTCCACTTTTGTATCTTTGTCCTCCTGTTGTTTTTTTCCACAAAATACTTTCGGGGTGTCACCCCAAAACCCACACCTCTAACACAGACATACTGTTCTGGCTGAATAAAGGCCATAGATAGTAGGTGTTCATCTGGTACAAGTGTTGTTTATTGTTATGACTTTTTCTGATATAAAATATTGTAAAATAAATTTCTGGAAATTTACTATATACCCACATCTTGAAACTGTGGGTATATCCCACAAAACCTTGGGTATAGTCAATACCCATGGTTTCAATGAACTATGGGAAACTGAGGTGTTATTATAGCCCTATGATATACATATAGTTTGAAGTACCTATACCCAGGGATTGGAAACCATGGGTATAGGTGTAATCTATTATGTATTTAACCCTATACCCACAGTTTTAAAACCATTGGTATAGATTTTAAAAAATAAGCTGCCACAAGTTCCGAAACCTAGACCGCCAATTTATCAAATTGGTGCCTAACCACTACCCCATCATTTCTTATTGGTATATAGTTATATATTTACATATATATATTTATCTAAACCATGGATATAGGTGAAAAAACTATGGGAATAGGTGTTCTTATGAAATATTTATTATGTCACACTTACACTTGTTTTCCACAATTTTTGGGTGTTTTCATCTATTAGTATCCCATATTTATTTACACGTTTTGCCGTCCATAATACATGGGATGGGATTGAAGTGTCTTTGGATTCTGAGTCATCAATCTGCATATAAATAGAGGAACATGATTATGTTGTTGTTTTAAGTCACATAAAAGTATTATGGTAGGTTTAAAATATGTACCAAGTTTTTTTCAAGTGAAGTGTACCCCATGCTTGATTTATGATAGGGGTACGTCAGTTTTACTGCCTGTTTTTTGTTTTCACCAATTATTTTTTGTTTCATAAAAAAAATTGGTAATCAAAGTGATGAATACATGTATTTTCAAACAACGTATTACTATACACAATGTACCTGAAAAGAAAAATCCGTAGGACAACGAGTAAATGCATCCCACACTTCTTGTGTTATCAGGTGTGTATACATAAGTGGTGGGTGTGGATTTATTTTTCCTTATACATCTTTAAGATGATGTCTCATTAGAATTATGTGAAATCCTCTATGAATCCTTCTAGTAAGCATTAATATATATTTCAAATGTGAGTCATTTACTATAAATTCACTCTCTAAGGGATGATAAATATTAAATCAATGCTTTATTATTTTATTTTTTAGAAAAATAAATAAATGATATCATAAGGTTACTCTAATATCTTCCCACATCAGTGTCTTAAGCATGAGAAAAACATGGTTCCCTGAATCTACATCAATCGACATGCATTTTCGAGTGACTAGTGTAATGTAAATACTGAACATGGGATTTTTGGGGTTAACATATTGGCCTTGAGCATTCCATCCAACATGACTTAATGAATTTTTCTCAAACCTTCAAACTATGGAGCTTATATTTCTTCTACATTGCCAGTCCTTCATCGCCTAACATTTCCTTAGATTCAAAATCATCAATATTTTGTTCCTCTACAGTGGTAGCATCATCATGTGAGTAAGATCATTTTACATCTACACTAGGAGAAACAATAGGTTAAGAAACCTATTGTTTATCTGGAGCGGTAGCATCGACATGTGCAGAAGGTCATCGTTCATCTATATTAGGAGAAACAGTAGCATGAGAATCCTATTTTTCTTTAGTATTGGGAGAACCAACATGTACATAAGTAATTATCTACATAATTGGTTTAAAATTTAATTTAGATTACATAAATGAACAAGCAAACATATAATAATGTGAGTTAAGGCAATGCATATTTCAAAAAAAATATAACCTGGTTATTGAAACCTATTTTTTCTTTTTAAAGGATGAAGGGATTTAAACCCTCTATTGAGTATCTAAATACCTTCATTATGGTCTCCTCTAACATTTGAGTCCCTTTCTACATTGGGAATACAGAAAAATTATTGTGTTTCCCAATGAAATGGTCATCCTTAGTTGAATTTTCCACTAAAACTTCATGATCCATGTAGCTTTTCTATTCCATGCAATATCAGCGATTGAACTTTATAGAATGACATTTTTGAATTATAGGGGGATATCCAGCTTATGTCACTAAATATTTTCAAGAAATGAAATCCAAATATAATAGATGTTATTCTTTAACTATAGGACTAGTCTATTGAGTACTTCATTTGAATTTAGGTTGATGTCATAGTCTATATAGGGAAATTAATCATTCCCTTTGATATTATCATTCTAGAAATTTTGGTTAAATGATAAGCACTAATAAACATTGGATGAAATTTAATATCCATGGGGAAGTTGTTCATTAATTTTAATCTAGGCTAGTTGATCTTTTCAATTATAGATGAGAAAGCCCAATTTGTCTTGATAAAATATGTGAATCAAGTAGATGAACAAGAAGATTGTCATGTATTCATCACTACTAATGAAGATTATAGAGAAATAAAAATAAAATTGGTTGATGAAAAAGACATGATATACTTGATCAATGTAAATTTCACGACCCGTCCTCGGGGCCCGTGCCGTGACTACCCCAAGCCCGCCTTCCATAGGCCAGGGGCAGGCGACTAGCACCAAAGGCATAAAATCCCGATAACTGGGAAGGCATTGCCTTTATAAAAGAAAACAAGCACCACAGAGTAAAAGCGGAAGAAGTAAACACTAAGTAAAAACTGAGTACAACAGTAAGTGCAGAAAGTAAAAAGGGGCCGGAAATACAAGACCAACTGTAAAGTACAACTCGAAAGGGAAAACAGCAACTGAAAAGTAAAGCTGCTACGCCGAGCTGTCCACTGGAAATCCCACCTGAAGGGTGGGTACAGATAGCTCCTCTGCTCCTCAGGTCCCACCGTCCGCTCCGAGTATGTCTCGCCCAGTGGTCCACCTCCGGGTACCGCCTCGTCGTCACGTCCACCTCTGGGTACCGCCTCATCGTGAGGTCCTCCTCCGGGTACCATATCTTCGTATAGTCCACCTCCAGGTACTGCCCAGTCCTCGAACACTCGGCTTCTGTCAGCACTGCCCGTCGTCTGCAACCAACACAACGAGGTGCGGGCATAGCCCGTGCGGAGGTGAGTATAACGATACTCAGTAGGGACCCCGAGACCCTCAAGGTCTCACTAAACCAACAAGGATAACCACAAAGAAGATCTCAACAGATAACCTCTACTTAGATATATGCCCATACATATACCTAAGTTATCAAGTAACCCATCTCAATCATGAGGAAACACAAGGATTGTGAAATCAACGGATAACCACTACCCGGGTATATGCCCATACATATACCTAAGTTAGCAAGTGACCCATCTCAATCATGAGGTAAACACAAGGTCAAAAGTCTCAGCTCAAACCAGGATTTTCATTATCGAAACCGTAACTGCTGAAGAGCTCCGTCTCTGGAGTGTACAGTGGTCCTGTCACGACTCCGAGGTACTGCTCACTAACCTAAGACTGCTGAAGAACTCCACCCATCGAGTACTGCGGGCCAGCTGCTACAACCAAGCGCTCCCATGTGCTGCTACAACCAAGCGAACCTCTGTCGTGGGTCTTCCGCTACAACCAAGCGCTCTCATGTGCCGCTACAACCAAGCGCACCTCTGTCGTGGGTCTGCCGCTACAACCAAGCGCTCCCATGTGCCGCTACAACCAAGCGCACCTCTGTCGTGGGTCTGCCGCTAAAAACAAGCGCTCCCATGTGCCGCTACAACCAAGCGCACCTCTGTAACACACCGAGTCGTTCGATCAACAGTCGTCGGGTCTCAGCCAGCTACACGGTCTCCATACTCCGCACGCTCGTCACTGGGAGGGTCCGCTCCACGAGCTACAGGTCGATACTCTAAGTATCTCAAAGTCCCATGAAGAAGTATCTCAAAGGACCGCCACGTCATAGGGGTCTCAACGCAACAGACGGCGCGTCAATCGGACGCCCGGTCTGTGAGTTATTAGCCTTTTCGTCCCAGGGGCCCGATTGGTTTCGTGAGTGAACCAAACCCGGCCGTATCTCAACTGTACCCCTAACTCTCATAGGGTAAACTCATAGGGATCATTTCTCAACGCGATCACCAACGCCGCTGACGGTTCGTCAAACGGACGTTCTGTCAGAAAGATATCAGCTTTTTCGTTCCAGGGGCCCGGTTGGATTTCGGTGCGATCCAACCCGGCCACTATCCATCTGCATCCAAAACTCGGGCGGAGGATGCCAAAAGTTCCGTATCGTCAACAGGAACTCAACGCAACAGACGACACGTCAATCGGACGCCCGGTCTGAGAGTTATTGGCTTTTTTGTTCCAGGGGACCGGTTGGATTTCGGTGCGATCCAACCCGACCGCACTCCTTCGGCATCCAAACCTCGAGCGGAGTAATCCAAAAGATCCATCTCACTTAGAGGAATTCAACGAAACAGACGGCGCGTCAATCGGACGCCTGGTCTATTATTTATTGGGCTTTCCGTCTCACACCCACCCTGGGAAACTTCCCAGGAGGTCACCCATCCTGATCACTACTCTAAGCCAAGCACGCTTAACTATGGAGTTTTAACCACGTAGGCTCCCGAAAAGGAAGGTGCACCTTGAGTATAGTATACCGAAACGACGGTCTCGATCCAAGGATCGCGTTGCTGCTGACGACGAGTCGTTTGGAGGCTCGTAGCCCAAGATACGAGCATTTGACCAAACCGCTCGGTAACGGGGTTTTCGGGCCCGGGTCGTCCCGGCCCGAGACCCCCCGGATGGCCCGAACCGGGTCGACCCGCCCCGGACGGGGTCGACCCGGCCCGGCCCGGCGCGGCCCGGCGCGGCGCGGCGCGGCGCGGCCCTGCCCGGCCCGGCGTGGCCCGGCGCGGCGAACCGGCCCGGCGCGCCGGTTCGGCGCAAGGCAGCGCGCTGGGCGCGCTGCCAGCTTGGCCGAAGGCCGAGCTTGCTGGAAACGGGGGGCCGCCTGCCCCCCCATTGTGAAACCGGCCCCCCCTCATAATGGGGGGCCAAATAACTGCCCGGGGGAATTAAATTCCCCCGGTTTCCACCAACCCGGCCGGCCCGACCTGGCCGGCCGACTTCTTGTCAACAGGATCGGCAAGGGCCGGTCCTCTTCCGTCTTCCGGCACCGGTGGCCCGGCTGGCCGCCGGTCATCACGATCCACCGCGGCCCGGTACCAGCCGCGGCCTTCGTCATCCGGCGCGGTGCGACGACACCGCACCCCTCCGCCGCGGCCCCGCTCGAGCCGCGGCGTCTTCGGTTTCCTTCGACGCGGCGCCACGGCGTTGCGTTCATGATAATTCTTTCCACGGCGCGGCGCGACGGCGCCGCGCAATAATTTCCGTGTGATTCCCGCATGGTGCGACGGCACCACGCTATCTCGTTTTATCCGCAAGAAACATTCAAGAACAAAGGAGGGGGTTTCGGCCGTGTTTGTGCGGTCCGGTCCCCCTCTCGTTAGACGATAACACTTAAACGTTCATCCTCAAGTTTGTCATGCTAGAACCAAGAACGGAAAATAATTAAATAAAGCAACAACAAACCCCTACTTCGCTTTTTGTTATGTGTTGACGAAGTCGCGGAAAGGCGGCGGCGATTCGTCGACATCGGAAAAGAGAAGCCGTTGACGACGTCGGCGTTCTTCGTGAAAGGTGCTCCCTTCTTTATTCCGGAAGGAGTGGGAAGGAGGCACCCAAGAAGGGATCGACGTTGGAAACTTCACGTTCTTCTTTGAAAAAGGCATTCTTCGTCGAGAAGACGTTGTTCCATGTTTGGAGATGTCCTTCGTGTTCTTCGTCGAGGGTGGAATTCTCTTCAATCCTTCCATGACTCTATCACAAAGATTTAGCCAACCCCAAACAATAAAACAACACACCTTATTATAGTGTTAGCTTAATGAATTCAAAATAATTCAAATTCATTAAGTTACATCATTCATTAATGGGTGGAGAGGCTCCAAAATTAATGAAGGTGGAAGTGAAGAGTCACATTTAATTGGGGGGGGGGGTTCAAGGGAGTTAAGGAGTTAGGAATTTGAGGGGTTTTGGCACATTAAGTGCAAGGGAGTTTAAGGGGGGTAGAAGAGAGTTAAGGGGAAGGTGAAGGGTTGGGGCTCGTGTGGGCCCCACCTCACCTTAATCCTCACTTGGTTAGTTAGGAACTTGTGATTCCACCCCATCTTCCACACTTAGGATATAACCACTTAAGAAGATAAATAAAATTTGTAACACAAATTTTATTTTTTCTTTACACCTAAACCACAACCTTAATAAACAACTGCTCCCAAGCAAACGCAACTCCATGAAAGGAATTCCTAAGCAAAAACCGGTGCTACGGTTCCATCAGTGCCCTCGGAATTTGATTCCGGACACCGGTTCAAAAGTTAGAAATTCCCGCTCGTTCGTTCACTAAACGTACCCGAGCCAAACTTCGGAAATTAATTCTGGGCACACCGGGCCTTAGAATCAGTCGCTGTCAGAAACTGTGTTCTTGTAAAATTCCAAAGAAAATTAAGAAAAAAATTTCCTTGAAATTTCTGGGTCTTTACATTGCTCCCACCTCAGGGCTTTACTTCCCCGTAAAGCTTCATCACAAACTAGGGTCACAAAAGCGGTACAGAGCACGCATCTGAGCCTTCTGCTGCCATGTGCTCACCTGGAGGTTCCCGTACTCTCAAAGGAAGTGCACCCAAGGAATCGATCATCCTCGTAGGATCTGCTCCTGTCTATTCTTGATCCCCACTAGAACCTCCGTGCATGTCGCTCTATCATCGACGTCCAACTCCCTGAGGTCGATGATGTGTGAAGGATCAAGCACGTATCTCCTCAATTGAGTTACGTGAAAGTCATCGTGCACCTGGTGCAACTGAGGTGGATGGGTCAAGCGATAAACCACCTCGCCTACCCTGCTGGGGACCTAGAAAGGTCTATTGAACCTCGGAGATCTCTTGCCGCCTCGGCTACATCTCCGTAAACCTCGTCGAGGTGAGACCTATATAAGAACGTGGTCGCCATCCTCGAACTCTAAAGGTCTCCCTTTTTAGGTTAGAACTGAAACTCAAAACTCCTGCTGCCACGAGGGTAAGGTTGGCCGACCCAAGAATGATCGGCTACACCCTCCCATGCACGAGTTTATCTTGTGCTGCCCAGGGTTTCCTTTTCGCCGACCAAGGAAGACCCATCCCAACGTTTGCCTAATACCGTCAATTTGAGTATGAACAATGATTGCCAAATACATACTCAAACTAACGTCGTAAGGCCTCGACGCTGCCACCAAGAGGTCCTAACCGAGACTCTCGCCTCAAGGGTCAGATCACACCGTCGGCGTAAGTGTGAATATCGAGTCTCCTCCCAAAGGTATCTCCAGACGTGAGGGTCAAGTCAACGGCTTAACCGGAATATCTAGGTCTGGGACTAGATTCATGGAAGGAAGGGATGATTCGTTTCGATGCCTGTGGCTACGACAGCTAGTAGAAGATAAATTACGCACTTCGAATCATCCTTAGAGCCCCTTTTTGGTCGCACCCCATGACCGCAAGCAGCTACCCTCTTTCCCTGCTCTCCAACTCCCTGAGTCTAGCGGGGACTACAAAGGCGGGTGATGGTAACATGTTGAAATGTACACCACCACGAGCTGCTCTCCAAGCTCTGCCTACATGTCTGCTACTCTGCAGATTCATCTGTCCTTAACATTTCCTCTTCTTGAAACATTTTACATGCCCAAGTCTCCGAGACTGGTGTCAGTTTCCTGCTTTCCAAACTTCTAACATTCTCTGGCTATATTCGATCAGCAAAGAATTCTCAACCACAAAGGTTCCTTCTAGCACTCTAGCCTAAGTAGAAATGCATAGAGAAAAGGTGCTGGCTCGGAAGCCCTTAAACATACCATGCTCAGAGGTCCGACCTCTATTGCACTGATCGAAACGCTTCCATCGAGTACCTGATATGTTCGGTACGCCTCGATGAATTCTCAGCTATCAACACGTCGTCCCGCCGAAACTGTAAAAGTTCTAGAAAATTCTCGGCCACCTCCTCAAGCCAGTCCTCAGCCGCCTATGAGTCAGGTTCACCTCGGAACACGAGGGTATCTGAAGTTAGAACACATGTAAGGCAGTAAACTTACATGTGTCACCTACCGGTACCGCCGGTTGTAACTGCTGACCAACAGGTAGTGATGTATAGCTGACACACTACCCAAAGGCACTATCTCAGGCATCAGTTCACGTACCGAAGCCTCATCACTATGCGGACCATCCTCATGGTCATTCACTGGAAAACACTAGTGGCCAAGTCCACCATCCACTCTACTGATGTCTCAGCTAGGCGGAAAACTCTAGCAATCGCCTCCAGCCACTGCTCTGCTGTCTGGAAATCTGCCTCGCCTCGTAACTTCTGAGGCCTCTACTGCTGGAACTCGTGCAATGCGCTCCGCCAGCGTGCACAGTTTGCTAGTATAGCCGTTGGCATCTGCTTCCCAACAGGTGGTGATGTACTGGTACACCACCCGAGGGTGCCAACATAGTAAAAAGGGCCCTGCACCAGAGCCTCGTCGCACGGTGAGCCGTCATCGAGTACTCTCTCGGAACTCCAACTAACTGTCTGCGTGGAGACATCCTGAACAGATGCGACACGGTCAACGTCTTATACCTGGTGAGCTGACCTGGTTTGAGCTGACTTTAAAACTTTGGAAACACACACGCAATCAGTGTTTTTGTGTACAAAGTCAGAAATCAATAGTCAGGGTCCTGGTGTACGGATACGTCGGCCGCCGCACCAACACTGGACTCCCTGAACTGAAAACCACACTCGGTACCCTTAACACTATTGCTTCACAGAAAGAAACATCAGAGTTATAAGTTCTGCGGTAGAACCGAACTCCTCTGATACCAATTTGTCACGACCCATCCTCGGGGCCCGTGCCGTGACTACCCCAAGCCCGCCTTCCATAGGCCAGGGGCTGGCGACTAGCACCAAAGGTGTAAAATCCCGATAACGGGGAAGGCATTGCCTTTATAAAAGAAAACATGCACCACAGAGTACAAGCGGAAGAAGTAAACACTAAGTAAAAACTGAGTACAACAGTAAGTGTGGAAAGTAAAAAGGGGCCGGAAATACAAGCCCAACTGTAAAGTACAACTCGAAAGGGAAAACAGAAACTAAAAAGTAAAGCTGCTACGCCGAGCTGTCCACTGGAAATCCCACCTGAAGGGTGGGTACAGATAGCTCCTCTGCTCCTCAGGTCCCACCGTCCGCTCCGAGTATGTCTCGCCCAGTGGTCCACCTCCGGGTACCGCCTCGTCGTCACGTCCACCTCTGGGTACCGCCTCGTCGTGAGGTCCTCCTCCGGGTACCATCTCTTCGTATAGTCCACCTCCAGGTACTGCCCTATCCTCGAACACTCGGCTTCTGTCAGCACTGCCCTTCGTCTGCAACCAACACAACGAGGTGCGGGCATAGCCCGTGCAGGGGTGAGTATAACGATATTCAGTAGGGACCCCGAGACCCTCAAGGTCTCACTAAACCAACAAGGATAACCACAAAGAAGATCTCAATAGATAACCTCTACTTAGATATATGCCCATACATATACCTAAGTTATCAAGTAACCCATCTCAATCACGAGGAAACACAAGGATTGTGAAATCAACGAATAACCACTACCCGGGTATATGCCCATACATATACCTAAGTTAGAAAGTGACCCATCTCAATCATGAGGTAAACATAAGGTCAAAAGTCTCAGCTCAAACCAGGATTTTCATTATCGAAACCGTAACTGCTGAAGAGCTCCGTCTCTGGAGTGTACAGTGGTCCTGTCACGACTCCGAGGTACTGCTCACTAACCTAAGACTGCTGAAGAACTCCACCCATCGAGTACTGCGGGCCAGCTGCTACAACCAAGCGCTCCCATGTGCCGCTACAACCAAGCGCACCTCTGTCGTGGGTCTGCCGCTACAACCAAGCGCTCCCATGTGCCGCTACAACCAAGCGCACCTCTCTCGTGGGTCTGCCGCTACAACCAAGTGCTCCCATGTGCCGCTACAACCAAGCGCACCTCTGTCGTGGGTCTGCCGCTACAACCAAGCGCTCCCATGTGCCGCTACAACCAAGCGCTCCCATGTGCCGCTACAACCAAGTGCACCTCTGTAACACACCGAGTCGTTCGATCAGCAGTCGTCGGGTCTCAGCCAGCTACACGGTCTCCATACTCCGCACGCTCGTCGCTTGGAGGGTCCGCTCCACGAGCTACAGGTCGATACTCCAAGTATCTCAAAGTCCCACGAAGAAGTATCTCAAAGGACCGCCACGTCATAGGGGTCTCAACGCAACAGACGGTGCGTCAATCGGACGCCCGGTCTGTGAGTTATTAGCCTTTTCTTCCCACGGGCCCGGTTGGTTTCGTGAGCGAACCAAACCCCGCCGTATCTCAACTGTACCCCTAACTCTCATAGGGTAAACCTATAGGGACCATTTCTCAACGCGATCACCAACGCCGCTGACGGTTCGTCAAACGGACGTTCTGTCAGAAAGATATCAGCTTTTTCGTTCCAGGGGCCCGGTTGGATTTCGGTGCGAGCCAACCCGGCCACTATCCATCTGCATCCAAAACTCGGGCAGAGGATGCCAAAAGTTCCGTACCGTCAATAGGAACTCAACGCAACAGACGACGCGTCAATCGGACGCCTGGTCTGAGAGTTATTGGCTTTTTTGTTCCAGGGGACCGGTTGGATTTCGGTACGATCCAACCCGACCGCACTCTGTTGGCATCCAAACCTCGAGCGGAGTAAGCCAAAAGATCCATCTTACTTAGAGGAATTCAACGAAACAGACGGCGCGTCAATCGGACGCCTGATTTGTTATTTATTGGGCTTTCCGTCTCACAGCCACCCTGGGAAACTTCCCAGGAGGTCACCCATCCTGATCACTACTCTAAGCCAAGCACGCTTAACTATGGAGTTTTAACCACGTAGGCTCCCGAAAAGGAAGGTGCACCTTGAGTATAGTATACCGAAACGACCGTCTCGATCCAAGGATCGCGTTGCTGCTGACAGTGAGTCGTTTGGAGGCTCGTAGCCCAAGATACGAGCATTTGACCAAACCGCTCGGTAACGGGGCTTTCGGGCCCGGGTCGTCCCGGCCCGAGACCCCCCGGATGGCCCGAACCGGGTCGACCCGCCCCGGACGGGGTCGACCCGGCCCGGCACAGCCCGGCCCGGCCCGGCGCGGCGCGGCGCGGCCCTGCCCGGCGCGGCCCGGCCAGGCGTGGCCCGGCGCGGCGCGGCCCGGCGTGGCCCGGCGCGGCGAACCAGCCCGGCGCGCCGGTTCGGCGCAAGGCAGCGCGCTGGGCGCGCTGCCAGCTTGGCCGAAGGCCGAGCTTGCTGGAAACGGGGGGCCGCCTGCCCCCCCATTGTGAAACCGGCCCCCCCTCATAATGGGGGGCCAAATAACTGCCCGGGGGAATTAAATTCCCCCGGTTTCCACCAACCCGGCCGGCCCGATCTGGCCGGCCGACTTCTTGTCAACAGGACCGGCAAGGGCAGGTCCTCTTCCGTCTTCCGGCACCGGCGGCCCGGCTGGCCGCCGGTCATCACGATCCGCCGCGGCCCGGTACCAGCCGCGGCCTTCGTCATCCGGTGCGGTGCGACGACACCGCACCCCTCCGCCGCGGCCCTGTTCGGGCCGCGGTGTCTTCGGTTTCCTTCGACGCGGTGCGACGGCGTCGCGTTCATGATAATTCTTTCCACGGCGCGGCACGACGGCGCCGCGCAATAATTTCCGTGTGATTCCCGCGTGGTGCGACGACACCACGCTATCTCGTTTTATCCGCAAGAAACATTCAAGAGCAAAGGAGGGGGTTTCGGCCGTGTTTGTGCGGTCCGGTCCCCCTCTCGTTAGACGATAACACTTAAACGTTCATCCTCAAGTTTGTCATGCTAGAACCAAGAACGGAAAATAATTAAATAAAGCAACAACAAACCCCTACTTCGCTTTTCGTTATGTGTTGACGAAGTCGCGGAAAGGCGGCGGCGATTCGTCGACATCGGAAAAGAGAAGCCGTTGACGACGTCAGCGTTCTTCGTGAAAGGCGCTCCCTTCTTTATTCCGGAAGGAGTGGGAAGGAGGCATCCAAGAAGGGATCGACGTTGGAAACTTCACGTTCTTCTTTGGAAAAGGCATTCTTCGTCGAGAAGACGTTGTTCCATGTTTGGAGATGTCCTTTGTGTTCTTCGTCGAGGGTGGAATTCTCTTCAATCCTTCCATGACTCTATCACAAAGATTTAGCCAACCCCAAACAATAAAACAACACACCTTATTATAGTGTTAGCTTAATGAATTCAAAATAATTCAAATTCATTAAGTTACATCATTCATTAATGGGTGGAGAGGCTCCAAAATTAATGAAGGTGGAAGTGAAGAGTCACATTTAATTGGGGGGGGGGGGTTCAAGGGAGTTAAGGAGTTTAAGGAGTTAGGAATTTGAGGGGTTTTGGCACATTAAGTGCAAGGGAGTTTAAGGGGGGTAGAAGAGAGTTAAGGGGAAGGTGAAGGGTTGGGGATCGTGTGGGCCCCACCTCACCTTAATCCTCACTTGGTTAGTTAGGAACTTGTGATTCCACCCCAACTTCCACACTTAGGATATAACCACTTAAGAAGATAAATAAAATTTGTCACACAAATTTTATTTTTTCTTTACACTTAAACCACAAACTTAATAAACAACTGCTCCCAAGCAAACGCAACTCCAAGAAAGGCATTACTAAGCAAAAATTGGCGCTACGGTTCCATCGGTGCCCTCGGAATTTGATTCCGGGCACCGGTTCAAAAGTTAGAAATTCCCGCTCGTTCGTTCACTGAACGTACCCGAGCCAAACTTCGGAAATTAATTCTGGGCACACCGGGCCTCGGAATCAGTCGCTGTCAGAAACTGTGTTCTTGTAAAATTCCAAAGAAAATTAAGAAAAAAATTTCCTTGAAATTTCCGGGTCTTTACATTAAAATCCAAAAGGAATACTATGGAAGTCATGAGAATGTGGAATAATGAGAAAGATTCACTACAATAGAACTACTTTCATGGGCATCCATTACTAAATTACTTCGCTAAATTTTGGTTCCACCCAAGTTAGAGCTATGGAAATTCTTAAAAAACCTGAGGTACTCATTATTAGGAATTGAAGAAAAGAGAATATGGATCTTCAAGTTGAATTTAGTTTCATTATGGGAATAGTGAAGTGAGGGTATGACTCTTGGGGAGTATAACTAAGTACGATTATGAGTTTTCATACTCAAAAGGAATATAACCCTCTCATTCTCTCTTATTTTTTTAAGGCGTGTATGGGATATTTATAGGATAACTTAGATAACTGCTTCCTAAAATAGATAACCATGTGGAAAAGAGGCAGCCATGTGGGACATGCATGATTATAAAGGAGTCTGACATCCACATTGGGAAATTGCAGATGCATAGGGTGTCAATGTTGGATACTCATATCACAAAAGTGATATACAAAGGGTTAAAACTTTTGATGAGAAACCACTTCGGAAATGGGAGTTCTGCTTCATGGACATAATCCATAACATACTATCATTTTATAACTTCAATATTTTTTAATTTCATAATTAATCAAAAAATTTCTAATTCTAAAAACTCATTGGGTGCTCCCAACACATTGAAACCTCAACCAAACACCCATTGAAGGTCTAAGACACACACCCAACACCATTTTAGGTAGAATACCTAAAAAATAACCATGATTTGATCATTAATTTAATTTAATTTAGGATAAAATACATGAAAACAAACAAACAACAACATAAATTATTTGAAACAACATGAAACAACATGCATACATCATCTCAGTTCCTCCTTTACGCAAGATGAGAAAAAATCCCATTGACTGGGATGATTTCCTCCATGATCTATTTGAAATAATCTAGAAAACCTAACCAAAATTGAATTGAAAACGACATAAAATTAATGTGATGGTGAGTGATGAGATCTCAAAGGGGATTACATTTCGAGTGACAATGACAGGGAGCGATAGTAACAGAGAGCAGTGCCAATAGGGAGATTGAAATTGGAGGGAGCGACGACAGCTGGAGAGATGACGACAGGGTAGGGAGAAATGACGACAAAGAAGGCGAAGGAGAAGACGAAGGCAGGGAGAGAGGGAAGAAGGGCAGGGAGAGACGACGGCAGGGTAGGGAGAGACGACGATGGGGTAGAGAGACTGTTCTGTGAAAGCTTTGAAGGCATGATGGAAGGAGACTTTTACGGTTATCTTTAAAACATCAGGGGAAGGCCTTTATCAACACTAAAATAGAATGTCCTGATAAAACCAACCTTTATCAAAAAAAATTTAATGCTAATAAAGATACATTTTTATTAGTGCTAAAATTATAGCGTTGATAAAGACATAGGTTAACATCACTTTTTAGAGCTCAAAAAGGCATATCTTTATGAGTGCTAAAAGAGCACTGATAAAGATATAATGTTAATAATTTATTTATATTATAATATATATGTATAAAAGTATATATATATATATATATATATAATATAATTATAACTATATATAAATATATTTTTTATATTTATATATATAATAAATTTTTTATATATAATATATAAATATAAATATATATATATTTATAAAATAATAAATATTATAAATAAATAAAAGTATATATATATAATTTAAATTTATAATAAATATATTCATTATATTTATAATTATATATAAATAAATAAATATATTATAAATAATTATAAAAATATATTTATTTATATTTAAAACTATATATTTATATATATTTATTTCAATAATTATAAAATTATAATAAATTTATTTATTATATTTATAATTTTATAAATATATTTAATTAATATATTAATTATATATATTTATAAGATTATAAATATAATTAATATAATATATATATATAATTTAAAAAATTATCATAAATATATATTTATTTAAACTTATAATTATATATATATATATATATATTTATATTATAGGTACTTGGTAGTATAATTACAATGAAACATAGAAATGTAACACACGCAGTCTGATCGTGTAGGTCATAGAACCCCCAAGGGATAACCCACCCATTTTTGATTGCCCGAAGGACCTGTGGATAGGAAGTCCATTACAAAGCCTATAGCCCAGGTTCCCAACACCAGTAGTTATTTTTTTTTGTTTCACAATTATGCAGGCCCCCCACCTTAAGATATGTCCTCAACTATTGTGCACATTGCCTGCCCACCTGAGGAGTCTTCCTAGTACCGTGCAGCTAACAGTCGCATGCGGTACCGCCATGAGCCATGGTCATCGTCCAAGCCGGTACCTTTCATGCCACCATTGAGAGACCCACACCTGGGTTGCTACAAATCCAATAGAAATTTCTTGCTACCCGTATTTGAACCTGAGTTTGTGATGCAATATTATAGGGTTGAATTACCACTAGGATACAACCCCAACTGCAAAAGTACACTAGGTTTTTAGGCCCAGGGGGATACATGGTATTGTCGGGCCGTCACCCACCACCAAGCAGCTTTATGTACTTCCCCACCCATAGGCCCAAGTGTAATGATAAATGGGATTTCAGGATAGTTCCAAACATGGTATAGGGGTCCATTAGGGTTTTATTCGGGCATCTCAGGCATTGTCATAAAAGTACAATGGGGGTTTTTAGGCCCAAGGGGTTATAAGGTATTGGCGGACCGTCACCCACTGCCAAGCGCCTTTATGTACTTCCCCATCCATAAGCCCAAGTGTAATGGTGCCTAGGATTTTGGGCCAGATCCACATGGGGTAGAGGGGTCCATGAGTGATTTATAAATGTATTTATTTAATTATATATATTTAAAACATTAAAGGTATAATAAATATATTTATGATAATTTTATAATTATTTTTATATATATTTATTTATAATTAATTTTTTTAATAAATATAAATATATATATTTATAGTTATAAATATAAATATAAATATAAATATAAATATATTTATTTTAAAAATTTTAAAATTATACGAAACATATTTATTAAATTTATAATATTATTAATATATATAATTAATATATTTATAATAATTTTATTACTATTTTAATATATATAAATTTATTTATAATTTTACATATAAATATTTGTATATATTTATAAATAAATTTATTTAATTATATATTGTTATAAAATTATAAGTATATATATATATATTAGGTGCATTTTGGGGTATAATTACAAATGAAACACACACGTCACACACCCATAGAGACGAACACGCAGATCATAACCCCCCAAGGGATAATCCACCCATTAAACCCCTCTTATTTATTATATATATATATATGGACCTGAGGAATCATGACTCGTAGGCCTTTTTTATTCAACATGCTAGTAATACATTCACCTGCTCGTACCCCTCGCCCTCCCGACTCTTGCTTTTTATCCCATCCGTAGATCAGTTCCTACTGACCCCAACGCCTGACTACAGCCACACATTCTCACTGTAAACAGCCCTTTGAGAACCTGTAGAGGTCTCCAGTCAGCAACGCACCCCTAACCCAGGTAATTCACCTCCCACCATCACCATCATGCCATCGTCGTTCAGCACTACCATCCAACGCACGGACAAAACCACCTGCCATACTGAAGCCTCCAACCGTCGCCACCTATGATGGATCCCGCTGCGTACACTGTCTACCCACCCCCACTGCCATAAGACCTTCCTAGCCAGAACTTCCCACATCATGCCATCCACCGCTAAAGGCCATGACCGCCTTCACCGCTCGGTTTGCATCATAAGGTCCACCTTCCTGGAATCACATGCATGCTGGCGTCAAAGACACCAACCCAACAAATTGTGCACCCAATTTAATTGGGGCCCAAAAAGTTGTTGTTGGGGATCACTTATTTATAATTATAATTATAAATACTTGTATTTATTTATAAATATTTGTATATATTTATAAATATTTGGACTTTATTTTTATTTTGAGTGGTGACAGATCATGTGTAATTTCTTTTGTCTTCGGTGTATTTTTCTTTTTATTAATAAAATTTTAGGGCTAGTCATGATCAGTACCTGAACATTCCATGTTATTATAGTAAATATATTTATTATATTTTTATAATTATTTACATATATATATATATATTTATAGTTATAATTATAAATAAATTTTTTTATAAATATTTGTATATAATTATATATATATATAATTATAAGAGATGTATTTATTGGTCCAAGGATAGCTGTGGTGTGGCTCCCACAAATACCTCATTACCCAATAACACATTTTAAAATGGTAAGGAGCTTTGGCTTCCAGATATCCATTTTTTGTATTTATATATAATTAAAATTTTATAATTAAAAATATAACAAATATATTTATTATTTAAATATATTAATTGAAATTTTATAAGTACTTATGAGATCATAATAGATTCATGGGTATACCATGGATGAATATACCTAGTAAAGTATAGATCATAAAAACTGAGTCATCATATATGTAGACAAAATCAATAATAATAAGGTTGTAATGTATAAATGAACATTCATGATGAATCCATAACATATGCACGTCGATTATACTCATGAATTAATATATTTATTCACCAAATTAATTAGAATCATATATTTATTTATTTATAAATATATATATTTTAAATGTATTTATACTCGAAAAGGTCCGAGTATGATTTGGAAAGCCAACCCGCACCCATAAAATTTATTAGAAAAAATATAAAGTACAGAAAAGGAAGGAAAGTGAGGTTCAACAATACTAGAATCACCCACAAGAGAGGAGGAAATATTTCAACTCCTACTGATCCCTCTGAAACCCAAATTCCTGGGATATCGACCTCTATCCTTTGGGTGTCGTCCTCTCCACCATGACTTGGCCCTTTGGGGTAGCAAGGGCTCATGAAATGATGAGGAGATAGATTAGTCTAATGAGTCCTCTCAAACGATGTTTTCCAAGTATTTCCATGAAATATACTGAAAATGAATCCTTAGATTATGTCAGAAACCATCTTCAATGTTTCTTATAGAAGTTATTGGACTACCAAATATTCTCAATATCCAAAAATGTCCGACTCCATTTTGTCAAAGGTGAATTCAAGCTACAAATCAAACCATTTAGTCATTTCAACTGAGAGGCCCAAGGGGTACCTCTCTCCCTCATAATCCACCAAAGGCACATTTACATTTTCTTCCTTTCATCCCCAAACTCCAAGATTGAAGCCTTCCCAAAAGAGTCATACATAACATTCATGAGTTCATAAAATTGAGATGGATAAGACCATTATTTATCATATGAGGTCATCTTCCTACCTCCATTTCCTTAGGGACCATCCAAGACTATGTCATCCTTGTAACAACCCACGGTGTCAGGAGATCTTATATTGGAAATTTCTAGTGTTTCCAACACAAAAAATTATTGATCATCAACAGCATGATATGAAATTTGGCTAGGGCATCCATTTACCCAATCTTTACAACCTCAATAAAAGTCTAGTATGTATCATGCTCAGTTGTATAGGTGTGTCTCATAGGTTGGAGCATTTTGAATTGTTCTTCATCTACAATTTGATTTACCTTGTTTGGAGTGTTACCGACCATCAGCACTCACTGCCCATATTCTGGATCCTCCCCTTCACTAGAGTTAGTAGAGTTTTTCCCCAACGTCTATGAATCATTATGAGCATCTTCTGGGGAAGGTCCCTTTCATCCACCATCAAACTTCTTAGAATTACCAAGGTTCCCATCACCATTGGATATTCCCTTGTTCGTAGTGCTTGAATCTAGTAGCTATATCATCAAAATAGTGATGTAGATACTCAATTACAAGATGTGGGGGTGAATTTTAGATTTAAAAAGGTTTCCATTTTAACCTAGAGAAAGCTATATTTAACAAAGTTAAACAAACAGTATCCACAAAACCCTCTACTATCTTTAACAAAGATACTAGAAGGTCCCTTGGTCCAATTACAAAGATAATATTTAGAAATAAGCACATATGTATATTTACAAAGGTTTCTACATTAATGCATATAGAATCTTTAATCAAATTTACAACAATAGAGAAAGTGTAAGAAAGTTATAGTTCCTATTTGTAACAATGCAACTGAAATTTTTAGTACATGTAAAAGTGTACAATTATTTTTACCCAAAGAGTATGTTATCCACACACCTTGGATAAAGGTACCAAGATTTATAGTTTTATGAAATTCAATATTACTCACACCAGGTTAAGCCCTCGTTATGTAGATTGTAATCATCCACTATCTTACTATCCCAACAAGCCCTCGATTAAGAAGGTAATCGAAACCCCTATCTTCCTAAAGGAATCCCTCGATCTGTAAGGTGATCGACACCTCTATCTTCCAATACCCAGAAGAACTCGATTGTAATTATCACTAATAGGAATCTCCCAATGAAAAAAAATCTTATTGAATATCTTAATTATGTTGAACAAGCTGTTCACAACTTAATTTCTTGAAAGATTTCGCACAAAAAAATTTGGTAGAGCTCTCCCAGAGTATAATTTATCCAAATGTGTGAATGTGTTGAGCTCATCCAAATGACCGGGTATTTATAGGTGAGATCTTCAACAGTCAAATTCTCTTCCAATAGTCATATTTTTCATAAATATTTTGAGGGACTCGGACAAGTGGCACTTAAAATGGTCATATTGTAACTGAAACAATGACATCGTTTAGATAAAAAAATCTATCAAATGTAACTTTATCTTTTCAATAATGTGTAATAATCATAATATAAGAAACATTATATTAAAGAAATATAGTAACTCTAATAAATTTATAAAATTAGATCCTTAAACAATAGAGAATCATATATATAAGAAACATTGAAAATCATATCTAAAAAATATTGAGAATCGGAATCTGATAAAGTTAAGAATCAGATGCTTAGAAACACGGTGATTCAGATTTGAAATTTAAAGCAAATCATAATCTAAGAAACATGTTGATTCAAATACAAGAATTATAATGAATCGAAACATTAAAAGTAGAGTTAATCTGATTCAACAATTTGGTATATAAGAAATGTTGTCTTTTGTAATTTATGAAAGTGAATCAGATACAAAATTTTGAGTGATTCGGTATCTAAGAAATGAAGTGTTTCAGAATTTAAGAAAGCAAATCAGATATTTTTTTTAGAAATTAGGTATCTAAGAAATGTGGTGATTCAGATTAAAAAATATGAGAAAATCATAATATTAGAAATATTGTGATTTGAATTCAAATTTTTTAGTGAATCAGAATCTAAGAAACGCGGTGATTTGGATTCAAAAAACCAGGCAAATTAGAATGTAAAAAATAGTGTCATTTAGTTTCTAAGAAATAGAGAATCCAATTATATGTGTATGAAATTAGTTTTTCATGTATTACAATATATAATCATCCTTGATGAAAACTATATTAGACTTAGTTGTAAATAGGTACAAAATTCATTTATGGGTATAATTCTAACAAACATAAAGTTTATTAAAGAAAGAAAATAATTTCAAGATAAAAAGTGTGTGATTTCCAAAACATAAAGGTATAAAAAATTCATAAGGAAACTTTTGACTCAATAATATCCCCATTTTTGGAAATCACAAACAACATTTTAAGAAAAGAATATTAAGATCAAATGTATTTATATTAGAACATAAAATAAATACTTACCTCCCCATGAGTGTATAAATTAAAGTGAATACAACTAACTTCCCCTTAGGTTATGAAATCCCCCAAAGGATTGTATTCTTGAATTTATAAAATTTTCAAACTTTATTAAAGAAATATCCCCCCTTTCTTAAGGGTTTCTTCATTAAACAAACTCCCCTACATATACATTCTCTTCCTTAGACTAATATTCTTTTTAGAACATCTTCTCCCACTTTGTGATTTTCAAAAAGAGTGGAGGGAGGTATAATATACCTGAAAACGTTAGGAAAAAAAATACATGAAATAATTTAATAAAAAATTTTTTTATTAGAATGTTTTTACAAGAAAATATCAGATTACAAGAAAGTAAATCCTTCTTTGGTATAAACTTCTTGACCAGGGATTTCAGCTTCATGAACTCCTTATGTTCATCTTGAAACTTCATGAGGATCTCTTCTTGATCCTTGTTCTTCTTTTCAAGATTCAAAATATTATCTTCTTTCATTTGAATCTTCTCTTCTTGGGACATAAAAATTTCTTCTTGGGTTTCATGTTTTCAACCAACTCATCTCTACTAGCCTTTAGTCTTTTGATCTCATGACTTTATAATTTCATCTTTCCTTTCAGGTCGTTATCTTCATTTAACATCTTTGAGAAACTATTTGAGATAATTTTCAATGAGTCTTCTGATTCTTTGAAGTCTCCCTTAAATATCTCGAAGATATCATCAAAAACATTAAGATCAATATTGATCTTCTTTGACTATTTTTTCATATCTTTGTAAGACTTTCTATGAGAATTTAAATTCAGCACAAAATTTTTAAATTCACCTTTGAGTTTTATTAACTTCTCAGGGAAAATAGTTACTGATTATGATTTCTAATTTACCGATTCTTGAATAAGTTGTAATCTTGACTTAAGTATGGGGAAGTAAGGAGTGGAGTCAACCAACTTCTTCAAGGACTATACAACAAAATCTTCTCTTAAGAAGGAGGATGATCATTCTGAATCTGAACCATTCTTCTTAGATGTACCAACATCTATTTATTTCCCATTATCATTATTGGAATCATATTTTTTAATTTACTACCTTTGATTAGAAATTTCAATAATGTTTTCATTATTCTTATCATTACCATCATCTCTATTAGAAACATCATGCCTATCAACATCTTCTATTCCTTTATCCCCACCATCAACATCGACATCAGATTTGATTTTTTTACTTTGGCATCAACAACATTCTCTTCTTAACAAACAGATTCCTGAATATATTTCTCTTCTGATTCAAAATTTGAATAGGAGGCTTGAGATGTTCTCATATATAACTTGTCTGAATAACTTTTCTTTTTAGTTTATTCAACTTTATAAATCTCATCACCATCTTATTTTTCTTTATTGTTTACTTATTCTTCTTATTCTTGTTCTTATTATTCTATAGACTATTCTTGAATACTAGTAATTGAAGTTTGAAGAACTTCCTTTCCTTTTCTTGAAGGGGTATCCTCTAATGGTATAGGTTGTGAAGGTTGAGGAATGTCTGTTTCTTATAAGAATGATTCTGGGAATTGAACTTGTTCTGAAGCTCTTTCAGTGTCTTTCAGCAATGCCTAAACTATCTCTACATTGTATAATTTATTCTTAATCTTATTTTCTTTACCCTTCCACTCAAGCTATTCAATAACTTCTATTTTCAAATCCTTAGCTTCTACTGGGATTATTCTAATCACTATTCCTCCTAGTTGTCTTTTCTCTATATCTTCTCTCCACATAGATATGACTTCATCAGGGTAGGACTTTTGTTTCTTAGACTTTGGAGGTTCATATTATTTAGTTGATTTATGTGGCTCCATATCTTGAGATTTTCATTTATTTGTTTCCAACTTTGAGCTTCCACAATGTTGGGCTGCCTTGCCCGCTAAATCAACGAACACATTTATTTTATCAAAAAAATAATATGTCATTATCTATATAGTTTCATAACTTAACAGAAGGATGTTAAACTTTTTGGGATTTTACTTGAATGGTACACTGCATAAATACCAAAAATTTCACAATGATATTTGACAACGTTGCTGGAAACACAAGAATGTGTGACTTGATTAACTCATCTTTTGTTTTGTTGACCATAATAAAAATAAACTTGAACAAGGTAATCATCCATAGATTAACTAGAAAGTACATTATGAAAATATCTATGAACATGAAGGTATCCTTATCTCATTTCTTCAGGATTAAAAATCCTTGTAACCTTAAGGTGAGAATTTGGAAGTTTGCTGAAAGATTTAAAATATTGGTGGGTCTTAACTCCCTGATGGATTATGGGGTCAATGGACTTTACTCTATTAAAAGATCATTTAAAGTCTATAATCTTTTGATAAGGGTAATACGCTTCTCCATTATAAGTTATCTGAAGGATATCTGCATCCTTCTTATAAGAAATTTAATATATCTTCCCATAGCTCTTGAACTGATGTTTTTCTTTTCACCTTAAAAGAAGAGTTATACTAAATGATTGAATTCTATTACCAAGTCTGCATATAGTGGATATTTCCCTCCCTTATCTTTCACAATAAAAATGTTCTCCTAGACTTGAAACTTAATGATCTTCCTTATTAGAGAATATTACTTGAGGAAGAAGTTATGCTCGACTAACCTTTCTCTTAATATTGCCAATATTTAAGTTCATTTTTCAGAAGCATTGAAGATTAAGAGGAAATCGATGGATACATTCATAATTGGAGAAGATGAAGGAAACATAATGGTAGCTTTGATGGGAAGTAGCAGTTTAGTGAGAAAATCTATGGAAAATGATGTGGGATGTGATATTGCCCCCCCATTACATAGGTCTCACTATGACAATTTAGATTCCAAATGTGACCTAACTGTTGATATTAATCTATTCTGATCTAATATTTAAAACTAAGAAGAATAAAGTTTATAGGTTTCAATATTCTGAGGTTTTAAAAAAATAGAACATATTTTAGGAAATATGGATCTGATAAAGTATTTCTTAAAACAATATTGAAATACCAACATACAAAAATGTAATTAAGAAGTAATAAGTAAGAAAATGTAACTTTCATAGTTCTCAATAGATTTATTAGTATTGGATAAGGTTCTTCCTAGAAATATTAGATTCTGAAAAGTTTTATTAGAGTCCAAAAAAATTGTTAGGTTCTGAAAAAATAGGTTACGAAATCTTTATTAGGTTATGAAAATAATATTTTAAGGAAATCAAATGTATTCCCCCTACAAAAAAGAAGTATCTTAATATTAGAATATAGTTTAAAAAAAATTTGTATATGAATGATTACCTTACATTTATCATTCATAATTTTTTTTAAAGTATTAAAATCTATCATAAGGTAATTTTTTTGTAACAATATTATCAAGTTGTTCTTGAGTTTTGATGAATTAGAGAATAATATTTCCTTAAAGTGTGTGATCCCTAAGAAAGTGATGCCTAATATATATGTGTTTTTCTTTTGAGAGATGTGTAGGGTTTTTACTTAGGAAATAACACTAGAGATGTCACATAGTATCTGAGTTTTAGTAAAACTCATTCCATAATTAGTGAGTGTGTGTTGTATCCACAATACTTGAGCACAACAACTTCCAACTGCTACATATTCAGCTTCAGTACTGGAAAGTGCTACTGAATGTTGTTTCATACAATAAAAAGAAACTAATTAGTCTCCTAATAAATGAAAATTTCTTCATGTACTCTTTATATCCATTCTACAACCACCAAAGTCAGCATCTGAAAAAAAAAGAATAAAATCATTTTTAGAAGAGTAAAATAGTCCCAAATCCTTAGTTCCCTTTAAATAGTGAAAAATTATTTTCAATTATTTTGAATGAGATTATTTAGGATTTTATTTATATCTTGAACATAATAATACTAAAAACATTAAATCTAGATGACTAGCTGTTAAGTGTAGAAAAATTCCTATCATACCCTTAAATGTGGTTTGATCTACTAGTTTCCAAGGATCATCAAGATCAAAAATGTTTGAGATACCAATTAGAGTACTAATACTCTTAGTTTTTTCATATCCAGACTTTTTAAGAAGATATTTAATATACTTATGTTGAGATATATAGGTTCCTCTGGGTTTTTGAGAAATTTGAAAACCAAGGAAAAATGTTAACTCACCCATCATACTCATTTCAAACTTAGATTTCATAATATTTACAAAGGAATTAGTTGAATATTGTTGATTTGATCTGAATATAATGTCATCAACATATATTTTAACAATCAAAATAATTTTTTTCTTTCTTTATTAATTTTTTTGGACCAACATTTCCCTTAACATAATTTTTTTGTATCCAAAAACTTATAAGTCCATCATACTAGGATCTAGGGGCTTGTTTAAGACCATATAAGGATTAGATAAGTTTAAAAATATGTTCATGTTGTTTTGTGTCTTCAAAACTAGGAGTTCATTCTATATAAATTTTCTATTGTACGTATCCATTAAGGAAGGAACACTTCACTTCCATTTGAAAAAAAATTGAAGTTAAAGAATTATGAAAAGCTAATAGAATTTGAATAGATTCAAGTATTGATACTGGAGCATATGTTTCTTCATAGTCCATTCCTTCTTGCTAATTACAGCCATAAATAACTAATATTTCTTTATTTTTAATCATAATTCTATTTTCATCATATTTATTTCTGAAGACCCATTTTACTTAAATTATAGAGGTTTATTTAGGTCTTTCAACCAAGATCCAGACTCTATTCCTTTCGAATTAATTTTTCTCATCTTGCATTGCCATTATCCAATCTTCAATGCCTAAAGATTGATCAGTACTTTTAGGTTATAATTGGGAAAGGAATAAAAAATGTTCTACTTCATTTCTCAAAGAATATCTAGTCATTAGTAGTTTATTTAAATCACCAATAATGTTATAACTAAGATTATTCTTTAGAAATAACTGATTTTGGTTTTGTAAAACCTGTTTATCAATAGAAGGTAGAAAATATTATAGGGTGAATACTTCAGAAACTATATCCTGAGTATTTTACTGATGAGAAGGATCTTCCAAAAGGGGATGGTAATCTATTTTGGAAAACACATCAGAAGATGGAGGTTGGGTTTGTTTAAAAACAAAAGGATCAGTTTCATTAAATTTAACATGTATAGTTTCCTCAACACTACAATAATTTTTGTTAAAAACTCTATAATCCTTAGAAGTAGTAGAATATCCTAAGAAAATTTACCATATGTTGTTGTTGGTAATTCCTTTTTTTTCCTGAAAATAAAATATTTATAATTTCAAAATCCAAATATTCTTAGATTTGAAATTGTTAGAAAGTAAAATATTAGGAATCCACATTTTCTTTGAGAAATGGGATTTATGAAAACATAAGGATTGGATTTTATATAAGGAATATTTTTTTCTCCCAATGGCCTCTACATTGACATTTAGTGCAAAAAGGGGCACTTTTGTTAAAAAAAATAGTTGTGGCTAAAAATAGGTTTTGGGTGAGAATAGCCAATTACAGAAATATTTCATAGAGGTTGAATTTGTGAATACATTTTATCAAATCCTTAATTAACAAAAGTTATATTTGATAGATGATTCCTTAAAAAGAAAATTTCATATTTTAGTCTAATGAATAAATTCTTATCCTCACAAGTATTTGTTTCAAATTTGAGTCTAGTCTCAAAAATATTTTTCTCATAAACTAATTTTTCAAGATCCTTAGAAAAAAAATCCTTTTCAGAATTTACTTCCTTAAGGTTTTTGGAAATAGAAACAATTTCAAAATATTCTTCATCAAGATCTTTAGAAAGATCTGATACTTCTTTTGTTAAAACTAAAATTCTATAATTTTCTATTTTTTATTGATCTTACAATTTTCACCATAAAGTTACTGGAAAATATAGAAACTTCATCATATGAAGGTAAATAGTTATCTTCTGCTAAAGATGATTCTTCATCTAAATATTTAGAATATTATTTATCAGGATATTTTTTATTTAAATACATATTGGTAAAATATTCAGCATTGTGTACATTATCCATGAAGAATTGAATATCAATAGAAATTATGGATATAATACCAACACTCTTCTATCTAGATGATTAAATATACGAAGGTTCATCTAAAGAATCTCCACCATTGAAACTCCAAGAATCAATTTATTTCAAGACTTTATTTCCATTAGACTTATAGTATTTATTCTGCTTCATTTTAGAATGTATTTCTTTCCCTTCCTTTATTTTCAACAAGGGACAATCAGGTCAGATATGTCCATATTTCCTGCATTCATAATAGGCACTTTAGAATACTTCTTGTCCTTATTATCCTTTTTCTTATATCTCTACTAAAAATATTTCTTACCAAAAATCATTATCATTCTTCAAGCAAGATTGGATAACTCATTCTCTGGTTGCTAAGATTCACTCGAGTCTAAAAAAACTATAAATTTATTATCCTTATTTGAATTTACAAATTTATATGGAATTTTGGATTTTATCTTATTTGAAGTTGTAGTAAAATAAACACTTCCATTCTTCTTCTTAGCATTGCCAACATCTCTCTTCAATCTTTTCTCATGTTGCAAGAGAGTTCCAAATTACTCATCAAGAGTTACAGTTGAATCTTTCCTTGTCTCCTCAACAGATGTCATCTTTGATTACCATTTGTTAGGAATGCTTTCTATGATCTTATCAATGAGAATATCCTATTCTAAACCTTTTTCCCATATAATGTAATTTTTTCACCATAGTCATCAATCTCTATTGATCATTAACAATGGGTTCTCCATAAGGAAAAACAAATCCATGTTCATCTGCTCTCATCATATGTCTTCTTATCTCTATAACATTAGAAGTAAAAAAATGTGTAACTTCTAATTTCTTCTAGATACTATTGGCAGCTTCACAGGATGATATCTGACTGTATGTATTACTGGTCATAGAATAAAGCAAATTATTGCATACCTTATAATTAAGCTGATATTCTTGATTTTCTTTGTTAGTAAATGTTCTGACTTCCTTTTCAAGAATCTAAAGATCTTTAGTAAGAATAAAAAAATTATCTACACCAGTATTGATAAAAAAATTCTTCATCATGTCTTCTAATATTCATCATCATTACCATCAATGATGGGTGGTCTTGTAGGATTCAGATTGTCAATGGATCTAATATTCATTCCTTCCATCTTGTAAAAATATCTTCTTTCATAATACACATTAGTGTATAAAGTGTTTTATAAACAAAGAGTTTATAAGAAAAATAAAGCTAACTTGTAAAAGTAAATAATATGTAATAAATAGTTTCCTTAGATATTAACATAAAGTATAAGTAAGATAAATACTAGGTATTGATACAAAATGTATGTATTAGTAATTCAGAGACTAGGTATCGATGATAAGATCTGATACCAATTTTAGGATAGAAATAGGGATGTCTATACTCTATTACAAGAGGGGGTTAATTGTAGGTTTAAAACTATTTCCCTTTTAACCTAGAGAAACCATTTTTAACAAAGTTAAAGATATAATATTCACATAACCCTCTACTATATTTAACAAATAGATTGGAAGGGCCTTTGGTCTAATTACAAAGATTTTATAAAGAAATAACAACATAGGTATACTTAAACAAGATTCTACCTTAAAGTATATAGAATCTTTAATCGGAGTTATAATAACATAGAAAGTGTAAGAAAGTTACACTTTATATTTATAATAATGAAGTTGAAATTTAAAGTACAAGTAAAAGAGTAAAATTATTTTAACCCAAAGAGTATGGTATACAAACACCTTAGATAAAGGTCCCTTGATTTATACTTTCAAGAAATATTGTCTTACCCACACTATGGTAAGCTCTCAATTTGAAGATCGGAATATTCCTCTATCTTGCTATCCTCGTAATCCCTCGATTAAGCATGTAATTAGCACCTCTGTCTTCTTACAGAAAGCCATGGATCTGTAAGGTGATCGACACCTCTGTATTCATATCCCCGGAAGCCCTTCATTTTAATCAGAAACAATCGGAATTGCACAAATCAAAACTAATATTGTTGAAGATGTTAAGTATGTTGAACAAGATGTTCACAACTTAATTTCTTCAAAGCTTTCCCATAAAGAAAATTTGGTGGAGCTCTCCCAGAGTATTAGTTCTCCAAATGTGTGAATGTGTTGATCTCATCCAAATGACTAGGTATTTATAGAAGATATCTTTGATGGTCAAATTCTCCTCCAAAAATCATATTTTTCCTGAAATTTTGGATAGAATTAGAGAGGTGGCACTTACAATGGTCATATTGTAACTAAAACAAGGTAATCATTTAGATAACAAAAACTGTCACAAGTAACATTAGATTTACAATAATATGTAAGAATCCAAATGTAAGAAACATTATATTAAAAAAATATAGTAACTATAAAAAATTTATAAAATCAATTCCTTAAACAAAAAGGAATCATATATATAAGAAACTTTGAAAATCAGATCCTTTATTTGGGTGATGTTTGAAATCGTATGCAGTTTTATGTGAGGTTCCCACTTACCCAAAAAGTGGATTTTGAAAATGAAAAGAAGGGATTTAGAGGTGATTCTTCCCCTTTTGTTATAGATACAAAAAATTTTGAGAATCAAAATATAATAAAGTTCAGAATCAGTTGTTAAGAAACACAGTGATTCAGATTCAAAATTTTAAGAGAATTCTAATCTAAGAAACACGCTGATTCGGATTAAAAAATTATGATGAACCAGAACTTTAGAAATATAGTGAATCAGATTCGAAGATTTAGTTTATGTGAAATTCGGTGTATCAGAATTTAATAAATTGAACCATATACAAAATTTTTAGTGATTCAGTATCAAAGAAATGTAGTGTTTCAAAATTTAAGAAAGTGAATCAGATACAAAATTTTGAGTTATTCGGTATCTAAGAAATCTGGTGATTCAGATTAAAAAATATAATAAAATGGGAATTTTAGAAACAACATTATTCATATTAGAATTTTTGAGTGAATCAGAATATAAAAAATGATGGGATTCAGATTTTAGAAACTGGGCTAATAGGAATGTAAGAAATAGTGTTATTCAGATTCTTAGAAATAGTGAATCCAATTATATGCATAAGAAATCAGTTTTTCATGTATTACAGTATCTAATAGGTCTTGATTAAAACTATGTTAGACATAGTTGGACAGAGGTACAAAAATCATTTATTAGTATAAGTCTAGAAAACATAATGTTTCTAAAAGAAATAAAAAAACATTAAGAAACAAAGTGTTTGTGATTTCCAAAACATAAAGTTATGACGAAGTCATATGGAAACTTTTAACTCAACAATAGCTTGTAATTGTACTGCTCAACTACATGACCAAACTTATTATAGTTAACAAAACACAAGCCTTTTGGGAATTTTTCCACAACATGCCCAATATTACAATTTTTTTGTAGTAATGAGGTAATTTCATAACTTCAATATGTAGCTCAAAACAGTGATCATCGTCAACCAGTATGACTATGTCAATAAAATTCCTAATAATATCAATTTTAATAAGAATTTGAGAGAATAACCAAACCTCACACATTTAGTTTCCTTATCAAATTTGATTCATACCCCAAATGTAGATGCAAAATCCCACAAAACATGAGGATTCCACATGTACCAGTTATGTTCGGAGACCCAAATCCACACCTGGGTGGTAAAATTTACAACAATTGTCAGATTTAAGCTATGATACCATTATTTAATTCACAAGACTCTATATTTTAGAGTTACAAATCCCATTCCCCAAGCACGCACCTTTAAATGAGATGAGGTAAAAATAATTTAGAAAAACCTCTTATCAAGAGATGCAATCTTCCATCCGCTAAAGCCCCAAAATTAAAGAAGGAAGGTGCACTGATCCTCAAGTATCCAAAGGTCAGTTCCCCATTGTACCACCAGTTGGGAAATAATCTAGTGTTTACATTTTGTGACCTGTTGTGAGATAATTTAATGATATGCTAAAAAAAGACAGTGATCTATTTTTTGTGATTCTCCTAGATGCTGAAGACCCAAATCTTGCAGTATCAAAGAATTTGGGTGAGATAAGAGAATGACCTTGCTTCTGACCATGATGATCTCTTACTTGATCACACTCCACTAAATGAATTGCATCACTGCCTATATCACTAGGTCTATTTCCATTTCGATATCCCCCAACAAAATGAGGGTTAACAGAACTCATTGGAGCACAATAAATTCCTGGAGCAATAAGCAGGGTCACGTAAGGAGGTCCATCACCAGCCCTTCCTTCAAAAGAAACCACCACCATAGGTCGACCCCTGGATGGATCTGATGTATCTATAACATTGGATCCCAATACCTTCTTACCAGTCATGGACTGAGCAAAGGAGTAGGGAAATGCTTCCCTCACATCCAAAACCCTACAACTTCACGTGAATGGAGGTCGATTCTCATCGCTCGAAAAAGGAAGTCAAGGTGCATTACCTGAGGGAGAGGGGTATTCCGTAGGGTGGGAGGATGTAGAGATGTTCTAAATAGCCATGGGAGATTAGGGTTAGCAGAGTCCATCCCGATCACCATCAGCTAGAGGGAGAAGCTCCCAGACCATCGCCATATGAATAAAAAAATTATTTATTTATAATTATAATTATATAATTATAATTATATAATTATAAATATATAATTGTAAATATATAATTCTAAATATATAATTATAAATATATAATTATAAATATATAATTATAAATATATAATTATAGATATATAATTATAAATATAGTAAATATATTTTTTATTTAATAAAATTTATTCAAATCTTATAATTATTTAAATATATAATTATTTAATTATAATATTATAAATACCTTTTTAAAACATTATTTATATAATTGAATTATTAAATAATATATATTAATTATAAACATGTGTTTTTTATTTAATGTATGTAAATAAACATTATTTCTGAATCTAAATATATTACTATTTTAAAATCAAATAATATTTGTTATTAAAAACTATTTTTCAGTTATACTAATAGAATTTATAAATCAAAATTTTATTAGCGCTAAAAAAACTGATAAAGTTTAGATTTATCAGTGATTTTAGCTAGCGTTGATAAAGACCCCCCTTTTATCAACCCATTTTTCTTGGCGCTGATAAAAGTCAATGCTTCCCCTGCATCAATCTGTGGTAGTTCCTTCTAGGGATATTCTAAGTTGCTTACAAGGAATTTAATCATGGAGATAGATATGTATACGCCTTTATTAAAGCATCAACTATACTTTAAGATTTCATATAATTCCATCACTATTTATTTAATAAGAACACTAAAACTCACTCAAATGGAAATGTTATAAACATAGATGATTGTTTATGGTCATGAAAATGTCATGAGATGGAGAGGTACAATAATCTCCTCCTTTTTAAATATCACAAACACTTAACTTAAAAATATAAAATAAGTTTAAATTAGTAATAAAATAGATAACATAGAATTTAATGATTTTAATAAGAATTAAGTAATTTCTCCCTTTTTGAAAAAAAACTATGTGGACATTTCTAACCCTTAATTTTTTATAACATTTCCCCCCATTTTTGATTATCAAAAATGGAATAGCATTGAAAAGAGAAAAACATGAAGAGGAAAGATAAAACATAAGAAATATTTGGAATAAAAACTCATTGGAGATTTGAAAAAACAAAAATATGTTTTTAGAGTGAAAAATATTTTGAAAAGAAAAGAATTTTTTAAGACACATTTTAATTTATAAACTCCCTAGACAATATAATTATTATAGAGAGATATAAAAAATTAAAAGAGAAAAGAAAAAAAATTATAAAGGGAAAGATGTTGATCTAAAAACACTTCTTAACTTACAATCTCCCCAAATAATATAATCATTACATATAGAGATATTGTAATGTTAAAGAGAATATAATAAAGGATAAAAGAAGCATCAAAATAAAAAAAATGAAAATTTAAAGAAATAGAAGGAAAATGAGAAAAAAGTATAGGTAAATAATAAAATTAAAACAAAAAAAAAAACATTACATACCTTTGACATGACATAACTTTTTCCTAAAGAAATGAATTTACCTCAATGATTGAATTATTCAATGAAATATCTTGAAGAAGGAAAGTCCTTTGGAATAAGAAATGTACTTCAAAAATATCCATTAATTTCTATTTAATCAAGGTCAAACCTAGAAGAGAGTTAGAGAGACATGTATATATGATAAAATAAATTTGATTATCATTAATACTAATTAGTTGATATAAAAACAAAAACTTTTTCTTCAAAAGAATTATATAGATAAATATTTTTATGTGTTTTTAAAGTGAATTTTGAAAAATATTCGAAAATAAAAAATACCAAAGGAAGTTTTTATTTAAAATTATATTAGTATTATAAAAAGTACTTAATTATAGGAAATGTGATTTTGAAAATTTTAAAAATAATAATTTTTTTTTAAAAATAGTTTATTTTGAAAAATATATCTCTTAATGAAATTTTCATAATTAAAAAATAGATAAGTTTCTCACAAAAATGATAGTAAATTTGAGGTAAATGGATCATTACCATGATAAAAAATATTAATAAAACAATACATTCAAGTTTTAAAAAGAAATTTGAAATAATATTGTTAAAATATAACTCAAGATAGTCATAGATCAAATGAAAAATGTCACAAGTTAATCATTCCTAATTCACCTTTAATGAATTTGAAACGATCAAGGGCTAGGTGGTTTGGTGAAAATATCATCGTGTTGATATTCAGTTGGGAAAAAATAAAATAAGATATCAACTTTTTGGAAGTGATATCTTAAGAAATTGTATTGAAGATCAATATGTTTTGTGTGAGTGTGTAGACTTTTTAGAGATATTGATGGTATTAGTATTATCACAATTTATAGGGATACTGTCAAATGTAATCCTGAAATCCAAGAGAGTGTGGTACATCTATAGAAATTGGGAGCAACAAAGGAAAAAACTAAATATGATGTTAGGCCTGATCATAGTATGGTAAACTACACTAACAATCATACTTCTATAATATTTGTTTTTGACCATTTTACCAGCTTCCTCTAGCATTAACCTACAACTTATACTCATGGGTGTGCTAAATTCTTTTTAATGATCCATTTTGAATTTTTTAAGAGATTATTGGTGTATTTATCTTGGCTTAAAAAGATGTCATTATTTATTTGAGAAATTTTAAATCCTATAAATAATTTTATTTAACCCATAAAGCTCATCTCAAATTCCCTTTTCATTAAATCAAAAAAATTAAAATAGTTTTTTCATTGGTAGAGTCAAAAATCACATCATCAGTGTAAATTTGAATCGGTAAAAATCATTTGAGATGTGTTTTAAAAAGATATTGGAATCATAATTTCCCATTTAAAAACCATTTTAAAATAAAATAATTTTAAATACATTCATACCAAGCCCAATGGGTTTGCTTTAAACCATAATGATTCCCATGTCCATAGCTTCCACCTTTTTTTTGAATATCCACATCATCTATTTGAGAATCCTTTATCCTCTATAAAAGGGATATTTGAGAAAAATTATGAGAAATGATTGATTATGTTCCTTACATAATGATTCCCATGTCCATCCTTTGGAATTATAAAAATATTGGATCCTTCCCAATTCTCATTATTTCTAATGTTATAGGATCCTTTCTACTTAGAGCATCTGACACTTTATTTGCTTTACCAGGATGGTTATGGATTGAGCAATCATAATCCTTGATGAGATCTAAATATCTTTGTTGGTTCATATTAATCTACTTCTATGTGAATATATATTTGAGTCTCTTTTGATCAGTATATATTTCACACTTCTCCCCCATAGAAATAATGTCACTGGATTTTCAACGTGAAGATAAGAGATTCCAACTCCAGATCATGCATGGGATATTTTTTATCATGAACATTCAACTTCCCTAACTTTTATGATATAACTTTATCATTTTTCAGGTGTACACATCCTAATATATTCTTTTAAGCATCATTGTATAACACAAATAGTTCCCCACTTATCGATAGTTTGAGTACTCGTGTAGTGATAAGCCTCGTTTTCAACTCTTTGAAATAGTCTTCGCATTCACTGGTCTCGACAAAATTTACTACCTTATGAGTTATCTTGGTTAGTGGGTTTGAAAATCATAAGAAGTTTCTCAAAATTTTTCAGAAATACCCAACTAGACTAGGTAAACTACAGATCTACGTTATAAATGCTAGTATGGGACACTCCTAAATTTCCTTTATTTTAGAAGGGTCCAAAGATATTCCTTTGTTGCTGATAATGTGCCCTATGAATGATACTTCCTCCATACAGAACTCAACATTTATTATACTTTTCATATATTTTCTCCCTCCATAAATTATTTAGAATATTATTAAATTCTCCTCATGTTCCTCCTTGATCTTAGAGTATATTAGAATATCATCTATAAATATTACCAAAAATTTGTCGAGGTAATATCTAAAGACTATATTCATTAAGTGAATGAAAATAACTGGAGTATTAGTGATCCTAAAGTGCATCACTATGAACTCTTAGTGTCCATACCTCTTTCTAAAGGCAATATTTGAAATATCTTCCCTTTTCACCTTTAATTTTTGATATACCGACTGAAGTTCCACCTTAGAGAAATACTTGGACCCACATAGTTGATTGAAAAATCATCTATACTTGGAAGGGGATAATTTTTCTTTATCATGATTTTTTGAGATCATGATAATCAATGAAAAGGCACATTGATCCATCCTTATTATTGAAGATAGGACTAGAACATCGCATGGTGAAACACTCATGCGTTTGAAAACCTTGTCAAGATTCTCTTGTAATTTATTATTCAGCTCCTATAACGTAATGGTGGCCATCCTGTAAGGATTATTTGATATAGGGAGAGATCTAGGTATAATTACAATTGAGAACACAACCTATCGGTCAAGAGGAAGACCATCCAATTCCTCAAGGAACACATTAGTGTATTACCTCACAATGTTCATGTCTTCGACCATGATCCTCTCCTTTATCTCAATCATTTGAGCTAGATATTATTGATCATAATGAAATAATATCTATAGTTGAGACAATGATTCTGAAGGCAATTCAACATCCTCCTTACACTTGTACATAATTAAAGGATACCCAAGGATTTGAATAGTGATATCCCTTTCCTAATAGTTGATGTGGGATTTGTATAAATATAGCCAATACATTCCCAATATAGCATCAAAATCCACCAAAGGAAGTAATACAACATTTACTAAAAGGTTTCTTCCACACACATTAACCAGATAAGAGTTATATACTTTAGATGAAATAATTTCCCCACTCATTGTTCTCATAGATAACTCAACCTTCAAATTAAAAGGAGGTGTTTTAATAGTTTTAATAAAACTGCAGGATATGAAAGAATGAATAGAAAAAGAATCAATTAGTACATTTTCTATTCTTGAATGAAAACCATCATACATGTCACCACATTATTGTCAGGATCCACCTTAGTAGTAGTGATAGCATATTCCCTTCCTTTCTACCTAAGAGTTTTTTGTTGTTGATTGCCTCTAACAACCGATATCTTGTGGAATTGTCTTTCATATTTCCAATGTTCTTTATATTTAAATCACTAAAAAAACAATAGTGTTCATATAAACCTTATTTTAAACTTCCCTATTAGTGGGTTTATTTATTTCACTTCAGCATTGTTTTTCTTGGGGCCCCTATCTTACACACTTGAAGAACCTATTAGTTCTCTTTAAAGAGTTCCAAGAATTCTTCTTCCCACAATTTTGATAAGTGGGATGGTGTGTTTTCTTTCCTCCATAACGTAATATACCAACCCAAGATCCACTTAACCTGTTCCCTGATCTGGTGGTCACATATCCTTAAGCGTGCCTCCCTATATGCCAGAGGATACTGACTAGCAGTGAGGGTGTAAAGGTAGTATAGTGGAGAGACTATACCCTCAAGTTAGAGTAACACAGTGGATGCAATAAAAAATAAACAATAGTGGAAGAATATATAATCAGACAGAATCAATAAACATCAGAATCATGAATAGATAACTGAATAAGTAAGAAGTGGAAGAAATATATAATTGAAAAATTGATAACAATATCAAAATCCTCTAAAGAAGTGTCTGATACATGGATTCATGAAATGTTGTAATACAAAAAGGGAACAAGAAGACACAAACATGCTATAAAACAGTACAAAAATACAAAAAAGAATAAATTTTATCTATAAGAAACTCGAGGCTATGCCTGATCCTAGACTTATAATCTCCATTTAAAGGTAAGCATATCAACAACCTATAGAAGGGCCCTTTCCCTTATTCATACATTCAGTAAAACAATCTTCTTGGGTTCCAAGGGTGGACGGAGTAGGGTGTGAGATAAAAATCTCAGTAGGCCACCACCAATGGTGTCTACGTATAATCCATGAAGTGCTTGTAACTAAACAGTGTGCTGATAATATCAATTAATTAACAAAGATGAATAAATAAACCAAAGCATGCTTAGGTTCCTAAAGGACACCTGACAAGTCTACCTACTTTGACTCATTATTAGAATAATTTCTCTGTCCATGATCTATCTATATATATAATTTCGTTTTATATTAAATCCACCTATAGGAACCAAGTACATGCGGACATAAGTGGTGATATACCTAGAATACTAGTTGATGGTTGTACTGGGGTGTAACTCAGACATCCATAACCAGTCTAATGAGCCCATAATCTCCACCGATTGAGTATATTCCCTAAACATCATACTGAATGATGGACGTCATACCCGTCACATGATATGGTGAGTGTGTCACCATAGAAACACTATAAAAAGTGAATTTTCCGCCTCAACCCAATGTCCTACAAGTATTAGTGGTGCATGATTCCATACTCAACACCCAATGTAAGGGAGAGTGATTACTTCATGCTCAATAGAACTCTTACCTTCATTCACATCCCATATAAAGGGGTTATCACATTTATTATATAAGGCATGAAGAAATACATCTCATGAAACTTATTAAACAAGACCATACATATATAAATGAGGCATAATAATATTTATAACATATTCATGATATATCATAACACATGAGGAAAAAACTCTCATATGTCATATTAGTCAAGTTAATTTATAATTAAAGAATTTTCATTCTCAAACGGAATTTATAATATCATAATTGAAGTTGTGTTCTTTCCACTATTTATATATGATTACATAAGAGCCATTTATTTATTTAAGGAAAATAATAAACCATGAAGATTTCAATCTATTTAATCCCTTTCATTTAGACCATTTTTAATTATTGTAAGGAGAGATAAAAAATCATTCTTATCCCATCCTATATACTCAAAAATTCCTATTTAGTTCAGTAAGGAATTAAAAAACAATTCATAAGGCTCAAGGGCCCAATTGGAGGTTTCATGGTCAAAGGAGGCAATTACCTATTTGGGAAATGCCAATATTGGTTGGGATAAACACCTAAGAGGTGCCTTAGATTCTATAATACATTCACTATACAATGTAAATTCAATTTAGAAGCTAATCAAGATCCATTTAGGCATCCTATGAATTTGTTTCATTTACCCACAATGTGCAATAATGACCAAAATGACATGAAACACCCAAGGGGTTACTATATAAGGGGTATTCAACCTATAAATTACCAAACAATGATCAATATACATATAACAAGGTGTGAGTATCAATTTGACATGAATAAACCAAATTAAAGGGGTTTCGTAGAAAAAGTCAGTGTACGATACAATGATATAGATATGAAGTAACAAAAATCAAAGGAAAAAACAACATGACCACCAACCTCAAGCCCATAGATGATGCCTCACTCAATATCGACTGAAGATTTAGAGTACGTTGGAAGAAAACTAATAAATGGTATAATTCCTTGAAAATAGGGAAAATAAGACTAAAACTAGATATCATGATGTATTTGAAGGAAAAAATTAATATGATGTAAGAGTGAGGTTATTCTTACCATAATGAGTCCATCACATCCTTCATATGTAGATTCGGTTGTTGGATGAAGGAGTTAGAGGAGATCCTAGGTTGAGGGAATTTTGTGTTCCACGGGAGAGGAGAATACCTTCAGCTATTAGAGGAAGAGGATAGAAAAACGAAATAGGATTTAAGAATAAAGGAGTGGAAACATTGTAATTTCACCCCAAAATAAGGGGGCACATGGTTTGTTCGCACGGTTTCAACAAACCGTGTGAATACCATGCTCAGTTCACTACTATTTGGGGTTCCACACATGGTTAGGTGAACGGTTTGACTAACAACAGGAAAACCATATGAAATGGATCTATCCCACGCCTGCAACTAGCTGCACAGCCAGACACCCCAGGTTTCATGATTGAAAACAAACTGTGAGGTAGATTTATATCTTCCCATTTTAGGGATCCAAGCTTCGAATGAGCCCCGAACGGTCCTAAAACTTTTTTTGGATTGATTAGACCGCTTTATTAAGTTCATTTGTGGAATTAAAATTGAAAAAACAATGATTCATACCTTTTTTGAAAGGAGGGGTTGTTATAACCTCCCCTCCTTAAAGAAACTCATCCCTGAGTTAGCCTTCAGAGGGTAAAGAGGTACTATGAGAATAGATTTCTGACCTTTGAGATCATATTTCATCTTCCTACTCCCAAGTCTTGTCCTATACGTGGTTGTGCTTCCATATCACCCATACCAGAGGAATAGACCTACCATAGAGTTTCTTCATGCTCCAATCCACAATACTGACCGGGTATTTCTCACTGTAAGAATCTACATCTAGCTCAACCTCATTAGGCTGAAAAAAACTGTGGCAGGTCTGGATAGTGTCGGTGAAGCTGAGATACATGAAAGACATCATGCATAGATCAATATTTACAAGGATGTTCCAACTGGTAAGCCACTGGTCTGATCTATTTCACAACCTCAAATGGTCCAAAGAACTTTGGTGAGATCTTACCTTTCTTTTTAATACATATATGGTCCAATTTGGGTGACACTTGAAATAAAACCCAATCTCTAACCTTGAACTCAGGAGGTCGTCGATGTCTATTGGCATATGTATGCTACCAAGACTGAGCTGTAATCAAATTCTTCCTAATTAGTTAGAACTACTATGTAGTCTCTAACATGAGAAATGGTCCATGAAAAGATACTTCCCCTTCCTCTAGCCAGTACAGAGGTGAGTGGAAAGGCCTACCATATAAGGCTTCATAAGGATCCATCTTTATGGTATCCTGAAATATGTTATTATAAGAGAAATCAATGAGGGGAATGTGTTTCTCTGAGGAAATCCAAAACAATAGGAAACATGCATATAGAATTTATTATAGAACTTAAATCATACGCTTCATCTGTCCATTGGTATGGGGGTGATAGACCTTGCTCAGAAGCACCTATGTACCGAATTCCTTATGCAACCCCTTCTAGAACCGTGATGCAAAACAAGAGTATCTATCATAAAATATAGAACGAGGATCTCCATGCATATGTAAAACTTATATGATGTACAACCTTCCTAGTTCATCTACCATGAAGGTACCTCACATAGGTAAGAAGTGTGAAACCTTCATCAAACGATAAATGAAAACCCACACTGTATCATTGCCATGAGGTTATATGGGTAGACTAGTCATGAAGTCCATAAAAATATAATCCCATTTCCACTTGGGAATAGAAAATGGATGTAAAATACCTTCTGATCGCTGATGTTCCGCCTTCACCCGATGATAGGTGGAACACTGAGTGATGAAGCTGTCAATATCACTTTTCCTACTAGACCACCAATACCGATGATGTAAGTCTCGATACATTTTGGTGACACGGGGGTGAACCGCCCTTGATGAGGTGTGTAATTCCAACATATTCCCCTCTATGATTCATATTGGGGTCTATAAATTCCCATGGAACAATAAGGTATTATCATCATCCATGGTCCAACCAGAATATTTATCATCATCTGAAATACTTTTGCTTAGAACAAGTCCTTCAGGGTTAGAAAACTGCTTTTTTCTTACATTTTCCCAAAGAGTAGAAGTCGATACTAAGGTTAAGAGGGTAGCATGAACTTGGTCCACCTGAACCACAATTTTCATCTCTAAGAATAAGACCATGAGATTCTATTCACCACTGGATTCCTTAACCGCCTGTGTATGAGTCTTCAAGCTCAGATAATCAACTGCTGAATTCTCCTTTCCAGGAGTGTAGGCAGGCTCGAAATCAAATGACTGAAGGTACTCAACCCATCTGCACTACCTGATATTTAGATCTTGCAATGAAAAAATTTATATGAGGATTTTGTGGGTTTGGAATTCCAAAAAATTATCTCCAAGTAGATAGTGTCTCCAACATCGTAAGGCATGCACAACAACAATAATCTTGAGGTCTTGTGTCGGGTAGTTCCACTCATGAGGCCTTAACAGAAAAGACCCATATGCAGTGACTCGCTCATCCCAAATATGAATATATCTAATCCATATACCTAATGAATCATAGTAGAAAATATACCTCCTTGAATGTTCTAGAATAATCAGCATCAACATTGAAGTGAAATGACCCTTAAACTTCTAAAAGGGTGCTTCACATTCTTCTATCCATACTAATTCCACACCAATCATTTTCAAGCCCGTGAGAAGTAATATATGGAATGAGAAATCTTAGATGAATTTTTAATAATATATGGATATCCCTAAGAAACTCTGAATGTCAAATATGATCATGGGTTGCTCACATGAAACTACATTTCTCACATTCTCTAGGTCTACTGAAACTCTTGACTCTGAGATAATGTGAATTAGTAAGTGGAATTTTTTGATGCAAAAGTTTCATTTACTAATCTTATCATAGAGTCGATTCTCTCTTAGTGTATTCAAAACATTATCAAGTTTGTTGTCGTGGTCGTGCCTGGAGATTGAATACACTAAGATATCGTCAATAAAGACTACCATGAATGAATCCATAAACGAGTGGAAAACCTGATTCATAAGATCCATGAATACTGTAGGTGTGTTCGTGAGTCCGAATAAAACATAACCAGGTACTAATATAGACCATACCTTCTATTCAAAGTTGTGCGAGGTATGTCTGATGACCCAAAATGCACCTGGTGATAGCCTAACTTTAGATTAATCTTTAAAAACACTTTTTATCCTCGAATATGATCAAACAAGTCATCTATTCTAGGTAGTGGATATCAATTCTTTATGTTAAGCTGACTAAAATGAAGGAAATCCACACAAATCCCTAGGGTATCATCCAACTTCTTGGAAAAAAGGATCAATAAACCCTAACAAGAATTGTTGGGTCATATAAATATTTCAGCCTCTAGATCCTCCAACTACTTCTTGAGCTCCATAATCTCCTTAGGTTCTATCCTATAATGAGGAATGGTCACTGGTTTTTCTCCTAGAACAATCTCAATGGTAAAGTCTACATATCGCACTATAGGTAGACTAGAGAAGTTGTTAGGAAAGATGTCCCTAAAACGCACCACTAAAGGAGGAAAAACTATAGGTCGTAACCCCTCGTCATTTAAGAAGAGACTGGAAATATGCATTGCCACATTGTTGAGCCTATACTACTTAGGGCCCTCTCTAGTCACATTGACATGTAATTCTCCCTTATGCACATGATGAATTCCCTATAGTGATGTGAATGTTTCCCTCCAATGATATCAGTCAATATAGACTTGACAGGGAACTAACTAGTCCATCTTGATGACCACGTAAAATCTCATCATGTTGAGGAAGAATAGATTCTATACAAAAACTTAATTAACTATCACGAGGGGGAAATCCTTACAATGAAATACACCCTATGATTTGGTACCTAACAGTGTGTCTAGAATCATAACACCATAAAAGTTCCCCATATTGAGGATCAGACTCTCATAGATTGCCTAAGATATAAATGGGTGAGACATGCCTATATCAAATAAATCAAACACTAGAGTGGAGGCTATTAGAATAGTACCTCATACAGTATATGGTATCGTGCTTTGCTCTTTATGAATAGGTTGGACTTCATGTAACAAGACTATCCCATGGACTTGAGTCACTTCTTTGCTTCCCTATGCAAGACCACTCTACTGAAGCTGATAATCATAAGTCTGACTACCTCTGCCTTGACCGCCACCTCGGCCTGAATGATTGGTGGTATTCCAATAACCTTCCTATCATGATCTTGATGGTATTTCTCCTGACCATGAAGTAGGTGTAGATACCCAATCAATAGGCACTAAAGGTAAGGTCCTATAGAAACACTAAAGAGGGTCCATCCCTCCACATCATCTACATTCCACTGTGTCTTGCATGCACTAAGGTCTTGTGTGTTACTGCATCCTTCACTTGTGAAAAATAATAAAACTATATGCACGAGGATCTTGACTACTTATACCTGTATGGTAATCCTTAAAACAACTCTTTCTACCAGATTAAGGGGTACTAAAATCTCTCGGTGCTAATCCACCATAGTTTTCCCCCTCAGATTCCCTCAAATTCCTCTCTATGATAAGTAAATGGTTGAATATTTCAGAAATGGTAGTCAACCTGAACACGTTGAACTATGAATAGATGGTATAAACCATCCCATCCTCGAATTTACTGGTGGTCATGATATCATCACCAATGAGGGTTGGTGCAAACCACTACAACTTACTAAAACGGTCTGAGTATTTCATAACTAGAATACCCCATAATGCAGGTTCACGAGTTATCTAGCTGTATTATCCCTAAGAGTATGGGGAAAGAATTAGTCATATAAGATAGTCTGAAATTCTACCCAGACTATATCACAATGTCGATCATCCTGGGTGATAACATCCCACCACCGCTTGGTATAATATCATAGCATTTACATAGCTAACTTAACTATCTTATCTAGAGGCATATCTAGATGATCGAATATATAAAGGATTTATTCTATACAATACTCCGTAGCATGAGGTCTACTATCCCCCAAAAATATGGGAGGATGTTGCTGCTAAAATTCACAAGTAAACTTTTCCATGCTCATGGTGGGTCAAATTACACCTTGAATACTCTGAAGAATATGAAATAAACCCTCTCAAACCTAGGAATTAATGACCATATTAATAATAAGAAGAATTTCCATATGTGACACTACAAGAGGATTCATTGTCGGCTCACATCCCACCACCTTAGAAGCATGTTCATCACCACCTTCAGGGTGTACGACCAAAGGACATCATGGTGGCATAATGTTATAATGAAAACACACAACTATAAAGAGATTAGAGAAATTTGAAATATTTCATTTCAGAAAGTACAATAGGTATAAATCCTTCTTATAGAAAAGTCCATGCCTCTCTTCCTACTCCAAAATCTAGGACAAGGAAGCAGAAAGAGACCTATAAGTCCATAATAACACAAGAGATACCCCACTACCCACTACTAGGGCTGAGCTCGGGCCCATGCCTCTATGTTAGATCTATATATATATATAAGATGTTTTTTATACTTTATAATTCATTTTAAATTTAAATTATGCTATTTCAAAATAATTTAATCACTTTAAAATGGTTGAATCAGATGGTTTTCCATTTTCTAATCCATAAGGGCCCATACTCCTTATGAACCAAAACATGGCATCCACTAAACACACACCGTAAGACGTTCCATCCCATGTAACTCATGGAACATGGATCAAAGTTCTATAATTTAATACATGAGGTGTTTGTTTTAACATATTCAAGAAAACACTGTAAATTTATTGTAGGAACTTTAAGTATAAATTATGTTTTAAAATCCCTATAATAAGTTTCTACATAATTCAATACATACTCAAGACATAATCAATATGCAATAGGAAAATTAATGTATAAAATTAAACATGTCATGGAAAGATGCATGACCTATTAATCATAATATTCCTATAGTGATTCATTGTCTAATAGAAGGTACTCATTTCATCGATCTATAGTAAAGAAATCACTAATTCAATGATACCAATATCAATAACATCATAAATCAAGTGCATCACCCAATGGTGAAATCATATCAACTATAAATAGCATATTAAATAAATACAATAATCCATCCCAAGTAATTTGGGTTTTCCCTATACATGGGTTAGCTACATCCAAGAATAGGGTTAATTTCAAATTCCATTTCGTCTTAGTCTCCTATCTAATACCAAAACAATTTGACAATGGAAAAACAAAGGCTTTGATACAACATTGTAATGTTCCAACCTGGGATCCACGTAACCCATGCTTTGACCTGGGGGGTCACATGGCCTCAAGCATGCTTCCTCATATTCCAGAGGCTTTCGACTAGCCGTGATGGTGAAAAATTAGTATAGTAGGGAGGATATACCCTCATGTTTGAGTATCACAAGAAATACAACAAAAAATAAACAATAGTGAAGCATATATAAATATAAAATATAAATAAACTGTATAATCCTAAAGAGATAACCGAATAAGGAAGCAATATATGAAATAGATAACTGAACAACGGATAAAAATATCAATGGCCTTTAATGTAGTGTCTGATATATGGATTCATGGAATACTGTAATACAAAATAGGGACAGACAGATACAATCATGCTAGACAATAGTACAAAAAGAAAAAAAGGACAAAAGATTCTTGATAAGAATCTTGACCCTATGTCTGGTCCTCTACTTATAAGCTCCATCTAAAGGAAAGCATATCAACAACATGTAGTAGGTTCCTTTAACTTATTCATACCTACAGTCAAAAAATATTCTTGGGTTCCAAGGGTGGCCCGAGTGAGGTGTGAGATAAAAATATCAGTAGGCCGCCACCAATGGTGTCTATGTATAATCCACATAATGCTCGCAACTAAACAGTGTATAGGTAATATTAATTTACTAACAAAGATGAATAAATTAACTAAATCCCACTCATGTTCCTAAAGGACAACTAACATGTCTACATTCTTCGACTCAATGCCTAAATAATTTCTCTGACCAGGATATATATATATATATATATTTAGTTTCATTTTATATATCATCCACTTATAAGAACAAAGTACATGCAGACATAAGTGCTCATATACCCGGAATAATAGTTTTTGGCTGGATCATTGCATAACTCAGACATCCATAACCAGTCTAACGAGCCTATAAGATCCATCCATAGGGTATATTCCCTAAATCTCATAATGAATGGGTGTATCGTTCCCTTCACTCAAGATGGTGAGTGTTCTGCCATGGAAACACTCTAAAAAGGTAAATCAGTGCCTCATCCCAATGTCCAACTAGTATCAGTGGTGTGAGATTCCATAACAAACACCTAAGGTAAGGGAGTGTGATTCCTCCATGATCAAATGAACCCCTACCATCATTCAAAAACCATATAAAGGGTTTATTGCATTTATTTTATAAGAAATGGGTTTATACCTCTCATGATACTTATTAAACAATCTCATACATATATAAATGAGGAATAGTTATATTTGTATCATATTCATGTTATATAATAACACATGAGGAAAAACCTCTCATATGTTCCATTAGTCAAGTTCATTTATAATTAAATCATTGTCATTCTCAAAGGGAATTTATAATATCAATAGTGGATGTGTGGTATTTCGACCCTTTACATATTATCACATAACATCCATTCATTTATCATAAGAAATTAACCAACCATGAAAATGTCAATCTATTAAATCACTTTCATTTAAACTATTTATAATTCTTGTAAGGAGAGGGAAACCATCATGTCTATACTATTCTATATACTAAAAAACAACCTAATTAGTTTAATGAAGCATGAAAAAATAATTTATAAGGCTCAAGGGGTCAATTGGAGGTGTCATGGTCAAATGAGGTAATTCCATACTTGGGAAATTCCAATATAGGTTAAGAAAAACACCCAAGAGGTGCCTTGGATTCTATAATACATTCACTGCATAAGGGAAATTCAATTTAGAAGCTAATCAGAAGCCATTTAGACCTCTTAGTCATTTGTTTCATTTATCCACAATTATCCATAATGGCCAAAATAACATGGAACACCCATTAGGTGACCATATAAGGTATATTTAACATATATATTACCAAAAAGGATCAATATATATATTTCTATATATATATATATAACAAGGTGTAAGGGTCAATTTGACATGAAGAACCCAAATTAAAGGGGTCAGTTGGAAAAATCTGGCAAGTGGCCCAATGGCATAGCTACGAAGCAATGAAACTCAAAAGGAAAGCAATCTGACCACCAACCTCAAGGTCGTAGATGATTCCAAAATCAATAACAGACTTGTATTCTGAGTTGGTTGGAATAAATATGAAAAATGGTCAAATAACTAGAAAATATGTCAATTGATTCTGCACCTGAATAGCGTAATGAATTCGAAGGAAAACTTTAATAGAAGGTAAGAGTGAGGTTAGCCTTACCTTAAGGAGTCCAATGATTCCTTCAAATCTTGATTCAATGGTCAAATTAATGAATTAGAGAATATCCTATATTGAGGGAATTGTGTGATACATGGGAGGGGAGAAGACATTCAACCACTAGAGGAAGAGAAGAGAAAAATGAAATTGGGTTTAAGAATAAATGTGGGGTAAACTTGAAATTTCACCCAAAAATAAGGGGGCTTACAGTTTGTTTTTACAGTTTAAAAAAAAGAATAATTAGTGCTTAGTTAACTACTAGTTGAGGTTCCCCACATGGTTAGGTTCACAATTTGATTAACCATACACAAGTTGTCTCTACTAGAAAATGAAGCTATAGTCATAGTTTTCCCAAACCGCGACAATAGGTATTTATAACAAGGTTAGAGCCACATTTTTATATAAAACCATGGCTATGGGGTATATTTTTGAAGGCTATATCCATGTTTGAGTGAAACCGTGGCTATAACATATACCTATAGCCACAATTTCTCTAAAAACATGGAAATAAAGTGTTTCTTCGATAGATATGGCCATTGTTTGTGTAAAATCATGGGTATAGAGTCTTTTTTTAGGAATATATCCATGATTTGTGTAAAAATGTCGCTATAGAGTATTTGTTTTGTTAGATATATCCATTGTTTCTATAAACCTATGGATTTAGAGTACTTTTTCAGTAGGTTATAGCCACGATTTCTCTAAATTGTGGATATAGGTTTCCCACGTAAATGTATGATTTTTTTTCATGTGGGAATATGGTGAGAAGACCTATTGTTGTGTTTTATTGGATATATCCATGGTTTATAAATATATATATATAAAATTTACATATCAATGTTTTTGGTTCTCGGTAGTGTACTAGTAATGCGATTGGTCCAATATAGTGGAGGTATGGAGATCAAATCACTTTGGTCGCTATTTATTTTAACCCTATATATACATTATACAACCGTGAGGGCTATATACATAGTTTCCAAAATTGTTTCTATAGGTTCTGTTTCCAGGGTGGAAATTATGGTAATAACCCAATAAAACTATGGAAATTACTTTTCGCTATATCCATGCCAATACAATCAACGACCAAAAGGAATTATGGAAATAGCTTATAACCATGGAATTAGACCATTTATATAGCCTAATTTACTACTTGTGTCTGTGAAATGGATCTATCCCATACCTATAATTGGTTTCACAGCTTTGCGCCCTGGGTCACATGGTAACAGACTAACTATGCTGCCCAATTCCTTCTTCCCATTTTGGGGCTCTAGGATCTAAATGAGCCTAAAAAACTCCTAGAACCTTATTGGATTGATTATACCTATTTATTAAGTTTTTTTAAGGAATTAAAATATAAAAACTAATAATCTATACCTCTATTTAAAATACAGGTCTATACACATGTTTTTTTTATTGGAAATTTTGAAGTGAATTTTATATTACATTTCTTGTCTCCATTCACACAAGACCACCGAGAATCATTAATCTCCATCTCAAATTTAATGGAAAAATGAAAAATCTCGGCATAACTCTCAAAGTCTGGAATCACCAAGAATTTTCATAGAATCAAATTTAGTCTACTAAAGAAGTGATCCACCTTGATTTTAGTGTTCATGAAAAAGTTAGAGGTGTGTCATGCAAGCCTTGTAAATTTTTCTTCATACGCCTTGATAGATTCATCTTCCTTTTGATTTAGTCTAAGGAAATATCTCTCTATCATAAGATAGAGAGTTTAGGGAAAATATGCATTGAAAAATATTTTCTTGAATCCTTCCCAATCCATGGAATCAAGTTCCTCCTTAGAAATTTTGTTTTTGATCAGTGTCCACCACTGATCAGCTTCCCCATCAAAATTATAGAATTTTAGTATAACATTCTCTTATTCTGATGATTAAATGATAGATAATACCTTCTCAATTGAGTTAATTCATTATTTCATAATGAGGTGATCAAAAGATCCACTAAATTTAAGAGGAATTTTTCATATAAAGGATTTTACTACAACTTTATTTTTCTTTGGATAAGGAGTTCATTCCACACAATTTAAGTTATTATTCATAACTTGAGCCTGTTGTTCTAGTACTGTCATGATGTTTTGATCTCTCATTCCCATCAGATTTGTAATTTAATTAGGGAAATCATCACAATGACTATCACATTGATTTTGGGAATGCGTTCTCCTATTTTTATACATTTTCTAAGAAAAAGAAAGTGCAATTAGGGTATTGAATACTTAGCTAATAGGAATATAAAATGTAAACTTTTAATATAGAAGGATAAACTTGTAAATGAAAATTATATCCTAACTTGTGATTACCTAAGTTTCAATATAGGTTATCCATGGTGATAACATTATACCTAGGGTTCTTACTAAAGTTTTGTAGTCCTAATATCCAAAAATAACTAAACTATGTTCTGATACTAACTATAGTGACCCTAACCTATTACACATATTATTATACGATTTTAAGCATAATTAACCATCAAATACAAACCAAGGATCATAAAGAAACGTGTCTTTGGAATACTAGATACATAAAATTAAAAACATGGAAATATACTAAAACTACATTATATAAATCTTCCATAATGATATCCTAAATTTTGTTGATCTCCTACATCTACATTGGATAACATGGGTAATGAAAATATAGAAGGTATGAGCTAAAAATCCTAGTAAGGTAATAAGCATGAAATAATTCATGAAACATGAGTTAGAAGGCATAAAATGATGAAATAAAAGTAATGGATAATGAGTAAACATATGAATTCATTACACATAGAACATGAAATCATATGATCATAGAAATATTGGAATGTGGTAGTAACATTTTACATGATATAAACACCAGTCAAATCTAACTGCTAATACTATATCAGATGTTTTACAAAGTACCATAATGGATTAGGTTTATTTCCTAATCTCATACATGATGTATCAAGAGACTAAAAATTACCCGATGCATTGGAGAACTATCTGGGTGCACCCATCATAACATGTTCATGCATATTTTTTCCATATAAATAATACACATAAGTGTTAACCATGGAAATAAATGGGTATTGTAATCATGTTATAAAGCATAATCAAAGGGTGTATCATAATGGATTACAAAAAAAGGATTTAAATCATAATTGGACATTAATAATGTAAAATAATCACATATCCTGATAAATTATGTCCAAATGAAGTGGAAACATTTAAAAATATTTTTTAAGAAACTTTCGTAAGGTGCCACATTAGTGTGTTTTAAGGGAAAATATTAAAGGGTCTTTAAAGGAAAAAATGCATAATTTTTTGTATAAACCAAAAATGTACTAAGTTATTTTTTCATGATGAAATGAGTGATTTTAGAAAAATAATGGCGCCTTAAAATAGATTATGGAGTGCACTAGAAAATTAATAAGAATTTGGAAACTTTGTTTTAATCGGGTTTTCTTATCATGAGGAATTGAGAAGGAAATGTCAAAAACATATATTTCACCATCAAAGAAGGAAAAATTAATATAGATACATAAATTTAGAACACATGAAAAAAATTTAGAATAATAATATAATAGAAATTATGAAATAAATTTGGGGTAAAGAGAGAGAAAGAACAACCCAAATGTAATATAGAGGTTCAGAGAAATCCCTTACCTTATGTCTGAATGTGTTCAAACTTGAACTTAATGTCATGGATAATAAAATTATATTCATTAATAATTTAATTCAGAACCAATTAAACATATATTTGATTTATTATATTTTTATTATGTTCATTTATGGCCATTTCTATGAGTTGTAATGTTTAATTTCATTGTTCTGGGAGAGTTCATTTCATAGGTTTATGGTTGGTTCGCTTGAGTATAATTATAGGAGTTCTTGTAAAATGGAAGAATAAATGAAGAAGTGTAAGGAAATGGTATTAATATACTTAAATGATTTTAAATTGTCTCATATATCATTTTGTTTTTTTTATATGAGGATGATTCATTTGAAAAAATTGTTAATGATAAACGTTTAGTATATTTTGGCAGTTTTTCAATCATCACGAACTAGTTTTGTTTTATTATTTAATATAATGTATATTTATTAGTTATAATACATTAAAAAAGTTATAATATACATGTTAAAATTCTGTTTAACCATTATAATGGTTTTATGACCAACCGAGAAGTTGGTTATGAAAAATGAAAAATTGTCATCCATGAAGGTGATGAATCGACATATCATAGATGTTGTTTTTGTTTTTAGGATAAAAGGGTAAGGGATGAGATTTGATTCTAGATATTACATTAAAACAAAAAAATTTCAGTATATTTATGATACTTTAGTTATCATTTAAAATTGGATAGTGAGGGAAAGTATGAGGTAGAAGAAAGAACAAATTTAAGAGAAAAAGGATGATTTTACTTTTCGAATATCGCCTCATTGAGAACCTCCTTAAGACACATGGGTTTGGTATTTTGTTGAGACCTGAAACAATTGGATATGGGGAAGAGTCTTGGGAATGGAATTGGGTAGAATTTATAAAATCTACAATTCCTAAAATTTCTGAGGATAAGGGTTGGTGAGGGGTGGTATTTATAGGGGGAGGAGAGGGGTGTTTTTTATTTTTTAATCATTTGTTTATTATTTTTTCTCAAAACTATTAATCATTTTGGTTCCAATGACTAAATATAGTAACTATATCATGTTATTTTGAGATAATGGGCACTTACATTGTCCATGACTCAACCATTAATTAAAATTTTATTTATTTAATCCAAATATAAAATACCGGAAATTACTGTATTTCACAATTCACCTAAAATTCAACTATTTTAGAAAAATCCTAAAAATTCACCCTAACCTTTTTTTGATATCTAGAAATAAAAATGTATTCAATGTTATGAAAATAATTTTTGAAATATGAGAAATTAAATTTTTAATTAACATAATGATTTATTTTAAAAATACTGATTTTAATATTATAACCAATTTTATGAAACACTGAAAAGTTAATTAAGGTATCATAAAATTATATTATAATTATAATACAACAAAATATTAATTTATGAATATTTTTTAAGAAAATAAAATTTATTTTTATTTATTATATTAATTATAAAATTTTAAATAAACTTTTACATTTCACAAAAATACCAACACCTAATTTATCACTTTTAAAAGATTTATTTACCTATTCCATGATATAAATATATCATATTTTTATTTATAAGATAAAAAAATTTTATTACTACTTTTAGAGGTGAGGTTACTATTATAAAAACCATATTACTATTCCTAACAGTCACATTATTATTCCAACGGTCGTGTTACTTTTCAAAGAGTCAGATTTCTAACGGTCATAAGGGTTTACTACTTCCTATAAATACCTATTATTCCATTAATCAATAACTTCTATTTTCTACCAAGTTTATATATACTTTAATATTACTAATGAATATTTTATTATTAACATTATGTTTTATTTCTACAACTTTATTGGTGAGTGTGGTCATTCTAGTGGATCGAGCATATCCAAATTTTCATATTCTTATTATTTTATTTTCTATTTAATACCCTGATGAAATATTTGGAATTCTTATTGGTTTGTTTTCTAACTAAATTATAATTTATCATTTATGAGAATAATGTTTTTATTGGGCTCTCTATGTGATTTATGTGCTTTATACTACATGACATAATTTTAAGAAGGAAAATTTCATTTATAAAATCATAGGTTGTTACACGCGAGTAGGAATTCCACATGTTTTGCTGTCATTAGATATTCCTTTTTGCAAGTATGTGTAATGGTCCTTATACTTTAATATTATCATTACATACTTAGATTTAGTGACCAAAATAATCACTCCATATGTCAGTGGGAAGTAGGGTACATCAGATGTGTCATGATTGACATGTCATTAATGGATAAATTGAGGAAGGATTTGTCTCTTACAACTTTATGGAATCTAATATCTTAGCCCTTTGATTGTAATATAACCATCAAATTAAAATTATATTGTCATGTGGTAATGATGTGTTTATTTTAGATATTTAATGAAAGACACATCCATCAAATAGGTTGGTGACACAGATGTGTAACCTGCTTGATGAGATATTGGGATAAAAGCATTAAATGAAACAGTGAGTGTTTTTATGTGGTTTTTGAAATTGTGACATTAAGTTCTTTTTCTTGGGTGTCTTGACCCATTTATAGACAAAAATATAGAACTTTAGGCATGCTCACATAATTTCAAAACGAAAAAATCCTATAGGGTCACACACTAAGTGTTTCCATTGATCTCGATTAAATTTTATCTAATTTTAATTAGTGGAATAAATATTATTCTCAAGTTTGAGTAATAATTTTATACAAGTAATATTGTTCAAATAAATTAAATAAATATTTATACACCAACATGTGAAAAAAATATTTTTTATTTTATGGGATATTTAATAAATATTTATTTTCCAATCTGTTAAGGAAATATTTATTTATGAATAAAATTTTATTCGGGTGTTCAATAAATGAAAGAATACTTAGAATGGACAAAGACCGTGTCGTGTGAAAAATATTAATTAGGAAGCCAGTTAAATAATATTTTTGTTTCGCAAGTTGGCGTACAACCCGAAATAATAATTTTATTATTATTATGTGGTATGAGGTTTATTAAAGGTAAAAAATGGTATTTAATGTCCAATATGCAATTAAATAATATATTAACCTAAATCCTAACTTTATAAATAGATGGTTATGTCTATTGTGTAGAGAATCCAAAAACTGAGAATAGAGAAATTTTGTACAAAACAAATTCTCTCTTAGCTCCTCATTCTATCTCCCTCTCAAGAACAAGAAGTGCAAGAGAGATTTCTTCAAGACAAAAGAATGATGGATAAATAATGAACAATTTAACACATTTAACTTAGCATTCTAGCACCCGAATATCGAGTGGTATTTCTCAGATATCATAGAAGCACATGTGGATCACCGCTAGAGGGATTATATCCTTTGATCCTCATAGAGCAACGAACGTAATTAAAAGGGGTATTTTTGGATGATCAACATTCACCAACGAAGAAATTTCCAAATCTCGAGTATTTATTTCTTCAAATATTAAGTAAATTAATTATAAATTTTATGTGAAAGATCATCACACTTGGTTTAGAGAAATAATTAATAAATGAAATTTTAATATGTCTCCCACTACCACACACTTCCGCTATGCCCAGAAACAACACTTGGTTCTTCACTACTGGTATAACTTAAAGGTTTTAAATAGGCCATAATGTTAATTCACCTTTTAAAAATTATTACGAAGGCCCCAAGAAATAAAATTTCTGGTACTAGTATTAGAGGAAAACGTTTTACACACTATACTTGACACTTTATTTATCTTATATTGTATAGAATTCTAGAAAAAATATCTCATAATTGTCTTTCAATGTTTATCATATCCATAAGTTATCACGACTAGGCTTGGTTAAAAGAAAGGTTAATAAAAAGCTATAGATGTAATAACTGGGCCCCACTAACACCACAAACACCCCACCTTAACATGATCATCAGGTCCTAACCCATTAGGTACCACCAGTTTCCCAAAAGACATGTGGTCCCCTCCATGGGGCCTACCCACATGCCCGAACGGGTCATCAGACTAATACATGTCCCCATAGGAAAACACATGTTCTTTCTAGTATGCTTTGTCCTCACTCATGCACACTTTAGGAAACTTCCTAGAAGGTCACCCATCATGATCACTACTCCAGTGTAAACATGATTAATTATGGAGTACTAATCAGGCAGGTTCCTGAAAATAAAGTTGCACCTTCTTGACATGAGTCATATAATTTAGTCATTTATCCCTTTTTCATTATGGGGTGTTACATTCAACCCCCTTTAGAGCATAATTTCATCATTTTGGACCCTATATATTAACTATGGTACTGCCAATTCACTTAAGGATATGTTCATACTCTCATACCAATGTAGTAACTGGGCCCACTAACACCACAAACACCCCGTTTTAACATGGTTGTCAGGTCTTGGACCTCTAGGTACAACTAGTTGCCTCACAGACATGTGGTACCCTCCATGGGGCCCACCCACACTAATGACTATCCCCACATGGAAACACAAGTTCTTTCTAGTATTATTTGTCCTCACTCATAGACACTCTGGGTAACTTTCTAAAAGGTCACCCATCATGATCACTAGTTCAGGACAAACATGCTTAACTGTGAAGTTCTAATCAAGTAGGATCCTAAAAAGAAAGGTTTACCTTGTTTACATGATATGTATAATTTAGTCATTTTACCCTTTATCATTCTAAGGTGTTACATTCACCCCCTTTAGAGCACAATGTTATCATTTTGGACCCTATATCATAACATAAGCAGTGCCATAAGATGGGTCACTACTTTGATACCAATGTATCAACTAGTCCCCACTAACAGCATAAATACCCCATATTAACATGGTCATCGGGTCGAGGCCTGCTAGGTTCAACCAATTCCCCGTAGACACATGGTCCCCTCCTTGCGGCCCACCCACATGCCCGAGCGGGTCATCAGACTAATGATTGTCCCCACATTACAACGCATGTTTTTTCCAGTGTCCATTTCCCTCAATCACACACACGATGGTAAACTTCCCAAAAGATCCCCCATCCTGATCACTACTCAAAGCCAAGCACACATAACAATGGAGTTCTAATCAGAAAGGCTCCTAAAAAGAAAGGTGCACCTTATTGACATGAGTCAAATAATTTATTCATTTAACCCTTTATCAATTTGGGGTGTTAAAATAGAGTAAAATAATCTTTATGTTGTAACTATTATTTTAATTAACTAGAGTCTTATTTCAACAAGTTATAAAAACACATGAAAGGTATTTTTTTCAAATTAAGGGTTTTAGTTAAGTAAGATGCTACACTACATTTATATGAATCATTGTATGAGTGGTTGTTGACACATTAAATGACCATCCAATTTAACATAAACATACCCCCAAGGGGTTAAGTACTAAGGCATGTAAATAGCATAATCGACATACAAGGTTCAAGTCATACCAACCAGGGTTTAGTTATATGGGTATCCATTCCCAATTTATGGAGACAACACTCTATAAATTACAATTAAAATCCCATTTAAGTGAATGCAATTAATAGTTAATTTTTAAATATGTAAACACACCCTTGGCGGGTTTATCACATAGGCATAATATGTCAAGACCAACCTATGAGAGTTGAGTAGAGAATATAAGGATTTAGTTGTATGGATTTCCATTCCCATGTTATAAAGATAATAGACTTTATAAGTTAAAGTGGACACAACATTTAACTGGAATCTATCACTAACCGTTGGATTTATTAAGAAATAAAACTACCAATTACATTAACCTTTAAGGAATTTATTATACAAATATATATTAGTAAGATCAACCTACAAGGTTCAAATCAAGCATGTAAGGATTTAGTTATGTGGGTAAACATTCCCAATTTATGGAATCAACGCTCTGTAAATTTTAATTGGAATACCATTAAGCTTCCATGCATAAGTAATGAATTGAATTTTTTATAAAAACTTAAGTTAATTCATTAACTAATTTAAAACTATTTAATTTCGTTAAATAATTTCAGTTTGGTTAAATAGAATATCACCATAAAACTATATGAGAAAAATATTGGGTTGATTTCCCCCAAACCTAGGTCTTCTAGGTCCAACACATAATCCCTTCTCGGATTCCATCCTAAAAACCATTGGGGATAGGGAGAATTTTCCATCCAAGATTATATATGAGAGACCATCCTTGGTTGAACCTGATGCGGGACTTGGGTTTGTACCCAAAACTCCTCCCATAAAACCAAATACCCCACAATTGGGTCTCCCCTTTAATGATAACGCTTCATATCCATCCATCTTGCACCGCCATTATCTCATCACATGGACTCGCCGCTTGACCATCGCTACCAGAAAGAATTTCGACACAAGGCACCATTGATAAAAATGCTTAAAATGAGAAACTGCTACCATTTTGAAACTAGTTTCTTGGTATAATTTACCCTAGATCACACGTGGGATACACCCTGGATCTGATAGCACCTGTTGTGTTGATTTCCTCCGACCCTAGGTATTACATGACCAACACATATGCCCATCTGGGGTTCCATCCCAAAACCTATGGGTGATAGGAGGAATTTCCCATCCAATATTACAGGTGAGACACCATCCTTAGAGGAACTCAATATGGGACATAGATTTTAACCCAACAAAAACACTATTTAGATTGATAGAGACACCTTATTTGACCAACTATATACCATAACTATAACAAAAATAGCTATCAATAAGAGGATACAAGTATATAAGGCAGGTAATCACACAAGATTGGAATATAGATAGGTATGTTAATGACATGTGAATCCTATGTGCCTGAAATTTTGCATGAACATACCTCCGGTATTACTATACCAGTCCAAGACATAAATCACGTATGTCAATAACTAGGGTAAATATGAACAGTCAATGAAGGTGAAATAACAATGAACTACAATAACGAACATCATTAATGAAAGTCTCATCCTTGGAAACTTGATCTTTCCCCTATGTGTGGGTTGGTCATTCCCAGATGTGAGAAATTTACCAAGTTACAACACATTTCTAATCTCTTATCTACTAGTAAAAAATAATAAAACAAAGGAATATGAACCTATGATGCCACTTTGTGACATCCTAGTCCCACTTCACTCATAAGTAATTGAACCTGAGGGTCACATGTCCTCAAGAGCACCTCCCCATATGCCAAAGGTTGCCAACTAGTAGTGATGGTCTAAAGGTGGTACGGTTGGGAACCTATACCCTCTACATAAGTACTAAATAAAGAGAATGAATATATAATTGAAATGAACAGTGGAAGATAATTATAACTAGTAACCCGGAAAGTGCCAAAGAAACTAATCGGTCTTAAAAATAATATTCCATAAACACAAGGCAATCAATTATATAGTTAGTAATATATATAGCAAGGATAGACAGATAAAAGAATAAATAAAAGACCCAACTCCAGTAATCGACTTTAGTACATGCTCGAACCACTATTACCATGTCAAGTCTTATCCCAAAACAAGTAACATCAATGAAACACCGTTCAAGTCCAAACCTGTAGCAATGAGATCCTTCCAAGTACCAAATGGCGGCCTGAACAGGGTGTGAGTAAAAATCAGTAGGACACCACCAACAATGTCAAATTCATTCACCTATATAAGTATGAAACATAACCATGTGCAATATATCTATAATATGGGACCAATTAAGTAGAGGTGAACTTGGTAATAGCACCTACTTTGGCATAGGTCAAACTGTCTCTGATCATAAGAATTGTAATGTAATCATGAGACCCATGGATGTAATCCTAGGAATCCCAGAACAAGTATCCAGATGAAACTATGAAAAGGAACTTGGACACTCCCATATATTAGAGTAGAGGGAATCCAATGAGTAAATCCAAATCATTCCACTTTAATAAAGTGGGATCTAGTCAGGCCCGAGGAACAAGACCAAGGTAATCACGGGACAATAAGATTGAGACCCAAGGAGGTAATATAAGGCATTTCATGTTTGATAACATCCTGCTGAATCATTGGACCTCATCCATGAAATTCAAATTTTTCCAATGGGAAACCAAAACATTTAAAAATTGTTCTGATGGGTTCATAGTTGAAAAAAGGATTCACGCTGTGAATCATTTCAACATGATTGGTTCATGGCCAGAATAGGTGGTTCATGTCGGGAACTATAGTTATGTAAACTTGGGCCCAATATCATGACAATTCACAACGTGAACAATATCTTCACATCGTGAATTGATGCTGCAATAGTGGTGTGATTTCTTCAAAGATCTAAAATACAAAAAAGGCAAATATGATAAATAAGAGATATAAAAAGAAGCCAAACAAGAATTTCATACTTGAAATCAATACCAGGATGTAATATAAGGTATTAGAAAATAAAGGGATACTACCAAATATCATGGAAAGGGAAGTGTTCACCTTTATAAATGCTAGCTAAATGCGCGGATAAAGGATAGATTTATCTGTGCTATTATTAGCGCTATTAATTTTTTTTTAATAAAAAAATTATTATATTTATTTTCAAAATGAATGTTTATTCATATAAAGTAATTAAAAAATGCTTGTATATAATTAATATAAATATGATATATTAATATATATTTTTAACAAGTGAAATATATATATAATGTTTAAAAAAGTATATTTATAAGATTATAATTAAATAAATATATATTAAAATAATTATAAATTTATAATAAATTTTATTAAATAATAAATATATTTATTAAGTTTATTATTATATATTTATAATTATATATTTATAATTATATATAAATTCATTTTCAATAGATTTATTTATAATTATAATTATAAACAAATATATGTACGTGATGAATATAGTCAATATAGTCAATATATAAATATACCATGAGGATGATATTCAGGGAAATTTTCGTCATTTATGTTCACATGATGCATGAGTATAATTGACGTTGTATGGTCATAAGATCATTTATGGACATGATTGTGATGTTAAAATTACCTATATTATGATGATTCATGCATATGTTATGTATTCATCATGAATTTTAATTTATACATATTGACACCCTTTATTATTCATGTTGTCTATATATGTCATTGTTTTTGATCTATACACTACTAAGTATATATAATTCATTCATGTTATACCCATGAACCTATTATCTTCTCATAAATACTTATAAAATCATAATAAATATATTTAAATAATAAATATATATATTATATTTACAATTTTTAATTTTTAATTATTTATGAATACTTTTATATTTTTTTATTTATAATTATAATTATAACTTTATATATATATACATAACTATAAAATTACAATAAATACATCAATTATAATTTTATACATATATATTTTTATATCTTTATATATATATATATTTGTATTTATATAAAAATATTTATAAATCTATTTATATATGTATAATTATATATAAATGTTTGTAAATATATTTATAATATTTATAATTTTATAATTATATATAATTATAAATATATATTTATAAATATATAGAAATATTTATAAATATATATAATAATTTATAAATATATGTAAATAATAATAATTATATATATATGTAAATAATTATAAAATTATTATAATTATATTTATTATATATAATTATAATGTAATAAATATAGTAAATATATTTATTATGATGTTATAATTATAAATAAATACTTATCAACTTATATTTATAATTATAAATAAATATTTATTTACTTAAATAATTATAATATTATAATAAATATATATATTATATTTATAATTATAAATTTTTAATTATATGTAAATAAATTATAAATATATTTATTATAATTATAATTATAAATAAATATATTTATTTAAATAATTATAAAATTATAATAAATATATTTATTATAACTATAATTATTTAAATATATAGGTAGTTATAATGATAAAAAAATATATATTTATTTAAATAATTATAAAATGATAATAAATATTGATAATAAAAATATTTAATAAAATTTTATAATTATCTAAATTAATATTAATTTATTTATAATTATAATTATATTATAATTATATAATTATAAATAAATATATATATTTATATAAATAAATATAATATTATAAAAAATTATATTTATTATATTTATAATTTTATTAATATATATAGTAATATAAATAGTTTATTGACATTAGTCATTATCATCACTATAAAATAGAGCTGATAATACTACTATTTATCAATGCTAAAAAATGCTAATAAAAAACTTTTTCTTATAAAAAACTTTAATAGATCGCCATCTTCCTTTCACCTTCAACCCTTCGTGGAACCACAATGTTGTTGTTGTCACTCGCCTTCTCCTTCTCCTTTACCTCCACTTCCACCTCCACTTTTTTTGTCGCCCACCTTCGCCGTTATAGGCCTCCGTCGTTCCCCTCAAGATTTCGCACCATCACCGCCACTCGCCTCAAGGTTTCATGGGAATCAGAACTCCTCTGCCCCGACTACCACCTCCGCTGCCCCAGACACCGCCACTGCTACCCTCACCTTCACCATCACTTGCTCCCCCAAAGGTACAGTTCATGGAATGGTATGTTCCCATAATTAATTGATTGTTAGGTTATTTAAAAGCATGAATAATTTGAGATTAAGGTGAATGATTTTCTTTCATTGTATTCCTTATGAAGATATTTTTTGAGATGTAATAACCTTATGTTTTGTTGAAGAATACATTTATTAAAAAAAAGTGTTTTGGACTATGCATTTTGGATTACATATTACACTATAAATGACGGTCATGAATTGTTGACTATATTGTGAAATTATTGATTAGGTTATAAGGAGTTTTAAAGATATAAATTTAGATTTGGTCCTACCACACTATTTAGAGATAAAGTGATCACTACTACAAAACTGACCTTTAACAGCGCTAGAATCAGCCTTTATGAGCGCTAAGAAAGTGATGCCTACCTTAGAGCAATTAAAAGTCCATGGCTTTTGTCCATGCTGAAAAAGTGCTGATAAAGGGTAGATTTATTAGCACAAATAAAAGTGTAGATAAATACCCCATTTATCAGTGCTTCTTTTAGCACTAATAAATAGAACCTTAAGCAGCACATTAAAATGCACTGATAAATGGTGTCTTTAATCAGATTTTTCGAAATCACCGATAAAATCTTGATTTAACAACACTCTCATTTGCACTGATAAAAGTATGATTTATCAACACCTTTATTTGTGTTGATAAAAGTATTATTTATTTCCGCATTTAATGGCGCTTATAAAGATAGAATTTATCAATGCTTGTATAAGCGCTGATAAATGATAGATTTATAAGAGCTTTTAAAAGAACTCATAAATTATACTTTTATCAGCACATTTAATAGCACAAATAAAGGTGAAAATTGCAATGTGATATTGCAGCACACTGCATCACTAGAAATAGGTGTAGTGTATGGTAACAACACAATTTATCACAAAATAAGATACAAATACAAGAAAAAGAAACATAAATTATGAAATTAAGATACAAATACGGAATTTAAATGAAATAAAATTTCTTACAAAAATAAAAGAAAAATAAAACACTATTATAGAGTACATCGGTTGTTTTTTTACTAAAATTATTGTAAATTTTGAATAAAAAGACACACCTGGAGTCATGCCGATCACACCATGTTTTGAATTGGGGTTTCCCTGATTTCTACATGTCAAAAATGACTGATGGGCTATCTTCCTAAAGTACCAAAACAATCCAAATTCGTTTTCTTGGTTTTGAGTATGTCAATTGTTTTTTTCACTAAATTTAATGTCAATTTTGAATAAAAAATTCACTTTGAGTTATACTGGTCACACCGTGCATCATATTGAGGTGAGACTAATCCCTACATATCCCAAATCAATCATGGATCATTATTCTAAAGTATTAAAAAAATCAGAATGTGTTTCCTCAGTTTGGAGTACGCCATGTGTGGTTTTTACTAAAATGTCATTTTAAACCGGAAACATGAACTTTGATCCATATAGGTGGCATCATGTGTGGGTTTGACATGAGACTAATTCAAACATAATACAAATGTATTATAAATCATTTTCCCAAATTATAAATACAATCTGAGAATGTTTTCACCATTTTTAGCGAGTGAAACTTTTCTGTATTAAATGTCAATTTTAAACTCATAACGAACTCTTGGAGTCATACTAGTCACACCATGGGTCGGATTGAGGTGTAGTTGTAAGAACTAAAGTTTTTAGAACGGTTTAAATCCTGACCCTGCTTGTTTTTTTTCTCTTTTTGACTGGTTTTTGAGAAGTCTAGAAAATCTGGGCTATTTTCTAGAAATTTCCAGACTACACTCCTGTACTATAGGTGCACGCCATGTTTGTGTTGGGAGAGTAATGACCGTGTACTCTCTGAGTACATGCTATGTTCTGACCTGGTAGAAACTTATTACTACACGGTGTGTAGTTTTAGACACGCCGTGTACCTTCAACCATACGAGGCCAAGTACATGCCATGTGGTACCCTGTGTGTCAATTTCCATCTACACGGCATGTAGTCTTCCTTGACACGCCGTGTAACCTATTTCCGCATAAATGGTTGAGTTCCTGGCCGTGTGTTGTCCATGTACAAGGTTCACACCATGAACAAGACTTCGCTTAAGTCAGAGTACAGAAGACTATCTACACGGTGTGTAGTCTTAAAATACATGTCGTGTACTTTTTTGTTTGATCATCTGAGACGCCGTCATGTCTTATTTTTGAAAAAGTCTTCTTCTTCGCCGTTGGACAAACCCTTCGTCCGAAAACCTCCAACGAACACCATTCCTCATAGAATCATCATAAGTTGTCCGTTCTTCGATCCATCAGTGGCAGCGGGACCTTATCGGAAAGGCTAACCCCGCACACCCCTCTTCATCTTCAATTCCTAGCCTATTCCATCGCAGTTTCACTCCAAGAGGAATTGTCAGAACTTGATGGAAATGAAAATCTACCATGAGTTAGATCGATTTAGAGGATGATATCAAAAGAGTGTCATTGTATGAGCCAAAGGTGGGTGGTGCATACCTTCTTTCATGTTTTCATAGACTTTTGGGGGTTGCGACCTCTAGGCGTGACGTTGGGTATTGAGAAAAACCCTGTTTAATTGTTTTAATTAATTATCTGCATTATGGGATGCCTCTGGGTATTCCCTGATCCTATTGTGATTGAGAAAGGCCTAGTTAGATGTCCTTTTTCATTTGGGGAAATTTGGCCGGGGGTGCTGAATTGCATATAAATCAGACCATTGTTTAAACTGCTGTGTTTAGACTGCTTACTGTATTAGTGGAGTTAAAATATTGAGAGAATTGTTAGATTATGAATGAATTAGGTGCTGGTATAAGACAGCACAAGTTAGTGCAATTTAACTGTTTAGTAATTTCCTGTTTAAAGTAGTGCTTTCGAGTATGTATATATATTCAATGTGTGATATTGCCTATGTTGAACTGCTTAGTTGTGTTGGGCGTGGCCCAGATATATTGTGGGTGATGTGGATCATATGTTGGGGCTTTTCTCGGGTTACATGGGTGGTTTCTACCACGATATTGGGCGTCATGGATGTCGGTTGAGGTAGTTGGACTGTCAGGTTGGGCTAGGCCTGGGTTACTTGGATGGCGAGGCCATCAAACTTAAGCGACAGGTTCACAGGGGAACGAGGTGTCAGAGGTGTTGTGTCTTGGGAACATCTTAAGGTGATTACCGCTCACCAGGAACTTTTGAGTAGTGTGCACACAGATAGACTCCGAGAAGAGGTGGTACGACCACTCGCTGGGTAGAGGCCCCTGATAGAAGCAGTTAGGTGTTATTGGATTGGAGGTGCATGCCATAGGAAGCCATGTGGAAGGTGAGGAGCCTTTGGGAGACTACTTTGAGGTGGTCAGGTTGGGGGCAGAGGCTCGCCGTGATTTGAGGGAAGGTATCGCAGTCCCTCCGGTTATTATTTGAGGACAAATATCACTGTTCCTCGGGATGTTGTGCCATGGGAAGGTTGTGCTTCCGAGCTGGGTTAGAATTGTTGGGCGTGCCTTTGGGACGTCGATACTTGAGACACATGGTGTTAGGTGGCACTTTGTGCCGAGTTACATCCAGAGATACCGACACTGGCCGAATAAGGTGACACTTCCTGGTGGCTGCTGAGCACTAGTGAGGTTTGTGTTTACTTTTGGGAATTGTACTGTTTACTCTTTTTCTTATATAATAATTTCTACCTAAACACTTATATTAGGTATTCACCCTTGGGCGGTATCCTACGAGACTTTTCTCACACCCTACATGGGCCCTTAGGTAACCGTGTAGGCTTTTTGAAATTGAATGCAGGTAGAGGGTCAGCCTCAAGAGATGGACCATAGTGCTGTTGGCTTGGAGACTGGTATGGACCATGAGGTCATGCCTTTCTAGAGTTACTTGGTTTAGTTTTCCCTTTTGTATCAGCATTATTATCTTTTATGTAGAAACTGTTGGTTAGCCATTGGCGCCATTATATATATATTGAGATGTATGACATGCTTCCGATTCATGCCTTGTTTGTTTACAGTAGTAGTTTCTTGTATTCTTCAGCATGTTGTTCTGCTTACTTTCTGCTACTATTGTTTCAATATTGCTTCCACTGGTTTATTGATATTTCTATATTGCTTTCGCTTTGCAGGTCTAGTTCGAGTATGCTGAGTAATTTATTTCCACTGCATATTTTAGTATTATACTCAGACCAGTACCATTTTTATTCCTCTGAGAGGGTATAGCCTCTCCACTATACCTATTTAGACCCTCGCTGCTAGTCGGCAGCCTTTGGCATTTAGGGGAGGTTCACCTAAGGAAGTAACACCCGACCCATTTGGTACTGTTCAGGTGGATGGCCAGGTCTGGGTCGTTACAAACTGGTATCAGAGGAGTTCTTGACAAGGAATTAGTAGTAGTGTTTTCTGGATACTAATGCGATTGAGACTTCTCTTTTATTTTTGCTGGTTTTACTATTTGGGATATGGTAGACTGGAGATAGGTGGTTGTTGGAACTGAATTTAAATCTCGTCCTTGGGTTCCTGCAGCCCCATGTACGAGGGATGAATTGAGTTGTCGTGGGTGGGAATTGGTATTTGTTTTTGCTCAGATTATGGTTTATATGATTTCCACCTCGGTGGCTCACTTGTTGTGTGATGTTATTTATTATGATACGAAAACCTTGGCCAGTATGGAAAGGCTTGTTTTCTTGGCATTTGATAGGCACATTTTAGGGTAATTCAATTTCAAAACTGCACATATGCATTGTGAAGTGATAATACCATGTGAAGAAAATGTCAATTTCCATGCTATATATGATCTAGAATGTGAATAGTTGAAACTCCTGATAGAATTGCTTGTTTATTGCACAGTGTATTCCATGCTCTATATTTTGTAGAATTGCATGTTTCAGGATATTTGGGTCTGGATCTTATGATAGCAGGAAAGTACTATTGTTGAGGCAATGTAACTGTCAGGACTGGGAAACTCGGTCGTCAAGTTTGAGGCAACATTGGTTGTCGGGATGGGCATGGCCCGAGGTACTATATATGCTTGGCTTTGTTGAGGGCGGGTAAGGAGGCCGTGAGATAGGGAATCCGAGGGCATGGGTTGCGATAGGGGAGAGTAAGGGTAGTTGTTATACACTGCCTCTTTACTGATTTCCTTATCTGCATAGAATATATTGTTACATATATATGGGTTGTCTGGCCATTTATGGTATTAAGCAGGTTAATCCTTCATGACTCGATGGAGTGGCAGGCAGGAGAGGATGCAGTGTCGCAAGATCAGGTTCAGAATCCGGTACAGGCAAATCATGAGCCACTGGAATAGACTCAGAGACATGATCAGGTTCAGGATCTAGTGCTGGTAGGGCAGCAGCCGGGTTTGGCAGTGTTCGGACCATGGCATGACGAGCAGCACCAAGCTAGCCTAGTACGCGTCTTGTAGGGTATTGACAGAGGCGCACAGGGTGCAGATCCTTCTATGGAATATCTGACTTGGGAGTTCCAGTCGCAGAACCCTCTGCTTTTTCAGGGTGAGGGTTGTCCGCAGGTGGATGAGAACTGGATAGAGACTATGCTGATGATCTTCAAGCAGCTCGAGACGCCTCCAGTGCAGAGGGTCAAGCTGGAGACGTACATGCTGAGAGGACCGGTGAAGCGTTGGTGGGATGTGTAGGTTCAAGCTCATAGGCATGAGGGACTGGCTTGGAAGGACTTCGAGGACATGTTCTTTGAGCACTTTTATCTGGAGACGCTGAGGGAAGAGAGAGCTCAGGTGTTCTTGAGTCTTCAGTTGGGAGATATGTCTGTCATGGACTACGCAGCTACCTTCATAGAGTTGTCTCGTTTTTCACCTGGTATGGTGAGCGATGACGCGACTAGAGTGAGACGGTTCGAGGATGGATTATGACACGCCATTCGGGTCTATGTGAACATCTTCATGCTTGGTTCCTTCTCCGAGGCGGTGAACCAGGCGCTTATAGCAGAGGGAAACCAGAGGGATATGCCCCATATTGGCAAGATGACAACTTCAGGTGATGGTTCAAACAATAGGAAGTGGGGAAAAGATGAGTTCTAGTAGGGCGGGCAGGAAAAGGACTTAGCTAGGCCACATCGTGGCAGTTCTGTGGTAGTTTTTTTTCAGTGTGGGCAGCCGGGAAATGTTCGGGATCAATGCGATAGGCCCCCGAAGGAGTGTCAGGCGTGCAGACAGGTCAGACATCTGGAGAGGTTTTGCAAGCATCCTTCTTAAACAGTCAGTAGGTAGGTACCAGGATAGACTGTGGCGTTAGGTGTTGGTTCAAGTTTGGTACCAGGAGAGGGTAGTCGAGGTTCAGCTGTGCGTGGAGGATGTGACAGAGATGGTGGGACCCAACTGAGGGGTCAGTGGCCGGTGATTGGAGAAGCACAGCAGGGAGGTCAGGCATCAGGCAGTCGTGCTTCAGGCCAGGTGCACGCTATGGAGCTTCTAGGGATTGAGCAGGCTATTGAGCTGACGATGGTGGCAGGTACACCGTAGGTGTGGCTGTGATTTTCTGTGCTTTCTTTTGACATGGCCTCTTGAGGCATGTCTGGTTGAGTGCACGGGCTGCACAGGATACTTGTGGACTGACTAGATGCGAGTTAGTGGGATTGGATTCATATAAGATGCATTATATTATATATATATATATATATATATTTGATATGCATATCATCAAAAGCATCAAGGATGCAGGTTACATGAGGTGTCATGGGCATCGGGGCATCGTGGATGTGGGTTACTTGAGGTGCAAGGAACCAAGTTTTTATTGGAGCATCTATGAGATGCAAAACCTCTTGGAGGCAGACACCAATGCGATGAGGGTTATGATGGGTGTCGGAAGCGACACGTGAGCACTGAGGAGGTTCCGGGGTGACGATGCGTCATGGGAGGACCATGGGTCTGAGAAATAGGTCGTTGGGCTGTGTTTGTTTATTTTTTTTGCTTTGAACCTTGTTAGTTAAGACCGAGTAGGCAATTCCTAAGGTGGGGATCCCCTTGAGGAATTTATCCAAAACCTTGAGACTGAGATTTTCTAGGTTGTTTAAACAGTATGGTCATGTTCGGTGCCATCTCTAGGTCTCGTTCAGTAGCTCGGGGACAAGCTATGTTAATTTGGGGAGTTTGTAAGAACTTGGGTTTTTAGAACGGGTCAAATCGCGATGCTGTTTGATTTTTTTTCTCTCTTTGACTGGTTTCTGAGATGTTTGGAAAATCTGGACTGTTTTCTAGAAATTTCCAGAATACACACCGTATAAATTAGGTACATGATGTGTATGTGTTGGGCGAGTACCGACCAAGTACTCTCTAAGTACATGCCATGTGCTGACTGTGTAGAAACTTATTACTACATGGTGTGTAGTTTTTGACATGCCGTATACCTTTAACCATGCAAGGCCAAGTACATGCTGTGTGGTACCCTGTGTGTGAATTTCCATCTACACGGCGTGTAGTCTTCCTTGACACGCCGTGTAACCTATTTTTGCGCAAATGGTTGAGTTCCTGGCCGTGTGTTGGCAATGTACACGGTTCATGCCGTGCGTGGGACTCCGCTTAAGTCGGAGTAAAGAAGGCTATCTACACAGCCTGTTGTCTTAAAATACATACCGTGTACTTTTTTTATTTGATAATCTGAGACGCCTTCATGTTTTTTTTGAAAACATCTTCTTCTTCCCCGTTGGACGAACCCTTTGTCCGAAAACCTCTGACGAACACCGTTCCTCCTAGAATCGTCATACGTTGTCCGTTCTTCGATCTGTCGGTGGCAGCTAGGCCGCATCGAAAAGGCTTACCTCACACACCCCTCTTCATCTTCGATTCATAGCCTATTCTACCGCAGTTTCCATCCGAATAGAATTGCCGGAACTTGACAAAAACACAAATCTACTGCGATTTAGACTGATTCAGAGGCTGATATCAAAGGAGTGTCATCGTATGAGCCATAAGTGGGTGGTGCATAACTTTTTTTCATGTTTTCGTAGACTTTTGGTGGTTTCGACCTTTGGTTGTGACGTTGGGTATTGAGAGAAACCCTGCTTAATTGTTTTAATTAATTATCTGCATTATGTGATGCCTCTGTGTATTCGCTGACCCTATTGTGATTGAGAAAGGCCGGGTTAGAAGTCGTTACTTGTTTGGGGAAATTAGGCTAGTGGTGCAGAATTGCATATAAATTAGACCATTGTTTAAACTGATGTGTTTAGACTCCTTACTGTATTACTTGAGTTAAACTGTTGAGATAATTGTTAGATTATGAATGAGTTAGGTGCTGACATGGGACAACACAAGTAAGTGCAATTTTACTATTTAGTAATTGCCTGTTTAACGTAGTGCTTCTGAGTATGTATATATATGCAATGTGTGATATTGCCTATGTTAAACTGCTTAGTTGTGTTGGGAGTGGCTCAGATATATTGCGGGTGATGTGGATCACAGGTTGGGGATTTTCCTGGGTTACTTGGGCGGTTTCTACCACGAGAATGGGCATCATGGACGTCGGTTGAGGCAGTTGGACTGTCAGGATGGTCTAGGCCTAGGTTACTTGGATGGACAGTCCATCAGACTTGAGCAACAGGTTCGCTGGGGCATTAGGTGTCATAGGTTTTGTGGCTTGGAAACTTCTTGAGTTGATTACCGCTCACTGAGAACTTTTGAGTAGTGTGCACACAGATAGACTCTGAGATGAGGTGATACAACCACTCGCTGGGTAGATGCCCCCGATAGAAGTGGTTAGGTGTTATTGGTTTAGGGGTGCTTTCCATAGGAAGCCACGTGGAAGGTGAGGATCCTTCAGGATATAGCTTTGAGGCAGTCTGGTTGGGGGAAGAGGCTCGTCGTGATTTGAGGGCAGGTATCGCTGTCCCTCTGGTTATTATTTGAGGACAGATATCGCTGTTCTTCCAGATGTTGTGCCATGGGCAGGTTGAGATTCTGAGCAGGGTTACGATTGTTGGGAGTGACTTTGGGATGTCGGTACTTGAGACACATGGTGTCAGGTGGGACATGGTGCCGGGTTACATCCAGAGATACCGATGCTGGCAGAAGAAGGTGACGCTTCCTAGTGGCTACTGAACACCAGTGAGGTTTGTGTTTACTTTTGGGCATTGTACTGTTTACTATTTTTCTTATATAAGAATGTATTCCTAAACACTTATATTAGGTACGCACCCTTGGGTGGTATCCTACCAAGACTTGTCTCACACCCTACATGGGCCCTTCAGGACACGTGTAGACTTTATGAAATTGCGTGCAGGTAGAGGGTTAGCCTCAGGAGCTGGACCTTAGTACTGTTGGCATAGATAATAGTATGGACTATGAGGTCATGCCTTGATGGAGTTACTTGGTTTAGTTTTCCCTTTTGTATCAGCATGCTTATCTTTTATGTAGCAACTGTTGGTTAGCCATTGGCACTATTATATATATATTGAGCTGTACGACTTGCTTTCGATGCATGCCTTGTTTGTTTACAATAGTAGTTGCTTGTATTCTTCAGCATGTTGTTCTATTTACTTTAGGCTGCAGTTGTTTCAATATTACTTCCACTGGTTTATTTATATTTCTATATTTCTTCCGCTCTGCTGGTCTGGTTCGAGTCTGCTGAGTCATTTATTTACACTGCATATTTTAGTATTATACATGGACCAGTACCATTTTTATTCCTCTGAGAGGGTATAGTCTCCCCACTATACCTATTCAGACCCTCGCTACTAGTAGGTAGCCTTTGACGTTTAGGGGAGGTACGCCTAAGGTAGTAAAACCCGACCTGTTTGGCACTATTTAGGTGGTTTTCCGGGTCTGGTTCGTTACAGTAGTTGATCCCTTTATGTCACAAATGAAGTTAGGATTGTTTTCCTAAAGTTATAGAACAATCCGAATGCATTTTCTTAGTTTTAAGCTTTTCAATTGATTTTTCACTAAAATTAATATCAATATTGAATAAAAAGATGAACTTTGAGTCATACCAGTCACATCGTGCATCATATTGAGGTGTAGTTGATCCCTACATGTACCAATTGACATATGGATCATTTTACTGAAGTAACAAAACAATATAAATACATTTTCTTGGTTTTGAGTATGTCATCTGTTTTATTAAAAATAATTAGTGTCAATTTTGATTAAAAAGACGCACTTTGAGTCATACTGGTCACACTGTGCATCGGATTAAGGTGCCACGTGTGTTTCATCATTTTTGAGTACACCACGTGTTTTTTTATTACTAAAATTACATTTTAAACTGGAAATAAGAATAATGGATATTATATTAAGTGATAAGTGTTGTTTTTAGTTTTAAAAAATGGTTCTTAAAAATTCATGGTATGATCCTTATTCGACTTCATTGACCAACAATTTTATTGTTTTCTAGACATTTCCTCTTATCCTCCTCTACCTCAGTCTTTTCCTCTGCCTCCTCCTCCATGTTGGTCTCCTACTCCGATAATGACTCTTCCTTCACATATGCCTCCACCTCCATATTCTCCTCCACCTCCACCATTTCCTCCAAAATTTACCAATAATTTTTTGTTATTTGCAGGTCAACAATTCTAAACAAATTGATTTTCTCCATTATTTTTATCCTTGATAAGGAGATTAAAAATAATAAAGAAGAATTTTGACACTAATTATTCACACCCCAAATATCATTCTAAGATCATAACTCATTCTAGATCATATATATAGTAGGTAATGACATCAATTTGTTTTCAGAATACATTCTGAAAAAATGTACACTCGAAACTCATCTCTAAACAAATTGATTTCTTCTTTTTAGTTACTATGTTGTCAGCAATCTTGATAGTACTGAGAAAATATATACAAACAAATGATTGTGAAATATATTTAATGAAATTGTAATTACCTTCATAAATTACCTATAGGGAATGTCGGTCTTTTTATGCTTTATGATTCCTTTCATTTTTTTTATACATAAAATTTACAATCAATTGAATTATCTTATTTCAGACACTACAGAAACATTGACCAAAATAATTAAATTGTTTTGAAATGTTTTGATATTTAAATATTTCTATATATAGATTAAATTGTTTCTATATAAGTAATCCACATGATTTTTCTTTTAAGACACCAAATTCTTTCCATGATCTAGCCTGTATTGAGCGACCACTCTATCATAACTAAATTCTCATTAAAACACAGATTGAATATATAATTTTAATTTTATCTATAAAATGTTGATTGTGGTGTATTACGTATTCATAATAACCATCATGTTTGGTTGGTTGGTTTCATATCCATGCATTGAATCCAAAAAAATTAATATTTGGGGGTTTCTATCTTGAATTCTATCAGTATCCAGGGCTACATAAAAATAAAAAAAATTAAGTAATGAATAAATTAAAAATATATTTTATGTGATTAGATTATAGAGTTTTACCCTTGCAATGTAGGCATTAAAAAGAGTATGTCTTATGAGGTTTCATTATTAAACGCTTTGAGTAACTTGTTTTTTCTTCTTCTCTATTTCTTACTTATTCAAGGTAATTTATAGCATAGAAATGATACAAGGATTAATGAATCCAAATCGTGCTTCACAATATCTTCCCATTATATAGTTTTAATATAAATTCCTGTACAAAATATTAATAGTTATTAAAATTATTAAACATATTTATTTCACTATTTAGACATATGTATTATGAAAATGTACCTTATTTATGTATTCAAAACTGACACACCCATCCATTCCTGCTTGAGAATCTCTATTAGATTCATGAAACCAATTCCTTCTGTAAAGGGATGTCGATATATTTCTTCTTCATATTGAATGAAATACATAGTTTTGTCTTTAAATATGGTCTCTACATGAATTTGTAATGATAATTAATATTTCTATGGATTTGGCATGGAGAAGGTACTCTCATAATGTCATTTTGTTTTCTTAGTTGATTCAATAGATCTTCTTGATTCGCCCATTCATTTCTCCACCTCTTTATCCATAGATAATATCATACCTCATTTCAATACTTTTATCATAAAATGTTACATGATTTTCATATGAAAAAAATTGTTAAAGACTTACCACATGTATCATTATAAGATTATATGGCCATGATATGGAGGCTACAATAACAACTTCGACTATTTTCATATTCAAACCACTAAGTGGAACATGCAACTCAGTAATCGGATCATAAAATACCTCAATCCCCACTGTCATGTGCTTTTTTGGGAGGGGTTTATTGTGTAGCTGGTATCCTGGGATATTATATATTTTACCCATCATAACATGATGGTACATGGGGGTTTATAGATAAAAAAGACATAAAACTGTACCCTTTAGACTTTTAGTAATGTAAATTTATCAGAAGTTATTTGATTCACATTTAGGAGAAAGATTAATTAAAAAATTGATTAACCCGGTTAAGGTATGTGGTTTGGGGGAATGACTAGCCTCAAAGCTAGTGGGAACATTTGGTTCATGTATGGATCTTTTCTCCACCACTAGTTCACTTTGATAATTTATTATACATTGGTCCGCTAAACCTGAGTGGAAAATAATATCATGGAGTGAGTCTATTTGTTTCTTTATTCATATCATAATATTATATATATATATATATATGGTTTTATCTTCTGAAAATATGTTTGAGGAGAGACTCCAAAACCTAATCATCTAATGTGAGCATATTGTTCAATCCAATTCAAAGTTGCTGAAAGATGATTTTCTTCTAGTACGGTTGTTCCCAATTCTTGTGTTTAAACCATATACAAATATATGAAAATATTTCTTTTTCCATAATATTGTTATAAATCATAACTAATTACAATTATGTAATACTGACACATGCTTCCCATACTATTTTTTTTTGTTTTTATCAACTAATGTACCCTCCTTATTTACACAAGCCTCCTTCCATAAGACATAATGTGGGATGAAAGTGGATTCAGATTTTGATTATACAATCTTCATATAAACAAAGGAACATATATTATTTCATATCACATAATGAAAATTTTATTGTTTATTTAAAATAAATACCAATTTCTTCTCTAGTGAAGCGTACCCCATACTTTGCAATATATGTACGTTGGTTTTGATGGATTTTCTTTATTTTCAGCACTCTTTTCTGATTTCATAAACTAAAAATTTTCAATCAATTTGGATAAAATAAATAATTTCAAATAATATATTATCAACCAATATACACCTGAAATTATTTCTCATTACGATGATTGCTGAAAGTTGTCCATGTTTCCTGCTATATAACGTTTACATCACTAAGTGGTGGGTGGGGCTTCAGTTTTTCCTCAGTATCCCTAAGATGTTACTTCATCATAAGAGTCCAAAAGCCTCTATGGAATTTTACAGTAGCCATTAAGAAAATTTTATTATGGGAATATTCTAAAATAAATTAAGTCTCCAAGGAATAATGAAAACTAAATAAAGATTTAATTATATAATTTTTCGATAAAATAAATAAAGTATATTGTAACATTACTTTTATATCTTTTCCAAGGATTTCCTTCATTACAAGTTGGATGTGGCGCCATGATTTAATATCAATAAACACATTCATCCTCATTGTGACTCTAGGATAAATAATTAATGTTGAATTGTTGGGGTCAATATGTTGTCCGCATTGATTCCAACCAACCTCAAATTTTATATCCTGACTTCTTACCTTGATAATATTATTCAAAACTGTGGTGCCACATCGTTCATGTTTTTTTTCATTTTTTTCATAAACATGTGGTTGATCCCCTAATAATTCAAAAATTTCATCATCAACAATTTGTTCTTTCTTGGGATTGAAAACATCATCATGATCAAAAGACATTGTCTACATAATTAGTTAAACATTTAATTTTTATTGAATAACAACAATGAAATACAATCCATGCATAAAAGTACACAATTGAATTCATCTTGCATGAAATTTTTTACTTTATTAAACAAAGATATAATAATTTAATACAAAATTAAAAATAAGCTTCACTACCTTTATTTAATCCATCCTCAGATGATTTCTTTCCTTCTATCTATTGAGGATGGATTCGAGGCTACTCATTACCTCTTTCAAACTAGCCTTCCACCCATCACAGTTCAGGAGGTATTTAATCCATGAAATTTGGAACCATAATGATGGGAGGAGGGATATTTTGAAAGAGGGAGTCCAATCCATCATAGAGAGATGAAATAAAATCTAGCGGCTAAGGATTAAGGTGTCTTGGGAACCTGCACTAATGGAATCACTCAAAAAGTATCCTCAATTTTAAAGTTATTGGAATAACTCCACTGTAATGGTCTTGAAGAAATGAATATCACCCCACCTACATTGGAAATCACTTCTGCATACTCAAGGATCCACCACCTTCCAATTTTTTATATTTATTTAATCCACCATAATAATGTCCCTCTAATAACATATATCCCTTTAAAGGTTGAAATTTTCAACATATGCTCAGTATTGATCTAGAATTTTTTACTCTTATAAATTAAATGAATCTATTCAATGAAATCTTACATTTATTATTATGATATTTTACTCTAAAATCTTAGAGGAACCATATATACTTTTCTCTAGTGAAATTTATACCACATAGCTGGAAGTAGATCTATAATTACCTCCAGGAATGTCATACTTTACGACTGATAATTATATTATCAGTTTTGAAATATAATATTAGAGAGTAGTATCCCCACAAATCAATCATATTATATGATTAAACATTAATCATATTCCGTGATTGGTCTATCCAAATTTGACTTATAAGTAATAAATATCCAAACCATCAAAAGTATATTTTAATCAATTTTTTTTCTCTCTATAGTTATTCACTATGTTAAATGACTTTTCAAGTTATTTTTTAACCTATGCATAAATTAAATCTCTATTTTCATTAGAAAACCTATTAATAAATCACCTCTCATTATTTTCTTGATCAACTATCCAACCATGGATAACTGACATGCTTTTGGAAAATACACTCTTTATCTATTTTTGTGTATTTATAAGTCCATTTACCCAATGATTTATCAACTCTAGCCAATCTAGGAAATTTGTATAAAATTTTTTAAGCATACTTTTCTCACCAAAAAAATTCCCCATCACTCTTTGTAACCCATGGTTAATGTTTAATAATAATCCTGAATTAATTAACAAAACAAAACCCTCAAAACATGCATCACTAAAACAATTTTTGGAATGTTAATTATTTAGTCATTATTTTTTTTGAATTCAATCAAAATCATAAATATAAATAACCCCTTTCATGGTTTAACAATTTACATTAATAACCAAAATCCATAAAACATGTTTTAATGAAATTTACACTTACTTTGATCCCTATATGTTCATCGCCTATAAATATGGGCCACAAATTGGTATCCCCTAATCCTTAAAAACCCTCATAATTAAGCCTTCATAATCCATAATCTAGTATATACGATGAATTAAATTTGAGAAAATAATAAGATTTAGGAACCCTGTATTATTCAAATGAAGATAAAATTGAGGGGGGATGAGTGGTCTATATGTTAATGTTGAGAGAAGAGTAAACCATCTATGTGAGTCTCTTGGGACAAATGGGATGGACACTCAAATACATATGATAGGAGAAAAACTATGAAATACAACCACACTCATTGTATTTTAGTGACGACGAGAAGTGATGTATGGTTCATCCTATTTAATAACATCACAAAAATGCAAAATGAGGAACCCAAAACATCAAACAATGATAGAGGAAGAGTAGAAAATAACATATATTATATTATATCCTTGATTAATCCAAGGGAACGTAGAGGAGTCACACCAATATTAGAGGAGTTCTATGTGATCTTGAGAATCATGAGTGACTGAGTCATGGTTAGAGTTTTTTTAATAGATCAGGGACACTTTTAACAGTTCTTTCAGAAAAGTGTTGATAAATATCCCTTTTATCAGTGCTAAATTTATAAGTGTTGATAAATATGTATTTTATAAGAACTTTTTTAGCACTAATAAATCTTGAGCTTTATCAATGCAAAAAATGCAGTGATAAAAGACATATTTATCAGTGCTAACATTTTAGCACTGTTAAATATCTCTTTTAACAGTACTTTTTTTAGTGTTGATAAAAGTTTTATAAATAAATTTATTATAACTTTATACCTATTTAAATATATATAATTATTTATTTATGATTATATAAATACTTAATTAATTATTTTTTATTTCTTTATAATAATTATAAATATAGTAAATATACATTTATATATATATTTATTTATAAATATTTAATTAAAAATATATTTTTAACATTATTAATGGATATATAATCTTAAATACATGCCTTTTAAAATTGAGTGAAATTGAATAATTCAAAATGAGTACACTTTAAAAATATTGAAAAATGGATTTGTTTTATTAATTAAATATAACTTGTTAAAAAAATATGGATATATATATTGATGTGGATGAATACATATTGAAAATACAAAAACATAGTAAATAAATAAATATAAATAAATAATAGAAAATGATCAAATTCAAAAATAAAATAAAAAAATTACAAATGAATACCCTAACTGAAGTATTAAAACAAATAAATAAAATTAACTGATTAAAAACATAATATATATTAAATAAATCATGTTATAATGATACTCTAAAATATACTAAAATTTGAATAAATTACATAAATATTAGGTGTATGTGTTTCTATATATTGTGTAAATATATTTGTGTGTGCATTTGTGTATACAAATTCATTAACACACACACATGTGTGTGCATGTGTGTATATATATATATATACGTGAAGTAAATTCAATACATAACATTTGATATAGGTTAAATTGAAAAATCAAACAATATTAAAAATGAATAAGACATTAATTTGTTTTTAATTAAATTTTTATATATATTATACTTATTCATGTTTTATATCTACATTTAATATATATTATTTATTAATATTTATAGTCTATATATATGTATATTGAATTTATTCATTTTTATCAATAATTATTTAATTAATAAAATGATTCATATTTTTATTAATTTACTTATTTTATTGTTATTTGTTTAATTTTTCATTTATTTCTAGACCTTTATTAGAACTAATAAACCGTTGATAAGGGTAAACTTTCATCAGTACTAAAAAACACACTAATAAAGGGTACCTTTTATCAGTGCTAAAAATAAAGCACTCATCAAGGTTTACATTATCATCCCTAAAATAAATAATTGATTAAGGTAACATTTTATCAGTGTTAAAAAAGTTATAATAAAGGGTTCCCTTTATTAGACCTTATTTTAGAACTGATAAAGATGAACTTTATCAGTGAATTTTTTTGAGGACTGATAAATATCAGCGCTATTATAGTCATGTTTTGTAGTAGTGGATGGATTGTGCTGTGATTTTTAGAGGAGTATAAATTTTGAATGTATTTTATTGTATTTATATATGTTATACCATAATAAGGTTTGTATCTATTAAATTTAAAGAATTAATAATCCTTTAAACATGGAGGTTGTAAAGTGAGAATAAGAGATATAGTTTCAACCTATTGGATATCTTTGAAAATATGATATAGTGGATGAAAAGATAACATGATCATGGTGGCTATGAATAGATCATGACCATGGATAAATTATTTTTAAGTGAGGGTAAAGAGTTTAGATGTTATTTAATGAAGAGTGTGGAATTATAGATAATTGATAGAGGGACATAAAGATAAACATTCTCAATATTTAGAGAGGATATGGTTATTATTGATCAATAATGCCAAAAAAGATGAGGAATAAGAAATATTTCATCAAATTTCATGAAGATGTCGTTAAAATATATACCAATAGAGGTTTTTTATTTTTTTATTTTTTGATTAGTAAGGATCAAACTCACACACTTGAGGGGTAGTGAGTGTATATTATATAATAAATAAGTGAACATTTATCTTTAGGTCTAGTTGTAAACAAAAATGGATAATTATTTTTTTGTAAACCATATACAATTGGTGAACTAGATGTATTTTAGTATATCAATAAATCAATTATATATACTCCATGGATATAGATTAATTTGCGTGAACTACAAAAAATTGACTGCATCATGTACTTTATCAGTTTATAAGGTTAAAGGATTAAAATAGGGACACCTACCAGTAATCATTGAATTCATTTTCAATGGTTATTAAAATAACAAAAGATAAGAGGACATATTCCTATAAATTTACAAGATTACATAGAAAAAATAATCCCCAAATAAATCCCATGAAATTTTGAACACTTGGATACCATGAACATGTGAGATAAATTGAATGGTGAACGAGGTAGAAATAAGGTCAAAAGAAGAGATAAGGATGACTTAGTTAATTAATTCATTGAGTTTTAATGGATAATCAAAAAGATTAAAGTTGAGATGAGGGGGGATGGGTAGTCTATATGACTCTAAGGCTTCTAGATAAGTTGGGGAGAGAAATGATATTCCACCTATTAAATTCATATTTTTAAAAATAAAAAAATTTCATATTTTAAAATGCTTCATGGGATCTATACATTGTTAAGAATCATATCAATAAATTCCATGAAACTATATTCCTCAAATGTGAGAATACCCCTTTTTTTAATTATATTACAAAACAAGAGTTTCAGTGTTTTAAAAGTGTTAAAAATGTTGGAAAATTATATTTTATTTTTAAAGTTATAAGTTAACACTTGTGATCTATAATTAAAACCACTTTTTCATCCTTGGTTAATTTTAATATCAATGTTTTGGGTTGTTTAATGCTTTTGAGATTTCTGAATGAGATGATTTTTTTCAAAAAGGTGTGTTTTCATATGTGGATTGGATTTTGAAACTTATTGTGTCTTTGAATGTTTTTCAATGGAAAATTAAAGGGTAGTATGAATTCCGATTTGAGTTTCAAAGGAGTTTTGATAGTGGCTCTTTACCATGTGATTTCTTCCTTCTCTGTATGGATTTCTTTTCAGATTTTTTGAAAAGGTATTGTGAAAGGTTTTAAAAGAAGGAAAAAAGGAAATAATTATTTTTATGTATTTTCAAACTATTTTAATAATAATTTTTAAAAGTGTTCTAAAATGAGAAAAGTTAGAATGGTGTGTATTTGAAACTCCAATAATGTTTGAGTTTTGAAAATGGGGTTTTAGGTCACCATGCCGGTTTTATGGAAATGGTTAGTTTTCAAACATGTTTTAGAAAAATGTATGATAGTTGGAAACCTCTTTGAGTTTTGAAATGTTTATTTCAATTTTTTCTAGATTTTTCACTTCATTTGGATCTTATGAGAGGGATATATGGTTGGATGGTTACCCTAGTTGAGCATCTTTTGGGTATTTATTTTTTATAATGTTAATATTACCAAATAAAATAGGATGGATATGAATAAGGAATGAATGGATGCCAATCATATGGTAAATGAGTCATAATATGAATTTAAAGAGTTTATAAAGTTTGAAAAATATCTTGCATATAATCCTTCTAAAATCCTTTGTCCATGTTTATGCTATTGTTATTCTGGACTAATTAGTCTATGGGAGTTGGAAGAACACTTGATCAATCATGTAACAGATCAAAGTTATAAATTTTGGAATAAACAAGGGGAAAAAGTGAATATAGCTAGTGGATGGGATAATAATTCATTTTATGGATCATCTGATATGATTATAATTGTGGAAAATGAAGAATACAATATCGAGGATGTGATTGCAAATGTGAATGATGATGAAGATAATATCGAGGAAATGACAAGGATAGTTGAGGATGAACTTTTTGATTTCCCAAAATTGTTTGAGAAGTTAATGAGTTGTGGAAAGACATCATTGTATGCTAGTTTCAATAAATATATATAATTTTCAGTGATACTAAAGCTGTATAATTTGAAATAATTAAAAGGATGTAGTGAGACCAGTTTTATAGAACTACATGCTCTCTAGAATAACATGATCCAAGAAGATAATGAGCACCCTAGCTGAACATACAATGCTAAACGAATGCTATGATTGATGGGTATGATCTTTGAAAGAATACACGCCTACCTGAATGACTGTATACTATTTTTTAAGGATGTAAAATCACTTACAGAATGCCAAAAGTGTGGTTCTTCTCAATACAAGAAATATGAATCCAATCCTACAAAAGTTGTATCGTACTTTCCAATCATTCTATGTTTTAGTCACCTATATGAAAGTGAGGATACTAGAGGGAAATTTATGTAGAATGCATATACAATAAATAAAAATGGTAAACTACGTCACCTTATAGAATCTCATCAGTAGAAGAGAATTGATTATGAACAACCTAAATTATGAAATGATCCGACAATCCTTTGTCTTGCTTTATCTACAGATGGAGTGAATCCCTTTGGTTTTAAAAAAAGCAATCACAGTACATGGATAGTTATGTTGGTAAATTATAAATTTCTACCATCATTATGCATTAAATGAAAACTAATAATGTTATCTATGCTTATATCATGACCAACACAATAGGGTATTGATATTGATGTTTATTTGGATCCACTGATCAAGGATTTGAAATTATTATGGGATTCTGGTGTTACATTGTATGATGCTTATTGAAATGAAGATTTCATGTTGAGAGTCATGGTGTATTGGATTATAAATGGCTTTCCTTGTGGAAATTTTTAAGGATATATCATTAAAGGAACTCAAGGGTGTCCTGTTTTCAAACAATGTACACAGTCAATTGTGTATAAACATTCATCGAAGAATGTGTTTATAGTGAATTGAGATTTATACCCCGATGACATAAGTACCAATATTTGATGAAAACATTCGATGGAATTTCATAGGATTATACAACTTCACCTCCACTAATATGTGATCAAATGTTTGACAATGTAAAATATATAGACACACCTTTTGGTAAACACTTTTTGAAAAAACTTACCAAACCTGGTTGGGAAAAGAGATTAGTTTTTTCTGAATTACCATACTGTAATTGTCTGTATGTTAGAAATTTTTTTATGTTATGTATGTTGAAAAAAATGTATGTGATAGTGTCATAGACATGTTTCTAAATGAACCTGGAAAAATAAAGGATGGAATTAAGTCGAGGTTAGACATGGTTGACATGGGAATACAAGAAGAGTTGGCACCAATAAAGGGTGAAAAACAAAATTTTATTCCTCCATCTTCTTACACTATTTCTGGGTAGGAGAGATATCAGTTTTGAAACTTCTTTATTGATGTAAATGTTCCAAAGGGTTATTCATCAAATATCAAGAATATTTTGTCAATGAATGATTGAAATTTAAAGGGTCTGAAATCAGATGACATCCATGTTTTGATGTAATATCTAATTCCTATAGTTTTAAATTGCATTTTTTCTAAGAATTTCCATCATACATTAACCAAGTTGTGTTTCTTCTTCAAAGATATATACAGTAAATTTATACACCTGGTGAAATTGATGACTATAGAAAGATAATTTTCCATCATATTATGTGAATTAGAATAGTTCTCTTGTCAGAATTAGTTGATATGTTGGTTCAGTTGATGGTTTACATAGTGAGAGAGATTCAACTATGTGGTCTTGTACACTATAGATGGATGTACCCCATTGAATGATATATGAATTCTTTGAATGGTTATGTCAAAAATTGAAGTCATATAGAGGGTTGTAATGAAGAGTGATATATTGTTGAGGAATTTTTTGAATTATGTACCAAATACCTATCAGGTGTGGAAATAATTGTTCTACCTAAATCTTGTCACACTAGGCGGCTTGTGAATGAAGGAATTTATAGAAGAGATGTTGTCACAATCAATATTATAGATTGGGAGTAATTACACCATTACATTTTTCATAACACTTTAAATGTTTCTCCATATGTTGAATCCCTCAAAGAAATTACTAGGAATTTGAACCCATCAAGGGATGAAAGATGGATATCATATGCACACAATAAATAGTTTATAGGATGGTTTAAGGACCATATTTTTAGAGAGTTAGATGAAAATCTGGATTCAATTTTAGAAGGAATTTGATGGCTACCCGAAGGACCAAGTGTGTTTTTATTATCTTAAAATGGTTACGTAATTAATGGTTATACATTCTTTAAAATTAAACATGATGAACACAGTATCATGACAAATAGCGGAGTTACACTTTCAGCTGAAGCAATGAATGATTCTAGTACTAAGGATAGAAATCCAATTTATGCGAATATTTCATACTTTGGAATCAATAAAAAAAATTGGTAGTTGGATGATACAACATTCCAAGTGAAGATTTCTCAATGGAAGAGGTTTTATAATAAGAGTATTATTAAAATCAATGAACTAGGATTCATGGAAGTTGATTTCAGTAAGGTAGGGTACAAATAAAAACTGTTTATAATGGAATCATAGTCAGTACATGCATTTTATGTTCCAAATCCTACAAACCAAAAGTGGTCAATTTTTCTATTATCGACCAAAACTACTGAAGGGTCAGATGAAAATTCAACTAAGGATGACTCTTTCGTTGGTATGTCACAATCATTTTGATATTCTCCCAATGTAGATGGAATTTTTTATGTCATAGGAGACCATAATGAAGGGATTTGGATAGTTGATAGAGGGGTAAAATCCCTTCATCCATTAAAAAAAGTTCAATAATTAGATTATATTTTTTGTAATATAAATTGTGTTAACTCATGTTATTATCTTTTCGCTGCTACATTTATATCATATAAATTAAATTTTAAACCACTTATTCATATCTTCACATGCTGGTGCTCCTAATCCTGAAGAACAATAAGTTTCTCAGCCTATTTCTTCTAGTTCAGAGGTACAATGAGAAACTGCACATGCTGATGTTACCGATCCAAAGGAAGAATATATTGAAGATTTTAAATCTAATGAAATGGTAGGTGATGAAGGACCAACAATGCCAAAAAACAGATCCTCGTAGTTTGATGGTGTTAGAAAAAATAATTAAGGTGAAAATAAAAGGCATCAAATACAGGGTCATATAGAATCCGCGTGACCAAAATGTTTACCCCAACAAGACCATGTTCAATAGTTACATTGTAATCATCACTAAAAAATGTGTGCCACTTGATTTAGATACGTGGAACCATGTTATAATCATGATTAATACATTGATATGGGAAGATATTGCAGTAATAGTATGATATAATTTATTTATTTTACTAAAAAATAAAATAATGAAACATTGAATTAATCTTCATAATACCTTATAGAGTGCATCTATAGTTGATGACTCCCACAATAAATGTTTGTTAATTATTGCTGGAAGGATTCACAAAAGCTTTCTCACAATTATAATGAGACATATTCTTAATGATTCTGAAGGGAAAATAAACCTGCACCCACCGCTTATGTATGCACACCTGATAACCCAAGAAGTGTGGGATTCATTTACTGGACATCATTCGAATGTGTCTTTTTAGGTACATTTTGGATAGTAATACATTGTTTTAAAATACATGTATTCATCACTTTGATTGCTAATTTTTTATTTATGAAACAATAACTGAGTGATGAAAATAAAAAACGGGTAGCAAATCCAATGTACCCCTATGGTAAATCAAGGATGGGGTATACTTCACTTGAAAAAATTGGTATATATTTCAAATATAATGTAATAATTTTATGTGACATGAAACAAAAACATAATTAGGTTCATATATTTATATGCATATTGATGAATCCAAATACAAAGCCACTTCCATCCCATGCCATGTTCTATGAAAGGTGGCACACGTAAATCAATATGGGATACTAATAGAGTAAAACATACAAAAAATGATAGAAACATGTGTACGTATGACATAATAAAAAAAAGTTTTTATTTAAATCGCTATTACATAACAATGATTAATTATTTTACTATATTTTTTATCTGACATAGTCACATGAATCGGCAACACCTGTACTAGATGAACACCTAATATTGGTGCCCTTGAGTCAGCCAGAATATTGTATTTGTGTTAGAGGTGTGGGTTTTGGGGTGACACCCTGAACATATTTGTAGAAAAAAACAAGACAAGGATAAAGGTGATGAAATGAAATAGATGATATAAAGATTATCTACCCTTGAAGAAAAATTCCAATGGAATACTATGTTTCTATAGAATGTTATTGGGAGGAGTCAATGATAAGAAAAAACTCAATAATAACCATAGAATAAAGATCCCCACCCCCACCCCAACAGCTTTGAGGTGATCCATTCCACTGGAAGATACATCTTAGTTGAGGTAATCAATGTTGTAATAAATTTATCTATGAAATGTGAATCAGAAAAACACTGATACCTTTCTTGTACTGATATTATATAGGACGAAATGAATATGATTTATATATATAAACACCCACTCATAACCTTGGAGTGAGGGATACAATGTTCAATATTAGAGAAAATAGTCTGCACAACAAACTACTTTAAACAGGTCAAGTGAGAGTGGCGATTGGCATAGCTCATGAGCCGAGTTTCGAGCTGGTTATTCCACTTGATGAAGATGATATTCATATAGTCAACTGATCTTTTGGAACATTCATCACATGGCCATCAAATGTTATAAAAAACATGTCAAAAAAATAGGTATTCATTTCTAAATTATTTTTAAAGATATACCTATAACAATAAATGAAAAAGGTCTGAATTGATGAATGTTATTACATATGGACAAAGGTAATGGGGTGAAATGAAAGACCGAATCAAAACCATCTAAAGGATTGACCAACTGATCAAAAATATATACCAAAAGAACCATTATCCTTCATGTTCTACGTTCTTATTTTCTAACATTAAATTTCTATGTGGATACAAAGTTGCAAAATGGTAGTATTCACATATTTGATTTTGAAGAAAATATGTACTAAGAGGAAAATGAATACTATATTTGTGTTTAAAATGTAAATGAATTCATCAACGATGAATGGTAAGGAGCCTCAGTTTTAAATGTATAGATGAGGTATGTTTTTATGATCTGTTTTTCCAAAAGCTGATATAATATGTTAATTATGACTAAATAAATTTTAAATTTTTGGAAAGCATATATATCAAAACCAATTAAAGGAATTTCCCCATGAAAAAAATTGGACTCGTTAGACCTCACACCACCTCTATAGAACAAAAAATATAGAATCCAAAAAAATGGATCAAATAGTGGAAAGCATGGTCAAATCATTAGAAAGAAAACTTTTAGATGATAGACTCTTATTTATACCAACATTTATGGGTAAAACTATGAAATTTAATCATATCAAGTATATTTTAATTTCATTCATTACTTATTACTTTTTTTTTCAGAAATATCAGATGCTCAATGTGGTCAATATGTATACTCTAAATATTTATTTCCTAGATTCACTGCATGGATACAAAACAAACCGACCACACATGATGGAATTTTTGAATAATTAATACACTACATCCAATTTTTTATAACTAAATATAATGTTATATAACTTATATTATGCTTTAACTAGGATTCTTTTATGATAGGGTGGTGTATCAATATCATGAAAAACAAGGAATGAGACCATGGGATAATCACAAGAACCCTAATAAGTTATACAACTGGAAAAGTATCAGGGTATATATAATAATATTTCACTATCCAAATACATATCAAAAGAAATTACTTGTTAGCCTCAATGTTTCTATAGTGTATAAAACAAAAAAATAGAAAAAATTGTTGTTAATATGTTTGTAAATTTATGAGAGAGATCGTATTCCATGAACAAACTAGCTTCCCTGAAGAGGTATTATCAAAGTTAATTACTATTTTATTTAACATATTTATTAATACTTTGTGTATTAATATTTTTTTAGTACTACTATGACATTAAAAAAGGCTCATATTCATAAGATGATATTGGTGGTTTTAGAAACAAATGGGAAGCATACCTGATGGAAGAAGGTATACAAATAGAATGAAGATGTGACTTTCATAGAAGTAGTGGAATGTGTCATTTTTATTTTTAATTTAATTATTTTTATTATTAATCAAATAAGAATTTTTTTTCGTATACAAGTATATTCCTTTAATATTTATGGGTCATGAATGTATACAACCATCATGAAAATATGAATTCCTGCTACTTATTTAATTAATTTTTTCATCATTTTATCTACTATTTGTAATTTATTTTCCATATCATATTTGTTTGATACTTTTTTACTTATTTTAAAAATTATTTTTGGAATAGATAACATGTTCCTTTATTCTAATTTCATCATGCTTTCTATTTCTTTTCTTTGTCGACCTGCCAATGCTGCATATTGATTCGATGTTCTTATAAAAAAACCTTTCTTTAATTAACATGTAGTGATGGAAGTTTGATAGATAAAGATACTCATAATTATGTTTACATTTATAGTTTGATTTTTTTGATACTTTGGGATGTTTATGAATCAATGACACCTCAATCTGACACACGGTGTGACCGGTATGACTCTAGGTGCATCTATTTATTTAAAATTGACATCACTTTTAGTAAAATAGAAAATTGACATACTCAAAATTGAACAAATGCATTAATATTATTTTGATACTTTAGGAAAATGATCCATAAGTCATTTCGGATGTGTAGTAATCAACCTCACCTCAATCCCATGCACGGTGTGACCAGTATGACTCAAAGTGTCCGTTATGAGTTTAAAATTGACATTTTACTTGAAAATGTGTCACTCACTAAAAAATGATAAAACAAACATAGATTGTATTGATAATTTAGGAAATAAATTAATAAATAATTTTTTATGTGTAATAATTGGTCTCATGTTAAACGGATACATGATATCACTGGTATGAATCAGTGTGCAAGTTTTCAATTTGAAATGAAATTTTAGTAAAAAAGAAAAGTGACATACTGAAAACTATGAAAATGTATTCATATTGTTTTTATTATTTAGTAAAATTATCAATGATTCATTTATCATGTTTATGAATCACTCACAACTCAATCTGACACACAGTGTGACCGGTATGACTCCATGTGTGTCTTTTTATTTAAAATTGACATAACTTTTAGTAAAAAGGAGAAAGTCATGTATTGAAAAATGAGAAAATTATTTTGAATTGTTTTTATAATTTATGGAAATGATCTAGGAGTCATTTGGGATGTGTAAGATTCAGCCTAACCTCAGTCTGAGGTGTAGTGGGAAAATTATGACTCTAAGTGGATCTTTTTTATTTATAATTTATATCAATTTTAGTAAATTGGATAATTGACCTACTCAAAACTGATCCAACACATTTGGATTATTTTTATACTTTATGAAAATGATCCATGAGTCATTTTTGATGTGTAGGAATCAAATTCACCTCAATCTGATGAACCGTGTGACCGTTATGACTCTAAGTGACTATTTTTATTTAAAATTGACATCAATTTTTGTAAAAAAGAACAAGTGACATACTAAAAACTATTAAAATTCATTATTATTGTTTTGATACTTTAGTAAAATTATCCATGAGTCTTTTATGATGTGTAGGAATCAGTTGAACATCGATCTGATGCACATTGTGATCGTTATGACTGAAAGTCTATATTTATATTTAAAATTGACATCAATTTTAGTAAAAAGGAATACATGATGTACTAAAATCTAAGAAAACACATTTTAATTGTTTTGATACTTTAGGGAAATGATCCATGAGTTATTTGGGATGTGTAAGAATCAGTCGCACCTCAATCTGAGGCACGATGAGACTAGTATGACTCCAAGTGCATTTTTCTGTGGTCTAATATGGATGGAGAGGGGTGTCTAAAGAGTTTTATTTTTCAGAGATTTTTCTTTTGATATCAACGAAGTTTGAGAATAATGTATATCAATTCACTTTGTGAATTTCTAGGAATATATGGTGATGATTTTATGATTTGTATTTCAAAAATATCATAAATTGTTTAGAGAACTTGTGATGCAATCTTTTGGAAGGAAATAAGGAGTAAAGGTTTTTCCAATCATAATAGATTTTTATGGGAATGAAATATAATTCTGAAATATAGGGAAGTTACAAAACTTTCCTTGTAAAATATGATGATGCTAAAGACGACCAATCAAAAATTATAAATCATGATAGATAAGATGCATGATGAAAGTAGTTTTTTGTTGAATAAGCTAGATGGTAGAAAATAATTCTAATGGTTATATTTGTGACTACAATGGGGTTTATAAAAAGTGTTTCTAAAAGGATCAAGCATAAAAAACATGTATTTTCTTGAAGGCCATATGAAAATATGATCAAGGCATGAATTTTACAAAGATGGTCTTTTTGAAGTGTTTTTTTCAAAGGATCAAACAATTATGATTGTGATATTTGTGACTATAATGGGAATCACAAATTGTGAAGGTGATGAGAATTTTGAGTGAAGTATTTTAGCATCACAAAGGTTTAAAAGAAGGTTTTTCAATTAAGACAATCATTTCGAATGGGAAATTTCCGTGGAGATTTGCGAAAGGAGGAGTGTCGTGATGATATTTTTGAGTGATTCAAAAGATGTGCTGGAGGTGTGGAGCATAGCTAACAGGCGAGCCAATAAATATATGGTGACCCCAAATTCATTTTCATTGATCTTATTAGAGAAAATAAAAAATTGATCTGATTTCGTGAAGGAAGAGTAACTTCGTGAAGCAGGATTTCTATGCGAGCTTGATCTTCATGAAAAGGATTATAAAGTCTTGAATGATGCTAACAGTTTTAAGTAATGGGTGATTTACAATGATGGGATATTCTGCATTGGCTCAGTGATCTTTGATAAGGTATTTGGTTTCGAAGAGTTTGAGTGATTTATGAAGGTTGGGATCTTCATGAAGGGAGATTCACGAAGGAGCTTTGCGAAAAGAAGTTTTGAATACACAATTTAGGTGAATAGAGATTTATACATGCATCAAAATAAAATTGGGGTATCGGACTAAGTATCATTAAAAATTCCAATAAGTTATTTCCAACTTCTAGGTAGGAAATAGAAGAATTTTTTTAACGATGAAATATGTGGAAGTTGATCAAGAAGCACTGCAACATTGTATTGCATCATATTGTGCGAAGAGAAGCACATGTACTTTTGGATTAATTTCAAATCACTAAATGACTGTAAGATCCCATACTACTAATTGTATTCCACATCAAAGGATTATTTTCTAGTTAATTGTGTGGTATTGAATTATTTACAAACCATACCAAGGACTTTCTACTCTTGCTGAGTAGTGAACCTTGTAAGTTCTTATGTTACTTTAGATGTGTTGTTTATTTTTGATCAGCAGGGAAATAATTCTTTAACAGTAGGCAAAGTTTGTTTAATATGAAAGGAAACATGGAAGAAAAATATATCATAGATTTACCCTCTCCCCCTCTCAGTGACATTTAATCCTATTTGGACAACTTGAAGTAGTATCAGAGATGAAGGTTTCCTTCATTTTTTTCATTGCAGAATTTTTTAATAAAGGTTGTGATGGAGACTCTGATTTGCATGAACAATAATTTGATTCTGATATTTTATGGAAATAATTATCATATTTGGAAGGACACAATTATTACTTATCTTATTTCTCTTGTATATGAAGTTATTGATGGTAAAATAGATAGATATTCTCCTGTTGATGACTAGGTTACTCTTACACCTGTCGATAAGAAGTATCTTGATAATTATGGAAGAGATAAAAATGAATTACTCTCATCACTTTCTGAATGTGATTTCATGAGAGTAAAATGTTTTGGGACAGCTAAAGGTATTTAGGATAAGTTTAAAAATATCTATAAAGAAAATAAAGAAGTGAAGAAGGAAAAACTATAAATCTGGAGGCTGAAGTATGAATATTTGAAAATGGCCAAGTTTGAATCTGTTGGGGACTTCTTTACTAGGGTAAATGACATTGTCAGCACAACCAGATGTCTTGGTGAAAATTTGGAGGCTTCTATAGTTGTTGAAAAGATCTTAAGAATTACGCCTGACAAGTTTGATGGTAAAGTATCATCATGGGATGAAAGATACCCTGAAACATTATCTCTAGATGATTTTTATAGCACTCTAACCACTTATGAAATGAGAAGGGATAATACTATGGTGATAATAACAAATGCTGATAGAGAAATGTCTTTCAAATCCTCCAAGAAGGAAAAGTCTAAAAAGGCACTTAGGAAGATGATGTTGATGACTCCCACTCTAATAATGATTTATGTACAGATTTTAATGAAATATTATCATTATTTTCATAAAATGTGATAATAGGTATAAGTAAATGCAAATGAAAACATCACTTGAAGTGTTTTGAATGTGGAGTCGTTGGGCACTTTGTGGCCAATTTCTGTCAAAGAAAGAGAGAATAAGACAGTGATGAAGATGAATGAAGGGAAAAAAGGTTGTGGAAGAAACATGGTGATAAAGATATATATTTTTCAAGAGGTAAGGATATAAATTTCTTAAAATAAAAAAGAAGAATATTTTTTTTATAAATATGAATAAGAAGATAGTAAAGTTGAATCCGAAAAATATTTTGCTGAGAAAGTTGGATAGAAAACATTTAATTTAGTAGTGACTAATGAAGATTTTGGGAGTAGTAGTTCTGACAAAGAAGAAACTCAAATTCATTCTCATCTAAAAGAAGAGTTGAAATAATGTATATGGAAGATTAGAAGACTTGATAAGGAAAATTGGAAGTTGATAAATGAAAATCCTTATTTAAAAAATCAAGAAGGTTTTTCAGACGAGAATATTAAGATGGTAAAAGAAATTAACGATTTGAAGAAATATCTTGAGAAAGAAAATAATCATAATGCACATATGGAAATTAAGTTTAAGGAAAAAAGAAGAAGAGGAAGAACTACCCAAACAAAAACTCTAAAAATCTGAATAGAGGGATATAATTTTCAAAACCTCTATCTCAAAATTTTGTGAAAGTTATAGTAAGTACGTACCTAATAAGGATAAATAAAAGTTACCTTCAAAGGTTGAGAATAATGCTGGATTTAACTCTAAAAAGAATAATGTTGAGAAAGTTATGTATGTGGACAAAGTTACCAATGTTGAAAATTCAGAATTTTCTAAAAATACAGATTCTAGAAAAATTTCTATTACTTATGATTTTGATAAGTCTGAGAATAAATCAAATATGAAGAAGAATGTCTCATTTGAAATAATAAATGCTGAAAGTAAACACAGTTCTACTGAGAAGGTTATTGAGAAACATGTTCACAACACTCGTTAGTATGGAATCTTGAGAGGAAAATATTCTTTATTTGGATAATGTTGGTATTTTGGTGGATTTGGACATACAAAAAATATGTGTTGGTTCAAACAAAAACATTACTACTACTACAAAAGTTTTGGAAGAAAAAGTTTGAGGGGGAGTCAATCCTCTCAAGAGAAGAAGTTTGAGAAGGATGTTCAAAAGAAATCTAAGAAGGATGGTGTGAATGTAACGCCCTGAGATTTTATGAGATATATTATTTTTAATTTCTTTGATCTTCTATTATACACTACACCAAGATTATCTTTTACTATACGCAACACCGCATTATCTTGTAGTATACGTAACACTATTCTTGGCTTTCATTACACGCAATCGCGACCTACCTATATAGTGTGTGTAGTACGCAATACCGGGTTTCACTAAACAACGATATATTTTTATAATATTATTATGGACTAGAGGTTATGAATAGTATTAACTACATTTTGAATTTTATAACATTATTATTCATCTTACACATTTTCTAGAATATGGTATGAGAACAAAATAAATTTTTCGTGTAAAATATGTATTTTTCAGAAATTGTATTTTTCCGCCTTTTGATGGCGCACCCACTTTAAATCTAGTTCTTGACATGTTTATAAGTTAAATTTGACAAAATAAAATTCTTCCTTGGATTCAGGATATAAAAATTTAATTTGGATAATGTTTTGATATTTTTCTGATAACTTTCATATTTTAATGAATAGTAAAAACACGCTATATTTTAATTAAATACAATTTTTTTCATCACAATAATTTATATGCTTATATTATCATTTAAATTGGTTTTAAAGTGTAATTAGAATATATTTTTACCATATAATCCAATATTGGTCATTGGAATTAATTTCACTTTGAAATTGGATATAAACAAGTATCAATCTTTAGATAGTTATTGTTTCTTAAAAACACGCTATTTGTTTTGATAACGGGAATTAATTTTAAAATTAATTAATGCCACTTATATGTTTTTAATTTGGAAAAATAGACATCAATTTTGAATTTGGAATATCAAATAATTCTTAGGCTGAATTTTTGGTATTTTTCTGAAAAACTTCAATTTTCGATGAATAGTGAAACCACTTAGTGGTAGAGAAAAAACTGACATTTTCCTTTAAATGAAATTTTACCACTTCTGTGAATTGAATTTCAAAAATCCTAGAGACACGGTTAATATCAAGGACTAAAATTTGGTTCAATGAGATGAAAATAATTTTTGGCGAATAGTAACTTTTTACTTTTATTTACCACGGTTAAAAGGAAATTGGGTAATTAATGGTAAAAATGATATTTATATCGCCCTAACACATGTCCTAATTCTATTGGATAAGTATAATTCGACCGAAAACATCCTTAGGAATAAAATATGACCATTTAGGTCCACTTGGAATAGATTAGGACATTTAATATTAATTTATTTAAAGAAGGGTTAAAATATTTAAAATCAAAGTTTAATAAGTAAATAATTTTTAATATAGGGTTATACATAAGATAAATTCGACTATAAATATTCATTAGAAATATAAAAATATTTCCTACATAATGGTATTTTATTTATAATTTTTAGACATTAAATAATTTAATTTATTTATGACTCAAAGATGATGCAGTAATTATCTTATTAATGAAATATTGACATAATTGATTTTATAAATACCCAAATAAATGTAATTTGAGACTTTTTATGAATTAAAATAATTTTATATGTTAATATGACATGTTAGTATTTATTTAATTAACTTTTTTTGAACTAATAATTCTGTTATTAGTTTCACAAAAATCAATTACCAAATAGTGTCAAAATTGACAAAAAATAGTTTTTAAAACAAATATTATATTATTAATTGTTATTTTATTCCTAAAAATCTAAGGTTCGACCAAATGACTTAGATAAGGTTATATGTATTAATAATAAACAATTTGGGGTTCTTTTGTCTTGTTATAGTAATTTTATTAACCTTATAATGTAAGAAAATAAGAAGACATGATAAAAGTAAAATTATTTAACTTAGAGTTAAATCTAAATGATAAGGTTAAAATAGTAACCTAAACTTATCTAAAATCTATTTGATGAGGGGATTTAGACCCATACCTACATTATATTCAAAATAAATCAATTTATAGCTATTAAAAACCGAATATGACTTTATAATAAAATAATATTTTTAGTTTTTCCAAAGGTTCCCCTCTCCTCCCTTATAAAAGGGTACACTCTCCCTCTCTTCATCACACCACATTGAGCCTTCAAGATCAGCCAACCCCTACCAAAGTATCTTCTCTACTTCCCTAGAAACATCATATAGGTCTTGGTATTCTTCAAAGAACAATTTTAGTGCCCCAAGAGGAGGTCTCAAAGATGCGCTTCAAAGAAGAGGTAATGTCTGTTACCGATTATTTCAACTTTATTTCTTCTTCCACTTCTTCTTCTTTAGTTGTTTCATTATGAAGTAATAACATCAGTATCACTCATATACTGATATTTCATTATAATTATGAAAAAACTATATTTCACCATCGATCCATCCTACGGAAAATGAAATTACCGCGCGTGTGTACGTACGAAATACCATCTCCACGCCGTGGTGTAATCTATTTTCCACAACCACCTTACCTGGATGGGTACAATGGTGAAAGTAATAAATATATATGATTATTGTAAAGTTATATTGATTCTGTAATATTATACATACACTTTAATACAATTCCACGATCAGGGGAATGATATCATCGCTCGTGCGTACGTACGGACTACCGTCTCCACGACGCGATGAGATTCACTCTCCATGTTAACCATTCGAGAATGATTATAAAGTATATATAATAAGTAATCATGAAATATATGACATAATAATGCTACTGGATTTATGTATATATATATTTATGTCATCTACTTAATTCCATTCAATTCAATAAGGAAACGAAAACAGCGTTCATGCGTACGTACGACCTACCGTCTCCATGAACGGTGCATTTCTTTCCATTTATCGATCTATTATATATATGTATATTATGTATATATATTTTATATATAAATCATGTTTTACATTATGGATATAAGTAATCATGATCTAAGTAATCATATAAATAATTACTAGTTAAAACACGAACGACAAATGAAACGATTTTACCCAAAACGCTACTTTAACATGAATTTACAAAAGAACGGGTAATATAAATACCTAAGTAAACCATATATGATATAAAAAAACAAATATGATTCTGTAATAAGTCAATGACATTATTTAAATCATTATATAGGAGGTTCAGATATATACGAAGCATATCAAACATAAGGTAAGGGATAACTTTTCCAATCATGTTTTTATCCAAGATTGTTTATTCATAAGTATTTACTGGGGTTATATTTATCATCCATTTCCATGTTTTATAAAAATTATTTCATGTATGTCTAAAGTCCTTTTTACCCATTTTGACTTTTACTACATGGTATGTAAAGAATCTTTCTTTTACGAGGTACTTTTTGACTTTTCTGGAAAAAGTACGAGAAGAATGTTTTTTTAAACTTATACGGCATGAAATAATTTTTACGGTTTTATAAAGACTTATTTTCATGAAGCTTCCTCCAAAATATTTAATGACTATTTTTAACAAAATCTCTTTCTTTTAAAATTTCATGATGTTTTGTGAAAAGAAATTGATTTTGAAGAAGAAAGGATATTTTCCTCAAGAATTCATTTCAACGGTTTTATCAAAACCATTTTTTCATCTAAGATGAAATTATTTAATATGTGTATGTTTCAAGTATAATGTCTCTATGATTTAAATGGTATCACTTTTATTATTATGAAATTATATCCATTACTTTTATATGGATTATGTGATGATGGGATGATGTTTATTAAACCCATTTTATTCGTCGGGTTATTATGAATGATGCATGTTTATTTTGTGGCACAAGTAAGAATGATTTTATTATGAGATGGGTGGGACCAATATCTCCCTCCAATGCATTGGGTAATGATTTATATCTCATGATATAGACATGGTTGGAACGGTAAGTTTATCCGGTTCAGTGTTACAGGACTGAAACGAGGAGTGAACTCGATTCCGAAAGGGACTTTGTCCACTAAGATGGTCTTGGCAGCAATGCCTTGGCTACTATAGAAATCATAACAAGTGTTGAATGGTTGCCACAATTACATGTTTTATTACCATTATATTTTATCATGATTGATGTTCCATTATGATATATGCCTTACGTACTTCCACGATTTATGTATTTTCTCAAGATTTTGAGGTTTAAATTTCATGTTCATGTTTTTGATTTCAAATGTTTATGGAGTGTTTTATGTTCTCTATGTTTTCCCTTAATGAGCATTTGAGCTCACCATTTTTTTGTTTTATTTTCCCCAGGAAATAAAGAAAGGTTTTAGGTGAGGAAACAAAAAGGAGAAGATCGTTATGGGAGTTTTTGAAGATCTTTCAACATGATTAGAAGTTTATATTCCAAGTTTCCAAAGACACTAAACTATTACGATCCTTGTGTGTCTATTTTTGTTATGTATTATGTATTCCTCAAAAGTAATGTAATGTCCAGGTACTTCAAGCTTCAGGTCTCTATAGTGAATGTTGATAATAGGTTCCAACCACTAGAAACTATTTGGGAATGATGTCAATATCCTTGACATTTTACTATGGTTTGTGTTGTTTTGTTACCACGACAACTAAAACATCTTAAATATTCTAAAAATCCAGAGGTGAAGAAATAAAAGGAAGAATAAAAGTCTCTTTTTGTTGAAATCGCTTTGAAAGCTATGAGAGGAGAACAAACTTTGATTCTTGTTAGTGTATGTTCATCTCATATAAAATGATAACTCAAGTTGTTAAAGACTATGAAGTACTTAAAAGAAGGAATGGTTAAATTTGGAAATGATGAATATCTGAGGATAAAATGTGTTGGATCATCCATCATTTTGAATGAAAAGATGAAATCCAAGAAAACATTTTATGTTGATGGGTTGAAACACAGCTTCTTGAGTGTTTCACAACTTTTTGATGAGGGTAGAAACGTTGTCTTCAAAAAATATGGGTTTTTTGTAAAAAGTAAGGATGATGTAAGGATTGTTACAAGAGGACAACCTACAATAGGAAACCTGTTTCATGTTGGTGAAACACTGAACTCTTGTTACTTATGTATAGTTGAAGAAAATAAATTCGGGTATAAAAGGATGTAACACATGTGTCAGAGAAATATGAGCAAGATATCAAAGGAATATAGTGTCTTAGATATTCCTGATATTTTAAGAAGAAGGGATTATGGATTATGTGCATAATAGAGTTGACATTTTTTCAAAATGACCCTTGGAACTTATTCATTCTGATATATGTGAAAAAATGAGAAAATAATAAAAAAATGGAGATACGCACTTCCTCACATTCATTTATTTCTTTACTCACATTACATGTGTTATGTATATGAGACAGAAGTTAGATTCTCTAAAAATGTTCAAAAGTTTTAGAAGGAAAATGAGAAGTAATGTGATTATTCAGTGAAGAAGTTGAGAACTGATAATGGTAGTGAATATAAGAAAGGTGAATTTGAAAATTATCTTAAGAATAATGGGATTCAGCATGATTTTAGTTTACAATAAACACCTCAACAAAATGGGGTTATTGAAAGAAAGAATAGAAGTCCGATGGAAATGGGGAAAACTGTGTTACATGAATATGGTCTGTCTTATTACTATTAGAGGAAATCCATGAGTACTGCTGTGTATATTCAAAAGTGATGTTTCTATAGTTCAAGTTCAGATATGACTCCATATGAAATATTTTATGGAAAAAATACAAGTCTAAAACACTTCAGAGTTTTTGGGAGTCCATGTATCATAATGAAGAAAGGTGGAAACCTTGGAAAGTTTGAACAAAGAGGTGATGATAGAATTTTTCTTAGCTAATATCTAGAAGGAAGAGAATATAGATGTTTCAATAATGAAATAAAATTAATTGTTGATTCTTCTTATGTAAAATTTATTGAAGATTTTGAGAAAGAAAATAATGTTTATGATGATATGGAAGGTGAGAAAGATAAGGAAGGTTTTGTTAACAATGATGATAGTGCAGCTGATAGTGGAAATCCTACTCAAGAAGAAGAATCCGAATCAGTTATTTTAAGTGATGAGGATGAAACTCAAACAGATCATCCTATGTTGAGAAAGAATGTGGAGAATTATAACATTATTGGTGATCAACATCATAAGGTTCAAACCATAAGAACTTAAAAATTCGTTACACACACTTATTTATATTCAAAAATCAAGCCGAATGATGTGAATGAAGCTTTTGACCATCCAGAATTGCTATAGGAAATGAATGATGAACTTGATCAAATAGAAAATAATGATACTTGGGAAATCATACCCAATCTAGATAATAAAAATTCTATTGGTATACAATGGATGTTTCAGAACAAGTTGAATGAAGAAGAATAAGTGATAAGGAACAAGGAAAAATTAGTGTGAAATGGTTACTCACAAATTAAAGGTGTTGATTTTGATGAGAATTTTTCTCTGGTGGAAAGGTTAGAAACAATAAAAATCTTTCTTACTATTTCTACACAATTAGGTTACATGATCTTTAATATAGATGTTAAATCAGTATTCTTAAATGGTGATCTTGAAAAGGAATTTTACATTGAACAACTTGTGGATTTGTTGTTGGGAATGATGAATGTCATGTGTGAAGATTGAAGAAATCCTTGTATGGACTTACAAAAGTTCCTAGGGCATGGTAATCCAAATATGATACTTTCTTATGGAATATGAGGTTTCAGAAAGGAATATTTGATAGAAATATTTATGTCAAATAATGTCAGGAATATTCTCTCATAATAATTGTTTATGTCGATGAAATTATCTTTGTTAGAAATGATGAATGATCTTGTGAAAGATATTCTGAAGTGATGAAACAATTTTTTGAGATGTACATACTGGGAGAAATGAAATACTTTCTTGGGTTAAAAATTTTACAAAAGAAGAAACATATTTTTATTTCTCAGGAAATGTATGCTATGGAACTTCTTAAGAAGTTTAGCATAGAAAATTTGAAACCAGTTTCCACACCAATTTTAGTGGGAACCATGTTTTCAAAATCTTTTGAAGGTAAGGAAGTTGATCAGAAAGAGTTTCAAAAGTTGATTAGAAGTTTGTTATATTTTTCTACCTCAAGACTTCAGTTTAAATATGGAAACCGAGTTTCTATGATGGCTACCATTGAGAGGTCAAAACCATCAAAAGATAAATCAAGAGACCATCATTTGAGTATCAATGTTGAGCGAAAGTTATAAATTAATTATTCTCTTGTAAAGATTGAGAATAATAGAAACAAATAAAAAACATGTAGAGAAGTTGTGGAAGATTCATCAGAATATGATGATTAGCTTGAAACTGAAATTAAATGACTGGAAGAAGCAGTGAAAGTAAAGTAAACAACCCTTGAAATCACAAAATATGTATTAGAACTAAATATCAAAATTGAAGAATAGAAAAAGGCCATCAATGAAATTACCTTTATACTAGAGTAGATGTACACTACTATTGAGGGACTCAAAGAAGAAGTTTTTACTCTTAGGATTAAGATTGAAAGTGAATCAAACTAAAAAGAAGAAAGAAGAAAACACAGTTTGGAAATTTCTCAAATGATAATTTTCTAGAGCGATATAAGAATGGTTCTGATGGTGTTGAAAATATTTTTAATGTTCAAAGACCCGCATGCATGTGAAATAGTGAAATTAGTTTTAATGTTGAAACATCAAATACTGCAAACAAAATGGGTCAAAATAAATGAAAACTAAAAGTTTTACATGTTGAAAATTCAACTAAAGTGCTGAAAAAGTAACCCTCAATTCAAACTAAAAGGAGAACTGAAAAAAATCCTCAGGAATCTAGAAATTATAGCTTGTTAAACTACCTTTTTAGGGAAGGATACATGAGGAGGAATAGAAATGAGAATATATTTACACTTATGAAATGTCAATTATGTGGCTATCTGGGTCATACCATGTCATACATTGAAAAAGAAATGAATTATTTGAATGGGGCTGATCAAGGAAGTCAATAAAGGAGACAAAATTCATATCCTACTTCTTATAGAATAAATAATTTCTATAGATATTGTTTTCATTGTTCTAACAGTGGCCATAAATCTCTTTATTGCAGGAAGAGGAAAGACATGAACTATTCATAAAAAACATAGAGAAAAGGGAATACTCATCAAATAGATGGTATTTCTATTAAAAACATATTTTCTCATCTGGAAGAAGAGTATGAGTATGAAAAACCATCCCACATGGAAGAGAGATATGATTGGCCATCTTTATCCTTCACTCAATCTAATATTTCATGGAAGGAAAAGAGATAATTCAAAAGTATAACCATACAAGAGTATATCTCAAAGATAAAAAGAGTAATAAAACTAGATCCTTGAGTGTATGTTCATCCCACAAGATGGGTAATGCTGAATTATTAACAAATGTTAGGAAAAGGGTCAATGGAATGGTAAGACTCGATAATGATGGTGCATTGAAGATTAGGCAGTGGAATTACTAAACAAGCTAATGGGGATCTGAAGAAAACTGAAGTGCTTTATGTGGATGATTTGTGTCATAATATATTTAGTGTGATTCAACTCTGTGACTCATGAGTTATAGTGACTTTCAATAAAAAATGCTTCACTATAAAGGGAAAGACCAAGAATTCTCTAATGAAAGGATACAGAATAGATGACAACTTATATCAGGTTGATAGTAAAGAGAACATTTTTTATCTAACAGCTGAAGAAGAAAACAACTTGTGGCATTGGAGTTGGGTCACATTAATCAACAAGACATGGAAAAGATATCCAATCTGAAGATAGTTATGGACATTCCCAATCTGAATCCTAAATGGGAAAAGGCTTATGATGATTTCATACAAGGGAAGTTGGTCTAATGTTCTTATCGGCCAAAGAAGAAAAGGGAATAAAATATTCTTGATATAATCCATACAGATGTATGTGGTATGATAAATGTTTTAGGAACACATGGAAAAAGGTACTTTGTTCTTTTATGATATGATAATAGTATAATGGATCGTGTGATTTTTATACATAGGAAACGACAAGTGCTTGATTGGATGAAAACTTGTCTCGGAATAACCGAGAATTATATTGGATGGACAATAAAAGTCCTAAGGTCTGACAATATAGGGGAATAAACTTCTATTGAGTTTGAAAATTACATAGATAATCATGGAATACAATGAGAGTTGGCTTCTGTGAGAACCCCACAACAAAATAGAGTTATAGAGAGCAGGAATCGGTAGGCTAAAAACATGGCTAGAACTATGATGATTGAGAGTCATATCCCTTGAAATTATTGGAAAGAGGATTTTCAAGTAGTGGTGTATATTCAAAATCGAACAGGGCTTTATATGGGTGAAACTAATACACCATATGAGGTGTGTCATAGAATAAATCCCCATTTGAATTATTTCAGTTTTTTTAGAAGTAAATGTTTTATAAAAAAAAGGAATCAAGGAATGTATGGTGATGTAGCAGATGAAGGAATATTCCTTGGATATTCAATGAATATAAAATCATACAAATGTTTCATTAGGAATCTCGAAAATATTTTAGAAAGCAGTGATGTTAAGATAATTGAATATGAGACCAAAACTACCATGAGGGTATCTTATACTGATGTGATTGAAGATGTAGAAGATAGTAGATATGGAACATATGCAAATGAAAATATATCAAAATGAGTGAAAAAATTCAGAGGCCCCAACAAGATTTTTATTCTGATGAAGAATCATAAGATGAAATTGTGGTTGAAAAATATTCTTGTGAACCTCACAAGAGAAATTGAAGAGTAGAAATTGATCAATCCAATATCATAGGGGATTGGAAATAATCCACATAAACAAGGAGAATGAGTAATAATGCACAATATTCCTTCCTATCAGTTGTGGAACAATCCTCATTTGAAGAAGCTTCAAAGGATGAATCATGGGTTAAGGCCTTGAATAAAGAGTTGGATAAAAAGAGATAAGAACCAAACATGTGATCTAGTTAAGAAACCAAAAAACCACAATGTTATTGGTATTAAGTGGATTTTTTAAAATAAACTTGATGAGTATGGAAATGTGATCAGAAATAAGGAACGATTGGTGTGTAAAGGATACTAATAGATTGAAGGAGTTGATATTGAAGAAACATTTTCTTTGGTGGATAGATTATATTCAATCAGACTATTTCCTTCCATGAAAATTTAAAGAGGATACAAAGTGTATCAAATGGATGTTAAAATAGATTTCATAAATGGTTTTCTTAATGAATAATCCTACATAGAACAACTATGGGGTTTTCTAATTGGAAATGATGAAATAAAGGTTTTCAAACTAAAGAAGGCGATGTATGGTTTGAAGCAAGCACCACAAGTGTGGTATTCCCGACTAGATTTATATCTAAAGAAACTATAATTTAAAAGAGGAGGAGTATATCATAATAATACTGTGAAGAATTCATAGAAATATCATTTCATGGTGCTATTGTAAGTAGATGATATTATATTTGGTGTCAGTAGGTAGGGGTTAGTGGATGAATTTTCCAATCACATGAAATCATAACTTGAAATTTCTATGATTGGTAGACTCACATATATCTTAGGGCTGAAAGTGATTCAAAGGAAATAATACACATTTATTTCTTATTAATAGTATACAAGAGATTTACTAAAGAAATAAAATATGCATGACTCGAAACCAATGTCGACTCTGATTGTGTTTGGAACTAAACTTGGTAATCATGAGGATGGGACTTTTGTTGATACAATAGTGTATAGGAGAATCATTGGAAGCTTATTATACCTGATAGCGATACAGACAAATATAGTCTTATCAACATATTTAGTGGCCCAATTTTAGAGTAATCCAATGGAATAACATATGGAGGCAATGAAAATAATCATGAGGTATGTTCAAGGAACTCACAATTATGGTTTATAATTTTCTGTAGGAAGAGACAGTTAACTTTAAGCATTTTATGAAGCTAACTGGGCTGGAGATGTAATTGATAGAAAGAAAAAAAGTGGTAGATCATTATTTATTGGTAATTAATGTGTAGGATAGTTGAGTAAGAAATAGGAAAGTACTTCTCTCAGTACTGCTAAAGATGAATATATCTTTGCAACAAAGGCTTGCACTCAACTACTTTGGATGAAGCAACAACTAATTGATATTGATGATGAAGTGAAACAGCCGATGGTTATTAAATATGATAACAAGAGTGAAATTGATCTTAAATAGAATCATGTTTATCTTTCTAAAATGAATAATATTGAAACCAGATATCACTTCATCGTAGAAATTGAACAAGGCGTGATTAAAATGGATAATATTGGAGCTGATGAGTAAGTGGAAAATATTCTGATAAAGCCCCTAGCGGTGGCTATGTTTGAGAAATATCCGTTGAACCTTAGAGTTCAACCACCTCCAAGATCATAAGGAGGTCACGAGGTTCCCCTCTCCATAGTTCAATTAACTATTCTATCTATTTGTGGAAGTGATGCAGTTTTATGGGGGAGATATGATCTAGGGGGAGTATGTTATGAGGTCTAAAATGTATAAATACCGGTCTTTGGGTTTATTTTCAAGGGGGGGGGAATGGATAAATTAAATTTGAAAATTTGTATAATGAGGGAGAATAATGTGGAAATGTGTTTAATTATCGAGAATAATGTGGAAATGTGGAGAATTTTGGATAAATTAAAAAATGTTTCAACGGGGGAGAATGATGAGTTACAAAAGGGAAAATGAAGGGATAAAATGAGAATAGAGAAAACAATTTAGTATTATGAGGAATCATTTAAGCATTACAAAACACAAGAACCCAATTCATGATTTCCCTCTTATTTTCTACACTGAGAATTTCTCACGTAGACTTTGATTTTTGGTTGAGTTGTCTCTTATGTATTAGGTTTTGTTTGTGGTTGGTGCTTCATTAAATTTATATGCAGATTGCCAACAAATCCAAAGGGAGATATTGTTGGAACCAGGATTTTTCATTTGTGTAAAGGGATTATGGTTTGTGTTTGTTTTCAATCCTCAACATGGAATACTAGGGATTACATGAAAGATTAGGGAGGTTGAAAGGAAATGGATCTTACAATTCAAGCTGAAAATAGTATTGAAGGAGGAATCATTTTCCAACGTTTCCAATTTTTTGGGCTCTAAAATTTGAAGGATTTATTTTATAAAAAATGTGAATTTTCATGAAGTCCTTATGAAAATATGGAAAAGTCATGGGTTTTGTGAAGATGGACTTTAGGAATTGTGTTTCATGAAATATTGAAGACTTCTAATGGTGTGAGATGTGATTCGAATTAGCATCACGAAACATATTTTTTTGGTATCAAAATTTCATAAATATGGTAAAGGAATGGATTTTTCCAATCCTAGGACTATTCTAGTAAAGATAAGTAGAATTTTTAATAGGGATAGTTCTTTTACACGATTATGAGAAGAGGAGCATCGCGACTACGTGATGTTATAATGGAAGGATCTGTGACTATGAGGAGCACTGTGAATGTTGAATTTCATTGGAGGATCGTGAAGGGAGAAGTGTCACAAATGTGTTTCTAAATGATCTAGAAATCATGATGGAGGTGATGGATCATCAAGAAGAGCTGATCCTATAATTAAGAGTCTACCCCTCTTCACTCAAAATGAACTTTTCATGGAAAATTTGGAATCTCTTTTATTTAATGAAGAAAGGGCGGATCCAAAAATATGGGTTTCATTGTGATCTTGAGAATCATGAAAATACTAATTTAGTCCTGAATTATTCCAATTATTTTGATTAAAGGGTTCTTCATGATGATGGGGTATTCCACATTGACTTAGTGAGATTTTTTAAGGAGTTTGTTCCATGATGGTATGGGTGTTTTGTGAAGGAGTAGGCTTCATGAAGGTGCTTTGTGAAAGGCTACATTGAACATAAAGTTTAAACATTGGTTCTTATTCCAACATTTGGAGGATGGAAAGAAACGTGAAACACATATTTTCTTAAAGGCCATATGAAAATATGGTAAAGTCATGAATTTACTGAATATAGACTTTATTAAGAGTGTTTCACAAAGGATCAAAGAATTCTGAAAGGTGATATTTGCAACTACGATGAGTATCCTGAAAATTTAAGGTGAGGATAATTGCGATTATAGAATTTTGGCGGCATAAAGGTTTAACAGAAGGCTTCACAATTAAGACAAGTATTGTTAATGGAACATTTCCATGGAGATTAATGAAAGGAGGATCATTGTGAATATATTTTGGTGTTATCTAAAAAATTAACTAGAGGCGGTGGAGCATCACGAATGGGAGAGCCTATAAAAATAAGGCAGCCCCCACCCTATTTTAACAAAAGTTATCAGAGAAAATCCAGAATTTCTATGATTTCATGAAGGTAGAAGAGCTCTACAAAGTAGGACTTATATGCAATATTGAGCAATGTGAAATTAATTTTAAATTCTTGAGTGATGCCAATGCTTTTAAGTAATGGGTGATTTGTGATAATGGGATATTCCATGATGACTCGGTGAGCCTTGTGAAGGTAGTTGGTTCTATGAAGGTAGGGTGCTTTGCGAAGTTGGGAGCTTCGTGAAGGGAGATTTGTGAAGGAGATTTGCGAAAATAAGTTTTGAATACCCATTGTAGGTGAACGAAGCATTCTATGTGCATCAAAATAAGATTGGGGTGTCAGACTATGTATCATTACGAAGTCCAAGAAGTTTCTACCAGCTTTTGGGTAAGAAAGAGAAGAAATGTTTTGAAAGATAAAATATATGGAAGTAGATTAAGAAGTACCACAAAATTGTAAGGCATCATATTGTTTTGGGATAAGAACACATACTTTTGGATTACATTCAATGTACTACACAATAGTTAGGGAACGTACTACTCATTATATTATACATCAAAGTATTTTTGAATAATGGATTGTGTGGTATTGGATTACTTACAAACCATAGCAATGACTAGCTACTCTTGCTGAGTAGTGAACCTTGTAAATTATTGTGTTCCTATGGGCGTGTGTTTGATTTTTGATTTGTAGGGATATAATTATTTAATAGGAGGAAAAGTTTTTTTTATAAGAAAGGAAACACAAAATAAAAATATATCACTCATTCAACACCTTCGACTCTCAGTGATACTTAAATCTCAACTGGGTGACTTTATTTTTTATTTAAATTTTATATCAATTTTAGTAAAAAGGACAACTGGCCTACTCATAACCTATAAAATTCATTTTTATTATTTACATACATTAGTGAAATGATACATGAGTCATTAGGGACATGAAGGAATTATTCTCACATCAATCTAAGGCATGGTTTGCCCAGTATGACTCCAAGTGATTGTTTTTTATTTAAAATTTACATCAATTGTAGTAAAAAGAAAAAAAAACTACCCAAAAACTGATCAAACTCATTCGTATTGTTTTGATACTTTAGTCAAACTATCCATGAGTCATTTGAGACATTTATGAATCAGCCACACCTCAATCCAATTCACGATGTGATCAGTATGACTCAAAGTGACTTTTTTTATTTAAAATTGAAATGAATTTTAGAAAAAGGAACAAGTTACCTACTAAAAAATGTGTAAATGTAGTAGGATTGTGTTGATGGTTTATTTCAATGATCCATGAGTCATTTGGGATGTGTAGGGATTAGCTGCACCTAAATATGAGGCATGGTGTGACTGGTATGACATGAAGTTCATCTTTTTTATTTAAAGTTGACATCAATTTCAGTAAAAATGAAAACTTACCTACTCAAAACTGAGGAAATGTATTTATAATGTTGTGATACTTTAGTAGAGTTATCCATATGTCATTTTTTATGTGTATGAATCAACTTCAACTCAATCCGACACATGGTGTGAGTAGTTTGACTCCAAGTGTATTTTTTATTTAAAATTGACATTAATTTTACCTAAAGGAACAAGTTTCATACTAAAAAACCAAGAAAATGCATTAATATTGTTTTCATACTTTAGGAAAAATATATATGAGTTATTTGGGATGTGTAGAAGTTAGCCACACCTCAATCTGACATATGGTGTGACCAGTGTCACTCAAAGTACATCTTTTTATTTAAAATTGATATCAATTTTAGTAAAAAGGAAAACTAACCTACTCAAAACTAAGAAAATTCAGTCAGATTATTTTTATACTTTAGTAAAATGATGAATCAGTCATTTTGGACATGTAGGAATCAGACACACCTCAATCCGATGCACGGTGTAATCGGTATGACTCAAAGTGCATCTTTTTATTTAAAATTGACACCGATTTTAGTAAAAAAGACAACTGACCTGCTCAAAATCAAGAAAAGACATTCATATTGTTTTCATTCTTTATAAAAATGGTGCATAAGTAATTTTTGACATGTAGTAATCAACCTCACCTCATTCCTACACATGGTGTGGTCAGTATGACTCCAAGTGCGTCTTTTTATTTTAATTTGACATTAATTTTCGAAAAAAGAATAAGTGACATATTGAAAACCAAATAAATGAATTTTGATTGTTTTGATAATTTAGGACAACATTCCATCAATAATTTTTGATGTGTAGGAATCACATACACCTTAATCTGATGCACGGTATGACCGATATCACTCAAAGTGACCATTATAAGTTTAAAATTGAAATTTATGTTCAAAACATGTGTCACTCACTAAAAATCAAGAAAACGAGCTTCAATTTTCTTGATAATTTAGTAAAAAAAATTCAGAGCACATTTTTGACATGTAAGAAGTAGTCTCATGTCAAACCAACACAAGATGTAGCCCGTATGACTCAAAGTGGGTCTTTCAGGTTTGAAAATTAATTTTAGTAGAAAACAAAAGTGACATATTAAAAACAAAGAAAATGCATTCAGATTGTTTTGATACTTTGGGAAAATGATCCTTATGTAATTTGTGATATATCAGAATTAGCCACACCTCAACCATACACATGGTGTGACTCGTATAACATCAAATGTGTCTTAATTTAAAATTGAAATTAATTTCATTAAAAATAACAAGTGACATACTCAAAACCAAGAAAACAAAATCGAATTATTTTAATACTTTAGGAAAATGATCCATACCAAATTTATGACATTTAAGAATCAACTACACTTTAGTAAAATGCACAGTGTGATTGGTATATTTTTATTTAATGTTGATTTTTTAATATATTTTTTATATTAATGTAATTTTTTTTATAATATTACTAACAGAAGATTTGTTTTATTATATAGGTGGATTATTTTGCTCAGTTTGAGGTTATTTTTTCAGAAATTGATACCAAGGATAGATAATTTTGAGATAAGATCATAGGTTCTAAAGAAAAATTTTAATGTTTTAAATTTCATGTGGATAGTGATCATAAATGTAATTATATAAAACTCTATTTGAAATGTATGTAGTAGTGTTTTTTTGTATTCGTGATATAATATTTATTTCGATTAAATTATATATTTTGTGTATATGAGGTTTTAATGTGATGTTTTTGTGTACAAGAGGTTGTTGTAGTATGCTATTATAAAAACAAGGGCCTTTATCAGTGCTATTTCTAGCATTGAAAAAGAGTTACCTTTATCACTGCTAGTTTAGCACTGATAAAGGGGATCCCATTTAATAGAACTATGATTAACACTTATTTTGTTAGCATTGTTAAAGTGCAAATCGCTAGTATTGGGAACACAACATTGATTTAGAATGATATGATTGTGAATAAATACAACATCCGTGTATTGTAAACGAAAAACAAGACTCTTGCGCATGATATAAATTAAATATATACCTAAGGATATAAAAATTTAGTCACAAGGTTTTGATTTATTGTTGTAATTGCAATCATTCCAAAAATCAGGCTATTTTTTTGGGTGTGATCCATGATATAAAGGTGGTTCTATACTCTCCCGGTCGGATCTGAAATACATTCTTTTTTGTTCTAGTTGACTGGAAAAGATGAATGGAAAACATCTTCCACTACCATGGAGGACCAAGATCGATGTCTCACTCCAATCCTTCATCATGGATGTCACTCGTCGCTCTGAGGACACCATAAACTGTTTCCTCGGAAAATTTTTGAATGTCAAGGTGCCCCCTAATCCCAACATTATGAATAGTGTTAAGACATCTGATGCCACCTTCAACACCTCTATTTACCTGTTTTTCCACCGCTTCATCCCAAACACCAGATACAACAATGTCCCCATCATTTTTCTACATCCATGGTGGCAGCTTCACCTTATTGTGCCCCAAATCAAAGGCCTACAATGTTGTGTGTCGTCGCTTCTCCCTCGAGCTCCCAACTATGGTGGTGCCCATAAATTACCATTTTTCACTAGAACAAAAGTTACTATCCCATTATAAATACAGATTCAACATGATGGGGTTCCTCGATGGTATTTTCCGGGGGATACCTGAGGGCGCAGACATGGGGTAGTGCTTCCTGGCTAGGGACAGCGCGGGCGTGAACCTCTTCCACCAGGTGGCGGGGCGGGTGGCGGGGGTGGTGTCCATCCAAAACTTCTTTTCATTGACTTGAGTCTAATTCTTACATGTCACAAATAACCAATAAATTATTTTCTTTAAATATCAAAAAACTCTAAATGAGTTTGCTCAGTTTTCAGTATGTCACTTGTTGTTTTTACTTAAATCAATGTCAATTTTAAATAAAAAGAGAAAATTTGAGTGATATTGGCCACACCATACATTTTATTGAGGTGAATATTATTCCTACATGTCAAAAATGACCTATAAATAGTTTTCCTAATATATAAAAACAATCTGAATGTGTTTTCTCATTTTTCAGTATGCTAGTTGGATTTTTTATAAAATGTCATTTCTAACTGGAAACATGCATTTTGAGTCATACTAGTTGCATCGTGCATTGGTTTTATGTGAGACTACTTCATACACATCAAAAATTAATAATGAATCACTTTCCTAAATTATCAATACAATCATATCATCTTTTCTTGGTTTTCATTGAGTGACACATTTTGAACTAAAATGTCAATTTGACATTGATAAAAGACAATTTAGTCATACCGGTCACATCGTGCACCAGATTGAGGTTTTGTTGACTCATACACATCAAAAATGATTCATGGATCGTTTTTCTAAAGTATCAAACCAATAATAATGTGTTTTCTCATTTTTAAGTATGTCATTTATTTTTTAACATAAATTAATTTAATTTTTAAATAAAAAATGAACTTCGAGTTATACTAGACACATTTTTCATCGTATTGATGTGAAACTAATTCTTACACATAAAAAATACTAATAGATCATTTTACTAAAATATCAAAATAATCCGTATACGTTTTCTCAGTTTTTCAGAATGTCACTTGTTGTTTGTACTTAAATTAATGTCAATTTTAAATAAAAAGAGACACTTTGAGTGATACCAGCCACACCATGAGTCATATTGATGCGAAGATAATTTCTACACATCAAAAATGACTAATAGATCATTTTCCTAAAATAACAAAACAATATGAATGCATTTTCTCAGTGTTCAGTATGCCACATGTTGTTTTTACATAAATTAATGCTAATTTGATATAAAAAGAGGCACTTTGAGTCATACCGGACACGCCATGTGTCATATTGAGGTAAATCTGAATCATACATGTAAAAAAATGAATAATAGATCATTTTCCTAAAATATTAAAATAATATGAATGAATTTTTTCAATTTTCAGTATGTCACTTGTTGTTTTTACTTAAATTAATGTAAATTTGAAATAAAAAGAGACACTTTGAGTTATAACGGCCACATTGTTTGTTTTATTTAGGTGAGGATAATTCCTACATGCCCAAAATGAAAAATAGATCATTTTCAAAAAATATCAAAAAACATGAATGAGTTTGTTCATTTTTTAGTATTTCACTTGTTGTTTTTACTTAAATTAATGTCAATTTTATGTAGAAAGAGAGACTTTGAGTTATACCGACCCCATCATGTGTCATATTGAGGTGCGTATGATTTTTTAATTTCAAAAATGGATAATATATAATTTTTCTAAAATATAAAAATAATCTGAATGTGTTTGCTCAGTTTTTAATATGCCAGTTGTGTTTTTTTACTAAAAGGTCATTTCTAAGTGGAAACACACATTTTGAGTCATACTAGTGGCATCATGAGTCAGTTTGATGTGAGACCACTTCATACACATCAAAAATGACTTATAAATTACTATCCTAAATTATCAAGATAATTAGATTACATTTTCTTAGTTTTTAGTGAGTGACATGTTTTGAACTAAAATGTCAATTTTAAACTGATTACGGACATGTTTAGTCATATGGGTCACACTGTGAATCGTATTGAGGTGTAGTTAAATCCTACACGTCACAAATAACTCATGGATCATTTTTATAGTTTATAAAAACAATTCAAATGTGTTTTCTTAGTTTTCAATATGTCACTTTTTGTTTTAACTTAATTTAATGAAATTTTAAATAAAAAAGAGACACATTGAGTTATACTAGTCACACAATTTTCCGTATTGAGGTGGAGCTGATTTCTACATGTCAAAAATGACTAATATATCATTTTACTAATATATCAAAACAATACTAATGTGTTTACTTGGATTTCAGTAGGTCCCTTGTTGTTTTTACTTAAATTAATGCCAATTCTAAATAAAAAGAGACATTTTGAGTGATACTGACCACACCATGTGTCGTATTGAGGTGCAGTTAATTCCTACACATCACAAATGACTAATAGATCATTTTACTAAAATATCATAAAATCAAAATGCATTTTATTGGTTTTATATATGTCAGTTGTTATTTTTATTTAAATAAATTTCAATTTGAAATAAAAAAGACAATTTGAGTAATAATGGTCACATCTTGCATTTACATGCATTCCATTTACTTTCTTTGTCAAAATGGAAGCATTTCATTTTCAACATTTATCACTTTCCTTCAAGTTCCCTTTAATCCCATTGACGGAAAGTGATAAATTCTGACAATGCTTGGGTGAAAGGGTTTTGAGGGAGAATAAGTATGTGGAAGACATTGTCTACATGATTAGTTAAACATTTAATTTAAATTATGTAAATGCAGTAGAGAAAAGATGATTTTATTAAATAAAATAGTATATTAAAAAAATTACCTTCTCATTGAATTTTGGGTTTCAACCTTCAATTCATATTTCTCAGGAGCATGACCATCTTCAAAAAAACCACCCCAACTCAAACAAAGGAATGCACCTGTATAAGAAAACAATTCTTATGTGAGTAATATTAAAAAGAAGTAAATTAAAAACAAATATAAAACAATCCACTAATTCTATGAAAGTAACATTTTCATGGTATTTATGTAAATTCTTCCATCAGGTATGTTTCCCATTCATTTCTGAGCACATCTATATCATCTTGTGAATATGAGACTTTTCGATAGTCATAGTAGTATAGGAAAAATATAAATACATAATGGATTAATAAATATTTTAAATGAAATTGTAATTATCTTCAAAAATGCGTCTTCAAGGATGCTATTTTATTCATGGAATATGATCACTCTCATAAATTTACAAACATAACAACTGTAATATTTTCCATCGGTTTGTTTTTGACAGTACAAAAACATTAGGTAGAATATGTAATTTGTTTTGATATGTGTTTTGATAGTGAAATATTATTATATATACCCTTATACTTATCCTATTGTTGGACTTTTCTTCATCATTATGCTTATATCCTAGCCTCATTCCTTATTTTTACGATAGTGATGCACTGCCCTATCATAACAGAATCCTCATTAAAAGAAAATATAAATTATATAACTTGATGTTTAGTTTTAAAAAATTGGATATAGTGTATTACAAATTAAAAAAACTAACATGTGTGGATGGATTGTTGGATACCCATGAATTGAATCTAATAAATAAATATTCTAATGTATCCAAATTTACTATAATGAGCATCCAATGCTAACAAAAAAACAAAAAAAAGAATAATTAATGAAAGAAATAAAAATATATTTTATATGATTAAATTGTAGAGTTTTACCCCTACATCGTTAGTATTAAATAGAGTCTGTCATCCAAAAGTTTTCTTTGAAATGATTTGATCACACCTTCTACTGTTTGTTCCTTTTTTTGCTATCTGTTTATTTTTGATCTGTAGAGGAGATGTGAGGACGAACGATTCTGAAATTTTTTTCATGGGAAGATCCTTTCAATAGTTTTTCATACATACTTCTGCCAATAATAAGAAATTTATTTAGACATAATTAACATAGTATATCATATTTTGGAAAACAAAATCATGAAAACATTCATCGTGTATACATTTACAACTGAGCCGCCTAGCCAATCATAGTCGAGGATTTCACATAAACTATCAACACCAATGAAGTATTTATCTTTCTTTATATACATATTTTATTCAAAATAAAAAATGAGATTACGACCATATTTTAATATTGTATCCACATGATCCTTCAATGATAATAAATGCGGATATAGAATGGGCAGGGTAGTGGTTCTTTCAGTAGCTCTTTTTGATAGGATGGTTGATCCTTTAAATGGTTTTAAGATAGTTTTCATTTCATCCCCTTCTCTTTGTATTTTTGTAATAACATTCACTAGTTCAGACCTTTTTTCATTAATTGTCAAAGGTTTATCTAGAAAAGTAAATTGGAAATGAATACCACCTTGTCGACATGCCTTTTTACAAGATTTGAAATCCATTCCAAACACTTTTTCGACCATATTAATATCATCCTCATGAATTAGAATAGGTAGCTCTATGCTAGGCTCAATGACTATGCTAATCGACACTCTCACATGACTTGTTAGATGTGTTTTGTTTTGTAGCATGTCATTTTGAATATTGAACACTATATCACTTGACACAAAGAGATGGGTGGGTATTACTAGATATAAATCACAGTCCTTATCACCCAATATAAAATTAGTACTAGAAAGGTATCAGTGTCTATTTGATTCAAATTTTAAAGAAACATTTATTAGAACATTGATTACCTCTACTAAGATATCTCTTTGAGGGGAATGGATAGCCTCATAGCTAGTGGGGGTGGGGGGACCCCCACACGGTGTTTGTTCTTGAGTTGTTTCTTCTCTTTACCTCTCCCTAGTTAAAGTTGTCATCATCTCTATATACCATTGGAATTATTCTTCAAGGGTAGATATTATTTCTATCATTTTTTACTTAATTCACTTTGATCATGCTCTTGTTTTTTTATCAAAATATTTTCGAGGTGTCACCCCAAAACCTGCACCTCTGACGCGACCATACTTTTCTGGCTGCTTCAAGGCCACCAATAGTCTGTGTTCATATAGAACAAGTGTTGTTCATTTTTATGAACATTATAGATAGAAAATATAGATAAATAAGTGATCATTATTATGTAGTTGTGATTTAATGAGTTTTTTATTATGTAGTACTTACACATGTTTACCAAACATTTTGTGTGTTTTCATCTATTAGTATCCTATATTTATTTACACGTTCTTCCTTCCAATACACATGAAGTGGGATGGAAGTGAAATTACATTTTGAGTCATAAATCTGCATATAAATAGATGAACATTATTATGAGGTTATTTTATGTCACATACAAGTATTATGGTAGATTTAAAATATGTACCAATTTTTTTTCAAGTGAAGTGTACCCCATCCTTACTTTATGGTGGGGGGTATGCCAGTTTTTCTGCTTCTTCCTTATTTCCAGCACTCATTTGTTGTTTTATAAATAAAAAATTGATAATCAAAGTGATTAATACACGTATCATCAAACAACGTACTTGTTGGAAAAAATCCCTCAAGGTATCATTGAAGCATTTTTGAGGTGATTCTGTTTCTTGACAAAGCGGACCTCCTTGATGTGTATGTTGACAAAGAAGACCAAGATGTATAATTTTCTATCAAAGAGGGTTTACAAGGTGATTTTTTGGGTTCAAGAGATATTGTTGGCTATCCATGTTTTATTAATGAACCTCAACAATGGAATGGAAAATCTGGAGGTGGTACATAAGAACAAATACAAGGTGGCACTATTTTCCAGTGTTTGCCAAATTTTTGGGCCGGAAAATCAATAAATGGTGAGATGCATTTTTAGAAAAGGGACGTGTGCATAAATTTTAAGTGGTGAGAGAAAAATAAATTTTTGTGTGAAATATTTGTGTGGTGCGTGAAAAATTATCATGGTGCGTGATATATAGAACTGGTGTTTTTCGTGCAAGAGGTGTTTCGAGATCAGAAGCTTGAAAATTGGAAAATTCATGAGGTGCGTAAAATATTGGATCAGTGCACAAAAAATGATGTTGTGCAAAAGATGTGTTTTTCGCGCTCAAAGAGAATTTTTCACTCAAGAAGGGTTTTTCACGCGGGGTTGATTTTGCCTATAATTATGGAGTGACCCCCTTCATTAGATAGAGTTCAAGACATAAAGAATACCTGAGATGTGGTGTGTGAAATTGATGTCTGAAAGGGAGTTGTGCTCAAACATTACGTTTACGCATAAAGTCTGGTGTTGCGCAAAAAGTGGATTTCTTGCAAAAGCAGAAAATTACACGCAAGGCAGTATAGAGGTTGCAGGTAAAATTTGGTGGTTGTACGCAAAAGAGGTGTTGCCTGAAAATTTTATTTCATGCATGGTAAAGGAATTACATGCAATGTGAAGTAAGGGCTACACAAAAAAATTGGAGTTTCCCAGTACACCCGGTACAAAGTGAGATTAATCTGTGGGTGAAAGTAGAATGTCAACAAAGCATCTACCAACATTTGAAGATGCATATTTCATTAGTGATAATAAAGAGACATAAAGGTCTATAAACTGTGAGTGGATCTTCTGAATAAGTATTGATCTCACTTATGTTGAGAGAGTAGTGAGATTTTATATTGTATGTGGTTGTAAACCAGGAGGGACAGTGAGTCTGCTCCGAACTTGTAGACTACAGTGCACTTATAGTGGAATTGGTACATCGACACACTACCAGTGTATGCTCCTTGAACATATCCCAGTGAGGGTGAACCAAATAAAAATTCTTGAGTTTTTTGCATGCTTTAAGGTTTATTCATACTCTAAAATGGGAAGGAGAGAGAAGAGGGTTTTGTCTAACAACAAAATAAGATCAAAAGGTGCAGTTGTTTTAATCTTTCATACCCTGATTCACCCCCCCTCTCAGGGTATCTAGCCTAGTGGACCTAACAGTACTACAAGCCACAATGTACCTTAAAAGACACATCCGCATGATGACTAGTAAATGCATCCCACCCTTCTTAGTTTATCAGGTGTGCATATATAACTGGTGGGTGTAGGTTTATTTTCCCTTTATCATATTTAAGATGATGTCTTGTTAGAATTGTGAAAAATTCCATGTGATTCCTTCTAGAAAGTATTTATATTCTTCTTGTGGGAGTCATCTACTATAAATGCACTCTTCAATAGATGATAAAGTGTAAGTAAATGTTTTATCATTTTATTTTTTTATTAAAATGAAGAAATGATACCATAATGTTATCATAATATCTTCCCGTATTAGTGTCTTCATTCTGGACACAACGTGGTGCCACAAATCCACATTAATCAGCACGCGTTTTCGAGTGACAATTCTAATATAACTGTTGTACATGGACTTTTTGGGATTAGAAAGCTCACCCCACACATTCCATCCGACCTAAAATTTAATGTGTTTGACTTTCACCTTACATATTTTTTCTAACACCGTCAAACTACGATGCTTCTGTTTTTTCTATTACGCCAGTCCTTTATCTACTACCATTTCCCTAGAACCAACATCGCCAATATGTTCTTCTAGAGAGGTAGCATCATCATGTGTATATGGTCATTGTAACTCTGCATTGGGAGCATTAGTAGGTTGGGAAAACTTTTGTTCCATAGGAATGTGACCACTAGCACATGCAGAAGGTCATTCCTCTACACTGAGAGCAACAAAAGTTTGAGATACCTATTGTTCCTTAGGATTGGGAGCACCATCACGTGCGAAATTCATTATCTACAGAAGTGGTTTAAAATTTAATTTAGAGTACATGAATATACAAACAAATGGATAATAACATGAGGTAACATGATGTATATTAAAAAAAATGTAACCTAATTATAGAACACTCTTTTTTGTTTTTAAAGACTGAAGGGATATGACCCATTTATCGACAATCCAAATCCCTTCATTGTGATCACCTCTGACATACAAAAATCTATCTACATTGGGAACAATATGAAATTAATTGAACATCCCAATTAAAGGGTCATCCTTGATTGGATTTTTATTTAACCCTTCAATGTTTTTGGTTAATAACAGAATAGTTGACCATTTCTATTTGTGGGATCTAGAACATAAAATACATGTTCCACCTGTGATTCCATTATAAATGGTTCATATTTGTACCCTTCTTTATTGAAATCAACTTTCACAAATTAAAATTCATTTATTTTAATAGAACTTCTATGATCAACCCACTTGTATTGAAAATTCATCACTTGGAATGTTGTACAATCATACTTCCATATTTGTTTGATGATACCAAAGTATGACATATTCGTGTAAATTGGATTTCTATCCTTAGTACAAAAAACATGCATTGCTTCATCTAGGAGTGTAACTACACTATTTCTAATGGTATTGTATTCATCATGCTCATTTATATAGAATGTATAACCTTTAATTAGATAACCATTGTAAGATAATAGATACACACTTAGTCCTCTGGCTAGCCATTGAATTCATTTTGAAATTGAATCTAGATTTTCATCTGACTCTTTAAAAATATCATCATGAATCCATCTTATAAACTATTTATTATGTGTATTTGATATCCATCTTTCAACCCCTGATAAATTAAAATGCCTAAGAATTTATTTGTGGGTTTTGACATATGGGGAATCCTCCAAACTATTATGAAATTTGTAAAGGTGGGTCTACTCCCGATCGGTAATATTAATTGTGACAACATCTCTTCAAGAAATTAATTCACCTACAAGTCGCCGAGTGTGACAAGATTTTGGTAGACCAATGCTTTCCACACCAATCAGTTATTCAGTACATAATTCAATATCTTTCTCAATAATATATCACTCTACAATACGAACCTCAAGACGACATCAATTTTGGACATACCCTTTCAAAATATTTATATATCATTCAATGGGTTACATCCATCTATAGTGTATAGGACCACATAGTCGAATCTCTCTCACCAAGTGAACCATAAAATGAACCGTCATATTTAATAATGTTTGTGGGAAGAACATTTCCAATTCAAATAATATTATGGAAATTTTTCTTTCCACAGTTAGCAATTTTTCAGAGTCTATAACTTTTCTACAAATAGCTTTGAAGAAGAAAAAAAGCTTGGTTAAATTATGATAGATATTCTTGGGAAAATGAAACATAAAGCTATTAACATTAGATATTTCATCAAAACATGTAATTCATGTGATTTAAAACACTTTAAAATTAAATCGGTCATTAACACGATGTTCTTGATATTCAATGAATACACTTCTGGAACCATTATGTGATCTAGAAAGTTGCAAAACTCATATCTCTCCTGCCTGGAAAGAGTGTAAGCATCTGGAGGAATAAAATTTCATTTTCCCCCTTCACTGGTGCCAACTCTTCTCATATTTCCATGTCAACCATGTAAAACCAAGCCTTAATTCCATCATTTGTTTTTTTAGGTTCATTTATCAACATGTTGATGACACTATCACATACATTTTTTTCAACATGTATAACATCAAGAAAATATCTAACGTAGAAAATTCCAATATGGTAATTCAAAAAAAAAACAGATCGCTTTATCCAATTGGTTTTTTAAGGTTTTTCAAAAATGGTTTACCAAAATAAGTTTCCACATCTTTTACCCTCTCAAATAGTTGATCACCTGTTAGAGGAGATGGTGTTGTATGTTATTATAAACTTCCATCGAATGACGTTGTCAAAAATTGATACTTATATCGTTGGGGTAGAAATCTGTGATGTCTTAGAAAAACAGTTTTCAATGGATGTTTCAAACTAATTGACTATGTACCTTATTCGTAGATGGGACACCCTTGAGTAAGTTTAATGCTATATCCTGAAAATTTTCCATAATAAAGAAACTCATTTATCTTCGTATAAAATATGGATCTCAATGTGAAATCATCATTTCTATAATCATCATACAACATAACACCTAAATCCAACAATAATTTCAAATCCTTGATCAATAGAGCCAAATAAACATAAATATCATTACCTGGTTGTTTTGGTCCGGATATAAGCATAGATAACATGATGTATTTTTGTTTCATGCATAACCATGGTGGCAAGATATAATTTACCAACATAACCAGCCATGTACTGTGAGTGATTCTTTGAAAACTAAAAGGGTTCACTCCATCTATAGATGAAAAAATACAAAGGTTTCTTAGCTCATTTACAAATTTAGGATACTCATGATCAATTATCTTCCACCAAAGAGAGTTTGTAGGGTGATGTGGTTTCCCATATTTATTTCTTGTGCCTATGTTCTATGTCAATTGACCTGTAGACTCCTTACTTCAATATAGGAACCTAAACCTTGGAATTATTGGAAAGTACCATAAAAATTTCATATGACCAGATTCATATTTCTTGTATCAATAAGCACAACACATTGTTCCTTCTCAAAGTGATTTTTGGTCCTTGAAAAATAGTATACCGTCATTCGGTCAGGTGTGTATTCTTTCATATATCATACCTATCAAGCATAGAATTTCTATAAAACTAGAATCACTCCATCCATTGACTTCTTTCAAATTATATAGCTTCATTATGTCTAAAAATGATGTATATTCAGTGGAACCACCATACAATGGCATCTTTGCACAACCCTTTAACTACACACACAATTTTGGACAATCACAAAGTTTATCTTCAAATGTCATTTTAATTTTCTCAGAATGATCTTCATCATAATTCACATCTATAATCACATCCTTGATATAGTCTTATTCACTGTACACTCTTGTAATCTTATCATATGATCCATAAAATGCAGTGATATCTCAGCCACTAGCAATATTCTCCTTTTCCCTTGTTTATTCCAACATTGATAACTTCAATCTATTCTATGAGATATCAAGTGTTATTTTAACTCATTTGGGCTAACTTATCTTGAATACCAATAGTTTAAACATTAACAAAGGATTTGAGAAGGTTCATATGCGTGATATTTTTCCAAATTGATGAACTCTTTCAATCCATGTTCATACTCTTTTGTCAAATGATTGAAATCCATCCATTATTTTTTCATATCCATACTATTTGATTTCATGATATTAATATTTAACAACATAAATACACAATGGGGCCTTTCAAATAATGGGAACTCAATATTTTAATAATAGTTATTATTGCATTTCCTTTCCTAGGACTCATCCCCTTAGAAGCTAACTCCAAATTCCTTTGAAAACTATTTATAAAATTACACCTGAAATCCCATTAAAAAACCCAACCATTTATAAAAAATTCATCTTTAAAATAACACAACCATTTTAAAATGAATCTAGAATTAAATACACTTTCATAACATTCACATCCCTCTATGAATGTGAATTGGGTGAGTTGAAAAACACTTGGCATGAAACCTAAGTCCATTCCAAAATTTTAAATCATTTTAATGCTATTTAAAACCAAAAAAGGGTATTTTGAACACATATAACTTTGTAAGAAACATTTCAAAACACTTAAATCATTTTTAAATATCCACTTAGGCATTTCCATAAATACATAAATCCAAAGAGAGGAACTTTATAAACCATAAATTAACTAAGATAGTTTTTCATGATGAAATGAGTGATTTTAGAAAAATAATGGTTCATTAAAATATATTATGGATTGTACTTGAAAATTGGTAAGAAATTGGGAAGTTTTGTTTAATTGGGTTTTCTTATCGGGAGGAATTGAGAATAAAACGTCTTAAAACATGTATTTACCCATTAAAGAAGGATGAATTAATCTGGATACATAAGTTTGGAACATATACATAGAATTTTGAATAATTATATAAGAAAAATGAGGAAATAAATTTGGGGTAAAGATTGAGAAATCACAACCCAAAGGTAATATAGAGGTTCAAATAGATCCCTTGCCTTATGTCCAAATGTGTTATCATATGTAGTCAATGTACTAGATAATCTAATTAGATTCATTAATATTTTAATTCAGAACCACTTCAACATATATTTGATTTATTATAATTTTATTACGTTCATTTATGTCTATTTCTATGATTTATAAGGTTAAATTCCTTTTTTTTCTAGGATCGTTCGCTTTATGGTTTTATGGTTGGTTCCTTTTATTATAATTATGCTAGTTCTTGTAAAATGGAATAAAAACTCCAGAAGTTGAATGAAATGATATTAATTTACTTCAAAAAATTTAAATGGTCTCAAATATCATTTTTTTATGATGTGATGATGATTCATTTGATAAAATGTTAATGATAAAAATTTTGTTTATTTTGGTGGTTTTCGATCACCATGAACAAGTTTTGTTCTATTATTTTATATTATGTATATATATATATATTAGTTAAAAAACATGAAAAAAGTTATAATATATATTTCACATTCGGATTCAACCATTATAATGGTTTTATGACAAGCCTTGAAAGAGGTAATGGAGAACAAAAAAAAAATTCGTCCATGAAGGTAGTGAATCGATATATCACGGATGATGTTTATATTTTTAGGATAAAAGGGGAAGAGAAGGTATTTGATGGTGAATATTACATTAACAAAATAAAATAAAATTATATGTATGATACTCAGGTTATCATGTAACTTTGGATATTTGGGTAAAGGATGAGTTAAAAGAAAGAAAGAATTTAAAAGAGGAAGGAGGATTTTACCTTTTGAATATCACCTCCTTTAGATCCTTCTTAAGACACTTGGGTTTGGTCTTTTCTTTAGACCATAATCTCTTTGATATGGGGAATAGGATTGGGAAGGGAATTGGTTATAATTTATATAAGTTACAAATATTAGGATGTGTGGGGAAAATGGTTGGTGAGGGCTGGTATTTATTGGCGGAGGAGAGGGGTGTTTTTGATTATTTTATTCAATTGTTTATTATTTTTGCTCAAAATTATCAATAGTGTTGATTAACATGACTAAATATAGTAACAATAGCATTTTAGTTTGAGATAGTAGGAATTTACATCATACATGACTCAACCATTACTCAAAATTTCAAATATTTACTCATAATGTTAAATACCGTAAATTACTGTATTTCACTATTCACAAAAAATTTCACTCTTTTAGAAAAATATCAAAAATTTACCCTAACCATTTTTGAACATGTAGATTTAATGATTGGACTACATATTATAAAAATAATTTTATAAATAAAATGAATTTACTTTTTAATGAAAATCATAATTTATTTGAAAAATACCGATTTTAATATTATAACTGATTTTAAAACACTTTGAAAAAATAATTAAGGTCTCATAAAATTATATTATAATTATAATGCAACAAAACATTAATTTATGAATCTTTTATATGAAAATAAATTTTCTTTTTATTGAATATATAAATTATAAAATTATAAATAAACATTTACGTTTAAAAAAAATACCAACACTTAATTTGTCATTTTTGAAACATTTATTTACTTATTACATGATATAAATATATCATATTTTCATTTAGAAGATACCTAAATTTTATTTATACTTTCATATGTGATGTTACTTTTCTAACAACCATATTACTATTCATAATGGTCATATTACTATTCCAATGACCATATTACAATTCCAGTAGTCAGATTTCTAATAGTCATAAGGGTTTAATACTTCCTATAAATATGTATTATTCCATTTATCAATCACTTATATTTTCTCACAAGGTTATATAAACATTCATCTTATGAATGAATATTTTATTATTAACATTATGTTTTATTTCTGTAGCTTTGTTCATGAGTGAAATCATCCTAGTGGATCTGGTATATCCAAACTTTCCTATTCTTATTATTTTATTTTCTATTTATTACTCCACTATAATATTTGGTATTATTATTTGTTTTTTTAACTAAAGTATCATTATTCATTTATTAGAATAATTTTTTACTGGGTTCTCTATAAGATGTATGTTCTTTATACTACATGACATATTTATAAGAAGGAAAATTTCATTGATAAAATTATAAGTCATTACATGGAAGGAGGAATTCTGCATGTTTTGGTGTCAAATGATAATCCTTTGTGAGAGCATTTTTAATGGTCCTCAGACTTTAAGATTATCATTAATGTATGTCATGACTCACACACTTATATTTACTAACTAAAGCTGTCACACCATATATTGGCGGAATTTAGGGTATGTTGGTTGCATCTAGATTGAAATGTAATTAATAGATAAATTGAGGAAGGATTTGTCTCTTCCATATTTATGGATGTTGATATCTCAACCCTTTGATTGGAATATAACATTTGCATTAAAATTCCATGGTCATGGTGTAACGACGTGTTTATTTCAGATAGTCAAAGAAATACATATCTATCATATGTTTTGGTGACACAGATGTGCTACCTGCTTGAGGAGATATTATGATAAAGGGATAATATTACACAGTGATAATATGCATATGGTTTTCAACATTGTGACATTAAGCTATTTATCTTGGGTGCCTTGACCCTTTTCTTGACAGTAATCTTGGACTTTACGCAAGTATTCTTAATGACAACGAGAAAGAATCTTAGAGGGCCACACACTAAGTGTTTCCATTGATCTTGATTAAATTATATTTTAGTTTAATTAATGGAATAAATATTATTCCCAAGTCTAAGGAATAATTTTATTCAAATAATATTGATCCGATAAATTAAATAAATATTTATTCTTCTATATGTGAACAAAAATATATTTATTTCTTTTATTGAATATTTAATAAATATTTATTCACCAGTATGGGAATGAAATATTTATTTATGAATAAAATTTTAATCTAGTGTTTAATAAATGCAAGAGGATTTCAAATGTAGTAAGACCATGTTGGGTGATAAATATTAATTAACATACCGGTTAAATAATACTTTTTATTGAAAAAGTTGGAGCACACCAAAAAATAATAATAATATCATTATTATTATTTTGTGGCATGAGGTTTATTTAAGGTAATAAATGTTAATCAATGACTGATAAGAAATTAAATAGTATTTTAACCTAAATCCTAACTCTATAAATAGACAACTATATCTATTGTGTAGAGCATCCAAAAATTGATAATAGTAAATTTTTACACATGATTAATTATCTCTCGACTCCAAATTATCTCTCCCTCTCAAGAAAAAGAAGCGTAAGAGAGATTTATTCAAGACAGAAGAATGGGCGATCAAGAATGAATAATGCAAGACATTCGACTCAATGCGCTAGTACCCAAATATCGAGTGGTGTTTCTTTGAGAACATAGGATCTTGTATGGATCACTACTAGATGAAATCTATCCTTTAATTCTCACAAAAAAATGAAGGTAACTCGAAAGGGTCTTTTGGGATGATCAACATTCACCAATGAAGAAATTTACAATGCTCAGGTATTTATTTCCTCAAATATTAAGTAAATTAATTATAAATTTGTTGTGAATGATCCTTGCTCCTGGTTTCAAGAAAATATTATTAAAATAAGTTTTAATATATCAACCACCACCACATGCTTTCACTGCACTGGGAACCAAAACTTGGATCTTCACTACCAATATATCTTAAATGTTTTAAGTAGGCCATAATGTTAATTCATCTTTTAAAACAACATTATGAAGTCTTATAGAAAGAAATGTCAAGTACAAGTTATAAAGGAAAACATTTTACACACTATACTTGTCACTTTATTTAGTTGATATTGTATTGACTTCTTTGAAAATTATCTCATAATTTTCTTCACATATTTATCATATCCATAAGTTATCATAACTAGGATCAGTTAAAGGAAAGGTTAATCACAATCCATAGATTTAACTACTATCATTGTCAAATAGGTTTACAGAATACTCCACCCTACATCACACCTGGGCTGCACCATAGGTCTCATGCCACTTTTCAGGATTAATTTCCTCCAACCCTATGTCTCCCAGGCCCAACACATAGGCCATTTTAGGGTTCCATCCAAAAAACCATGGATGATAGGAGGAATTTTTCATCCAAGCTTTTTTGTGATCCACCATCCTTGGTGGAATCCGATGTGAGACTTGGGTTTGTACCCAACAGTATATACATGCATTATGATATGCCCTTCACAAGGTATAAAATATGCCTTGTTTCACATATAACATACCATAGGATATATACATATCATATAAAATGTTCTATACATATTTTATATAATGATACAATGAAAATATAAAATGCCTTTTTATTGGGATTAGGTCATTTTTTTCATTGGAGTTAAGTATAATGTCTAGTATGCAAGTGTGCCTTGTACATGAAGATTTGGATGTTTAATGGAATTTAATGTTTTTTATTTTTTTAAATAACCTTCCAGAAACTAATGAGGTAATCATTATATTAATTAAGTATCCAACTATTAACCACTACCTCATGTTATTGGATAATATTAATTAAACAAATACACATACCATATATTTACTATTGATAAAAAAATATTCATCACTTATGTTGGTCCCATTAGGACATTCAAGAAGGGGGTGACTTGAGTTACTATAAAAAGTCTAAAACACTTATTTAAAAATCCCCCAATTTATAATAAAACAACCCAGTTAACCAAATGTGAGGTTTATAAAAGATTTTAATGTTTGAAGGATTTCTCAAAGAGTGTTTAGTTCTCAGTTAAAATAATTTGAATTATTGCTAAACATTTAAAATAAATATACTAAGAAAAAATCTAATATAAACATTTTATAAGATTAATTATCAGAGTAAAATATATTTTTCTAAAAATACAAATAGAGAAAACTATATTTGAAAGAACATAGTAGATTTTAAAACAAGTGGTTCAGTCTCAAGTAGAGACTTCCTCTACACTTGATGATCACCCGCCACCAAGAAGTTTATATAAATAAACTTTCATCCACACCCCCGATCGATGAAAACAATAGTATACACAACTATCCAGGTCAACTAGACCTATTCCATAGTTTTCAAGGGGGTGGAAAAACATCCAGGTCACACAGGTACTTCTACAAATATTATATTTGGGTAGTGTAATGAGTACCAAATTGTTAGCAAAGATATTTATGTATCTTCCTATTTTTTGCAGGAGTCAGTGTGTGTTCATAGAATAGAGGTACACACACTAAACATAAAGTTAAAAACAATACAACATTAGAGCATAAATAATGAGAATTGAGTTAGAAGGCACAATGTGATTTTCTATGCAGTTTGTGACTCTTTTAAGATGTCTTGAAATGAAGCTTGAGATGACTTTCAGAAACTGCCAACAAAACAAAGTGTCATGAGAGCTTCCATATTTTGTTTCCAGTGAGGTTTTGATGCGAATAGTGAGTTCTTCCCCTCTCTTAGTATGTTGTAACAAAAAGTTCTTCAGTTCGAGTTCTCAACAATTCCTATTGGTTTCTAAAGATAGCAGTTCTCATTTTTCTTAGGTTCATGAGAACTACCACAAAAATGGGTTTTTAGCGCTACATTTTAACAGTGCTAAAAAATGCTGATAATGGGGGTACCTATAACAGTTCTAAAAAAAAGTGTTATTAAAAGTACCCCTTTATCAGCGTTTTTTTTACTAGCGTTGAAAAAGGGTATATTTAAAAAAAAATTCAAAATAATATATTGATATATAAATATATTTATATTGATATAAATATAATATATATTTTTTAAATATGTGTTATATAAGTATAAATAGGCCTTTACACATAACATATAATAAATTTAGTGAAAATGGATGAAAAATATTTAAAAAAATATATTATTAATTAAAAATTTCCTATTTATCATTGAATAATAATCATTAATAACAATTCGAAGACACAAAAAATTAAAAATTTAATAAAAGATCTCAAAGAAGTTGATTTTTTTTTCAAATTTCAAATGGCCATAACTTTTTATACGTGTATCCATTTAAGCTCTACAACATATCAAATCAAAGGCTGTGGCACAATCTATGCACTGACGACAAAAGGGAACTTTCTGTTGCATTTTTCTAGACCAAAAAAGGCCGAGAATACCTCCAAATCTGTGTTTTTAGTCAGGATACACATTAAAATATAATTTTATAAATAAAGAAAGGAAAATATTTACATATAAAACATATTTCTAAATATATATTCTTTATCTAAATAAACAAATAATATCCATTTTATTTAAAATAAAAAATGTATGAATATTTATATACCTATATAATGTGTGTGTGTGAGTATTTGTGTGTGTATGTATTAAGAAACTAATATATATTACCTATATATTCTAAACATATGTATATACATATTAATATATAATATTTGTAAATATATATAAATATTTATAATTATACTTACATATGCACGTATAATATGAGTGTGCGTGCACACGTGTATGTATGTTGTATATATGTATTTTTTTTATAAATGCACACAAAAAACATAATTTATAAATGTATTTAAAATTGATATTATAAATATATATTAATATATGAATAAATATATAGTTAAAAATATATATAAATATGTAAATATAACTATATATGTATATATACAATAATATATGAATAAATACTTATATATATATTTATTAATATAACTATATATATTAATATTAATATAAATATATATATATGTTAATATATATATATATGTTAATATAAATATATATTAATATAAAAATAAATATAACAAAATATATATAAAAATAAATAGATATATCATTAAATGGACAACAAAGAAACATGTAGGAGTGGTAAATGGTTCAGGCACACAGGATAGAGGTATCAAGTTTGAATCTAGGTAGAGGCAAGAGTGCGAGGGGGTTGTTGACAGGGGGTTCTAGCACTGTTAAAGGGCTGAGTGGTGGGGATGGGGCATGTAGGGGTGGTAGGGTGTGAGGGAAGGGCTGGGGTGGGGCTGAGGTTTGTAGATTTTTTTTAACTTTTATCGGCGTTTTCAAAAAAGTGTTGATAAAAGAAGGGTTGGGTGGTGGGGCTAGGGCATGCATGGGTGGTAGGGCATGTGGGCAGGGTTAGGGGTAGGGTTGGGGCATGCAGATGTTTTTTTAACTTTTATTAGTTCTTTTCTTGAATGCAATGATAAAATGGGTCTTTATCAGCGCTTTTTTAGCACTCCTAAAATGGACCCCTTTTATCTTCACATAAATTATTAAAGATTTTTAGCCCAGTAGATGCACTTTTTTAGTGCTTTTAAAGGCCATATTTGCAGTAGTGGAGTAGCTCAGTCACTTTTCTTTTTGATCCGATATTTTCATTATATACTACAGCCAGAAAGGAGCATGTTCTCGATAATTTTAAGGTACCTCGTACATCGTACTGAAGTTTTAAATCAATTTAAAAGTTTTCTACAAAAGACAAAAAAAAATAATTAGTATAATTAATAGTTATAAGTTTCACAAATATGACCATTAGAAGTAAATTTCAATTTATATGACAAAGTAATAATTGACGGTGTATCCAAATGGTGTCTTAGGAACAGTTGTTCAGGAACAGTGTCTCAGACTTAGTGCATTCTAAAATTTGGAATAGTGAGTCAACTTGCGGTGAATCTAGAATGGCAGGTCACTCTAACGGTAGGTCGACTTGACAGTAACTCAACTATCGATAGATCATAATGGAAACTCATACTTAGAAAACATTTTGATGTCATCGTTAAGTCGCTCTGTCAGTAGCTCGATGTGACAATGTCTTGTCCTCTGTGAAAATTCTGAGTTGAGATGTTTTTACGTTGAAGAATGGTGACTCAGTTCTTCGGTAACTTGAGTGACGGTGTCTCATCCTTTGTCAGAATTCTTCATTTGCACTAACAGTGAGATGGTTGATAGTGAGACATGTTATTGGTAAGTCCATGTCAACGATAGCTCATACTTAGCCGATTTTCTACCAATGGTGAGATGTCCAATAGTGATTTCACCTTAATGGTGACTCAATATTGAATGATGACAATGAGTCCACCTTAATGGTGACTCATACATAGTCATATTTTTCCGACCTATCTTATGATATAAAACTCTAAAATAATAGATTAATATTATATGTAAACAAAGTTAAACATTAGTAAACATAATGAAACATAATAAAGCATGATTTGGGAGCATTTAAACCAGAGGAAGCTAACAAAATATTTTCAAAAATAATTTAAAAAACTAAAAATACAATATTTAAAATAGGTTATTGTCACACACACTCAAATCAACAAGTGTTTAAAAAATTATTTAAAAAAATTAAAAACATGTAGAAACTCAAAAAAATACGTAACTAATATATTATTAGTGATGTAAAAATTAAAAAAATTATAGTTATAGCCACTTTTGTCTTGTGTCAATTTTATTTTGTGTGAATTTTATTACTTGATGAGGGGTGGTTGTTGTGTGACCCCATCACCTATTTGTCACTCGTTTTATTTTTAATAAAGGGTCATTAACCCCACTGTGCATCGTATTCAGGTGTAGTTGATTACTTCACATCAAAAATGTCTAATAGACTATTTTTCAAAAATATCAAAACAATCCAAATTTTTTTTCTCAATTTTCAGTATGTAACTTGTTGTTTTTACTTAAATTAATGTCAATTTTCAATAAAAAGAGACACTTTGAGTTATACCGGCCACACCATGTATCGTATTGAGGTGAAGCTAATTTCCACACATCCAAAATGACTAATAGATCATGATCCTAAAATATAAAAACAATCGAAATGTGTTTTCTTATTTTTTAGTATGTCAAATGTTGTTTCTACTTAAAATAATGTTAATTTAAAATAAAACGAGGCAGTTTTAGTCATACTAGACACACCATGCATCGTATTGAGGTGCAACTGATTCCTACACGTCAAAAAATGGCTAATAGATCATTTTCATAAAATATTAAAACAATCCAAATGCATTTGTTTGATTTTCACTATGTCATTTGATGTTTTTAATTAAATTAATGTCAATTTGAAATAAAAAGAGACATTTGAGTTATACAAGCCACACTGTATGTTTTATTGAGGTAAGGCTAATTCCTACATTTCAAAAATGAATAATATATCATATTATTAAAATATTAAAACAATTTGAATGTGTTTGTTTGGTTTTCAGTATGTCACTTGTTGTTTTTACTTAAATTAATGTCAATTTTAAATTAAAAGTGACAATTTGAGTTTATCGACCACAAATTATGTCATATTGAGGTGGGTATGATTATTACACGTCACAAAATACTAATATACCATTTTACTAAAATATCAAAATAATACGAATGCGTTTAATCAGTTTTTTGTATGTTAGTTCTGTTTTTTTTACTAAAATGTCATTTCTAATTGAAAACACACATTTTGAGTCATACTGGTCGCATCATGAGATAGTTTTATATGAGACCACTTTATACACATCAAAAATGACTTATGAATCACTATCCTAAATTATCAAGATAATGAGAGTAGATTTTCTTGGTTTTCAATGAGTGACACATTTTGAACTAAAATGTCAATTTTAAAATGATAATGGACACTTTTTTTCATATCGGTCACACCATGCATTGGATTGATGTGAGTTTGACTCATACACATCAAAAATGACTCATGAATCTCTTTTATAAAGTATCAAAACAATCTAAATTAATTTTCATGGTTTTCAGAAAGTCACTTTTTGTTTTTACTTAAATTAATGTCAATTTTAAATAAAAAATAAGCTCTTTGAGTTATACAATCCATACCATGCATCGTATTGAGGTTAGGTTGATTCCTACACATAAAAAATTACTAATGTATTAATTTCCAAAAATATCAAAATAATTTGAATGAGTTTACTTGGTTTTCAGTATGTCACTTGTTTTTTTACTTGAATTAATATCAATTTTAAATAAAAAGATACACCTTGAGTGATACCGAGCACACCGTGTGTATTATTAAGGTGAAAATAATTCCTACACATCAAAAATGATTAATATATATTATTCCTAAAATATCAATACAATCCAAATTAATTTTCTTTTTTTGTATGTCAGTTGTTATATTTACTTAAATTATTGTCAGTTTGAAATAAAAAAGAGACACTTTATGTAATACCAGTCACATCATGCATTAACATGCTTTCTATTTACTTTATTTTTCGAAATGGAATCACTTAATCATCGAAATTTATCACTTTTCTTCAATTTCCCTTGACTCCCTTTGAAGGAAAGGGATAAATTCCTACATTGCATGGGTGATAAGGTTTTGAGGGAGAATAAGTTTGTGGAAGACATTGTCTGCATGAGTAGTTAAACATTTAATTTAGATTATGTGAACACAATACAGAACATATAATATTATTTGGAAAACCATAGTATATTAAAAAAAACTTTACCTTATCATTGAATTTTTAGTTGCAGCATTGTTGTCCTATTTCTCATGAACATGAAAATCTTTAAAAGAACCACCCCAACTCAAACAAAGGAATCCAACTATATAATAAAACAATTATTATGTGATTAATATTAAATATAATTAAATGAAACATAAATATAAAACAATCCACTACTTCTATGGAAGTCACAACTTCATGCAATTTTTGTACATTCTTCCTTCATGTATGATGCCCATTCATTTATGAGCACATCTGTATTGTCTTGTGAATATGAGACTTTTTGATAGTAATAGTAGTACTAGAGAAATATAAATAGAAATGGTATTAATAAATATTTTAATAGAAATAGTAATTTATCTTATAAAATACCACTTCAAGGATTCTAGTTTGTTCATTGAATATGATCACTCTCATAAATTTACAAACATAATAATCATAATCTCTTCCATTGGTTTGTTTTGAACACTATAGAAACATTAAAGAGAAAAATTAATTTGTTTTGATATGTATTAATATAGTGAAATCTTACTATATATACCCTAACACTTATCTAGTCACAGAACTTGTCTTCATCCTTATACTTATCCCCTGGCCTCATTCCTTGTTTTTCACAATAGCGATGCACTGCCCTATTATAACAGAATCCTCATTAAAAGATAATATAAACTATATAACTTGACGTTTAGTTCTAAAACATTGAATGTAGTGTATTAAAAATTGATACATTCTATCATATGTGGATGGCTTATTAGATATCCATGCATTGAATCAAAGTAATAAATCATTTGAGTATCCATATTTTCCACAATGAGCATCCAATGCTGCCTAAAAACAAAAAAAAGAATATGTAATGAAATAAATGAAAATATATTTTATATGATTAATTTTTTTTGTTTTACCCCTATATCATTGGTATTAAATATAGTCTATCATCTAAAATATTTCTTTGAAATTATTTAATCAGACCTGCCACTATTTCATCCTTTTTTTGCTATTTATTTATTTTTGATCTATAGAGGAGATGTGAGGTCTAAAAAGATTGAATTTTGTTCATGGGAAAATCACTTAAATTGTTTTTCATATATACATCGGCCAAAAATACGAAATGTATTTAGAAAAAATTAACATAGTATATCAGCTTTTTGACAATCAAGTCATGAAAACATACCTCATGTATACATTTACAACTAAGCCTCCTAGCCAATCATAGTCGAGGATTTCACTTTCACTCTCAACACCAATGAAGTCTTGATATTTCTCTTCGTACATATTTTCTTCAAAATAAACTATGTGACTACGACCATATTTTGACATTGTATCCACCTGATCCTTTAATGATACTAAATGCAGATATAGAATAGGTGGGGAAATAGTGCTTTTGGTTGCTATTTTTGAAAGGTTGGTTGATCCTTTTGATGGTTTTGAGACAGTTTTTCATTTCATCCCCTTCTATTTGTCTTTCTATAATAACATTCATCAGTTCAAACCTTTTTTCATTAATTTTTAAAGTTTTACATTGAAAAGTAAATTGGAAATGAATACTTGTTGACATTACTTTTTGCACGATTTGATGACCATGCAATGAATATTACAACAACTTTTTTGATCGTATTAATATCATCCTCATGAATGTGAACAGGTTGCTCTGGACATGGCTTAGGGGCTATGTTGATCTATAGTCAAACATGACCTATTAGAAGTAGTCTATTGTGTAGCACATCGTTTTAAATATTGCTCAATGTATCCTTCACCACAAGGCGATGGGTGGGTGTTAATAGATATAAATAAAATTCATTATCAACCTATAGAAAATTAATAAAAGAAAGGTATCAATGTCAATATGAGTTTCATTTAGATGAAACATTTATTAGAACATTGATTGCCTCATCTAAGACATCTCTTTTAGGGGAATGTCTAGCCTCATAGCTGGTGGGGGTGGGGGGATCTCCACATGGTGTTTGTTCTTGAATTTCTTCTTCTCTTCGCCTCTCCCTCATTAAAGTTGTCATCATCTCTCTCTAACATTGGAATTATTCTTTGAGGGTAGATATTATTTCTCGAATCTGTTTTATTAATTCACTTTGATCATCCTCTTGTTTTTGTTCTCAAAATATGATTGGGGTGTCACCCCAAAACCTGCATCTCTCACACGACCATACTGTTTTGGCCGCTTCAAGGCCAATGATAGTCTGTGTTCATCTAGAATAGGTTTTTCTAATTCCTATGACTATATCAGATAAGAAGAAAAGGGATATAAGTGATCATTATTATATAATAGTGATTTAAAGATTTTTTTATTATGTAATACTTACATATGTTTCCCACAGTTTTTGTGTATTTTCAACTATTAGTATCACATATTTATTTACACGTGCCTCCTTCTATAACACATGGATTAGGATGGAAGTGACTTTATATTTTGAGACATTAATATGAAAATAAGTAGATGAAATTTATTATGATGTTTTTTCTTGTCACATAATTATATTGTGATAGATTTAAAATATGTACCATTTTTTTCAAGTGAATTGTACCCCATCCTTGCTTTACATTATGGGTATTCTAGTTTTACTGCTTGTTCTTTATTTCTAGAACTCAGTTGTTGTTTCAGAAATAAAACATTTTCAATCAATGTGATGAATACATGTATCATCAAACAACATAATAATAGACACAATGTACATGAAAAGACACATCTGTACAATGGCCAGTAAACACATCCCACACTTCTTGGGTTATCAGGCGTGCATAGATAATCAGTGGGTGCGAGTTTATTTTCTCTTTAGCATATTTAAGATGATATCTTATTAGAATTGTGAAAAATACGCTATGAATTATTCCAAAAATATTTAATACATACTTCTTGTGGGAGTCATCTACTATAAATGAACTCTACAATATATGATGAAAAGTCGATGATTCATTATTTTAGTTTTTAGTAAAATAAATAAATGATATCATAATTTCATTGTAATCTCTTCCCACATTAGTGTCTTTATCCTGGGTACAACATGGTGCCACTAATCCACATCAATCATCACGTGTTGTTAAGTGACAATTCCAATGTAACTATTATTCTAGCCATGTTGGGGTTAACATGCTGACCCCGCAAATTCCATCTATCCCAAAATTTGAGGCCTTTGACTTTATCCATAATGATTTTTTCTAACACCATCAAACTATAGTGATCCTATTTTTTCGGCAAAATTTTTCCTTTATCTCCTACCATTTCCCCAGAATCAACATCATAAATATGTTCATCTAGAGAGGTAGAATCATCATTTTCATATGTTCATTGTACCTCTACATTGGGAGCATCAGTAGGTTTAGAAAACATTTTTTCCCTTAGTGATGGGAGTAATATAACATGAAGAAGTTCATTCCTATACACTGTGAGCAGCATTAGGTTGAGAGACCCATTGTTCCTTAGGATTGGGAGCACCAACACCTGCAAAATTATTTATCTACGGAAGTGTTTTAACATTTAATTTAGATTACATGGATGCATCAGAAAATGGATAACAAAATGAGGTAACATGAGGTATATTAAAAAAATGTAACCTGATTATTGAACTATCTTTTTCATTTTTAAATCCTGAAGGGATTTTAACCCTTTATCGATGATCCAAATCCCTTCATTGTGCTCTCCTCTGACATAAAAAAATCCATCTACATTGGGTCCTCTGTGAAATGATTAAAACATCCCAATGAAAGGTTCATCCTCAATTGAATTTTCATCTGACCCTTCAATAGTCTTGGTTGATAATAGAAAAATTGACCATTCCAATTTTTTGGGATCTCGAACATAAAATACTTGTACTTTTCATGATTCCATTATAAATGGTTTGTCTTTGTACCCATCCTTACCGAAATAAACATTCACGTATTCCAATTCATCTATTTTAACATCACTTCTGTTATCAACCCACTTGTATTGAAAATTATAAACATAGAATGTTGTATAATCCAACATCCATATTTGTTTGATGATACCCATGTATAACCTATTCATGTAAATTGGATTTATATCCTCAGTACCAGAAACATGAATCACTTCACCCACCAGTGTAACTCAATTATTTTGAATGGTACTTTCTTCATCATGATCATTTATATAGAACGTATATGCATTAATTAGATAACCATTATAGGATAATACGTACACATTTGGTCCTCTATCTAGCCATCATATTCCTTCTAAAATTGAATCTATATTTTCATCTCACTCTTTAAAAATATGGTCCCAAAACCATCCTATAAACAATTGATTATGTGTATTTGATATCCATCTTTCAACCCTTGATGCATTCAAATGCCTAAGAATTTTATTGTGGGTTTTGAAATATGGGGAAACCTCCAAACTATTATGAAAACTGTAAAGGTGGGTCTGATCCCAATCAATAATATTGATTGTGACAACATCTCTTCAATAAATTCCTTCACCCGAAAGCCGCTCGGTGTGACGAGATTTTGGTAGAAAAATGATTTCTACACCAGACATGTATTTGGTATAGAATTCAATGGCTTCCTGAATAATATATCTCTCCTCAATACAAACCTCTAGATGACTTCAATTTCTGACATACCCTTTCAAAATCTTCATATACCATTTAATGGGTTACATCCATATATAGTGTATAAGACCACATAGTTTAATATCTCTCACCAAGTGAACCATCAAATGAACCATCATATCAATGAATGTTGGTAGGAATAACATTTCCAATTCACATAATATAATGGAAATTTCACTTCCCATAGTTAGCAATTTCATTTGATTTATAACTTTGATGCATATAGCTTTGAAGAAGAAATGAAGCGTGGTTAATGTATGGTAAAAATGCTTGGAAAAAATGAAATGTAAATCTATTATCATTAGATATTTCATCAAAACATGGAAGTTATGCAATTTCAGACACTTTAGCATTAAATTTTTCATTAACATGAGGTTCTTAATATTTGATGAATACCACTTTGAAACCTTTACATCATTTAAGAAGTTGTAAAACTGATACCTCTCCTGCCTGGAAAGAGTATAAGAATCTCGAAGAAAAAAAGTTCATTTTTCACCCTTCACTTGTGCCAACTATTATCATATTTCCATGTAAAAAATGTCCAACCTAGCCTTAATTACATCCTTTGTTTTTCTAGGTTTATTTAGAAACGTGTCGATGACACTATAACATACATTTTTTTTCAACATGTATAACATCAATAAAGTCTCTGACATGCAAAAAATTCTATTGTGGTAATTCAAAAAAACTGATCTCATTTTCCAACCATTTTTTCATAAGGTTTTTCAAAAATGGTTTACAAAAAGAAGTTTCCACATCTTTTAATCTCTCAAACATTTGATCACTTGGTATTGGAGACGGTGCTGTATATTATTCTGAACTTCCATCGAATGATGTTGTCCAAAATTGGTACTTATGTCGTTGGGGTAGAAATATACGATGTCCTAGAAACACAGTTTCAATGAATGTTTCAACCTAATTTATACTGTACCATGTTCCTAGATTGGAAACCCATGATTTCCACTAATTCATATGTCCTAACAAATTTCCATAAGCAATAAATTCATTTATCTTCGTATTCAAGATGACTCTCAATGTGAAATCTTCAATTCTCTATGAATCATACAACGTAACTGTAACACCCCGAGCTTCCACGATACGCTTCTCATTCAATAATACAATAGCTTGCATTGTACGCAACTTCGAGTTCTAAAACATCGCGACAAATCAAAGTAGCCGTTATGAATAGTAATAACCACTTTTTAAAATTATATAAATTTTATATTTCAAAATGGACTTCATTTTTGTATTCCTAATATTGAAATTAGCCTATGTTGAATTTTTTGTAATTTTCTGAGAACTTCAAAATTTTTATGAATAGTGAAAAATACTTAAAACAAATTTTTTAATCAAAATAATTCATAGTGATAAATTATACTATTGAGGGGTTTTAGAGTATAATTAGAATATATTTTTACCATTTTATCCAATGGTGGTCATTAGAATTAATTTAACATTGAAATTGGACATAAACAATTGCCAATCTTTTGATATAAATTGTTTCTTAAAAACACGCTATTTGTTGTGACAGCGGGAATTAATTATAAAATTAATTAATGCAAATAATATGTTTGGAATTTTGTAAAATAGACATCATTTTTGAATTCGTAATATCAATTATAGCTTAGGGTGAAATTTTGGCCTTATTCTGAAAAACTTCAATTTTTGATGAATAGTGAAACCACTAAGTGGTAGTTAAATAACTGATTTTTCGTTTAAATGAAATATTACCACTTCTGTGATTTAATTTTCAAAAATCCGACATACATGGTTGTCATTAAGAAGTAAAATGTGGTTCAATGAGATCAAAATAATTTTTTGGTGAATAGTAACTTTTAAGTTCTTAATCGCGATTAGAGGTAATTAGTGTAGTTTAAGGTAAAAACAATGTTTTATTAATATGATATGAGCTTGACACTTGTACTACTCCTATTGGATGAGTCATGGCCGACCAAGAAAACCCATGGGTCAACTTGGGGACCCCATGGAGCCACTTTAGTTGGAAAATGACATTAATATATATTTATTTAATGTTGAAATTAAATTGACACAAACATGAGTTGTTTTACTAAAACAGTTTTTAAGTGGGGTTACACAAGTCCAAATTTTGACTATAAATATTCATTGGAAAGCTAAAACGATTTCCTACATCATAGTAGTTTTTTTATAATTTTTAGACATTAAATAAATTAAATTATTTATGACATCATGATGATGTAGTGATGACCTCATTATTTAACGATTTAAATAAAATGGGAAGATAATGAAAAATCCAAGGCTTAAACTTGTCCAAAGCCAATTGGATGAGGAGATTTCGAACCATTATCACCTTAGCCTCGAGTTATATAAGTGTGGGACCTTTATAATCCGAAAAGCATTGTGAAATAATGTAACATTTCAATCTTTCCAAAAGTGCCCCTCCTCTCCACTTATAAAAGGCCCCCACCTCTCCCACCTCATTTACACTTTCAAGCCATTTGGCTCGGCCAACATCTGCCCAAATACTCTCCCAACTTCCCCCTCTTACTCCTAGAATCCTCACTTTGGGCAGAACTCTTCCCAAGGAAGCCTTTGGCTCAAATCAAAAAGAGTTACCCGATTTTGAGGTAATGTATTTTCTAATGTTGTTTTGTTTTATTTTTCTTCTCCAACCCCCTAAACTCTGTTTATTCATTTATTTTGTAACAACAACAGTATCCTCAATATAATAGGATGTTGTTATAAGAAGGATTCGAGCTACACTTACACACACCTACATCTAATGGTTAAAGAACATACGGTTTCTGTGGATGGCGAATTTCTGCCTCACGAAACGATGATTGTTCAACACTCATATAACACCTTCAAAGGTGGCCATTAAGATGTCACTATTTTTATATATGATTTATAATTTGTTTATGTTTTACTTATGCTTCTGTATTTCTCATTTATGTCATACTTTATGATTTCCATTATGGGTAAAACGCGATAATTTCATTTTAGGAAGTGCGGACTACCGCCCCCTCAAAGTGATTTGAATCGTTAATGCCATATGTGGGATGTATAAAGGATGAAGTAAATGGTATTATACAATATATTATACTGGAATTATATTATACATTTATATCATTATGATTTAGTTCCATTAAATATGAAATTGAAATGAAAGTAGCGTTCATGCGTACGTACGGCTTACCGTCTCCATGAACGGTGCATTTCATTTCTTACCTCTAAATGTTACGTAATATTATAAATGAATGTATATACTGGATATATAAGATATATATGACATATAAATCATGAATATAATTCTGGATATAATGGATATTTCACCACATAAACAACTTGTAATTATAAGAAGCTTATTGTTGACTCAAGTACCAAAGATCGACAAAACGACCGTTATTAACTTAAATAATTACATAATGTTCATATCATTGTAATAAGTGATATAATAAGGATAATGAAGTTGAAAATGGTTCTTAATAAGGTATATATTAACTCTAGTTTATTATTCAGGAGGTTAAAGAACGGTTGAGTCAAGTCGGACACAAGGTAAGGGAATTTCTTAACCCAACTTCCATTCTTTGGGTTAATCTCCTACTTTCAAATTATGTCATGATGTTATTATGTCCTATTTTGTATTTTTACTTTCTTTATGTGTACCTATAGTGAATACACATAATAGATCTATTTTATTTTAAAAATGATCTTTTTAAGGACTTCGTCTCAATCTCCTTTCATTGAGGCATATTTGGTTTTATACACAACCTTCTTTTATACGATGTATAAACCCCTTTGACTTTTACGTTTATTCAAAAGGAATCTTTTTTATACGAAGCGTTTTGCTAAACGACAAAAGGGAATTTTTTTCTTTCCGTACTTATGCGGCGACAACGACTTCTCCGCCGCCGTGACCATTATTTGAGTTTCGGCTTCCTCTACAAGCCATCATTTTCTTTTTTAATGAAAAATAAATACAAAGTTTTAACATTCTTTTATTTTGGTATTGAAAATGGTTTTGAAAGCGTTTTTATTATATCAATGTGTTGTATTGATATCTTGTGATTGAAATGTGGAAATGTTATGTTTCCTTTATGCATGTTTTATGTGATACGATTATGTTATGGTTTATGATATGTTTAAACCTATTCATATGAGGAATGTATTGGACTTAATATGTGACGGGTGGAGCCCGCTATAGCTCCTCGATGCATCGGTAGGTCTCATGAGACAACTAGACGTGGAATTGGCCGAGGCCCTTTCCCAATTTGATTTATGGTTTTGGCCGAGGCCTTAATCATTTTAGATGTCTTGGCCGAGGCCTTGACAAAATGTTTCAGAATGTCCGGCATTATACATTCCCTCATTATGAAAGTGGTTATTGATATTGCATGTGATTATTCGGCCAGTAGAATATCCATGTGAAGAAGTGAATGACATTATCTCATTTTACTTTTTCCATATTATGTTGAAGTTCAAGTTTAAAAGGCTTTTGATTTAGTTATACATTTCCTTAAATGTTAATGTTTATTTATGAAAGCTTCCGCAATATTGTTATCCTTACTGAGCATCTGAGCTCACCCCTTTCAATGTTTTAATGTTTTCCAGGATTTGAAGAAGTATATTATGAATGACCTGCAGGGATAGTCTGAGGGGATATGAAGACAATATGTTGTTGTTGTTTTGGTTTACTTTATGATGTAATGTAACGTTTACAAATGTATCTAGTGTTTCCAAGGCTACTAAACTAATCGGTCTTTCGAGACTTGATCTTTTGTGATCATTCCAATGTTACGAAGTAATTCACCGACTCTGGGTAGCTGGGGTCGGGGCGTTACAGTTGGTATCAGAGGAAGTTTAGTACTAACCTTGGAAGCTAGATTTAGATAAACTCTGATTAGAGCACATAGCCCAAAGATAGACTTTGAGGATTAGTATAGAAGAACTTCCTAGAATTTTGGTATTATAGAGATGTTATGACTTTTCCGAGCAATACATCCCTGTCTGGATACGAGCAGGTAGAGGCGGCTCTGGCACAGATGTACCTAGGGGTAAAACCCGAAAACACCGCTTTGAGCTAGACTCGAACGGGAACTGGTGCAAGACAACGGGCCTTGCTGCACTCTTGGTTACGACACTCCCGGGGGATATGCTTAGGATAATTCTCATTTTATTTACAAACCACTATGAAGGGTTATGAGTATATACTTTCTCAAAGAAAACATTTCTTTTTATGATTATGGATTATATCCATAAATAGTTCAATTTATGTTAAGTGTTTTATAAGTATGGAATTATGTATTTTGATTCATAAACTAATCTAGTTTATGCCATTGTTTAGAAATGGCGCCTAGTGGAAGGAATGGAAACCGTATCAATGCACGAACTCCGTGTAGGTATTGCCCTCCTGATCAAGATAATTATTGTGGATCTGGAGATACAACTGGTGCTGATCAAATTATTACCATACTGGGACAACTCACTCAGGTTATGAATAATAACCTTACTCGTATGGAGCACCCTGATCCGCAACGTGGAGGATCAATGATAGATCGTTTCATGAGGCAACAACCACCAACCTTTAATGGGAGTACAAATCCTATAGTAGCTGAGCAATGGATAAATTCCTTAGAGAAAATATTCCATGCCTTGGGGAGTAGTGAAAGGGAGAAGGTTGTCATGGCAGTTTACCGCCTCACTGGAGATGCCGATCAGTGGTGGTCGCTGATTCAAAACACAAAGGAAGATGATGACGTATCGAATATGGAATGGAGGGAGTTCAAAGATATTTTCTTAGAAAATACTTTCCTCGTGACCATCGAGCAGATATGGAAAGGCAATTTCTGAGTTTGAGGCAGAAGGAGGATGAGAATGTCGCAAAGTATGAAGCTAACTTTACAAGGTTAGCGAGGCATGATGCCGATTATATACGTAACCCAAGGAGTAAGATTGATCGTTTCTTTGATGGGTTAAAACCATTTCTCCGTCGAGCTTTGGTATCACAATCCTTTTCATCATACGAAGATATTGTCTCGTGTGCTATCAAGACAGAAAAGGAATTCTCTAAGTCTTATGACAACAAAGTAAAGCAAGAGAAGAAGAGAACGGTGGAACAAGAGACAGATAAAGGGAAAAAGGGAAAGAAGGATTTTCCATTATGTGATAATTGTGGGAAGAATCACCCTGGTACTTGCCTAAAAGGAATGGGAGTTTGTTATAAATGTGGAGAAAAGGGTCACCAGGCTCGTGATTGCAAGGGAAAGAAAGAGGCTGTCAAAGTTGAATGCTACAATTGTAGAGAAATGGGTCATTATGCAAATGAATGTCCTAAGCGTCAGGGAAACTTACCTCAGAAAAGGCCAAGGGATCAAGGACAATCTTATGCTGTTACTACAGTTGAAGCAGAATAACTAATGTATTGGTGCTTTTGGACTCAAGGATTATATTCTGGTTATAAGAATAATGTAATATATATATATGGATTGTACTGCAGTACTTTTTGATTTCAGTAAGGTTTTAATATGATTAAGGTAATCATATTTTTAGTATGTGACAATAAGAGAAACTTTTCTTTGTTTTGGGAATCTGATAAATTGATTTTGGAATTTAGAGACCTTTTAGAGAAAGTCTGGACGGAGGTATTTTGGATAACTATTAAGGTTGGAATGGATTAAGTTGAACTTTGGATAGTATTGTTTAAGGTTAAAAAATTTATGAAGATTATTTTTGGAATATTATGATACTATAGTTTTAGGAAAAGGACAACCTGCAGGGTGGGGCATAACCCGTCGCGTCAGACAAAGCTGGAGGAATCGAACCCACAATCATAGTGCGACATGCCATTATTTCCTACCACTAGCCTACAGGAATTCCCTGGTTATTACAATATAATTTTACTAATCTAAATGGTATGTGTTAACATTTGGAACCTTATACAATTAGGATAATAATAATATTTTTGAGTTCTATTATCTTTTTGAGTGAAAGATGAGTTGAAGGTTGAAACACTAATTGTCAAGCATAAATATATATATACCTATCTCTTATTCAATGAATAAATTAATTCTTAAACTTTAGTAAAGGGATATTAAAACAAAAAATGTGTTATCCTAATACCTTATGTCTTGTTGAACTGATGATATTTTAAATCAACATAGATTGAAGGCTTTGAGGCCCTCAATTTGACAGTTGATTGTGATTGATGACCTCAATCACTCCCTACAAATATTTATGTTTTTCCTCCAATTATATGTCTTTAATTTCCACCAATGTTCTCCTTATCGAGATCATAATTTGGTGGTGACTTTCTTATTTCCATTTTCCCTCTTATTAAGGCTAAATTTTATTAACCTTATTTCCGATGTGGGTTTTCCACAAAGGTATTTTCTATTTTCAACCTCTTATTTTTAAAGAAAAATGTCAAATTGCGAGGACGCAATTTATTGAAGGAGGGGAGAATGTAACACCCCGAGCTTCCACGATACGCTTCTCATTCAATAATACAATAGCTTGCATTGTACGCAACTTCGAGTTCTAAAACATCGCGACAAATCAAAGTAGCCGTTATGAATAGTAATAACCACTTTTTAAAATTATATAAATTTTATATTTCAAAATGGACTTCATTTTTGTATTCCTAATATTGAAATTAGCCTATGTTGAATTTTTTGTAATTTTCTGAGAACTTCAAAATTTTTATGAATAGTGAAAAATACTTAAAACAACTTTTTTAATCAAAATAATTCATAGTGATAAATTATACTATTGAGGGGTTTTAGAGTATAATTAGAATATATTTTTACCATTTTATCCAATGTTTGTCATTAGAATTAATTTAACATTGAAATTGGACATAAACAATTGCCAATCTTTTGATATAAATTGTTTCTTAAAAACACGCTATTTGTTGTGAAAGCGGGAATTAATTATAAAATTAATTAATGCAACTAATATGTTTGGAATTTTGTAAAATAGACATCATTTTTGAATTCGTAATATCAATTATAGCTTAGGGTGAAATTTTGGCCTTATTCTGAAAAACTTCAATTTTTGATGAATAGTGAAACCACTAAGTGGTAGTTAAATAACTGATTTTTCGTTTAAATGAAATATTACCACTTCTGTGATTTAATTTTCAAAAATCCGACATACATGGTTGTCATTAAGAAGTAAAATGTGGTTCAATGAGATCAAAATAATTTTTTGGTGAATAGTAACTTTTAAGTTCTTAATCGCGATTAGAGGTAATTAGTGTAGTTTAAGGTAAAAACAATGTTTTATTAATATGATATGAGCTTGACACTTGTCCTACTCCTATTGGATGAGTCATGGCAGACCAAGACAACCCATGGGTCAACTTGGGGACCCCATGGAGCCACTTTAGTTGGAAAATGACATTAATATATATTTATTTAATGTTGAAATTAAATTGACACAAACATGAGTTGTTTTACTAAAACAGTTTTTAAGTGGGGTTACACAAGTCCAAATTTTGACTATAAATATTCATTGGAAAGATAAAAAGATTTCCTACATCATAGTAGTTTTTTTATAATTTTTAGACATTAAATAAATTAAATTATTTATGACATCATGATGATGTAGTGATGACCTCATTATTTAACGATTTAAATAAAATGGGAAGATAATGCAAAATCCAAGGCTTACACTTGTCCAAAGCCAATTGGATGAGGAGATTTCGAACCCTTATCACCTTATCCTAGAGTTATATAAGTTTGGGACCTTTATAATCCGAAAAGCATTGTGAAATAATGTAACATTTCAATCTTTCCAAAAGTGCCCCTCCTCTCCACTTATAAAAGGCCCCCACCTCTCCCACCTCATTTACACTTTAAAGCCATTTGGCTCGGCCAACCTCTGCCCAAATACTCTACCAACTTCCCCCTCTTACTCCTAGAATCCTCACTTTGGGCAGAACTCTTCCCAAGGAAGCCTTTGGCTCAAATCAAAAAGAGTTACCCGATTTTGAGGTAATGTATTTTCTAATGTTGTTTTGTTTTATTTTTCTTCTCCAACCCCATAAACTCTTTTTATTCATTTCTTTTGTAACAACACCAGTATCCTCAATATACTAGGATGTTGTTATAAGAAGGATTCGAGCTACACTTACACACACCTACATCTAATGTTTAAAGAACATACGGTTTCTGTGGATGGCGAATTTCTGCCTCACGAAACGATGATTGTTCAACACTCATATAACACCTTCAAAGGTGGCCATTAAGATGTCACTATTTTTATATATGATTTATAATTTGTTTATGTTTTACTTATGCTTCTTTATTTCTCATTTATGTCATACTTTATGATTTCCATTATGGGTAAAACGCGATAATTTCATTTTAGGAAGTGCGGACTACCGCCCCCTCAAAGTGATTTGAATCGTTAATGCCATATGTGGGATGTATAAAGGATGGAGTAAATGGTATTATACACTATATTATACTGGAATTATATTATACATTTATATCATTATGATTTAGTTCCATTAAATATGAAATTGAAATGAAAGTAGCGTTCATGCGTACGTACGGCTTACCGTCTCCATGAACGGTGCATTTCATTTCTTACCTCTAAATGTTACGTAATATTATAAATGAATGTATATACTGGATATATAAGATATATATGACATCTAAATCATGAATATAATTCTGGATATAATGGATATTTCACCACATAAACAACTTGTAATTATAAGAAGCTTATTGTTGACTCAAGTACCAAAGATCGACAAAACGACCGTTATTAACTTAAATAATTACATAATGTTCATATCATTGTAATAAGTGATATAATAAGGATAATGAAGTTGAAAATGGTTCTTAATAAGGTATATATTAACTCTAGTTTATTATTCAGGAGGTTAAAGAACGGTTGAGTCAAGTCGGACACAAGGTAAGGGAATTTCTTAACCCAACTTCCATTCTTTGGGTTAATCTCCTACTTTCAAATTATGTCATGATGTTATTATGTCCTATTTTGTATTTTTACTTTCTTTATGTGTACCTATAGTGAATACAAATAATAGATCTATTTTATTTTAAAAATTATCTTTTTAAGGACTTCGTCTCAATCTCCTTTCATTGAGGCATATTTGGTTTTATACACAACCTTCTTTTATACAATGTTTAAACCCCTTTGACTTTTACGTTTATTCAAAAGGAATCTTTTTTATACGAAGCGTTTTGCTAAACGACAAAAGGGAATGTTTTTCTTTCCGTACTTATGCGGCGACAACGACTTCTCCGCCGCCGTGACCATTATTTGAGTTTCGGCTTCCTCTACAAGCCATCATTTTCTTTTTTAATGAAAAATAAATACAAAGTTTTAACATTCTTTTATTTTGGTATTGAAAATGGTTTTGAAAGAGTTTTTATTATATCAATGTGTTGTATTGATATCTTGTGATTGAAATGTGGAAATGTTATGTTTCCTTTATGCATGTTTTATGTGATACGATTATGTTATGGTTTATGATATGTTTAAACCTATTCATATGAGGAATGTATTGGACTTAATATGTGACGGGTGGAGCCCGCTATAGCTCCTCGATGCATCGGTAGGTCTCATGAGACAACTAGACGTGGAATTGGCCGAGGCCCTTTCCCAATTTGATTTATGGTTTTGGCCGAGGCCTTAATCATTTTATATGTCTTGGCCGAGGCCTTGACAAAATGTTTCAGAATGTCCGGCATTATACATTCCCTCATTATGAAAGTGGTTATTGATATTGCATGCGATTATTCGGCCAGTAGAATATCCATGTGAAGAAGTGAATGGCATTATCTCATTTTACTTTTGCCATATTATGTTGAAGTTCAAGTTTAAAAGGCTTTTGTTTTAGTTATACATTGCCTTAAATGTTAATGTTTATTTATGAAAGCTTCCGCAATATTGTTATCCTTACTGAGCATCTGAGCTCACCCCTTTCAATGTTTTAATGTTTTCCAGGATTTGAAGAAGTATATTATGAATGACCTGCAGGGATAGTCTGAGGGGATATGAAGACAATATGTTGTTGTTGTTTTGGTTTACTTTATGATGTAATGTAACGTTTACAAATGTATCTAGTGTTTCCAAGGCTACTAAACTAATCGGTCTTTCAAGACTTGATCTTTTGTGATCATGCCAATTTTACGAAGTAATGCACCGACTCTGGGTAGCTGGGGTCGGGGCGTTACAGTAACACCTAAATCCCTAAAAAAAATTAAAAATCCTCGATCAATAGATCCAAATAAACATTAATATCATTACCTGTATGTTTTGGTACTGATATATTATGACATCCCACCTTTTTATTACCTAACCTTTCATTACATTTTATAAACAGAGGATCTTTAAAGTCTAGTGTCTTGGAAATCCGGGACATACAACATGAAAACAACATAAAAAATTCTTCTAGTCCACTTTTAAGGCTTCATCAAAAGTTAATCCTTGGTACAAATACAACGTATCATATCCTGGAGATATACATAAAAGTAAAGGGTGAGTAGAAGGCCCAGTAAGGGTAATAAGGGAATCATTGTACTTGTGATATCAATAAGAAGTTGAATAAAAACAGAATGACATGAGCAATGGAATTATAGGCATATCATAATGAAAATAACTTGAAACATAATTGAATATGTTGCTAAAACATTTCATTTATACATTCATGAATGTATCTCCAAGGTATATCCCCATGGTGTCATAAAAATTATCATGTTTATTCACCAAGGTATCATGAAACTTGTCATCTCTAGAGATTAATTCTTTACCAAATGCATTGGAGCGCTATCAAGGCGCACCCTTAATATGTCTTTAATTTTATGTGATCCACATAGATCATAATAAAACATTTCATAAATAACCCATATAGAATAAAATAAATGGGTTTCATTTCAAAATCATGATGTTTTAAAAAGTACTTAAAAATAAGATCATTATGTCATTTATAACCCATGGAAAGGGATTGAGGGTTATATGTATGTCAATACCATAATAAAATTTTTCATTATATATATATATATATGAACACCCATAAAAACAAAATAATTATAGGTATTCACATAAATAAATAAGATAATTTCTTGAGAGAGAGAGATAGAAATTTTGAGATGAAATTTCTACAACATAACAGCTATATAACATGGTTTTAGAAAACATTGAAAAGAGAGGGGAAAAGGGTCACCAACTCATAAATAATTAATAATACAGTATGGGTAAGAATTAAGGTCATGGTATGGATATTTTAATGACATACCACATGAAAAAGAAACATGATAGAAAAGAGAAGATGCGATTTCATTTACGAGAAATTCTGCAGCCTAACGACATCACTTAAAAATTCAGAAAACAAATTGACGGGAGAAGAAAGGGTCTCACATTCTTTGGAAATGAAATGGACAGTAATAAGAACAAATAATAACATACCCTCAACATAAATAGATGCGAAATATAAGACACAACATAAAGGAATTCATGTCCTTATAGAGGAGGGTGAAAGAATCCCTTACCATGAAGAGTAACTTCGAAAGTTTGAAGGTCAGGACCTTGGGAGGCTTGAGGTCACCTTGGGAGGGCTCCTATAGAGGTAATGAGACCATAAATTCATTTTCACAGATTTTTGAGTGAAATTAATGAGTAAAAGGATTGTTATTTATAGGATAACTGAGGGAACAAATCAATAATGGCCAAGTGACACCTCATCAGTGGTATTGGCAAAACCATGGGCTTGCCCATGGTTTTTGCCCATGGTATTGGACACTTGAGACAACACTTACATTATATTACTATTAATAAGTCTAAAATATTTATTACATAATTAATACATCATTAAATATGTCGTTAAACACCTGAAACTTAAATCTGTAATTTTACTATTCACCAAAAATTCTAATATTTCAGAAAAATCCCAAAGAATTACCCTAACCAAATATCGATGATCTGAATTAAAAAATGAACTCCATTTTATGAAAATAATTTTAGAAATATTTTTAATTTAATTTTATAAAAAACATTATTCACCTGAAAATAACTAATACTTAACTAATAATTTCTAAAATAGTTATTTACTTATTTTATCGAGTCACATTACCTAATTAAGGAGCCTAAATTATATTAATATTTTCTTAAGTGAGGTTAATAATCTATTTGGTCACATTACTAATAATATGCATAAAATTACTATTCATAATATACTATCCAACAAAAATTAGGTTGATTCTATTAGACTCTAAATTTCTTATTGAACATAATCGTAGAAGACCATTTTTTTAAAATAATTACACATTATTAATTATTTAAGGTTTACATAAATATTTTTAAAATATCCTCTTTCCAAAATTCACAAAAAATATATATCCTATATTCATTAGGATATTTGAACTTCACAAACTTCAGTATAAAAGGAAATAACAATTTTATTTATCTCAAAAGATTACATAAAGTAGTTAAGGTCTTGTTACACAACCCCTTATAACACCAGGATACGAACTAAGTATAAGGTGTGATAAGGTGATAGAATATGGGGGCAGCTCAATCGAAATTGCCCGAGAGGTGATTTCTATTATCTTGAACTTATCCTAAAGGAGATTCCTTTCCAACTTTACATGATGAAGTTCGACTTGGGTTTGGTCGAGAGCAAAGCTCAGTGGTGCTACCTCCTTCCCAAGCTCCATCAGATGGGCTTCGATTGGCTCGAGACTACTAGATGAGGCCATTAAATCTCCTTTATATATTAACCAAGATCACTTGTATTTATAAACAACAATCGTAACATTAAGAGTTTAGTTTCCAATGGTCATATTGACCAATGGTCATATAAATGTTGAAACCCAAAAGTATCATTTTAATTGTACTCATTCCATTAAATAAATGAAATAGTTTTGTTGAGTATACATAAAATAACACACAAAATTAGGAAACAAATATTATTAAAACGTTTGGGTCATTACATTCTTCCCCACTTAAGAAATTTCGTCCCTAAAATTTTTAACTCGTCCCCTAAGAAGAGAACAGGTGCGGGTACTTCTGCCTTATAGACTCCTTTGGTTCCCATGTGGCTTCTTCACATTTTTGGTTCCTCCACAACACCTTAACAAGGTGGATAGTCTTGGTGCATAGAACCTTTTCTCCATGATCCAAGATCTCCACCAGTTGATCCTCATAAGATAGGTCATGTTCCAATTGTACCACCTCTGGGTTTAGTACATGGTAAGGGTCAGGTATGTACTTCCTCAAGAGGGATACATGAAAGACATCATGAACTTGTGCTAGATTTGTAGGGAGTGCAAGCTGATAGGCTACTGCTCTTATGCGATCAAGGATTTCATAGGGGCCAATGTACCTAGGGATGAGCTTACCTTTCTTCCCAAACCTCATGGATCTCTTCCAATGTGAAATTAGAAGAAAGAACTTGTCAACAACATCAAACTCCAAGTATCTTTGACGGTTGTCGACATAGCACTTTTACTTACTCTGAGCATCCTTAATGTGTTGTTGGATGGCATGGACATTATTAGTCATCTCTTGGACAAGATCATGCCCAATGAGCTTTCTCTCACTAGCTTCATCCCAATAAGTATGAGTTCTACATCACTTCCCATATAGGGCTTCATAGGGTTCCATTTGAATGCTCGAGTGGAAGATATTGTTGTAATATAATTCAACTAAGGGGATATGTTGATCCCATCCACCTTTAAATTCTATTGAGCATGTTCTCAGCATGTCCTCGAGTGTTTGAATAGTCATTTCAGATTGTTCATCTGTTTGGGGGTGATAGGCCATACTGAAATTCAATTCAATGCTCAGAGTATATTGAAGACTTCTTCAAAATATTGATGTGAACCATGGATCTTGATCAGATATGATAGAAAGTGGAACTCCATGCACCCTTACCACTTCCTTCACATAAATCCTAGCAAGTTGATCAAGAGATAAATCTTCCTGAATAGAGATAAATTGGGAAGTCTTGGTGAGATGGTCCACAATAACCCATATCCATTGTTTCCTTTGGATGTTCTCGGGAGACCAGTGATGAAGTCCATAGTGATATTGTCCCACTTCCATGAAGGTATGGATAGTGGTTGCAATACCCCATTAGGAAGTTGCCTCTCTACCTTCACTTGCTGACATACTAGGAACCTTTTAGTGTAGTCAGCAATCTCCCTCTTCATATTATCCCACCAAAAATGATCATGGAGGTCCCAATACATTTTTTTGCTACCAGGATGTACAGAGAATGTAGAGCTATGAGCTTCTTCCATCAACTCCTTTCTTATTTCTGGACTAGATGGAACACATAGTCTTGTACAAAATTTTAGTACACCTTCTTGATCAATATTATACTCATGAAAATTTCAATCCTTTATAGCCTCAAACTTCTTCTGTTACAAAGGATCTTCTTTATGAGATTTCTCGATCTTTTCTCGTAAAGATGGTTGAGAAATCATTTGGGTTAGGATTGATGATTTACCTTCCCTTATAACTCCCATATCCAATTTTACTAGGTCATTGATCAAAGGATCTCTTTGAATCCTCATCATGGAAAGAACAACTGGGTCTTTCCTACATAATGTATCAGCAACTTTGTTTTCTCTTCCGGGATGATATTGAATTGAAAATCATAGTATTTGAGAAGTTCCAACCATCTCATTTATCTCATGTTCAATTATTTTTGTGTGAAAATATACTTCAAACTTTGATGGTCTATGTATATATCACATTTATCCCCATAAAGATAGTTCCTCCATATCTTCAGAGTAAAAATGACTATAGCCAACTCCAGATCATGCGTGAGATAGTTCTGCTCACGAATCTTCAACTGCCGAGATGCATAAGGAATGAAATTTTTATTTTGAATGAATATTCACCCATGACCTTTGTGAGATGAATCACTAAAAATAACGAATCCTTATCCACATGAGGGAAGAGTTAACATGGGTGCAGTAACCAATATCTTCTTCAGCTCTTGGAAACTTTCCTCACACTCCTTTGTCCAGAGGAACTTGACCCCTTTTCGAGCTAACTTTGTTAATGGATTAGAAAGTCATGAAAAGTTTTTCACAAACCTCCTATAATATCCTTACAATCCAAGGAAACTTCAAATATCTGTTATATTGGTAGGTTGAGTCCACTCCTATACAAATTTTGTCTTTGCAGGGTCAACTGTGATTCCTTCATTGGCAACAATGTTCCCCAAGAAAAAAATTGTTGTAACCATAATTCACATTTACTGAACTTTGCAAAAGCCTCTCCTTCCATAGAGTTTGAAAAATAACCCTTATATGATCTTCACGAGCCTCTCTACTTTTGGAATATATCATAATATCATCAATAAAAACTACCACAATGTTATCATGGTCGTCATTAAAGACTCTATTATCAAATCCATAAAAATAGTAGTGCATTAGTTAGTCTGAAGGTCATAACAAGAAACTCATAATTCCATATCTTGATCGAAAGGTAGTTTTTTTAATATCTTCTTTCTTCACCCTCAATTGATGATAACCAGATCGAAGATCAATTTTCGAGAAGAATTGATCCCTACAAAGTTAGTCAAATAAGTCATCAATTCTTGGAAGAGGGTATTTGTTCTTTAGTAGGATCCCATTAGGTTCTCTATAATCAATGCATAGCTGCATCGATCCATCCTTCTTCTTCACAAAGAGAACTGGTGCTCCCCATAGAGACACACTCAGTTAGATAAACCCCTTATCTAAAAGATCTTGGGGTTCTTTCTTTAATTGCTCCAACTCCATATTCACCATCCTATATGGGTTCTTTGATATCGGATGAGATCCAAGTACAAGTTCAATAGAGAACTCTACCTCACTTTTTGGGGGAGGTCCGGGTAACTCCTTAGGAAATACGTTATCATATTCCTAGACGATGGGGAAATTTTCTATCCTTAAACTCTCATCTCCTTCTTCTTCTTTACCAATCAACTCCATAAAAAAGGATATAGGGGGTTATTTTAGCAAAGATCTGGTTGAGATATCTCTTATTGGAAGATAACCGTAGGTATTCCATTCAAGACTACTGATATTTTCTTGCTTTGGCAATTGATCTTAGCATTGTAATTTGAGAGCCAGTCCATCCTTAGTATAATGTCGAATTACAGCATTGGAATGAATTCTATATTTAAAATAAGATTATGCTCACTAAAGTAAATACTAGAGTTTCTAAACAATGATGATGCTTGGATAATTCCACCAGGAATCTTGAATGATAACTCTATTTTCAGAAAATCGGGGGTTGAATAAAAATTCTTTGCAATCATGGAGGAAACAAAAGAATGCGTAGAACTAGAATCAAAAAAAGTACTTGCTAGCTTTGAGAGGACATCAAGTGTACCTACTACCATATCATTCATAGCTTCAACTTCAGCTGTCGTGATAGAAAAATCACTACCTTGCTCCCTTGGCCTTTTCTGAGGTTGATGGTGGTTCCCCTCCACTGCCCTCAGATTTGGACAATGATTGGAAAAGTGCCCACATTGTCCACACTTAAAGTACTGGACATCAGGCAGGGCTAGAACCATCTTCCCATTTTCATTAGTGTTTGGAAGTTTATGTTTCACCTCACTATAACAATTACTCACAATATGGCCATCTCTTCCACACTTTTAGCATTTCCCGCTCTCGAGCAGGAAGTTCCCCAAATGCTTCTTCCCAAATTTATTACAAGTGGGAAGTTTCACTGGCTTGCCTCCTCTTCCATGATCGAAAGTCCTCCCTAATCTTGGCTCCAACGACCACTTATTGTCATTGGATTTATTATACCGCTACATATCACCAAACTCTAGTTCAACTTTCATCACACTCCACACGATCTCATCATAGCTATCATAGTCTCGGTTGTCTAGATTCTTCTGTAGATGAGGTCTTAGTCCACCAAAGAATATATCAACCTTACCATTTTGATCCTTGACAAAGCTAGAGGTATATAATGAAATCCTTATGAAGTTCATCTCGTAGCATCCCACAGATTCGTTCTCCTTTTTCTTCAGTTCGAGAAACTCCTTCTCCATTCTTGTTCTCATGGAATGAGGAAAATACTTGTTGAAGAATATCCCACTGAACTCTTACCACTCCATAGCTTCAACTGCCACTCTTGGCCTTGTGTTTTTAATCAGTTCCCACCACTGATAATCTTCTCCCTCTAAGCGATAGATAGCCAAGGTATCATTCTCTTGCGCTGAACAATAGAGCACAGAAAAGATCTTCTCAATAGAGCTGATCCACTGTTCAACAATAAATGGGTCGGTCGATCCACTGAAGGTTAGTGGCCATTGACGCATAAAAAACTCAATAGAATGTTGTTCCCTTCGTGGTGAGATCGGTCTCTCTTCTTGATTCAAGTTATTTCCCATAACTTGAGTTAGTTGGGTCATCATTCTCATGTAGGTTTCCATTTTGTCTACCAACAGAGGGTCGTCAGTGCATGGTCCATTGCGGTCACCATTTGCACGGTTCCTCCTATTGTCTTCCTTTTCTAAAAGAAAAGATCCTTAGTGATAAACTTATTTCATTTATAAATATTTTAACTATATTGTATTTTATGTATTAAAACCTCATGCTTATTTATATATAATTCCTTCATAATGATTCATAAAAAGCATGTGATTAACCAAAGATACCCCCCGGGAGTGTCGTAACCAAGAGTGCAGAAAGACCCATTGTCGTGTACCTAGATACCCTGGGTCAAGCCCAAAACTCCTTATCAGAGTTTTCACTCCTAGGTACATCTGTACCAGAACTGCCGCTACCTGCTAGTATCCCGACAAGGATGTATTTTCTTGATAAACCACTTAATTAATACTCACCAAAATACCAGAAAGTTTTCATATATTTAAACTTTTATATATGATTCTTCTTAAAGTTTTTATAACCTAATTTCCATAAATAACTAAACTATCCTTTGATACCAACTATGCATCCGACCTTTATATTACATAACCTTTCATTACATTTTAAAAACATAGGATATTTAAAGTATAGTGTCTTGGAAATCAGAGACATACAACATGAAAACAACATAAAACATTAGTATAATCCACTTGTAAGGATTCATCAAAAGTTCATCCTAGGCACAAATACTGCGTCTCATATCCTGGAGACATACAGGAAAGTAAAGGGTGAGCAGAAGGCCCGGTAAGGGAAACAAGGGAATCAATGTACTAGTGATATCAATAAGAACTTGAATAAAAACAGGAAGACATGAGAAATGGAAGTATAGGCATATCATAATGAAAATAACTTGAAACATATTTGAATATGTGGCTAAAAAATTTCATTTAGACATTCATGAACGTATCACTAAGGTATATCCCCAAGGTGTCATAAAAATTACCAAGGTTATTCACCAAGGTATCGTGAAACTTGTCATCCCTAAAGATTAATTATTTACCCAATGAATTGGAACACTATCATGCTGCACCCTTAAAATGTATTTAATTTCATGTGATTCACATATATCATAATAAAAAATTTCATAAATAATCCACATAGAATAATAGAAATGGGTTTCATTTCAAAATCATGACATTTTAAAAAGTACATAAAAATAAGATCATTATGTCATTTTTAACCCATTGAAAGAGAGTAAGGGTTATATATATGTCAATCCCTGAATCAAATATATCTTTTTATATATAAATAAACACCCATAAAAACTAAATAGGTCTGGGTATTCACATAAATAAATAAGATAATTTCTTGAGAGAAAGAGATAGAAATTTTGAGAAGAAATTTCTACAGCATAACAGCTATATAACATGGTTATAGAAAACATTGAAAAGAGAGGGGACAAGGGTCAAACAATCATAAATAATTAATAATAAAGTATGTGTACAAAATAAGTTCATGGTATGGATACTTGAATGACAAAACACATTAAAAAGAAACATGAAATAAAAGAGAATATGCGATTTCTTTTACGAGAAATTCGGTAGCATAACGACGTCACTTAAAAATTCAGAAAACAAATTTATGAGAGAAAAAAGGGTCTCTCATCCTTTTTAAATGAAATTGAAAGTAATAAGAACAAATAAAAACATACCCTCATCATAAATACATGGAAAATATAAGACACAACATAAAGGAAGTCATGACTTAAAAGAGGAGGGTGAAAGAATCCCCTACCTTGAAGTGTAAATTCAAAAGTTTGACGTTAGGGACCTTGGGAGGCTTGAGGGAACCTTGGGAGGACTCATTGAGAGGTAATGACACCATAACATCGTTGGTAAGGATTTAGGAGTGAAATTAACAAGGAAAAGGCTTAGTATTTATAGGAGAAGTGAGGGAACAAATCAATAATTGCCAAGGGACACCTCATCAGTGGTATTGGAAAAACCAAGGCCTTTCCCATGGTATTTTCTCATGGTATTGGCCACATGGGACACCTCATAACTTATCTTACTATTCATAAGTCTAACATATTTATTACATAATTAATAAATCATTAAAGATGTCGTTAAACACCCGAAACTTAAATATGTAATTTTACTATTCACCGAAAAATCAAATATTTCCGAAAAATCCCAAAAAATTACCCTAACCTAATATTAATGATTTGAATTCAAAAATAAACCCCATTTTATGAAAATAATATTCTATATATTTTTATTTTTTTTAAAAACACTATTCACCTGAAAATAACTAATACTTAACAAATAATTTCTGAAAAAGTTATTTACTTATTTTTTCGAGTCACATTACATAATTAAGGTGCCTAAATTATATTAATACATTCTTAAGTGAGGTTACTAATACATTTGCCCACATTACTAATCATAAGCACAAAATTACTATTCATAATTTACTATTCATCAAATATTAATTTCATCTTATCAGACTCTAAATTTCTTACTGAACATAATTGTAGAAGTCCATTTTTTGAAAATCATTACATATTATTAATTATTTAAGGTTTACATAAATATTTTTAAAATATCCTCTTTTCAAAATTCACCAAAAATATATATCCTATATTAATTAAGATATTTGAAATTAAGAAACTTCACCATAAAAGGAAATACCAATTTTATTTATCTCAAAGTATTACATAAAGTAGTTAAGGTCTTGTTACATAGCCCCTTATAACACCAGCATACGACCTAAGTGTAAGGTGTGCTAAGGTGATAGAATCCATGGGTGGCTCCACCAACATTGCCCGAGTGGTGATTTCTATTTGCTTTAAATTCTCCCTAAGGTATGTCTATTCCAGCTTCACATGATGAAGTTCGTCTTGAGTTTGGTCTAGAAAAATTCCTAGTGGTGATACCTCCTTCCCAAGCTCCGTTAGATGGGCTTCGATTGGCTGAAGACTACTGGATGAGACCATCAAATATTTTTTTTTATTAACCATGATCACTTGTATTTAGAAACAACAATCACGACATTAATAGTTTATTTCCAATGGTCATATTGACCAATGGTCATATAAATGTTGAAACCCAATGGTATCATTTTAATTATACTCATTTCATTAAATAAATGATATAGTTTTGTTGAGTATAAATAAAATAACACACAAAATTTGGAAACAAATATTATTAAAAAGTTCGGGTCATTACATATATGTATATATAACATGATGTATTTTTTTTCATTCATAACAATGGTGGAAAGATATAATTTACTAACCTAACTAGCCATGTACTGTGAGTGTTGATTTGAAAACTAAAAGGATTCACTCCATCTGTAGATAATGCAAGATGAAGGTTTCTCAATTCGTTTACAAATTCATAATACTCATGATAAATTATCTTCCACTGAGGAGAGTCTCTCAAGTGATGTAGTTTCCCTTATTTATTTCTTATGTCTGTGTGCCACATAAATTGACCTACAGTCTCCTTACTTCCATATAGAAGCATAAACCTTGGAATAATTTGAAAGTACCATACAACTTTCATATGACCAGATTCATATTTATTGTATCAAGAAGAACTACACTTTGTGAAATCTAAATGTGATTTGTCGTCCTTGAAAAATAGTTTACGTCCATTCAGCCATTCATATATTCTTTCAGAGATAATACATACCAAGCGTAGCATTCATTTGGAGTCGTAATTTTGTCTCAGGATATCATTATCTTATGGGAGCATGTCATTCAAGAGAGAAAGTAACTCTGTAAAACTGGCCTCACTCCATTAGTTGTCTTCTTTCAAATTATATTGCTTCAGTACGTCTAACAATGATGTATATTTAGTGTAACCACTATTCAGTGGAATCTTTGCACAACCCTTTAATATCCCAAACAATTTTGTTCAATCACGACGTTCATCTTCAACTATCCTTGTCTTTTCCTGAATATGATCTTCATCGTCATCAACATATGTATTCACATCCTAGATATAGTTTTCTTCATTTTCCACACTTGTAATCATATATGAGGATCCATAAAATGTAGTGATATCCAAGACACTGGCTATATTCTCTTTTTACCAATGTATATTCCCGCATTTATAACATTGATCAATTACATGACAAGTCAAGTGTTATTTTAACTCCTCTAGACTAACTTGTTTTGAGTAACAACAGGGTAAACATGGACACAGAATTTGAGAAGGGTTGTGCTCATGATCTTTTGCAAAATTTATGAACTCTTTCACTCCATTTTCATAATCTTTTTTCAAATGATTAGCATCCATCCATTCTATATTAATAACCACCATTTTTTATTTTGTGATATTAATATTTTGAAAAATAAATACACAAAAGGGGCCTTTCAAATAAAGGGAACTCAACATTTTAATTATAGTTATTATTTCATTTTGTTTCCTAGGACTCACCCCCTTAGAAGCTAACAACAAATTCCTTTAAAAGCAATTTATAAAAACACACTTGATATCCCATTACAAAAACCAACCAGTTACAAAAAATCTTATTTAAAATAACACACCCTTTTTAAAATTAAGCTAGTATTAAATTTTCTTTCATAACATTCACATCCATTTATGAAACACAATCGGGTGAGTTGAAAAACACTTGGAATGAATCCTAAGTCAATTCCAAGTGTTTAAATCATTTTAAAGCTATTTAAAACTGAAAAAGGGTATGTTGAACACATATAATTTTGTAATAAACATTTGAAAAACACTTAAATCATTTTAAAAGTTCCACTTAGGCATTTTCATAAATACATAAATCCCAAGAGAGGAGATTTATAAACAAAAATTTACTAAGATATTTTGCTATGATGAAAAGAGTTATTTTTGAAAAATAATGGTTCATTAAAATAGATTATATATTTTACTTGAAAATTGGTAAGAAATTGGGAAGTTTCGTTTAATCAGGGTTTTCTTATCGAGAGGAATTGGGATGAAAATGTCTTAAAACATGTATTTCCCCATTAAATAAGGATGAATTAATATGGATACATATGTGTGGAACATATACATATAATTTTGAATAATTATATAATAAAAATGAGGAAATACATTTGGGGTAAAGAGAGAGAAATCATAACACAAAGGTAATTTAGATGTTCCGAGAGATCCCTTACCTTATGTCCAAATGTGTTCTCACTATCACTTAATGTCCTAGATAATAAAATTTGATTCATTAATAATTTAATTCATAACCTCTTACACATATATTTGATTAATTATAATTTTATTAAGATCATTTATGCCTATTTCTATGAGTTATAATGTTTAATTTATTTTTTCTAGGATCATTTGTTTTATAGTTTTATGGTTGGTTTCTTTGATTATAATTATGGGAGTTCTTATCAAATGGAAGAAAATCTATAGAAGTGGAATGAAATATTATTAATGTACTTATAGAATTTTGAATGGTCCCATATATCATTTTTTCTGATATGAGGATGATTCATTTGATAAAATGTTAATGATAAACATTTAGTTTGTTTTAGAGGTTCTTCGGTCACCACAAACTAGTTCTTTTTAATTATTTTATATTATGTATATATATTAGTTCCAAAACATGAAACAAGTTATAATATAAATTTTAAATTCTTTTTCAACCATTATAATGATTTTATGACAAGCCTTGAAGGCTATAATCGAAATAGGAAATCTTCATCCACGAAGGTGGTGAATCAATATATCACAGATGATGTTTACATTTTTAAGATAAAAGGAGAAGAGAATATATTTGATGATGAATATTACATTAACACAATAGAATTCAATTATATGTATGATACTAGAGTTATCATGTCACTTTGGATATTGTGGGAGAGGATGAGGTAGAAGAAGGAAATAATTTAAAAGAGAAAGAAGGAGGATTATACCTTTTGAATATCACATCCTTAAGAACCTCCTTAAGACACTTGAATTTGGACTTTTGTTGAGATCCAAAGCTCTTTGATGTCAGGAAGAGGCTTGGGAATTTAATTTCTTAGAATTTATACAAGATAAAAATCTTAGGAGGTATGAGGAAAAGGGTTGGTGAGGGGTGGTACTTATAGGGGGAGCATAAGGGTGTTTTTTATTATTTTATTCATTTGTTTAGATTTTTTGCTCAAAATTATCAATAGTGATGATTACCATAACTAAATATAGTAACTAGAGTAATTTTTTTAAAGATAATGGGAACTTAAATCATCAATGATTCAACCATTACTCAAAATTTCATTTATTTACTCATAAGGTTAAATACCGAAAATTATCATATTTCACTATTCACCAAAACATTCACTATTTTAGAAAAATACTAAAAAATAACCCCAACCATTTTTCAACAGGTAGATTTTAAAATTAGACTCAATTTTATGAAAATAATTTTCTAAATAAAAGAAATTTAATATTTAATGAAAATCATCAGTACTATAGCAGTACTATAGCAGGGAACTGTAGCAAGTACTGTAGCAGCGACAGAACTATAGCAGCGGTAGCACTATAGCTGCGGAGGGACTGTAGCAGGTAATGTAGCGGTGGCAGTACTGTAGCAGTGCAGGTACTGTAGCAGTACTGTTCACCGAGGGGTCCTTTGGGCCAAAAAAATTGGGATTTCAAGCCTTGTATTCTGGCCACTTGGCCTTGGGCCTTCGGGCTATGTAATGGGTCTCCCTCTACCCAGTCTAATGAGGTCTTTGCTTTAAATAATAAATTGACGCTTCGACCCCAACTTTTAAAAAAATTTATCATTTTTTAAACATTTCATTACTTATTCCATGACATAAATATATCTTATTTTCATTTATAAGATAACTAAATTTTCTTTATACTTTTATATGTGAGGTTACTATTCTAACAACCATATTACTATTCATAACGGTAACATTACTATTCCAAGGATCTTATTACTATTCCAACAGTAAAGTTTCTAATAGTCATAAGGGTTTACTAATTCCTATAAATACCTATTATTTCATTCATCAATCACTTATATTTTACCCCAAGGTTATATATAATTTCATATTATAAATTAATATATTATTATTAACATTATGTTTTATTTCAATAGCTTTGTCCGTGAGTGCTATCATTCTAGTGGATCGAGAAAATAAAAATTTTATTATTCTTATTATCTTATTTTTTATTTATTGCCCCACTGTAATATTTAGTATTCTTATTGGGGTTTTTTTCTGAATGAAGTATCATTCTTCATTTATGAGAATAATGTTTTTATTGGGTTCTCTATATTATGTATTTTCTTTATACTACATGAAATATTTATAAGAAGTAAAATTTTACTGATAAAATTCTAGGTCATGACACGCCTGTAGAAATTCCACATGTTTTGGTGCCATAGGATATTCTTTTGTACGAGCATATGTAATGGTTCTTATACTTTAAGATTTTCATTAATGTAATTCATGACTTACGCAGCTATATTTATTAATTAAAACTATTTGTCCATATATTGGAAAAATGTAGGGTATGTTGGTTGCGTCAGGATTGACATGTCATTAACGAATAAATCGAGGAAGGATTTGTCTCTTCTATCATTATAGAAGTTTTTATCTCGGCCCTTCAATTGGAATAGAACTCTCGAATTAAAATTCCATGGTCATAGTGTAACGATGTGTTTTTTAAGATAGTAAAAGAAATACATATCAATCATATAGGATGGTGACACATATGTGAAACCTTCTTGATGAGATAATATGATAAATGGATTATATTACACAATGATAATTCGTATGTGGTTTTTGACATTGTGATATTAAGTTATTTCTCTTGAGTTCCTTGACCCTTTTCCAGATAGTAATCTTGGAATTTAAGCAATCCCGATTAATTCCAATGAGAAATAATCTTAGAGGGTCGCATAATAAGTGTTTCCATTGATCTCGATTAAATTCCATTTTAGTTTAATTAATGGAATAAATATTATTCTCAAATATCAAGAATAATTTTATTCAAGTAATATTGATCATATAAAATAAATAAATATTTATTCGTCGATATGTGAACAAAAATATATTTATTTATTTTATTCAATATTTAATAAATATTAATTCACCAATATGTGAATGAAATTTTTTTATGAATAAAATTTTATTCTAGTGTTCAATAAATGAAAGAGGAGTTCAAACATACCATGACTATGTCCGGTGAAAAATATTAATTAACAAACCGATTAAATAATATTTTTTATTGAACAAGATGGCGCGCGCCACAAAATAATAATAATACCATTATTCTTATTATGTGGAATGAAGTTTATTAAAGGTAATAAACGTTATTAAATGACTTATATGAAATTAAATAGTATTTTAACCAAAATCCTAACTCTATAAATAGACACATATGTCTATTGTGTAGAGCATCCACAAATCAAGAATAGTGAATTGTTGCACACAATGAATTATATCTTGAATCCTTATTCTCTCTCTCTCTCAAGAAAAAGAAGCACAATAGAGATTTCTTCAAGACAGAAGAATGGGTGATCATGAATGAACAATGAAAAACATTCGACTTGGCACACTAGCTCCTGAAGATTGAGTGGTGTTTCATAGAGATCATAAGAGCACATGTGGATCACCGCTAGATGTATTATATCATTCGATCCTCACAGCACAATGAAGGTAACTTGAAAGTGTCTTTTTGGAAGATCAACATTCCCCAATGAAGAAATTTCATAAGATCGGGCATTTATTTATTCAAATATTAAGTTAATTAATTATAAATTTGTCATGTAAGATCTTTGCTCTTGGTTTCAAGCAAAGATTATTAAAATACATTTTAATATATCGACTACCACCACACACTTCCACTGTGCCCGGAACCAACACTTGGATATTCACTACTAGTATAACATAATGGTTTTATGTAGGTTATAATGTTAATTCAACTTTTAAAAAACATTATGAAGGCTCTGTGAAATGAAATGTCTATAGGAAATCATTTTACACACTATACTTGACACTTTATTAGGATGATGTTATAGATTTCTAAGAAAACTATCTCATTATTTTATTCCATCATTTATCATATCCATATGTTCTCATGACTAGGATCAGTTAAAGGAAAGGTCCATCAAAATCCAAATATGTAATTGCAATAATTGTCAAACTGGTTTAGAGAATAATCCACCCTATATCACACTTGGGCTTCACCATAGCTCTTATACCACTTGTCAGGATTGATTTCCTCCATCCCTAGCTCTTCGAGGCCCAAAACATTGGCCCTTTTGGGTTTCCATCCTAAAACCCATGGGTGATGGGAAGAATTGTCCATCCAATCTTATATGTGAGCCACCATCCTTGGTGGAATCCGATGTGGGACTTGGGTTTGTACCCAAAAGTATATACATGCATTATGATATGCCCTTCACAAGGCATACAATATGCCTTGCTTCACATATAACATACCTTAGGATATATACATATCATATAAAATGGTATATACATATTTTATATAATGATACAATGAAAATATGAAATGATTTTTATTAGGTTTTTGGCATTTTTCAATTGACATTAAGGCTAAATTCTCATATGCAATTGTGCCTTGTACATGAAGATTTGTATGTTTAATGAAATTTAATGTTTTTGATTTTTATTTTAAATAACCTTCCATAAACTAATGAGGAAATCATTATTCTAATTAAGTATCCAACTATTGAACACTACCTCTTGTTATTGGATAATATTAATTAAAAAAAATACACATACCATATGTTCACTATTAATAAAAAATAAGAATCACATATGTTGGTCCCATTGGGACACTCAATAAGGGGGTGAATTGAGTTCCTATAAAACTTTCTGTCGAAAACACTTTAAAAATCTCTCAACTTAAAATAGAACATCCCAGTTAACCAAATATGAAGTTTATAAAAGATTTGTGTGTTTGAAGGATTTCTCAAAGGGTGATTAGTTCTCAGTTAAAACAATATGAATTATTAGTTAACTTTTTAAATTAATCTACTAAGACAAATTATAATATAAAAACTTTCTAAGAATAAATATCAAAGTAAAATTTAGTTTACTAAAAATAAAAATAGAGAAAAATAAATTTGAAAGAACATAGTAGATTTTAAAACAATAGGTTCAGTCTCAAGTAGAGACATAATCCTCTCCACTTGGTGATCACCCTCCACCAAGAAGTATATATAAATAAACATTGATCCACACCCTAGATCAGGGAAAAAAATAGTATACACAACTATCCAGGTCAACTAGACCTCTTTCATAGTTTTTATGGGACTGGAAAAACAACCAGGCCACATAGGGACCTCCACCACTATTATCTGTGGGTAGTGTAATGAGTACCAAATGGTTAGTGAAGATATCTATGTATCTTCAAATTTTTCATATGATTTAGTGTGTGTTCATAAAACATAGATACACACACTGCTCATAATGTTAAAAATAGTACACAATCAGATCATAAATAAATAGAATAGAGTTAGAAGGCTTTGTGTGATTTTCTATGCAATTTGTGAATCTTGGAAGATATCTTGAAATGCTTCTTGAGTTGACTTTTAGAAACGGACAACAAAACAGAGTGTCGTGAGAGCTTATGTCTTTTGTTTTTAGTGAGGTTTTGATGTGACATATGAGTTCTTGTCCTCTATTGGTATGTTTCTCCAAATAGTTATTTAGTTCGAGTTCTTAGTAATTACCATTGGTTTCTGAAGCTATCATTTCTCATTTTTCTCTGGTGCATGAGCACTACCACAAAAACAGGGTTTTGTAGCGATACCATTTAACAGCACTAAAAAAATTGCTAATAATGGGGGTACCATTAACAGTGCTAAAAAAGAACTGTTAAAAGTAGCTCATTATGAACACATTTTTTTATATTGATAAAGGTTACCCCTTTATCAGCATTTTTTAGTGTTGTTAAAGGGGCCCCCTTTATCAGTGTTTTTTATTAGTACTGATAAAGTGGGGTCTTTATTAGCAATATTTTTACTACCACTGATAAAGGGTATATTTCTGAAAAATAATTATAAATAATATATTGATATATAAATATATAAATATCTTTATATTAATATAAATATATTTATATTGATATAAATATAATATAAATTTTTTAAAATAAGTTTTAGATAAGTATAAATAGACATTTACACATAATAAATAATAAATTTAGTGAAAATGGATAAAAAATATTTAAAAAAATTATTATTAATTAAAAAATTTCTAGTTATCATTGAGTAATAATCATTTAATAGGAATTTGAAGACATAAAAAATTAAAAATATTAATAAAAGATCTAAAATAAGTTGAAAAATTATCTCAAATTTCAAACGGCCATAACTTTAGATCCGAGTGTCCATTTGAGCTCTACCACATATCAAATCGAAGCCAGCGACGAGATCTACGTGATGACAATAAAATAGAACATTATATTACATTTTTGGAGACAAAAAAGGACCAGAAGGACTCCATATCTGAGTTTTTAATCTAGATACACATAAAAATTTAATTTTATATATAAATAATTAAAAATATTTACATATGAAATATATTTATCAATACACAAGCCTTATCTAAATAAAAAACTAATATATATTTTATTTAAAATAAAAATGTATGAAAATTTATATACCTATATAATGTGTGTGTGTGTGTGTGTGTATTTGTGTGTGAATGTTTTAACAAACTGATATATCTTATCTATATATTCTAAACATATGTATATACATATTAATATATAATATTTGTAAATATATGTAAATATGTATAATTATACTTACAGATACACATATAATATATATATATGTGTGCGTGTGTGCGTGTATGTATGTTGTATATATGTATTTATTTATTTATAAACACACACAAAATCATATTTTATAAATGTATTTAAAACTCATATTATAAATATATATTAATATACGAATAAATATACAGATAAAAAAAATAACTAAATATATATAAATAAGTAGATATAAATACATATTAATATACAAATAAATATATAAATATATAAATATAACTATATATGTATATATATATAGTAATATAACTATATATATATTAATATATATATATATATGTTAATATATATATATATATGTTAATATAAATATATATTAATATGTGAATAAATATAACTAAATATATATAAAAATAAATAGATATATCATTAAATAGACACCAAAACAACATGGATGAGTGGTAAAGGGTCCATGCACACAGACATGAGGTCTCGAGTTCGAATCCAGGTAGAGGTAAGGGTGTGTGAGGGTTGGTGACGGGGGGTTCTAGCGCTGTGAAAGGGGGGGTGCTAGCACGACTAAAGGGCTGGGTAGTGGGGCTAAGGTGTGCAGGGGTGGCAGGGTTTGGGGTGGGTATTGGGCGTGCAAATTTTATTAATTAACTTTTATCACCACATTTTTAACGCTCTTAAAAGGGACCCCTTTATCTTCCTCTTGATTATTAGCGATTTTTTTCTCTCTAAATGCACTTTTTTATCCCTTTTAAAGGCCATATTTTCAGTAGTGGAGCAGCTCAGTCACATTTATTTTTTATCCGAAATTTTCTTTATATGCTGCAGCCGGTAAGGATCATGTTCTTGATCATTTTAAGGTGGCTCATACCTCATACTGAAGTTTGACATCGATTTAAATGTTGTCCGAATAAGATATAAAACATCATTAATTTTATTAATAGTACTACGTTTCAAAAATATGACAGTTAAATTAAATTTGGATTTAAATGAAAAAGTAATAATTGACAGTGTCTCTAAATGGTGTCCCAAGAAATTTTGGTCAGGAACAATGTCTCAGACTTTGTGCATTCTACAATCTGGAATGGTGAGTAAAGCAGTGGTTACTCAAGAATGATAGGTCGCTCTAACGGTAGGTCGAATTAATGGTAACTCAGCTATCATTAGCACATACTAGAAACTCATACTTAGCAAAAGTTTTGATTTCATCGGTAAGTCTCTCTGTCGGTAGCTCGATAGAACATCGTCTTTTCCTTTGTGAAAATTCTTAGTTGAGATGTCGGTAGGTTGAACAACGGTGACTCAGTGCGTTAGTAACTTGAGTGACAATGTATCATCCATTTTCAGAATTCAGCATTTGTGCTAACAGTGAGACAGTTGATAGTGAGACATGTTATTGGTAGGTCCATTTCAATGGTAGCTCAAACTTATATGATTTTCTACCAAAAGTGAGATTTACAGTAGATAGTTCACCTTAACGGTGTCTTAATCATGAACGGTGATAATGATTCCACCTTAACGGAGAATCATACTTATTCATATTTTTCCAACCTATATTATGATGTAAAACACTAACATAATAGATTAAGCTTATATGTAAACATAATTAAACAAGAGTAAACATAATGAAACATAATAAAACATTATTTGGGATCATTCAAAACCAGAGGAATCCAACATCATATATTCAGAAATGTTTTAAAAACTAAAAAACCAATATTTAAAATAGAATATCATCACACACACACAAATCAAAAACTATTTAACAAATTAGTAAAATAAATTAAAAACATGTTGAAACTCAAGAAACAGATATGCAAACTAATATATTTTTATTGATGTAACAATTATAAAATTTAAAGTTTTTGCCACTTTTGGCTTGTGTCAGTTTTATTTTGTGTGAATCTGATTTTTTGATGAGGGGTGGTAGTTGTTTGACCCCATCACCTATTTTTCAATATTTTTCTTTTCAATAAAGGGTCATTAAACCCAAATTTATAAAACAAAACTAGAAAATTTATATTGGAAAATGGATAATCTATTTTTCAATCATAAAAGAAGCATTCTCGGTTTAAAAAAATCAGTTTTCACACTATATGTTTGCATATATATTACCATATAATGCAATATTAAGGCCTTTCAATTAAATTTATCAGGTTAAAATTAGTGTAAAATTGTTTAGTTAATTTTATTATAATTTTATATATAACAACATCACATTATAGTTTTTTTATTCTACCATCAATTATTTTAAATATATATGCATTCTTTTTCTCTGGGGAAAAATTATTTTCTAAAATTTTAAAAAATAGGTAAAAATGATTTTTCATTTAGTTTTTTTTTAAATTTTGTTCTCTTTATAAGTTAACAAGGAAACATTAATTTTTTTTGTATTTAATAATTAGACTCATAAAAAGGGGTATAATTTTTTAAATTAATTAATTAATCATTGGGTAAAATTTAAGGAAAAGGAAAGGGTAAGGACCCCAACTTGGTCGTGTGTTATTATTTTATTTTATCAGATTTTTTTACTTTTTTGATGGGATAGATGATGAAATTAATATCAATATCTTATTTAATGAGACAATTTTTCAAAAAATCTTATCATTAAAATGTTTCATGATTTGGAATTATCAATTAATGTAGTTGATCTATTCTTTTTTATTTGACTATTTTCCTAAATCATGGCATTTTTCGTGGGTCCACCATCCCCAAAATTTATTTCTATTCCCATGCCCATAATTTCCCTTTATTGAGGGTGACCACCAAATAAAATTTCCTCTATATATAATTATATTCCATTCCTCTATTCCTCCATTCCTCCCCCAACTGCACATGGCATCTCTCTCTTCTCGACCATACCTTCTCCCCTCCCTACCGCTCACTACTGTAAGCTACCATGGCAATGTCGGTCTGCCACCACTTCCCCACTCCTATTACCATAATCAATTCTCACTTCCCTTCATACACCCTTCCCATCCCACCCCAGTGCATCAACACCGCTCCCACCGCCTCCGCCTCCAACTCTTCTTACAATGCAGTGGGCGGGGGTAGGTTGAGGCGGCGGCCTACCGGCTCCTGAAGATCCCCCATTGGGGAGATAACTGCATTTTGAGGGTGTAGTGGTAGATTTGTTTCCACCCTCACTAGGTCCATGGCCACTGGAAGGAGGTTAAAGTGGAGTCCTACGACACAAGAAGTCAGATTATCAGTCCTAAGAAGGCGATGTGTTATTTTTTCTTCGGCGCCAGGGATGCTGATTAGCCACTAAATGAGGCTAATATTCATTGTTAATATACATAATTTTCATGTTCTTTGTTATTCATAAACACCATTTTAGTGCATTTTACACTTTGAACATCATTTCACATTATGTTTGTAATACCTTCTTAAAATGCACTACTATGTGGTACATTTTTGAACATCATTTAAAGTACCCAATGATTCATCTGATTGTAAGGAATTGAATTTTACATATTTTAATTTGATATTTTTGGAAATTGATCTACACTTAAATATGAACATGTTTGATTCAGGGATCAATGGAGAATTTATGGAGGATGATGGAGATATTTGGCAATGAAAGGAAGCAATTCTGGAGAAGGCAGATTGGACACCAGCCCACTGATGAGACTGTGGGGCCCAACATACAGGCCCAATTAATCCCAAATTTCGTGGGATGATAGAAGACATGTACAGGAACAAATCACTCTTCAGGAGTTAATGCTAATTCGGCCTCCATGTTGGTCATTTAGGCGGCCCAAGTTAGAGATAAAATTCTGGGCCAGATTCTGCGGCCCAGAAAAACAGTCCACCATTTTGATCATATCTCGGAATACACAACTCCAAATGGGCCCAAATTTTACAGGCGGTTATCAGACATCCGGAGCTCCATTTTCTTCTTCTATGGCCCACCCTGATTCGGCCATCTAGAAGGTCATACAAACGCGTCTGTTCGGTGGATGAAATCTGGCTGCCACCTCGGGTCAAATGTGGAAAATTCCAAATTCCACAAACTTTCCACCACCCTAGGCCTACCATACTCAAGTGGGATGACTTGTACTGTTGAAGGCTCGACCCAAGGCTCCCAAAATGCCTATTTAAGGCAGTGGTGGTGAAGGAGTTGAAGATCTTGGATGCTTTGTTTACTTGTAATGTTATGCTGCATTTTTGTTGCCTCAATTTTGTCTTTCACATGTAAGTTGTTCAATTCACTTTAGTTTCGTAATAAAAGTTCTTCTTCTACTCTTATTCTATTGTTCTTAATATCACTTTGATACCGTTGGATTAAGGTGTGAATTTATTCACACCAACCCTTGTGAAATTATTCACACAACGGTGGAGTGATCATTTTATTTTTGTTGTTTTCTTTACTTCTTCATTCCTCCCTTATGAGTCTACTTTCCGCTTCCATTGAAACCATGGGATCAATGGAGGGCTAACCCACTTATGGGTTGATCCAAGGGAGTATCAAGGGGCTGGATTGGATGTTATTTATCACCTAATTAATGTATAATCACTTCTTTAATTTGGATTTTTATTTGATGATTTTTAAACTCCATCGTCCTTGTTGAATTTAAGGCCACACACCTCAAGTACTAATACGATCCTTTACCTTGAAGTGCTCAAAACTTTGATCCTTCAAGTGTATAGGTGATTAGTATTAGAGGGTTTAGGCATTAAACCAGTAAGTGATGATGTTGTTTTATCTCCTTAAATGAATCCATCTCAAATTTAAGAAATTGAAATCATTAAAAAGAAAATACATCCAATCCACCCCGAGTGATAACCTAGGATCAACTCATTCTTTTAAATTGAATCCACTTAAATATTTTAGATATCTTTAAAACCCATCCAAAATCAATCCAATTTGGCCACTTCATAGCCAAAAATCCATCCCTTAGGTTGTGTATCTTAGGTATCTTCTTTGGTCTCTGTGGAATCGACAACCCAAGCTACACTACAAGGACCGTTCTACCCTTCTTCTCTTGGGTAAATTTGGGCGTGAACCAAATTTTGGCGCCGTTGCCGGGGACCAAGTAAGTACCTTAGATCCAAAAAAAAAAACCTTCCTTCCTCACCTCCATTCTTCTACTCTCACCCAAGATCTCTTATCTTGTCTCTTTCTCGCTTTTTTTTTTGGCGCATGTCCGCCTACACCCGCGATTTCTCAAACAGACTAGTTAGGGTGGAAAGTCCTAGGATAGGGGAGTCAAGTGCACCTAAGGGATTGTTTAAATCATATTCAAATATTCTTGAAACCCCAAAGTCAGAACTTGAAACAAGTCCAATGGAGGGTCATCCACAAAATCAAATTGTAAACCCTGGGGGGGATCAAATGGGAAACCAAAACCAAGAAGCTCCAAACTTAGGGAATGTAGTTGATCAAACCATGAACGACTACCTCACTCCAGCTTGGACCAATGCCCCCTCATGCATTAGACACAATTCCATAGGAGACACCAACTACATATTCAAACCCCATGTCCTAAACCACCTTCCAACCTTTCATGGGATGGAGTCAGAAATGCCATACCTTCATGTAAAAGAGTTCAATGACATTGTTGAAACCATGTGTCCCCCACATCAACTAGAATCTGCTAAGATGAGGCTATTTCCTTTTTCATTAAAGGATCGAGCTAAAAATTGGCTAAACAACTTGAGACCTGCATCAATCCACTCTTGGGACCAACTGCAAAGAGAATTCTACAAAAAATACTTCCCTCATCACAAAACAATTGCACTTAAAAAGAGCATCCAAAACTTTTTTGAAAAAGAGGGAGAGTCATTCTATGAAACATGGGAGAGGTTCAAAGACACCCTAAACATGGTTCCACACCATGGGTTTTCCATACCTGAACAAGTGAGAATTTTCTATGAAGGGTTGGGTCCGGGTAATAAACAATTCATTGACATGATGTGTAATGGAACTTTTAAAAACAAGGCCCCAAATGATGCTTACGAGTATCTCGAAAGTCTGGCTGAACAAAACCAAACTTGGGGAACTTCACCTTATTCTGAAAAGACACAAAGAACCACTGGAATTCATACACTTAGAGAAGAGGAAAGCCTTAGGGCTAAACTCGCAGCACTCTCTAGGAAGGTTGAAGAGATAGACCTTAGGAAAGTCCATGAAATCCAAAATGTAGACCTTGTTTGCACAATTTGTGACAAACATGACCATAAAACAGACAACTGCCCAACCATTCCATCCATCAAGGATGTTCTTCTAGGAGGACCCCCAGCGGAAGTCAATGCCCTAAACTTTCAAAAGCCCCAATACCAAAACACCTTCAATCCAAGGTACAATGACCACCCAGGCTTCCGCTGGAAAGATAACCAACAACCTAGCCAACCACAGGGACAAAATCCTTACCCCCATCAGAACTACCAAAACCATAACCAGTTCCAAACCCAACCTATCCAATACCAACAACCACCGGTCCATTTTCAACAAACCATCCCACCTCCAAAATATCCCCCTGGGATAAACCAACCTACTCAAGCACCCACCCAAACTGTTCCACAAAGCCTACTAGAACAACTGTGCAAACAAATGGAGAGGATGAACTCGGAGGTATCTTCCCTAAAACAAGAACTTCAAACCATCAAAACAGGAAAGGCACCCATGCCTACTCAGGCGGTGCCATCCTCAACTTCAAGGGGAGAGTCAAGTTGTGCTCAAACAACTCATGAACAACTAAAGGCTGTGACTGTTTTAAGAAGTGGGAAATCAATTGAGAAACCTGAACAACTAATTCAGAACCCACCTGAAGATTTAAACTTGGATGAAAATTTAAATGAACCACAAGATCAAACTGATGAAACTGATAACAATGTGAAAGAAACAACTCTTCAACAAACAACCCCACAACCTGCACCATTTCCTCAACGCATGAGGGGGAAAACCAAGCCTGAACTGAGTGAAACATTGAGGGAAATCTTCTCACAAGTCAAGTTGAACATACCCCTTCTCGATGCAATCCAAACCATACCTTCCTACTCAAAGTACCTTAAGGACTTGTGCACTTTTAAAAGAAAATTTTCACATAAAAACCAAGTCCTTTTGGCTGCTAATGTGAGTACCACCATTCAAGGGACCATTCCTCCTAAGTTGAAAGACCCAGGTTGCCCTTACATTAATGTTGAACTAGGAGAAAGCAAAGTTGTCAAGGCCTTGTGTGACCTAGGTGCTAGTGTCAATCTCATCCCATATGCTGTGTACTGCCAGTTAGGCCTAGAAGAGCTCCAACCCACATCTGTCACACTTCAGCTTGCTGATCGTAGCATTAGGGTTCCCAAGGGGATTTTAAAGGACGTTCTGGTAAAGGTTGAAAACTTCATCTACCCTGCTGATTTCATTGTACTTGACAACCATCCAAATTTAGGAAATAAGGAACAAACCCCAATCATCCTTGGTCGTCCTTTCCTTGCAACAATCAACTCTGTTATCCGAGTCCGAAATGGGAACATGACCATCACCTTTGGGAACATGAGTCTAGACTTGAACATCTATAATGCAAGCTCACAAATAGGGGATGACGAGGATATTCATGAAGTAAACATGATAGGAAGCATTGATAATGAATCCATGGAACATCAAGGAATATTTGATGAATGTTTAAGTCAGAATGAGATTGATTTCCTTTGTTCACATGAAGGAAGTTTATCTCCTTGGCTCGAATCATTTTCAAATTGCTCCTATAATGATGTCTTAAGACCAACAATCAGTGAAACCTTTCAGGAAAACACATTCATGGAGACAACTCAAACTCCCTTCCCTAACCCAGGTCAATACAATATTGTGGCTGAAACTTCTACACATGGGGAATCAATTCAATCTGAAAATCTAGGAAACAAATTTGATCTTGATCCAATGCCCCAATATTCTGCTGAAATTCTGAACCAACCAGATCTTGAATTGAAGGAACTTCCTACTTCCCTCAAGTATGCCTTCCTAGGGGAAAATCAAACACATCCTATAGTCATATCTTCTTCTCTTGAAGACAATCAGGAGGGGATGCTTCTAGATGTCCTTAGGAAACACAAGAAAGCCATTGGTTGGACCCTGTCTGATATTCCTGGGATTAGCCCACTTATTGGAACTCATAGGATTACTCTTGAATCTGAATCCAAACCATGTCGTCAACCTCAGAGGAGACTCAATCCAAATCTTATGGATGTGGTAAGGAAAGAACATCTTAAGTTGTTGAAAGCTGGTATCATCTACCCCATAGCTGAGAGTGAGTGGGTAAGCCCAATTCAAGTTGTCCCAAAGAAAGCTGGAATCACTGTGATCACTAATAAGGATGGGGAAATTCTTCCAACTAGGGTGAGTAGTGGCTGGAGAGTCTGTATTGACTATAGGAAGCTCAACTCTTGTACCAAGAAGGACCATTTTCCCTTGCCCTTTATTGATCAAGTCCTCGAGCGAGTGGCGGGTCATCAATTCTATTGCTTCCTAGATGGGTACTCAGGTTACAATCAAATTGAGGTCTCCCTAGAGGATCAAGGGAAGACTACATTCACATGTCCTTTCGGTACCTTTGCCTTTAAACGCATGCCGTTCGGGTTATGCAATGCCCCTGGAACCTTCCAGCGGTGCATGATGGGAATATTCTCAGATATGGTAGGGGATTTTCTAGAGGTCTTCATGGATGACTTCTCTGTCTTTGGGGATACATTTGAGGGATGTCTTAGGAATGTGGAGAGAGTTTTGTCAAGATGTGAAGAAAAGAATCTGGTCCTAAACTGGGAAAAATGCCATTTCATGGTAAAAGAGGGGTTAGTCCTTGGCCATATAGTCTCGGGTAGGGGAATTGAAGTTGATAAAGCAAAGGTTGACATCATTCGTCACCTTCCATCACCCAGAACTGTTAAGGAAGTGAGGTCCTTCTTAGGACACGCTGGTTTCTATAGAAGATTCATTAAGGACTTTAGTTCAATCTCTCGCCCTCTTTGTGCTCTCCTAGTAAAGGATGCTCCATTTGTTTGGACAGAAAGCTGTGAGGGTTCATTTTCAACCCTTAAATCCGCTCTCACCTCTCCTCCCATTATGAAATCTCCAAACTGGGACCTTCCTTTCGAACTCATGTGTGATGCCAGTGACTTTGCTGTAGGAGCTGTGTTAGGACAACGGTGTGATAAAACTCCATATGTCATTTCTTATGCAAGCAAATCCTTAAATGATGCCCAAATCAATTACACCACCACTGAAAAGGAGTTACTTGCTGTTGTGTTTGCCTTAGAGAAATTCAGGTCCTACCTCTTAGGATCACCCATCATTGTATTCACCGACCATTCAGCTCTAAAATATCTCTTCCAAAAACAAGATGCAAAGGCTAGATTGATTAGGTGGGTCCTTCTTCTTCAAGAGTTCGATTTAACCATTAAGGATAAAAAAGGTGTCGAGAATGTTGTAGCTGATCACCTCTCTAGGTTGGAATTCAAGGACAAATCACATCACCTTTCTGTGTCTGATTCATTTCCTGATGAGAACCTCTATTCTGTGAGTGATTGCCCTTGGTATGCTGACATAGCCAACTTCTTAGTTTCAGGGGTCATTCCAAAATTCTTAGGGACCCAATCTAGAAGAAAATTTCTTTCTGATGTCAAGCATTATGTGTTTGATGATCCATACCTATATAAGTTCTGTCCTGACCAAGTTATTAGGAGGTGTGTGCCAGAATCCGAACAAGAGTCCATCCTAATGTTCTGTCATAGTGAGGCTTGTGGAGGTCACTTTTCCTCTAAGAAAACTTCTGCCAAGGTTCTTCAATGTGGTCTCTTTTGGCCCACCCTCTCAAGGGACTCCTACACATTTTGTCAAAGCTGCCCTAGGTGTCAACAAGTAGGATCCATCACAAAAAGGAATCAAATGCCTCTCACTCCAATATTAGTGGTTGAAATCTTTGACTGTTGGGGAATTGATTTCATGGGTCCCTTCCCAAACTCTAGGGGATATCTTTACATTCTCTTGGCTGTCGATTATGTTTCAAAATGGGTTGAGGCCATTCCTACAAAATCCAATGACCGTCAAACTGTGATTAGATTCCTTAAAGAAAACATCTTCTCTAGATTTGGGATTCCTAGGGCTATCATTAGTGATCGTGGAACTCATTTCTGCAATCGCCCATTCTCATCGCTCATGGAGAAGTATGGAATTTCTCACAAAGTGTCCACCGCTTACCACCCACAAACCAATGGTCAAGCTGAGTTAGCCAATCGAGAAATCAAACAAATTCTTGAGAAAACTGTTAATCCATCTAGGAAAGATTGGTCGAGCAAACTCTTAGATGCTCTTTGGGCATATCGAACAGCATTTAAAACTATCCTAGGAATGTCCCCATATAGGTTGGTTTATGGTAAAGCATGCCATTTGCCAGTGGAGATTGAGCATAAGGCCTTTTGGGCAATCAAAAAAATGAACTTTGACATTTCTTTGGCCGGAATAAAGAGGAAATTGGATCTAAACGAGCTTGAGGAACTTAGGATGGAGGCTTATGAAAATTCAAGGATCAATAAAGCTAGAGTTCAAGCCTACCAGTCTAGGAATCTTAAAACTAAACACATTGAACCAGGGAAACCTGTGCTTTTGTATAGTTCTAAACTTCATTTGCACCCAGGAAAGTTGAGGTCTAGATGGTCTGGTCCATACATAGTGCATAAGGTGTACCCCCATGGGGCTGTTGAAATTCAAGATCCCACCAATGGTCAAATATTTAAAGTTAATGGTCATAGAGTCAAACCATTCATAGAACCATTCCAAAAACATGAAGTTGATGAAGACCTGAGTGAACCTACCTTTGATGAAAAAAAAACAACAATTAATCAATAAGGGGTTTAAGTCGAGCTAACGACGTTAAACAAAGCGCTGCACGGGAGGCAACCCGTGGTTTTTATGTTTCTAATATTTCTGAATCATCTTTATTTTTCAAATAAGATTACTTAATCATTTTTATATTTAAAAATAAAAAAAAATAGACTCTTGACCTGTTCTTCTATTATGAGTATGGATGGGTACGAAAGAGGAGCACCATATTCATCCGTGTCACGTGGTGTGATCCTTGAGTAATACCTTACCCAGAAATTTAAAAAGAAGACAATGTATCATCAGTTTATTTTGTTTTTTTTATTCAATGGGTTAAAAAAAATATATAATAATACAAAAAAAAAAAAAAGTCCATGCCATAGGCCGTGGGGCAAACCCCGTCACAACCGGCGAAGCCGCGGGGACTCGAACCCGGGACCGAAGGGAGACAGGGGCGCGCGCTTACCACTGACCTGCGGCTTCTTGTGCTACCTTATTCTATAATTTTTATATATATTCTTATATTTTACTTCCTTTATTATATAAATATATATATATATATATATTGTTTGTTTTGTTTGTTTTGTTTTTTTTCCTTTTTCCACTAGGGAACTTTGCAAGAGACATGGATATCAAAGGAACAAATTCAAGCTGCAAGAACTTCCAACTTCAACCACCAGGTGACTTCATTCCATAACCCTCATTTTCAATTTCATTTTTGAACTTTAATTCTCTACCTCTACCCCCTTATAAATTTTCTTTTCTTTAAACACTGGGGACAGTGTTGTTTTAAGTTGGGGGGGAGATAAAATAAAAAAAATGCTTTTGTGTCAAAAACAAAAATTGAATGATTTGAAAAAAAAAAGTAAATGGAAGGAAAAATTCCTTTAACTTCGAACATGGTAATACACATTGCACACTTTGAAACTGAATATCAAATAATTTAGCATGCCCTGATTCTGATTTTAATCCTTGTATAATTTCATGAGCATAGATTTTGGAAAGTGTGGCTGTCCAATGTGATATGTCATCATTTATATTTTCATCCAAATAAAAAAAAAATGCCACAATGCACGTCCTCTAGACTGTGGGGTACTAATTTGAATTTTTGGGGTCCCATAATAAATAGCATAGGATGGTTTTATTTTTATGAATAATATGAGTACTCAAAAAAAAAAAAATTATTAAAAAAAAAAAATTATTAAAAAATAAAAAATAAAAAATAAAAATAAAAATTTGCGTGTAGAGAAATGGATTGATAAAATGCGAGGCTTTCGGCACTTGGGGATCGTGACTCCAGAGTTGTCTAGCCCTGAGTTTTTCAATCTATCTCTATTTATGGTAATATGACTTTGTTTTTGATTAAGTTAACTCGAGACGATGCCCGAGTATGTGGGCTTCACTTGGTGCCCTAAGGCCTTTGAGTCTGGGAGTCATCGGCAAAGTCTTGCTACATGGGTTAATTTGATTAATTGCAATCTCAATTACTATAGCAATATTGCAAAAAAAATCAAAAAAAAAAAAATAGGGATGAAGAATGCTCATATTAGGATTAAATGTGATTCCACCTAGCGCTTCCATGATTTCCCCCTTGAATGAAAATGAACCCCATATCTATTGTGATTCACAACACATCATTACACCTAATTGAGTTGGATGAAGTATGATGATGGATTTGATCAAAGGAATGGGCTTGGGATTGGGATCTTCTTATGAAACTATCTCGTATTAAAATATTTTGATGGGTTTCATGATTGTTTGATATAAGGTTTTTTTGGTGATCATTTTGTATTAAAATGTTTTTAGAAAAGGGAATTTGAATTTCATTTTTGATGAGATATATTTTGCTCGGGACTAGCAAAACTCAAGTTGGGGGGTGTGATTAGCCACTAAATGAGGCTAATATTCATTGTTAATATACATAATTTTCATGTTCTTTGTTATTCATAAACACCATTTTAGTGCATTTTACACTTTGAACATCATTTCACATTATGTTTGTAATACCTTCTTAAAATGCACTACTATGTGGTACATTTTTGAACATCATTTAAAGTACCCAATGATTCATCTGATTGTAAGGAATTGAATTTTACATATTTTAATTTGATATTTTTGGAAATTGATCTACACTTAAATATGAACATGTTTGATTCAGGGATCAATGGAGAATTTATGGAGGATGATGGAGATATTTGGCAATGAAAGGAAGCAATTCTGGAGAAGGCAGATTGGACACCAGCCCACTGATGAGACTGTGGGGCCCAACATACAGGCCCAATTAATCCCAAATTTCGTGGGATGATAGAAGACATGTACAGGAACAAATCACTCTTCAGGAGTTAATGCTAATTAGGCCTCCATGTTGGTCATTTAGGCGGCCCAAGTTAGAGATAAAATTCTGGGCCAGATTCTGCGGCCCAGAAAAACAGTCCACCATTTTGATCATATCTCGGAATACACAACTCCAAATGGGCCCAAATTTTACAGGCGGTTAGCACACATCCGGAGCTCCATTTTCTTCTTCTATGGCCCACCCTGATTCGGCCATCTAGAAGGTCATCCAAACGCGTCTGTTAGGTGGATGAAATCTGGCTGCCACCTCGGGTCAAATGTGGAAAATTCCAAATTCCACAAACTTTCCACCACCCTAGGCCTACCATACTCAAGTGGGATGACTTGTACTGTTGAAGGCTCGACCCAAGGCTCCCAAAATGCCTATTTAAGGCAGTGGTGGTGAAGGAGTTGAAGATCTTGGATGCTTTGTTTACTTGTAATGTTATGCTGCATTTTTGTTGCCTCAATTTTGTCTTTCACATGTAAGTTGTTCAATTCACTTTAGTTTCGTAATAAAAGTTCTTCTTCTACTCTTATTCTATTGTTCTTAATATCACTTTGATACCGTTGGATTAAGGTGTGAATTTATTCACACCAACCCTTGTGAAATTATTCACACAACGGTGGAGTGATCATTTTATTTTTGTTGTTTTCTTTACTTCTTCATTCCTCCCTTATGAGTCTACTTTCCGCTTCCATTGAAACCATGGGATCAATGGAGGGCTAACCCACTTATGGGTTGATCCAAGGGAGTATCAAGGGGCTGGATTGGATGTTATTTATCACCTAATTAATGTATAATCACTTCTTTAATTGGGATTTTTATTTGATGATTTTTAAACTCCATCGTCCTTGTTGAATTTAAGGCCACACACCTCAAGTACTAATACGATCCTTTACCTTGAAGTGCTCAAAACTTTGATCCTTCAAGTGTATAGGTGATTAGTATTAGAGGGTTTAGGCATTAAACCAGTAAGTGATGATGTTGTTTTATCTCCTTAAATGAATCCATCTCAAATTTAAGAAATTGAAATCATTAAAAAGAAAATACATCCAATCCACCCCGAGTGATAACCTAGGATCAACTCATTCTTTTAAATTGAATCCACTTAAATATTTTAGATATCTTTAAAACCCATCCAAAATCAATCCAATTTGGCCACTTCATAGCCAAAAATCCATCCCTTAGGTTGTGTATCTTAGGTATCTTCTTTGGTCTCTGTGGAATCGACAACCCAAGCTACACTACAAGGACCGTTCTACCCTTCTTCTCTTGGGTAAATTTGGGCGTGAACCAGATGCCAAAAAATATGAAGAGGCCTTTAAGATGGCCAGTGATTCTACTTATTCTCCAAGAGACAATAAAAACGTATTCAGAGGCAAAAATGGAAAAATGAGGGCCTTGGACACTATGATGAGAGGTTTGCCCCTGTGTGCTCTCGTGGAAGAATTGCGTGGAACTACATCACGCAAGCAGCCACCAGCAGCTGAACGGACACCACCCTAGTGTGGATTCTTTCCACTCTTCTTCATTAACCCCATTCTGAAATCAAAAGCACAACGAGAGGCAGGGAGAATGATTACATCTGACTTTTTAGGGCACCTGGAGAAAGCAAATGGGTTGGGGAGTAACAATGTGATTGCATCATGCAGCGATTCCACATGGAAGGAAGAAGGCATGGAAAAATGGGATCATGGTTGCAGTTCATTTTCATTTCCTACACCTCCCCAACCAACACCATGGACTCAAACATCATGGTTTACATCACCATGACCACAATTTTTATGATGAGGATTTGTCTGTGAAAATCATTTTTTAGTATTATATACCCATTTTGTCTTAGAGTTTTTATTTTATAGTCTGAAAAGTTATGCGTTATTAAAATCAATCATCATTAAAAATTTGGTGCACCATAGTTTGATTTTTCTTTCCTTTACCTCGCACTACCACAAATGAAGTCATGGGAAGCACTTGGATTTTATTAGCACTAATTAGAAAGCACTGATAAAAGGGGAGATTTTATCAGTGCTGGGAAAAAGCAGTGATAAATCTACCCTTTATCAGAGCTAACAAAAAGCATTGGTAAAAAAAAAAGACTTTATCAGTGCTAATAATAGCACTGATAAATGTTTATAATAGAAATATTTTTAATTTATATAAAAATATTTTAATTATATTCAAAAATAATGTTTATATATTTTTACATTAAATAAAAAGCGCATGTTTATTATGTTTATTATGATTTTGTTTTATTTATGTTTATTAGTTTTAGTTATATACTTATTATACTATATGTTTATAATATTATATATAAATGCATTTTAATAAATATACATACAAATACTTATCAAATATAAATATATATATATATATATATAAATATATATATAAATTTAGGTTTCCAAATGAATGTGTCAATTGATGCATAATGGGCGTTTATATTCATCTCATGAATATGTTCATTATTTAGCCATATGTATTATAGTACTATACTTGGTGTATCCATTCATTTCCTATATATATGAAGCTATATGTTCTCATAAATACTTAAAATCATGATAAATATATTTAAATAAACAATAAATTTATTTATTATATTTAAAATTATTAATATATATATATATATAATTATATAATTTTTAAATATATAATATATAATTATAATTATATATAACTAATTAAATATAAATATGTATAAATAACTATAAAATTACAAAATATTTTTTTATAATGATAAATATATATTTATGAATATCTTATGAATATATTTATTTATAAACATATGTCTTTTATGAATATATACACAAACAAAAACACACACACACACACATATATTTCAATACTTATGAAATTAAAATTAAAATTAATATATCAATTTATTGTAGTTTCGGTAGTACTTATATATATATATATATAATATAAATTATAAAATTATAATAAATATATTTATTCTAATTATTTAAATATAAATATATATGTTTAAATATATAATGAAATTATAATAAATATATATAATTAATATAGATATATTTAAATAATTATTAAATTATAATAAATATATTAATTATATATATTTACAAAATTATAAATGTAATAAATATATTGTTTATAATTTTATAATTATGAATTAATGGTATGTTTTATCAGCTATAATTAAAAAAGCTCTGATAAAATGTACATTTATCATTTCTATTTACTAGCACTGATAAATGTTTCCCCCAATGTTATAAATGAGCCCTAACTCTATCCCCTTCCTTATGTACCCCTCAAGCTCTCATGGAAGCTAAACCTTGTTCTTCCTGGTCCCCCTCCTTCCCCGCTGCTTCCTCCTCCTCTTTATCCTCCACCACTATGACCATTGACTCGTCCTACTCCTCCTCTTTTGTGGACTCCTCCTTCTCCTCCTCCTCTGTCAATGCTACTGTGAATGCGTCCTCCTGCTCACCCACTATCGTTTCCACCTCCTCCTCCACCTCCATGTATTTTTCATTAATCTCGATAGTTCTTACCATTGGTGTCTGGTTGATTAAGGGAGTTTTATGGTGGTTGTACATTGTTGGGTGATGTTTAAATTAATTATTTGGGCCTTATTGTGTGATCATTCGTTTTGAAAAGTTGGCTTTATGTGAGAGAAAATTTTATTTTTTGGATGAAAAAGTTGATTTTGGTGTTCATAAAATGTTTTTTAAATGGTATTATTCCTCTTCATTTTGAATTGGGAGATTTTTTTTGAATATAATTTTCTTAATGTGTCATGGTTTTTAAAACTAGGCACAATGGTTTCCTTGTAAGAGAAATTATTATTATCTTAAAGTTTATAAAAAGTGTTTGATTTCATTATGGAAATTTAAAAATAAATTTGAATTGATATATATGTTTTTGAAATGATTTAAATTAATTAATATAACTAGAAGTTAAAGTGGGTTTTTATTTGGAAGTAAAATGAAATATTTTCAAATCAAGTGTGTGCTTTAGGTGAACAAATTCCTTATACTCCTTTTAAATGTGGAAATCTTAGGGAAATTGATTTTTTTGAGTGTTTAAATTTTATTAAAGAATTTTTAAAAGGGGTTGGATTGTTTTCAAAGAGTGTGTGTCTATAAAAGTAATTAACATGGAACTTTTATAGAAGGGGTCTTGTTTAAATAATACTGAACATATTTAAAGACTTTTTTGTATGTTTTGGGCTAAATTAATTTTCTATATTTGATTTATTTACTTAGCATGCATTAAGATTCTTGGTTTTATCTTGTGAAAAATGAATGGTATAAATTCATATTTACTATGTGGTATTTTCTCCTCTTATAAAGGTCTTGAGAAGATGTGAAGAAACATCCCCTAAGGGGAACTATTTTCATAAATAGGTATATCAATTTAGGTTGTGGGATTTACCCAAACATCAGATGGGGTGTTGAATCTAGATCATCCTTTTATTTTGGGTTTCTTAAATTTACATCCTTCCATCCATGGTGATTAAGGTCCTCCTAAGGTTGTGAAGTGGTTAGATTATTTTCTAGAATCCCTTGAGTTTAATTTCCCAAAGTGGTCTGGGGTGGTTGTTTATTTTGGAATCTATTCTTGTTGATTTGGAATTTCATGAGGATTTAAGGTAGATTTTATTCGATGTATTCCTTGTTGTTTTTTGGGTCCTCTTAGACAAGGGTTTGTTTATGTAGTTTGTGAATATTCTTTAGTGTTTTATGACTTGTTGTATTTTATATTATAGGGTTCACCATGAGATGTTTCTCTCGTGATGTGATGTCCTAGATTGTCCCTTTCCTTTAATTTTGTGACCCAAGGATATATTCACTGCATAAGGATATGGTAGGAACTACATAAGGGTAGAATATAATTACAAATACTTAATATGGGTTACCCATGAATAAAAAATGATGTATAAGGGTTTTATTGGAGTTTTGTAAGGGTACCTAGGGTCTACATATGGATTAGAAGGAGCTGTAGAAGAAACCCTCTCATAAATATGGAATGCCTCAGTTATGTTGGGAAATAATCCAATAATTAAATGTAATCCCACATTATCCATACTCAATGTGTGTAATAGGTAGTATATGAACATTACCTATGTTATAAAAGAGCACACAAAAGGATAAAATGTGTTGGGGTTGGAATGAAATATTGTCCAACAGAGGAATCCCAAAAAATTGGGAGGTTGGTTAGGGAAAGTACCTACAAGAATGAATTGATTTACTAGTATTTATAGTTACTTGAGGGGGTAAGGCCAAGGTAATTTTAATTCTTGTAGAATAAAGGAGAGTGGAAAAATTATGCCACTGTGAATTGGGAACATCATGTGGCATGTTAGTATAAGTGTGGGTTAAACCTTTAGAGAGGATCAGTTTGACAGTGTTAAGCATAGGGAGGGACCCCATAAAGGGGGATCTAACATAATGTATCAAGTATGGTTGTGAAGTTAGGAATAAAGTTTGTATAGTTAGAATAATGTATAAAGTGCCACTCTTTTGATTTATGTCTTTGTAAAAATGCCTAAGTGGCACTTTTAAAATGATTCAATTATATTGAAATGTTTCTTAAAAATGTATATGTGTTCAACATACCATTTTCTGGTTTTAAATAGCTTTAAAATGGACTAAAAAAGGAATTGGGATTTTGAGAAAGTATTTCGGAACTATTTGGTTTATATTAAAAAGACTATGTTGTTTTATAGAGGAAAATGTTTAAATGGTTGGTTTATAAATGGGATTTCAACTGTGAATTTTTAATGGGATTTTAACTGTTATTTTTAAATAGTGATTTTCTATAAATATTTTTTTAATGGGATTTCAACCATGTAAATGGTTTGTTTAAATTAGCTCTTTGTTATTTTATAAATAGTTTTAAAAATAGTGTGTTATTTATGCCTTGGTTAATTTTTATATCAATGTTTTGTGTATTTATTTTGTTAAATATTAATATCACTGAATCAAATAAGATGGATATAAATAAATAATGGATGGATTCCAATCATCTGATAAAAGAGTATGAATATGTAATGAAAGTGTTCATCAAGTTTGCAAAAGATCATTCATATGATCCTTCTCAAATTCTTTTCCTTTGTTTACACAAATTTTATTCAAGAAAAGTTAGTCCATAGGAGTTGGAAGAACACTTGACCTATCACAGAATAGATAAAAGTTATAAATGTACACATAAACATGGGTAAAAAAGAATGCAGTTAGTGATTGGGAAAAAATTGTGTTTTATGGATCATTTGATATGATTACTGTCACGAACCGAATCTGGTCACCGCCAAAACCGACACCAAACCCAGCCCGTGACATGACCCGAAGGGCATTCCCTATCCCCACGGGCAGACACAAGTGCCCGAGTATCATTTATTTAGGTTTGGGAATGATTTACCCGAATATGAAGGCATAAACCATTAAAAACAATCAATAAACTGAATCTGAAAAATTTATACCAAACAATGTTTAAACAAAAACCAGAACTGAATAAATAGGTTTAGAGTCAATACAAAAGGTCCAAAGACACAATGTAACAGAAACAAAATATCCCCATGGACTCCACATGACAAGGGGTCATCACCCCCAAGTCATCTCCACTACTCCGCCCCAAGGATGAGGACTAACACCCTGAACCGCCATCACCCTTAGCCTTTTCTTTACCTGGGTAAAAAAAAGGTCTACTTACACCCAAGGGGTGTAAGTAGGGTGTGAGCCTAAGCCCAATAGGATACCACCCTATGATTCCAAGGTGCATGCAATACGAGGTGAAAAAGAAAGCAGTTTTAATATGCAATTAAAAGCAGTGACAAATTCCATGAAATGAAACTTTAAATTGAAAAAATTTTTCAAGATAAAAATTTCAGAATGTTAAAAAATTTAAATAGGAATATTAGACACTGCATTATAATTCCAAAGATACCCAAATACAAGGGCAAATACCACAAATCCACTGAGCAACAAAACCGGGAACACCCCTAGGCACTAGATAGTCTCAGGCCCCATGTACCTCGTACCTCAGTGTAATGTAACCATAGTAAAATCCTTTATCATGCAAGAGCCACTAGTAGGGAACATACCCATAACCTAGTGGTCCCCAATCATCATCCACATAGTTTAGTTAGATTTGTCGTTATCCAAATGCTTTGTGAAACAGGGACAAAACCCATCCGGTCCACTAGCCGTACTAGTACAAATCCGCCCCACCTAGGTACCCGGGCTTCCCCCTTTGTGCTCAAACAATTTCAGTATTTAACACATATCCATTTTAATGTAAAACACCACTACTGGTCACATACACCAAATACATTAGCTATGTCATTTTATACCACTTAAAACACACAACAAACTCTTTGAATTTGAATAAATCAATTTCTCAAAATCTCGTGTAGTTTTGCACACAAAACCCCTTAAGAACCCCACTTGTACACGATGTTCACAATTTTAAGTTACCAAAATAGTAAAGGCAGACCAATAAATATCAATTAAAACAACAAATCAATTTTTGTGCATCCCCATGTTAAACAAGAAGTGTTATCTTTGTAAAACCTTCATTTTCACACAAAAGTGGAACCAAAACTTCACTTTCTTTACAAATACAATTAAAACCCATTTTTTTCAGCAATTACCAAAGGGGATAAACATTATAAATAGTATTTTATGCCTTATTACAGATCAATAAAAACAACTAAGTATTTATAGGGCATCCCCAAATAAACAAACAAAACACTTCTTTGGAAAACCCCCAATTTCACACCAAATTGGCATTTTAAATTCAATTGCAATAGAAACATCATTAGAACCAATTTTTTCAGCAGTAATAAAATTATATAAATATGAAAATATGATAAATACAGCATGATAATACACAAATATCGCATCAACATTGGAATCACCTACCAAATCAAATGAAACCATTGAATCCTTTGTGCGAAAACACAAACGCACCACCGCCGCACCTCAAGAAGGGTAGATCAAACCTAAAAATAGAAAATTGGACCAATAAAACCCAAGGTTAAACCTCAGGTTCGAACCCCTACCCACTGGTCATTGTTCACTTCAATAAAAAGGGAGGAAACCCTAAAAAAAATAGAATGAAACCCTAATCAATGTGAAAGGGGAAAAGAAATGGACAAACTTACTTGGGAAATCTAGAATAAATCTCCACAAAACACAAGTATCTGAAATTGAAAACTACCAAAACTAAGGGTATGTTCTCAAAAGAATTATTAGGTCATTTAGGAATTGGAATGTAGGGAAAAGAGTATGAATTGAGAGAGTTATGATTGAATGAACATACCTCATCAAATCTGCCTGCCCGATTTTAGAAACCCTAAGATGTTCGTCCCTAAATCGTGATCCTAAGAGCTCTAAAGAGGGGGGTAAAGAGGCTGGGGGAGCGGCTGGGTGTAAGGGACGAATATGAGGCTTGGAATCACCGAAAAATACTTAAAATTGAATAAGTTATTAAATAAATAAAATTAATTTTTAAAACTGGATATGGGCTTCCGGGCAGGCCCAATCCCTTAAATAAAAACCCAACTAAACCATGGTTATGGATTTCCAAAGGCTCCATATTTTAATTTTAGTGTTAATATATCAGGGGAGGACATTTAGGAGTTAGAATGAGTGAAAAATATTAAAAAATAAATAAGTTATAAAAGAATCAAAATTTATTTTTAAATCTGGAATTGGGCTCACGGTTTGACCCAATCCACGAAAACTCACCTATTCTCTATAAAACCATTGGAAACCCCCAAAACAAAGCATTAATGGAAATTAAAATAAATTTAAATTTAAAATAAGCTATGTATGTGACAAATATCCCCACCATAAAAACTTTCCGCCCCGGAAAGTCACAACAAGACCAAATCAACAACCAAACCCAACTGAGAAACCAAGAAGTACTCCCTTGCCAGGTTTCTTCCCCAAAGGCCAAAACACCTCCAGTGATCAATGAAGGAAGGAATACTCTCACAAATCAAACTTACACCACTTTCCTAAAACCATCAAGAACATTCAGGCTTTATCCCAAATAAAAACTCCTCAAACACAATCTGAACAATACTCAAGCAATTCACCCAAACGAACAACAACTTTGAACAAGGTTACACTTACCTTACTTTAACTAAACCATTGGGTGCTCTCCAGTCCCAATGTTTACTCAAGAATGATTTTGGTAGATAGATAGATCTGAACGAGACTATCTACACCAATCCAAGACCATGAAAAAATCTAAGTTACTGGTACGGGGGGACACAAATACGCTCCCCACCATAAGAGACAACCAATATTTTTTTTGAGACATAATCAAGAGACTAACAGGGGGAGGCCTAAATGGACTCACTGGTACAAAGGATATAATTCCCTTAGAAATTTACAAAATAAATTATATAAGACTCATAGTGGGTCTCCCCACCATAATAACCAACCATCTTAACCAACCAGCACTGGCCGGTAAAGAAAGACCCCAATATTTAAAGAGTTGGGGCGACCACATGGTTAGTTTGCACGGCTTGGGAAGCCATACACTAATAGTTGGGATCCTTCTTTCCGCATGGTTTTCTGGGGCATGGTCACTATTATCCAAGGGAAAACTATGTTCACAAACAGTGTAGACAAACTTCAAACCGTTCTCTAAAGACTCAGTGGAAACCAAAAGGGGGAGGGAATAACATTGGGTGATGACATGGGTACACAGACCTCCACCTATTTCCACCGAACATAGACAACATAAGAATGATTATGAAACCATAGGTTTAAAATCTTCCTAACTTTCATACTGAGGAAATGACTTTGTACAAGGGTTTAAATGGCCCTGTGATTTCCCCTGACTACGAGCCAGCTTCTCTCTGAGACCTATAGCTGGAGCTCAAATGATTGAAGCATCTTCGGCCTCGCAGTTAGGCTTTGGAAACCCCATGAATGATAATTATTCTTCAATGAAACCAAAAACTACAATGCAATCCCAGATAAGTTTTCCAGACATAACACATTCCAAACTCACTTTACCCGATCCCGATATTTCACTGAAACAAGGGCTAAGAAGATACACACACATCACACCTTGTTTCTTTAGGTGAGAAACAATATAAGTAAAGAACACCAACACTCACCTTCGTCTAAAATGGAAGATTTTGAATTTTTTCCAAGGGAGACATTCTCACAACATAACAGGGACTCTCATAGGATTTCACGACATTCACCTCTATGGTCAATCGAGCACATGACATCATAAGGCATCACCGAACATGACCATTGCAACTGATATAAACAATTAATGGAGAGGGACCTTATACAACATCCCCAAACAACACACAATTCTAGAAAGTGTCCACAATATCCTATCGTGACCATATTTCCCACACCGGTGGTTTAACATGAATTAATGCATCAAAGAAACTTTGAAGAACCCAAAGGTCCTCTTAGACACCATCGAGACACTCATCCACACTTACAACCCTAGAACACATCCACCTTCGACGTATCAGGAAACATAAGAAACTAAGGTCTCTGTCAACCTTCCATGATCACTCTCCTGTTACAAGAGGATCTAAAAATCAAAGAAAGGAAAGGGTGTAGACTCAATCTAAAAATCTCAAGAAAAAATATTCCTTATATTGATCAACTGGAGGGTCTTCAAAAGGCAAAAAAATCCGGGTTGCACTTTATTTGTGCACTAACCATTAATGGGGTGTACCTTATCCAACGATTGAACCAAAGGACCCAACCAAGATGGTCTATTGGTCACAGTATACCACAATCCAGATCCAAACACATGAAGGTAACCACCACAAAGTCATCCCAAAACATTTTCAAAAGAGACCACTAATCGTCCCTACAACACAACTCACCGACCAAACACAAACCCAAAACACAGTTCAAACAGGAGGGGTTCTTGGACTCAAAACATCCCACAACATCAACATTATCAAAAACCCATAATACAAACTATACCAAACTATTCATCAATACATCATGTTTTTCTTTAAAACTATTTCTTTGAAAACAAACGGTTTTGCAGTAAGCGTATCCACCAATGGTACCCCATGGGCCTCACACATGCATGTTTTTGTGTCACACCGGGCACCCTCCTCATAACCATCCCAACACTCATCCAGTCATGCCATCAACCATGCATCATCCCATATAACCCCATGCATGTGGTCACTCATGGAAATACCAAAGGTTAAAAAAAAATTCCTTCCACTTTTCAAAAACAAAATGCTCAACCAACCCAACCTTTTTCTCAAAACTGCTAACAATGAGATCAAAATCCCAATTCACATCTTACAAAACTTTTCATAAGGACACAAACATAAAAAATGGAACTCACTTTCATGTTATTCACATCAATTTCAAAACATATCATCCCATTAAAACACCCTTTAATCATTTAGAAAAATATATTGGAAACACTTTTGAAAACCAACTTCAATATGGTTTCGGCTTTCAAAAGAGGTGTAAGCATACTATTTTCCATTTTAAAAAAATTCTGAAAATTCAGTTCCACCATTTCATAAATCAAAAAATTCCATATTTATTTGAAACTCATTTCACAAAAACTTTACAATTCTTAAAACCAAGTCAGTTTAAAACCAAAGTTCCAAGATTTCAAAACTAAAGAACACAAGACAATGCGAGAGGAAACTAGTTTCAGTGGGTGACTTGGACATATGGTTGGCGGCCATATTCCAATCACTTCACTATCACAGAGAGTGTTCTAGGGAATATCCCCAGCTCCACATGGCTTGCTATGCCCTGCGAGCTTACTGAGACCATTAACCCAACTCTCTTTTCATTTCCCCTAACTATCATTAAAACAAGAAAACCAAAGGACTTAGATAAATCCGGAATTCCCTAGGAAACTTGAATCCTGTCATGAGGTGTAGTGATCAGGCACACTACCCATAACTATAATACCAAGTCCCTACAATCCTAACTCCATGATATCCTGACTCTTCCCGAAATAACATGACCCAAAGAGGTAACACGAACCTCCTTTGATACCATTTTGTCACGAACCGAATCTGGTCGCCACCAAAACCGACACCAAACCCAGCCCGTGACATGACCCAAAGGGCGTTCCCTATCCCCACGTGCTGGCACAAGTGCCCGGGTATCATTTATTTAGGTTTGGGAACGATTTACCCGAATATGAAGGCATAAACCATTAAAAACAATCAATAAACTGAATCTGAATTTTTTTTACCAAACGATGTTTAAACAAAAACCAGAACTGAATACATAGGTTTAGAGTCAATACAAAAGGTCCAAAGACACAATGGAACAGAAACAAAACAGCCCCATGGACTCCACATGACAAGGGGTGATCACCCCCAAGTCGTCTCCACTACTCCGCCCCAAGGATGAGGACTAACACCCTGAACCGCCATCACCCTTAGCCTTTCCTTTACCTGGGTCAAAAAAAGGTCTACTTACACCAAAGGGGTGTAAGTAGGGTGTGAGCCTAAGACCAATAGGATACCACCCTATGATTCCAAGGTGCATGCAATACGAGGTGAAAAAGCAAGCAGTTTTAATATGCAATTAAAAGCGGTGACAAATTCAATGAAATGAAACTTTAAATTGAAAACATTTTTCAAGATAAAACTTATAGAATTTTAACACATTTAAATAGGAATATTAGATACTGAATTATAATTCCAAATACATCCAAATACAAGGGCAAATACCACAAATCCACTGAGCAACAAAACCGGGAACACCCCTAGGCACTAGATAGTCTCAGGCCCCATGTACCTTGTACCTCAGTGTAATGTAACCATAGTAAAATCCTTTCTCATGCACGAGCCACTAGTAGGGAACATACCCATAACCTAGTGGTCCCCAATCATCATCCACATAGTTTATTTAGAGTTGTCGTTATCTAAATGCTAAGTGAAACAGGGACAAAACCCATCCGGTCCACTAGCCGTACTAGTACAAATCCGCCCCACCTAGGTACCCGGGCTCCCCCCTTTGTGCTCAAACAATTTCAGGATTTAACACATTTACATTTTAATGTAAAACACCAATACTGGTCACATACACCAAATAAAGTAGCTATCTCATTTTATACCACTTAAAACACACAAAAAACTCTTTGAATTTGAATAAATCAATTTCTCAAAATCTCGTGTAGTTTTGCACACAAAACCCCTTAAGAAACCCACTTGTACATAATGTTCACAATTCTATGTTACCAAAACAGTAATGGCAGCCCAATAAATATCAATTAAAACAAAAAATCAATTTTTGGTCATCCCGATGTTAAACAAGAAGTGTTATCTTTGTAAAACCTTCATTTTCACACAAAAGTGGAACCAAAATTTCACTTTCTTTACAAATACAATTAAAACCCATTTTTTTGCAGCAATTACCAAAGGGGATAAACATTATAAACAATATTTTATGCCTTATTAAAGATCAATAAAAACAACTAAGTATTTATAGGGAATCCCCAAATAAACAAACAAAACACTTCTTTGGAAAACCCCCAATTTCACACCAAATTGGCATTTTAAATTTAATTGCAATAGAAACATCATTAGAACCAATTTTTTCAGCAATAATAAAATTATATAAATCTGAAAATATGATAAATACAGCATGATAATAGACAAAGATTGCATCAACATTGGAATCACCTACCAAATCAAATGAAACCATTGAATCCTTTGTGCGAAAACACAAACGCACCACCGCCGCACCTCAAGAAGGGTAGATCAAACCTAAAAATAGAAAATTGGACCAATGAAACCCAAGGTTAAACCTTAGGTTAGAACCCCTACCCACTTTTCATTGTTCACTTCCATAAAAAGGGAGGAAACCCTAAAAAATAGAATGAAACCCTAATCAATTTGAAAGGGGAAAAGAAATGGACAAACTTACTTGAGAAATCTAGAATAAATCTCCACAAAACACAAGTATCTGAAATTGAAAACTACCAAAACTCAGGGGATGTTCTCACAAGAATTATTAGGTCATTTTGGAATTGGAATGGAGGGAAAAGAGTATGAATTGAGAGAGTTATGATTGAATGAACATACCTCATCAAATCTGCCCGATTTTAGAAACCCTAAGATGTGCGTCCCTAAATCTTGATCCTAAGAGATCCAAAGAGGGGGGTAAAGAGGCTGGGGGAGAGACTGGGTGTAAGGGCCGCATAGGAGGCTTGGAATCACCGAAAAATACTTAAAATTGAATAAGTTATTAAATAAATAAAATTAATTTTTAAAACTGGATATGGGCTTCCGGGCAGGCCCAATCCCTTAAATAAAAACCCAACTAAACCATGGTTATGGATTTACAAAGGCTACATATTTTAATTGTAGTGTTAATATATCAGGGGAGGACATTTAGGAGTTGGAATGAGTAAAAAATATTAAAAAATGGATAAGTTATAAAAGAATCAAAATATATTTTTAAATCTGGAATTGGGCTCACGGTTTGGCCCAATCCACGAAAACTCACCTATTCTCTATAAAACCATTGGAAACCCCCAAAACAAAGCATTAATGGAAATTAAAATAAATTTAAATTTAAAATAAGCTATGTATGTGACAATTACAAGTGTGTAAAATGAAGAAGACCGTATCGTGGATGTGATTATAGATGTGAATGATGATGAAGATTTTATTAAGCAAATGAAAATGACAGTTGAATATGAACTTCATGACTGCACAAAATAGTTTGAGAAGTTAAAGAGTTGTGAAAAGACACCATTGTAAGATGGTTTCACTAAATATACAACATTTTCAACCATACTGAAGCTATATAATTTGAAAGAAGGCAATTGATGGAGTGATGCTAATTTTACGTAATTACTTGATCTCTTGAATGGCATGATCCTAGAATATAATGAGCTCCCAAGCTGAACATATGACGCCAAATGAATGATATTATCTATGGGTATGATCATTGAAATATTACACACCTTCTCGAATGATTGTATACTGTTTCGCAAGGACCAAAAATCACTTAGAGAATTCCCAAAGTGTGGTTATTCTCGATACAAGAAAATTAATCTGGTCCTATGATTTTTTCATGGTACTTTGAAATCATTCCAAGGTTTAGGTGCTTATATAAAATTGAGGAGACTATAGGGAAACAGACATGGCACACAGAAAGAAGAAATAGAGATGGAAAACTATGTCACTTGGTAGACTCTCCTCAGTGGAAAATAATAGATCATGAGTATCCTGACTTTGGAAATGGGACAAGGAACCTTCATCTTGCGTTATGTAGAGATGGAGTGAATCCTTTTGGTTTTCAAAGAAGCACTCATAGTATATGGCTGGTTATGTTGGTAAATTATAACTTTCCACCAGGGTTATGCATGAAACAAAACCAAATCATGTTATTTATGCTTATATCAGGACCAAAACAAATGGGTAATGATATTGATGTTTATTTGGATCCATTGATCGAGGATTTGAAATTATTGTCAGATTCAGGTTTTACGATGTATGAGGCTTACAAAAATGATTATTTCATATTGCGATCCATGTTGTACAAGATGATAAATGACTTTTCTATGTATATAATTTTTTCAGGATATAACGTTAAAGGAACTCTTGGGTTTCCAGTCTACAAAAAAGGTACACAATCAAATAGGTTGAAAAATTCATAAAAAATTGTGGTTATTATGTTCGTAAATTTATGAGAGAGATCATATTGCATGAAAAAAATAGCATCCCTAAAGAGTTATTTTCGAAGATTATTGTTATTTAATTTAAAATATTTTTTAATCCTTTTTGTATTTATATTTTTTAGTACTACCATGACTATCTAAAACAGTCATATTTACAAGAGGATATAGACATGTTTAGAAATTAATGGGAAGCATACCTGATGGAAGAATGTACAAAAATACCATGAAGATGGTAAACTTATCAAATAAATTTGACTTCAATAATCTTGTCTTCCTTATCTTTCTATTTGTTTGATGGTAATTTTGTGATATGTATGGGCTAAACACCTCGCTGAAAAGCAAAACTATTGGGGGTCCTTGTTTGAAAACTAAATCAATTGCATGTTGGTTGGTTTTTGAAATGAAATTGGTGGTCCTCATTTACAGGTTATGTGTATTTTTGATAGAACACAAAAGATAATGAGTATTCAGAAGGGGTTTCCCCATCCCTTGAGATTGTTGTGATATCTTGAGACATAATGGTCATAGGATCATACTCCACGCTTCTCATTTTCAACAATGAGAAGTGTTTTTTTTCAAAAACACTGATTCAATCTGCAACATTGGTAGTTCCCCTCTTTAGTAAACCCAGTGAAGAACCAACTGTCATATATTCATTTGGAGGTCATGAATATATGATAGTTGGTTCTTCACTAGGTTATCTAAATCTATGCTATATAAGGAGAATGTTATTCTATTTCAACCATATAGGGATCAAAGGTTCTTCCATAATCCATTTAGACTAAGTAAATAGAGAATATTAAGCAGGTATTGTCTCTTTTTTAGGTTTCATAGGAAAGGTTTCATTGATTTTCATCTAGAAAAATGTAATTAAAATTTATTCTAATATTTTAGGAAAATGATCTATGAGTCATTTTTGATGTGTAGGAATAAACTACAGCTCAATATGAAACACAATGTCTCTATTATGACTCCTAAAGTGTCTTTATTTAAAATTGACATTAATTCATGTAAAAAAACATATCAGGGATACTGAAAACCAAGGAAATGAATTATGATTGGTTTGATACTTTAGGAAAAAAATCTATTAGTCATTTGCAACGTGTAGGAATCAACCGCACCTCAATCTGACGCACGGTGTCACTAATATGACTCCAAATGTATCTTGTTATTTAAAATTGACATTAATTCAAGTAAAAAAACAGAACTTTCATAATAAAAACTAAGTAAACACATCCTGGTTACTTTAATACTTTAGAAAAGCAATCCATGAGGTAGTTGTGACGTGTAGGAATCAACCTCACCTCAATCAGACGTACTGTGTGATTAGTGTGACTAAAATATTCAGTTATGAGTATATAATTGACATTTTATCTCAAAACATTTCACTCACTAAAAAACTAGAAAACACACTCATATTGTCTTCCAAATTAAGGGAAAAAATTCACAAGTCCATTGTGATGTGTATGAAGTAGTCTCACATCAAACCAACGCAAGATGCAACCGCTATGACTCAAATTGCCTGTTCTCATTTTGAAATGGCATTTTAGTAAAAAAATCTGACATACTGAAAACTGAGTAAATGTATTCTGATTATTTTGATACTTTTTTAAAATAATCTATCAGTCATTTTTGATGTGTAGGAATAAATCACACCTCAATCTAATTCTTGGTGTCACCAATATGACTCTAAATGTGTCTTCTTATTTAAAATTGACATTAATTCACATAAAAAAACACAACGGTCATACTGAAAACTGAGATAATGCATTTATATTGTTTTGATACTTTAGCAATATGATCCATGATTTAGTTTTGATGTGTAGGAATAAAAAAAACTGAATCTAATGAACAGTGTGACCGATATGACTAAAAGTGTCCGCTATCTGTTTAAAATTGACATTTTTGCTCAAAATATGTCACTCACCGAAAACCAATAAAATGCATTCTGATTATACTCAAAATTAAGGACAGTGATTCATCAGTTATTTTTGATTTGTATGACATAGTCACACATAAAACCGATGCACGATGCGACTGGTATGACTCAAATTTCATGTTTTCGGTTGTAAATGACATATTAGTAAAAAAACACAACTCACATTCTCAAAACTGAGGAAATTCATTCCAATTGATCTGATACTTTAGGAAAAATATCTATCAATAATTTATAATGTGTAGGAATCAACCTCACCTCAATATGACACACGATGTGACCGATATGACTCTAAATGTGTCTTCTTATTTAAAATTGACAATAATTCAAGTAAAAAACACAAAACAAATATAATAAAAACTGATTAAATGAATTAGGATTGGTTTGATATATTAGGATAATGATCCCTGAGTCAGTTGTGATGTGTAGAAATCAACCCCACTTCAATCTGACGAACGGTGTTATCGATATGACTAAAAGTGTCTACTATCAGTTTAAAATTGAAATTTTAGCTCAAAAGGTTTCACTCACTGAAAACCAAGAAAAAAATAATGATTATATTTAAAATTAAGGATAGTGATTTTTCAGTTCTTTTTTAAGTGTATGAAGTAGTCTCACATCGAACTAAAGAATGATGTGACCGGTATGACTCAAATTACATGTTTTCAGTTTGAAATGACATTTTAGTAAAAAAACAACGGACATACTAAAAACTGAGGAAACACATTCCAATTGTTTTGATACATTTGGAAAAAGATATTTCAGTCATTTTTTACATGTATTAATCAACCTCACCTCAATATGGCGCACAATGTCACCAGTATGACTCCAAATGTTTCTTCTTATTTAAAATTGATATTAATTCAAGTAAAAAAAAATAATCGACATACTAAAAACTGAGAAAATGAATTTATTTTGCTTTGATACTTTAAGACAGTGATCCATGAGTCAAATTTGATATATATAAGTAAACCCCACCTCAATCTGACAAACAGTGTGACCGGTATGACTAAAAGTGTCCGCTATGAGTTTAAAATTGACATTTTAGCTCAACACCTGTCACTCACTAAAATCCATGAAAACACACTCTGATTGTCTTTAAAATTAAGTATAGATATTTTCTAGTTCTTTGTCATGTGTATGAATAAGTATCACATCGAACTGACACATGATGCGACTGGTATGACTCAAATTGCATGTTTTCAATTTGAAATGACATTTTAGCAAAAAAACACAACTGACATACTAAAAACTAATAAAATTCCTTCCAATTGTTTTGATACTTAAGGAAAATGATCTATAAGTCATTTGTGGTGTGTAAAAATCAACCTCACTAATATGGTGCACGGTGTCACCGGTATGACTCCAAATGTGTATTTTTATTTAAAATTTACATTAATTCAAGTAAAAAAACACAACCGGCATACTGAAAACTAAGAAAATGCATTTTTATTGTTTTGGTACTTTAGGAAAATGATCCATGAGTCAGTTTTGATGTGTAGGAATCAACCAAACTTCAATTAGATGAATGGTGTGAACGATATGACTAAAAGTGTCCGCTATCATTTTAAAATTGTCATTTTAGCTCAAAACGTGTCACTCAATGAAAGCCAAGAAAATTCACTGTGATTGTCCTCAAAATTAAGGATAGTGATTCTTCAGTTATTTTTAATGTGTATGAAGTAGTCTCACATCAAACTGATATATGATGCAACTGTTATGACTCAAATTGCATGTTTTCAGTTTGAAATGACATTTTAGTATAAAAAAACACAACTAACATACTCAAAACTAAGGAAATGCATTCCAATTGTTTTGATACTTTAGGAAAACTATCTATCAGTCATTTTTAATGAGTAGGAATCAACCTCACCTCAATCTGACGCACTGTTTCACTAGTATGACTCCAAATGTTTCTTCATATTTAAAATTGACATTTTTAATGTATTCCTCATATTAATGTTAAATTTATTTATTTATAGTATAACTAATGTAATATTTATTTTCCTATATAGGTGAAACCTTTTTCTAAAGTAGGGATGTTTTGTTCAATGACTATTACCATCAAAGGACATTTTTTAGAGGGTACCAAAGACATTAAAAGAGAAAACTTTATTATTTTTAAATATTTGTAGGATAATTGTAAATATTTTTATAAAACATTATTCAAAATGTATATAGTAGTGTTTTTTTGTATATAAAAATATTGAATATTTTTTTATTCATGATGTCAACTAAATGTATATAGAATTGTTTGCAAAACCTTTGTGTGTTCTGCTTGTTTTTTCATCATTTTCATCGTGTATGTAGTTCTTTTGTATATATTATAGGTGGTTATTTTTTTGGAGGTTTTTTCTGGTTTGTGCAGGATATTTTTGCTGGTTTGGTTATTTTGTTATGCTGTTTGGGTGCTATTTATTTTTTCCAGGTTGTTGGGTGTATTGTTATATGAACAGAAGTCCCAGGTAGGGAATCCTTTATCAGCGTTAATTGAAGTGATGATAAATAGGGAATTTATCATCACTTTGAATATCACTAATAAAGGGGACCTCCCTTTAATAGAGTCACTTTTATCAGTGTTTTTTTAGCGCTGATAAAGGCCTTTTTTAGCACTGATAAAATATTTCTTTATGGTAGTTTCGTTTTAAACATGACTAAAGGGCCCTTTTAAACACATACTTGGTATCAAAAGTACTATATATATACACATTATTTACAATACTTTTTATATTTAAAAACATTATTTATATATATTTTTTCACATATATATAACAAAATCTTAAACACTAATTAAAATATCGCTTTTTTTATTAGGAATTTCCATCATTTAATTAATTATAACAAACAATTAAACCCCTCATTCAGAACTCCCTTTAATAGGGGAATGACCTTTTATAAGAGGCCTCATCATAATAGTAATAACAATAACATAATAATAATATATAATATATAATATATAATTATTTTTTATAGGCTGAATGGATTACAATCAATCAAATCACGCATGAACCTAGCCACCCCTGTGGTGCAAGCCTCATCCTACACCACCTCGCACTGACCACACCACCCTCAATGTCATCCCGGTGACCTGTCGCACTGGCCCGCCAACCCCCTATCTCACCTTCAACTCACGTCGACCTGTCTACCGCACTTCCCTCGCCGCCTCCCATCGACCCACCAACTTCCAGGCCTACGTCCCGCTGTTGAGATGCACAATTCCCATTCCGGTTCAACAGTTCCTTGAATGAATTATTAATAATATTAATAACATAAGCGATGATATAATTGATCTTTAATAATATAATTATTAATTTAAATTAGAGAAGTCCCTCTTGATTCTATTGAGGATCAGTATATGCCTGGTGGTATGGTGTACATTAGCACATGAAATTTATCATTACAGCCCAAGAAGAGTAGTGACAAGGAGGTGGATAAACCAAAAATGGAATCTACACAATATCATGAAGGATATGAGGTAGTTCAAGATGGTTGCACAAGTGTTATGGTGGGGGATCCAGCTACTCATGTATCTATGGGGTGTACCCTCCATCGTGGAGTTAGTTTTAGCGGCTAATAATGCACCTTATCTAAAAGAGAAGGTTCGCAAAAATGATATTATATTAATGATATTATTAAATAATATATAATATATAATTAAAAATATAAAGAAATGAAATAAAATATCTTTAATATAAATAATAATTAATATTAAAATTAATAAAAAGTAACAATATAATTAATAAATAATAATATAATTAATATTTAATAACATGATTATAAAATAATTAATAATTAATAATATAATTAGTAATATAATTAATAATATAATCAATAAAATTATTAATAATATAATCAATAATATGATTAATAATATAATTAAAAATATGATTAATAATATAATTAATAACTAATGATATATTTATTTGAAATAGGTAGAAGTGATTACATGCAAGTAAACCACATACACACCCAGGCACCCTTTTGGGTCTAGCCTCATTACTCACCGCTTTGCACTGACCTCACTACCTTCACAGCCGTCATGTTGACCTGTCGCACTGGCCCACCAGCCCCTACCACACCATCAACTCTTGTTGGTCGGCCGACCGCACTGCCCATACCACCTCCCGCCAACCCACCAACCACCCAGAATGTGTCCCACCATCAAGGGGGGCACTAACCACCACACGTGCCACCAAGGGTGGGCTTTCTCTTTCTTCAAGAACACATGCCCTTGCTCAAGAAAATATGCCTCAGGGAGAAACTGTGGATAGTCCCGAGTCGATCCCTGAATGAGATGAACAACTAGCACCACCCATTCCTATTGAATAGGTCCTCACTTGTAGTAATATTATACTAGGAAAGTTCAAGTACATAGCACACTCAACCCTAAAATTTATTAATGAAAATAAAATGCAAAAACAACAGCTTGCAACTATGTGGCACATAAAGAACCACTAAACCAGGGAAGTGGAAAAGCAATGCGGAACCAAGATCAAAATTTTTTTTTCCCTAGGACCCACACGTCATGGCCTGTAGACCCAATATTCATGGCCCAAAATCCCACATTAAAATGGACCAAGGAACCATAACCAAACATTGTCAGTTCTCGATTCGTTTCCAACCTCCCATCCCGAGGTTGTCATTCCATCCAAAGAGCGACACCCACTTCTCGCGGTCACCTTCTCCTTGCACCTTCCTGAGATCTTCACATTTCCCGAGGTCATCCCACTTCACATGATGAGAACCGACACCATTGGTAAAAAAAAAAATCTATAGTTCGCCTCCCTAACTAGTGTCGTCGATCACCAATAATGTCGGCCTACCATCACGCCGTACCTTCCTGGAGAAATGAACCACCATCAGGGCATAGGCCAGGATCCCATATCCTGTCACTGAAATCCCCATGTCAAGATCATCATTCAACTGTATCCAAAATCCATCCCTGACAATGGGTGAGGCTTTCATTATCACCGTCGTCGAGGCGCCATTTCCATTCATTGTCACAACTGCTCATCACTAGGACTTCATTGTCACCTCCACTGGGATCCCGCATCGCCTTTATCCAATACACCACTTGCTACTAATGAAAAATGCTTGAAGCTACCAACAAGGCTGTCACAAGACTCCATAAGAAAACCCCTCGCCGATCCGCTCCCTGCACTGGGTTTTCCTGGCATGCTTTCTATCCCCACCATCGGTCAGGCCCCCTATAACCCAAGGTTGATGCCATGCACCCAAGACATTGCTAGTATTTCGCCAGCCTTCCCCTGAAATTACCCTAAGGTCACCACTGACAAAGCCCATGTCTCGAAATTTCCTCACATATTGAGCTCATCCCAAGACATCCCTTCCTATAGGTTCATCGTTCTTTGCCTCAAAACCCTCCAAAGGATAGGGCATCATCACCAACCACCACCTTCTAGGCGCTGCCACAAGCTGCAACCTCGCCAGCCACCACCATCAAGGTGCTTTCACAAGTCTTCATCCTTAAGGCGCCATGGCACGACATCTCCATCAAGGCTCGTCTTAAACCTTAGTAGTTACCACAAGTGGCTCCCTCCTCCCAACACCTTGAAAGGGTTTATAAAAATAAAAAAAGGCATTTGGGACATTTGGGATCCCTCTCCCCAACCGCATACCATGAATCAACAAGATGACGCCCACTACCAGATTCTGCAAATAAGTCACAATGACCAAAAATCTTATCTTCCAACCCTTTGTTGTGGTAGTAATCTTTATGTATAAGAGAGAGAGGATCTCTATATTTTAAAGATAAACTCTCCATAATATAATCAATATAATTATTAATTAGTAATTAATAACATAATTCATAATATAATTAACAATATAATTAAAATATATATAATTATGATAATTATTATTTATTATTTTTTGATGGGATTTAAAAAAATAAACCAACTCACACACCCAAGAACCCAAGGGTCAGGCCTCATCCCTCCACACTAGGGGTGAAAAGCATCCCTAGACCTATTTTATTACATTTTTAAGGTGAAAGGGCCTGGTGGTTTGAAGCCCAATCAACTAGCCAAAATGCCTCCAAAGAGTCTTGTAGGTACCCCTTATGAAGAAACCATAGGGCCCATGACCCAAAGCCCTAGATTAGAAGAATAACCCCCCTCTATTTGGCCCAATGGCCTAGGCCCATATTGTTGAGCACATATTGAATCCACAATTTCATCAATTTCATTTAAGTTTTGATTCTCACAAATTCCCACATTTTTTACTAATTAATTTACTTTTAAGTGAATTTTATGAATTTATTATTCATGGAAATATTTATTCTGGAAGTATAATCAAGTAATTGATTCACAAAGAATATTCATTGATGTATTTGTAACGTGTTTTAATGTATTCTGAAAACACTGATCATATCTGACATATGAAAAAGTAACAAAAGGAATAAACCCTACGCTTGGAAAAACGAGTATGGATCTTGTACCCAATGTTGTCAGGAAAGTATGGTTAAAAAACTCTATGTTCAGAAGAAACCCTACATTAGAGAAAACAAACATATGGTATATTAACCCTATTTTTGTATTTAACCCTATGTTTGTAGTTTTGTTGTTATATGAAGGAACCCTACATGTGACTATTCAACAACATAGTTTTAAATCCATGATATTATCTATGATTTATACTATGGTCTTAATGGAGGTAAAGATATGTTCAAAGATATTTTATGATTGATTCAAATGCTTGTTATGATTGTTTTAAATGATCGTATTCAATAGAGTAAAACATTACTATTCTTATGGGAAGTTATAACTCTCTTGAATATTTTGGAATTCATATATTCATGATTTATTGTGTGATATTTTTGGAGTTATTATTGACATGGAGCTTCTTGTCCAACAAGATAAATATTGAGACACTATTCATTAGAAAATAAGTGGGAAAATATTTATAGAAGTGGTGAATATAAAAAAAAGTTGATATACATACAAAACTGTGTGTTGTTGCTTTCAAAGGTACACTTTGGGGATATACATGTTTTTATCTAACATATTGATACTACTGCTATTGCTATCACCTCTTCTTCACTTTATAGTTACATCTTCATTTTCAAGAACAACAAAGCATTTTTTAGAGATACACTTTGGAGACATACATGTTTAAACATCTATCTAGTGTTTCTATATCACTGGTTGAAGAAAGCCTACACTACATTGAGGATCTATTTTTTGTTGTACTATATTGAGGATATGAATAGATATATCAATTTTTACTACAACTATGAAGTTTAATATGTATCCTAAAAAAACAATCTATATTGATTTGGGGGAGTTTGGATTTCTCGGAGTCATCCATGGTTATGTTTGAGATTCTTGTACTAAGTTGTGGATTTATGGTTCACTGTAAAAGAACTAGTAGGATCTTTAATGACTTGTTGTAAAGGTTTCAATTGTCTTCACTGAGTTGTGGATTAAAGGTCCTAGGATATGAGGACCAATTAAAAAACACAAAACTCATTGAGTTGAGTGTTGGTGGAGTGGACTAAGGGATATTTGTGCCCAGAACTATTATACATCATTATGTTCATTTACATTATTTATTTCCGCTTCTTTCTCATCTTTGAGAGAAAATGAAAGGTTCACTACTAAACAAGAGAGGCATTATGAATTGTTTAAAGTTTCTAAAATACACAATTCACACCCCTCATTCACTGCATACAACTTCTTTACATCATAAGTTGATTTAGTATTTCCCCCATAAGCTTCTGGATAAAAACCTACTACCTTAGAAGTATCTAATTGCACCAATAACCCTCTTGGTGATAAATACCGTGAACCAGTTCACTAGGAATATAAATATAGATAGAAACTTTGTAAATAACCAATATGTTCATAAGACATGCCAACTTTTAGTACTGTTAAGCATGAATGTTTAGTATGCCTTGTCTTACCATAAGGGTATAATGTCAAAAGGTCTTTTTTAGTAACTAGAGAGGTAATAAGATAAGTTTGGTTCTGGGATCCACTATCACATTCACTTTGAACCTCATTCAGCTTCATCTTCCTTCTGTAAGGGCTACTATAAGTACCACTAGACATGGGAGGAATCCCAAATGATCCTGAATTGCCTTCCTGATCAATTTATACCCTTATTTCCCTATCATGGACCTCGGAATATATGGAATGTTTTAACATGAAAACTTAATAATAGATATCAAGCTGCAAGATCATATGAATCTTTTGATCCATCAGGTTTTCATTCAATACAAACTTAGGTGATAAAAGGAAAATCTCAAAAACAATATTTGGAATACTCCATTACTATCTCATTACCTTATGGATGGGTTAAGAACTCCATAGACTTATCTGAACCTTTATTTTGTATAAATGCTAAGTAAATATAGCTTTAAATTCCTTCAATTCTAATCCCTCGGGCTGCTTTTCCGGAAACACAGAATCCAATCACTTTGACTTGGGCCTTTATGCTTAAAGACAACACACTCTACCTTAATGGAATATGAAGTCTCTAAGAAGCCAAAAATCCTTTCAATATTCCCCAGCCATCCCCATAAAACCTAAGGGTCATGCATCCCCTAGAATAATGGAATTTTATAGAAGAGAAAATTTTGGGCTTGATTTATATCTCTATCCTTCGCTAGATTCACATTTATAGGCTGAGAAAGAACTAGCCCTACACCTTTCTCTATAGCACAGACCACATGAATTTTGGCCTCGATAGGATCCCAATAAACCATATGATTTTCTCACAGAATTTTATCTATAGAACCCTCCTAAGGATTCATTGGATGTCTTTTAGGAGGCATGGTACTAAACAACACTAGGGAAGGAGAATAAATCATCATGTGGGGAATCATCCTCAATACTATTCAGGATAAAATGAATGAAATCCTGAACACACACTCCTAGATATCCCATGTAAACTTAAGGCTTTCCACAATAAGAGATGCATAGACACTCACTTATAACCCTCCCCTTTTGTACTAACTACCCTAACTCCTATCTATCATGACATCCCAAATCACATAAACTATATACTTCCTTTGATACCGATTTGTCGCAGACCAACCTCGGTCATCCCTGAATAGAACACCCAAGCCGACCTATTGTAAGTCCCAAATGGTATTCCTAATCCCCAAGGGCTGGAAAAAAATGTTTGGTCATTGAAGAATCCCATTTGGGAATGGTTTCACCCATAATAAAATAAAAATTGGGATCCTTCAAGAATAAGGAAATTAATAATATCCCAACACATAACATAAATAAAAGAAACTCCGAACAAGTACACAACATAAAATGAAATATCTAGATATAAAGAAAGAAAATATAGAAGTTTCATATATTAAATATATGTACTAGTCTAGGGATAGGTCAAATAAGAAAAATTTTATGTCACAAGCCTAGTTCACTCATAAGTAACTAAACCTAAGGGCCACATGGACCCTAGCATGCATCCCCACACACTAGAGACTATCGAATAACAGTGATGGTCTAAAGTTAGTATAGTGGGGAGAATATTCCTTCCGTATCATTACTAAGTACATCATAGGAATAAAAAAATGAAATGAACATTTGAATATAATAAAAATAGGTAACCCATCAAGTTCCAAACAAACCAACCAGGAATGAACATGAGATTCAATAAATATAAGGCAGTCAAGCATATAATAGGTAATACAAACAACAATTCTTGAAAGATAAAAGAATAAATAAATAAAAGACTCAACTACGGTAAGTAGTCTACGTAAATGATCGAACCACAACTCTTGTTCCATGTCCTATCTCAAAATAAGTAGTGGAAAAAAGCACTAGACAAGTCCTAACTTGTAGCCATGACATCTTCTCAGGTACCAAATGGTGGTCTGAATAGGGTTTGAGTAAAACTTAGTAGGACACCACAAATGGTGTATAATACATTCTAGTACATTAGTTTGATACATAACTGTGTACAATGTATCTATAATAGTGAAGTGGTAAAGTGGAGGTGAACCAGGGAATACCACCTACTTCAGCATAGTTCTGACTGTCTCTGTTCTTAGGAATAGTAATGTAATCATGGGACCTATGGATATAATCCTATGGATCCCAGATCATGTATCTAGATGAAACCATTGAAATGCATCTAGGAATTCCCACATATCAAAACCAAGAAAATCCATTGAGTAAATCCAATGTATTCCACTTCAATAAATGGGGCCCTAACCGAGCCCAAGGAACTAGTCCAAGGTAATCATGGGATAATTTGATTGGGACCCACGAAGGTAATTCAATTTTTCATATTTCCAATAAAATAAATAAAATACATGAGAGTGCATCCATATCATTCTAATGTTTACATAAGTATCAGGTGAATCATCATTACCACAACTAGAAAACTAGCCATTAATAACACTAGAAATGGCCTTTATGAGCACTTAAAAAGTGATGAAAACATGAGCGATGGTAAAAGCACAATAATTTTATAAACACTAAAAAATGTTGATAAAGGGGTCATTTATTAGTGCTAAAAAGGTCTGATAAATATAATATTTATCGGCACTATTAATAGCACTGATAAATGTCTCATTTATCAGCACTGCTAAAAGTGTCCTTTATTAGCACATTTATAAGTGCTGATAAAGGCCATTATCAGAACTGATAAAGGTTTTCTTTATCAGTGGTTGTACACTAAAAAAACAATAGCAGATTAGTGGTGGGTTTTTAGAGTGTTTTATGCACAACCCCCTCTAAATTTATTTTAGATGGGGTTTTGCACAACCCCTTCTAAACATAGAATTTAGAGGGGGTTCAGAACCCCCACTAAATTTTTTAGCATTATTTTTTTTAATATTTGGTTGTATTGTAGAGGCGGTTATGTCCAAACCACCTCTAATTTAATAATTGTGAATGCCCTATAATATTAGAAATTAGAGGGGTTTATGAACCATGGCTAATCCTTTAGATTAGAGGGGGTTTTAAACCACTTTTAATTCAAAAAAATAGAGGGGGTTGTGAACCCTCTATAATCTATGACATTAGAGGGGGTTGTGAACCCCCTCTAATTAATGAAATTATAGGGGGTTTTGAATCCACTCTAATTTAAGACAATAGAGGGTGTTGTAAACCCCCTATAATCTATGACATTAGAGGGGGTTCATAAACCGCCTCTAATCCATTTGATTAGAGGGGTTTTTAACATGACATAATTTTTATTTATTTTTTAAAACAAATATCATATAAATTCAAATTTTATAATATATATGTGTGTGTGCGTGCATGTGTGTGTATATATATATATTACATAAGCACATTATATAAATTTATTTAAATGCATTACACACACAGACACACACACATATATAAACAAAGACATTATATAAATACTTTAAATAAAAACATATACATATAAAAAATATACATATATAAATATTGGTATACATAATATAAATGTAATTATAAATATATTTATTCAAGTATATAAAATTTTTATATATATTTATAAATACAATACATTTATATTATGATTTATATTATACATATATTATATTAAATGCATTTTTATTGTATATTTATGTATAAATACATTTATATTATATTATGTATAGAAATATATATAATATAAATGAAATTAAATATAAATAAAAATAAAAATATATTATATTTACATTATATATATTATATTATAAATATTTTATTATATATTAATTTATATATATTATATATTATATATATATATATATATTAATATACCATATTAATTATAAATTAATTTAGTAAATATAAACATATATATATCATTTAATTATATTTTATATTTCCAATTATGTGAATGTATTTTTTATTTGTATCTATGTCTGTACATTATATAACATAAATTTATATAATTACATGCATAAATATATAATGTAAATGTATTTAATATAGTATATATAAAATATAAATCATAAAATATATAAATTTATAGTATTTATAAAACCAACATATAATTATTATAGTTTAAAAAATAAATGCAATAATAATAATAATTAATAATTAATAATATTATTGTTAAAGACACACACACACACACACATATATAAATATATAAAATAAATAAATATAAATATATTATAATAATATTATATCTATAAATATTATATAAATACATAAATACACACCCACAAATATAAACATATAAATATATATTATATATTAATATTATACACAAATATATTATATTATTTATATTTATTTTCAAAAATATATTTATATATAGGTAATATTTTTGTATATAAGTATATATAACTTTAAATATGTAAATAAGTATAAAATATTTCCTATATTATAGCAAACACAAAATAGGTTTGTTGGTTAAGCTGCCCACATATGAGGGGCTCGTACAAGGTTTGAGTCCTCCCTTCTATTTTTCTGGCCTTTCTCAGTCATGGGTGGCGCACACGTGGGGTTAGGCGTCAGGGGGCGTGTGTGAGGGACGTCAGGGGGGCGTGTCTGGCTGTCCGAGAGGGTGTCAGGGGGTGTGAGGGGCGTCAGGGGGGGGGGGGGCTATCCTGGGTGTTAGGGGGCGTGTTCTGGGTGTCTGGGGGTGTGAGGGGCATCCAGGGGCATGTTCTAGGTGTCAGGGGGCATGTATGGGTGTCCAAGGGGTGGGGTTTCATGTTATGTGGGGCTGATTTGGTGTCTGGTAAAAATGATAAGACTATATTAGGGGTGGTTATATAATTTCCACTAAAATTGAATTTAGGGCCTCAATTAGAGGCAATTTTGACTACCCTTAATTGAATCCCAAAATAAGGGTGGATAGAACCACCTCTAGTTGACTTATTTCAGGTGAAATTTGGGTGAGATTAGTGGGGGTTAAAACCCCCTCTAATCTAACTGCCTCTAAACACAGAACCATTGTACCATCACTTATCCAGAACCACCTCTGATCGGAGTAGGCGGGCACTTTAGCAGCAATTTGGGGTAACCTCCACTAAAGTGTTTATAAGGGGTTATAACCCCTTATAATTTCTCATTTTTTTATAGTGGTAAAAGTGATGATGAAGATACATACTGCAGTGTGCTGTAACAGCACACTCCAGCACAACTGTAGTGTGCTGTTACACCACACTCCAGCACCAAAAAGACTCCAGAAACACACCAAATATCAACAAAACAAGTCCTAATATTGAATTTAAATGAAATTAAATTTACAACACAAATACATGAAGAAAACAATCTATTATAGAAATTCCATACATTAGTTTATAAAATTACAAATTATTACATGCATTCAAAATCATCAATGTTCCTTCATTATAGTTTGTTCTTCTGAGGGATTGGTAACATCATCATGTGCAGAATACATTGTCTGCATGAGTAGTCAACCATTTAATTTATATTACGTTAATGTAGTAGACAACATATAATATTATGAGAAAAAACATATTTTATTAAAAACACTTTTACCTTCTCATTGAAATATCTTTCTTTTTGTAAAGGTTTCAAGGATTTGGTTCCTCTTTCGAGAATTAAAATACCCTCTTTGTGGTCCCCGCAAACATAAAATACACTGTCTACATTGCGACTAACATGAACTGATTGTGATATCCTAATGAAAGTGTCATCCTTGATTTAATTTTCATCTGACTCAACATTTGATTTAGTCTCCAGTAAGACAATCGACCAATTCTTATTTGTTAGATCAGAGACATAAAATACTTGCACTTATTGTGATTACATTATGAACAAATTGTATTTTTCAACTTCTAAATTGAAATTAATCTTCCCAAATCCCATTTCATCAAATTTCACTCCATTTATATTATCAATCCATTTGCAACAGAAAAGAGTAAATTGAAATGTTGTATAATCTAACTCGTATATCTGTTAGATAATACCAAAATATGACATATTTGCATAAATTAGATTTCTATCCTTGGTACCAGATATGTTCATGAGTTTATCCATAAGCATAACACCACTATTTTCCATTTTACTGAAGTTATCATGTTTTTTTATAGAACATATAACCATTTATTACAAACCTATTGTAAGATATAACATTTTCATTCGGTCCTCATGAAATCAAGTGAAGTTTTTCGGAAATTGTATTCAGATTTTCGGATAACTCCTTACAAATTTGATCTTTGAACCCTCCTATAAATTTCTGATTAGGTGTATTTGATATCCATCTTTTAGACATTGGTGGATTCAAATCTCTAAGAATTTATTTGTGGGATTCAATTTATGGATCAACATATTCACTATTATGTAATATTTAAATATGTTCTTGCTTCCACTCTATCAAGGTAATTATAAAAACATATCTTCTAGAAATCCCTTCTCCCATAAGGCGTTCTCTATGACGGGACTTTGGGAGATTGATGCTTTCAACATATGATAGGTAATTGGTATATAATTCAATATCTTCTTCAACAATATATCATTATGCAATACAACCTTCTGGACAACTTTGATTCTTGAAATACCCTTTCAAAATCTTCATATATCCTTCAATAGGGTATATCCATCTGTAATGGACATAACCCCATAGTTGAACCTCTCTAACCAAGTGAACCACCAGGTGGACCATTATATCAAAGAATTATGGTGTGAAGAACATTTATAATTCACATAATATGATTGAAATATCCTTATTCATGATTGAAAACTTTGTCGGGTCTACAAATTTACTACATATGGATTTGAAAATAAATAGAGTTTGGTTAGTGTATGTCATACATTTTGAGGTAGAATTCAGCCAAAAACAACAAGCATTAAATTTTACATCAAAACCAGTCATGTGATTTTAGTCCTTGTAACTTCAAATTATTCATTGAAACGACATTCTTGATAATTGATGAATACACCTATGGATATTTTACATTCGTACGGAAAATAAAAAATTGAAAATTTTCTTATCTTGATAGAGTGTGAGCTGATGGAGGAATAAATGTCCACCATTTACCCTTCACTAGTGTCAACTATTCCATTATCCCCATTTCAATAAAGTCTAACCTAGCCTGGATGCCATCTTTCATTTTGCAAAGAAAATTTTGTAACAGGACAATAACTCTTTGAAATACATTTTTTTCTACATGAATGACATTAAAAAAAATGTTTGACATACAAACATTTCCAATAAGGTAATTCAAAGAAAATTTATCACTTATTCCAACCTGATTTTGTAATGTTTATCAAAAATGGTTTATCGAAAATGGTGTCAATATTTTTTACTTTTTTGTATATTTGATCGTCTTTTTCTAGAGATGGTGTTTTATGTTGTTCAATATTCCCATCGAATGATGTCTTCCAGTATCAGTATTTATTTCATTTATTTAGAAAAATTCGATGTCCTTAAAACACGATCTTTGAGGAATGTTTCAACCGAACTGAGTATGTGTGTTTTTCACAAATGGGACACCCCAAGATGCCTTTAATTCTATAGCTTTATAAATTTCCATAAGTGGGGAAGTAATTTATCATTCCATACAACATGGTCCTCAATGTGAATTCTTCAATTCTATGAGCACCATACATTATAACACCTGTATCCCACATCAATTTCAGATCTTCAATCAATGGATCCAAATAGACATCAATATCATTATTGGGTTTCTTTGGTCCAGATATAAGTAGAGACAACATAATCTATTTGTGCTTCATGCAAAACCATAGTGGAAAGTTATAATTTACAAACATGACAGGACATGTACTATGAGTAATACTCTGTACACCAAAATGAATTATTCTATATGTAGATAGAACTAGATGAAAGTTTCTCGGTGCATCTCAAAATTCAGGAAACTAGTATTCAATTTTCTTCCACTGAGGAGAATCTCTAGGACGTCGAAGCTTACCATATTTAATTATTGTATCTGCATGTCATGTTAATTATATTGTGTTTTTCTAACATCTATATAGTCTTCTAAACCATGAAATCATAGGAAAGTACCATACATATTTTGAAGGACTTGATTCATTTTTCTTGTATTTATCTGCACCACACTTAAGGAATTTGATGAGTGATTCATGGTCCTTGCGAAACAATATGAAATCATTTGGACAAGAATGTATTTTTTAGGGATCATTACCATTGAATTTAACATTCATTTAGAATCATATGTTTTCCATGGTAGTTCAATTTCTTCTAGTAGGATATCTTTTAGAAGATCATGTAGTTCTGTAATGCTGGTGTCACTCCATTCGTTGCCATATTTTATATTATATAACTTCAATACAGCTGAAAATGTTGTGTATTTATTACAACCGGTATACAATGGTTTCTTAGAACATTTTTAACTCCTCAAACAACTTTTTACAATCACAAATTTCATCTTCAATTACCATTTTCATTTCATCCATGCAATCTCCATCATCTTTTACAAAGATATTCATATCAAGTGATTCATAAACCATAGTATCATCCCAATCACTGTCCACATTCATTTTTTTCCCGATGTTTAGTCCAAAATTTATATATTTGATCTATTCCATGACAAATCAAATTTTCTTCAAAATCTTCCAAACTAATTTGTCTTGAATAACAACAACGAAAACATAAAAAGAGGATTTAAGAAGGTTCGTCTGCATGCTCTCGTGAAAATTTGATGAACTCTTTAAATTCATCTTCATATTAATTTTTCAAACGATAAGCATGTGTCCATTTTTAGTTCATATCCACGATATTGGGTTCATAAATAGAGATTTGGGAGTTCTCAGTAAAGGTTAAAATAGAGGATATGTTTTAAATACACTCAAGATAACCCATATGAAAAGTAAGGACAACCAGATGAGATATATAGGAAGGTAAAAATAATTGTGATTCTATTTTGGATTCTAGGAGTATTTTTCTAGTTTTACCATAATTATTTGGAATATATTCACTATTGTGAATTTAAAGGAATATTTATAAAATAAAGATACCAATTATACTAATGATGTTATGGATATTATTCAAATAATTATTTCCATGTTAATTGTGTATCTGTAGGATGTATCATGTGATATTTAACTATAATATAAGTAGGGAACCAATGTGAACTCAATAAAAATTATATTCTTTTGCTAAATAGATTTCATGGTATGGTTAGATAAGATCACTAGGCTGAAAGAGGTTTCAATAAGAGGTCCAAAAGATTAAAATTTCATCAAAAGATAAAAATTATTTTTAAGAAATACTATGAAGTTATAATTGATGATTGCAAGTAGTGAATTGTTTTGAGAAATATTCAGCATGAGTTGGATTCCCAACCCACACACCCTAAAATTATAAAAGAAGAATAAAAAGAAGATGAACAAGGTGTAATTTTATTGCACCATTAATGAATTTAAAGAAAAAACATGTGAAGATTAAAAGAGTAGGAAGCATCAAAAGAGGAGAACAAGCCATCATGTTTCAAAACAGAGTTGACACAATGCTTGATCCTTAACATACTGCTGATGTACAAAGAAGATAAAAAATGAGTGAACACAACAAAAGCTCCCTTTATATGTCCTCCACACTGATCAACAAATGAGTAGTATCATTTGATACAGGTATCATTGGAACAATGTCAATGAGTAAAAAACCAATAGCCAACATGATATGGGCAGATATATTAAACCCTCTATCTAATTTCCTGATAGGATCATAGTAATTGAAATTAGTGAATAATATGTCTTGATATATCTAAAGTTTCATGTGCATGAGTGCAACAAGAGACATCGTAACAAAAAAAATAGTGTCCTGTTTTTTTTATCAAGATCCAATTGATGAGTTGGTATAAACAACCAATCATACATTTGTAGTAAATACAAAAAACGTCCCAAAAATCATTCCCTAAACAATGTATCACAAAAAAATTGTAAACAACAGATCATAAAAAAATAGTAGAAGAAGAAATCAAAAATGAAACAAAAAATACAAAAATAAAATCAGAAGGCCTACCTCGCTAGGTTGAAGAAAATATGAGACCCTCTTCGAATGTTGGATGAGATGTTTGAAGGCATTCGAGTGGTGTGTTTCGACCTTCAATTCAACGAGGAGGAGCACCAACAAGAGGTGTCTTATATGGTAAGATTCTATATCACAACATTTTTGAAAATGGTTAGGGTTTTTAAAATAGATCGGGACACTTTTATCAGTGCTTACAAATATGCACTAAAAAATAGCCCTTTTATCAGTGCTTATAATAGAAGCACTGATAAAGGGACTATTTATCAGGGCTTTTTTAGTGTTGATAAAGACCTATCTTTATCTGCACTAAAAAATAACCGATAAAACCAATATTAATCAGCACTAAAATTAGAACATAGATAAATGTTCATTTTATCAGTGCTTTGTTTAGTGATGATAAATCCTCATCATTATCAGGGAGAAAAAATAACTGATAATGATTCTTTTATCAGTGCTTATTACCGAGGAGCTGTTAAGGGATTTATAATTGTAAATATAAATAAAAAAATTGTAAAAAATTATAAATAATTAATAAATATATATAAATATAAATATAGTAACTATATTCCTTTTTAAATATATTTATTATAATTTTATAATTATTTATTTTTAATTATTGAAATATTTTAAAAAAATATTATTTATATCATTATATATATCTATATAATTATACATATATATTTAGTAAATATATATAAATATAAATATATTAAATATATTCATTATTTAAGTACATTTATTATAAATTTATTAATTATTTAAATATACACTACTACAAAAATGGGAAAGGGAAGCGCCCCCTTATATCAGCGCTAAGAAAAACCACTGATAAAGGATACCCTGTATCAGCGCTAAAATTTTAGCGATGATAAAGGAGATCTTTATCAACGCTTTTCTAGCGCTGATATAGGGCCTCTTTATCAGCACTAGAAAAGCGCTGATAAAGAAACCCTATATCAGCGCTACAATTTTAGCGCTGATACTGGGAATCTTTATCAACAATTTTCTAGTGCTAATAGATAGGCCATATATCAGCGCTAGAAAAGTGCTGATAAAGCTCTCCTTTATCAGTGATAATTTTTTAGCGCTGATAGAGGGTAACCTTTATCAACGCTAAAATAGCGCTGATAAAGACTCCATGTATAAGCGGTAAAATTTTAGCGCTGATATAGTAAGGATTTATCATCGCTTTTATAGTGCTGATAAAGGGTACTATTATCAGCATTGATAAAGGTAGTCTTTATCAATGATTTTTTAGCGCTGATAAAACCTTAGTGAATTTTTTTATAAAGTCAGTCGCACAGTGTCCTCGTTTTATCGCGACCTAAAGCTCTTGCAGTACTGGAACCCTGAGACTCCCCTCTGCGACCCGCTTTGATCACGTTGCCGGACCTCCGCCGCCCACTGGGTTCGCATTGCCAGACCTCCGCCGCCCTCGAGCTTCAGTTTTCCGGACCTCCGCCGCCCGCAACGCTTTCAAGCTTCGGTTTTCCAGACCTCCTTTATGGCATGTTTTCCAAATCTTTTTTCAATATTGTTCTCCTCTCCCATTTGTATATCATTTTTTAAAATGATTTTCTATTATATGGGTGAGTATTATGGATTGACCGATTGAAGAAAATGGACCATACTTAGTGGAAAATGATGTAAAAATGATGATTCACATGTGTTTACTAATTTTCATTATATTTCTCCAGAACATGGTGCTTGTTTACTTTTATTGTTGAAAATCATCATTGTTTTTTGGTGGGGTTGTTTGAGAAGTTTTTTATTAGTTTGGTTGTGATAGATTCCATTGGGGGAAAATGTGAGATGGTTGAGGTGGTAAATTGTGTAGTGGGCAAGCATCAACCTTTACATTGTTAAAAAGATGTAATGAGTGGGTTATTGTGGGAGATGACATCATTAGTTGATATGGGGTTTCCTTTTATATTCCCAGTGACATAGAATATAGTTTTTAATGATGAAATTGAAAAGGGTTTGGTGGGAATTGAATAACTTCATGGATAAAAATGAAATGGTGGCTATAAAACTATGCTCACCCCCTACGCGATGAGTGTATTGGGTGGTTCCCTCTTCTAAAATTCAAATATGTGAGTTACTTTACCGAAATATAAACCTATGACCACTATTAATTTAGGAAACATCCAACTCTAGGTGATAATACTAGGTTGCCTTAGGTGACGAGAATATGAATTCCCTATGTTATGGGAATATGAGATCTTCTTTATCTCCCAAATATTGTTCCCTTGATTATACCTCATGCAATTATAAATAGATTCATTACGGGATATGACTATGAATCCCCTATGTGATGATCATAAGATCTCTTATTCATCTCCTATGTAATGATCTTAGGATTATACCTCACATGAGGGGAATTATATTCCTTAGGCTATGTGCTAAAGAATCCCCTATGTGATGAGCATACAATCTCTAAACACTTCCCTTAGTAGATGATCTTATGTTCTTACCTGGTGTGATAAGAACACGATTCATTAGCTGATGAATATAGAAATCCTTATGTTCTATGAATATATTTTATGAACCAAATTGGTGTAGATTCCTCACATGAAAAATGTGATCCACCTTGTGTAATGAGCCCAAATATCCAATTCAAATGGGCCTTATTCTATGGGAACCATACATATTAGGCCATACTCTAAATGAAAACATTCCAACACATAAAGGACTATATTCACTTAGTGGTCCATACTACTACTAGTTGAAAAAACCCTATACCACATAGAGTCATATTTTTTGTGAATCCAAAATACACTCATTAGGCTATATCCCATTTTAGTTTGACCGAAAATGTCTTATCACACATATTTACCATACTAACTTTCACTTGGTATCATTCGAAAAATCATCTATACAACTTGATGTTAAACTATATCAATTATTTATTATTAGAAGTACATTGCACATGGTTGTGATAAATACCCTCAGTGCATTCACTAACCCATGACATGTTGGAGGATGGTTTTAGGGGGTCACTAGACTATAATCTACTAACCAATAGAGGGGTCTAAATGGGTATAAGCCATGAAATAGTGTTATAAAAGAATTTTATTAGGAGATATGATGGGGTTTGATGTTAGGAACATTTCAGGATTTCAATGGTTTGGTTTAGAAAGTATTTCATTTTAATTCATTGGTATGTTTTGGGTGTACCTTTCCTTAGGTTTCAAATTATTCTCTTAGTGGTTCTTCATGGTTTGTGGTTGCAGTCTCTTATTTGGGTGAAGGGATGTGTTCTTAGTATATTTCCATATTATGATGTTCTTCATGGTTAGTGGTTGTAGTCTCTTATTTGGAGATGTATGATGTTCTTGGTGGGGGACACTATCTAGCTAGTGGTGTCGTTGTATATGAGAAAGCATCAATGTAGTTGTAGATGTATGATGTTATTCATTTGAGCAGACTCATTCAGATTCCAAGTGGGTGTTTCTATACTATATCTTATTTTTGGAATTCATGTGTTTCATGAATTCATATTTTATCCATTTGAAGTTGGATAGACATGTTTTGATCATTTTGAAGAACAAAATAACCCTATTAATGAAAATAATATATGGAATGGATGGTATCTTGTTGTGAATTAACCTTTTTCATTGAAATAAATTAGGTTTCCTTCTACCATTGGTGGATTTGATATTATAAATGAAAATCATGGTTTAAAATAATGATAAGTTGATTCTTTAAATAAAATTCCAAATGGTTTGGTACGTGTTTGTTTATTGAATTTTTTTGGGAATGATTTCCAAAATATATTAAAATGTATTGTTTTTAAATAGTTTATGGTATTGGTATTTTAAAAAATTGAGGGGGATTGATTGTCCTTTTGAACAAAATACCTTTGATCCTGACCACTATCCATTGTTTGTTGGGGGTGACTTTAATGTCATTTCCAACCTAAAAAAAAGGAAATGTAGAATCCCATTCTAGAGGAAGGTTGTCATGGAGTTTGTTCAGTTCATGGCTGGGAATGGCCTCATTGATCTCAGCTTCTCAGGTGATAGTTTCACCTGGTGCAACAACTGTAGGGGCCATCACCACTTGGGGAGTATATTGGATAGGTGTCTGGCCAACATGAAAGCCACTAACCTATTCTCAAATACCATGTTTTTCCATCTTTTTTGGGGTATTTTGATTCAATCCCCCCTTTTGGTTTCCATTTCATCTTGGCATGATCATCAGGAACGGTTTCACTTCCACCAACAGTGAGTATTTAGGCATGATGAATAAATACTAATGGTTAGGCTCTATTAATATCCATTTTTATAAGGAAGTGGTTCTCTTCTACTATATTTGGAATTCTTGTTTTGTGTAATTGAACCATAAATACTAATATTTGAGATTATAATAGGATGGAGATGAATAAAAATTGGATGGATGCTAATTGTTTAACAATAGAGTAGGAGAACAGAGTGAAAGAGTTCATCAAGTTTGAAAAGGATCACACAAAGGACCTTCTCATATCCTTTGTTCATGTTTACATTGATGTTATTCTAGAATAATTACTCTATAGGAGTTGGAAGAACATTTGATATGTCACGGAATATATTGGAGTTATAAATGTTGGAATAAACTCAGGAGAATGTAGCTACTAGCTGGGATAAAACAATGTTTTATGGATCGTCAGATATGAATACAAATATGGATAATGAAGAAGACCGTATGGAGGATGTGATTACAGATTTCAATGATGATGAATATCGTATTGAGGAAATGAAAAAGGCAATTCAAGATAAACTCCATGATTTCCCAAAATTGATTGAGAAGTTAAAGAGTTATGCAAAGATGCCATTGTATGCTACTTACACTAGGTATACAACATTGTCAGCTGTACTGAAGTTGTATAAATTGAAAGCAGGCAATGAATGGAGTGATGTCAGTTTTACGGAACTACTTGCTCTCTTGAATGACATGCTCCCTGAAGATAATGAGCTCCCAAGACGGACATATGAAGATAGACGAATTCTACGCTCAATGGGAATGATTTATGAAAGAATACATGCCTTCCCGAAAGACTGTATATTGTTTCGCAAAAGAACAAATCACTAACAGAATGACCAAAGTGTGGTGCTTCTCAATACAAGAAAGATATATCCAATCCTATGAATGTTTTATGGTCCTTTCCAATCATTCCAAGGTTTAGGCGTCTATATGGAAGTGAAGAAACTACAAGACAATTTTCGTGGCATGCAGATAAAATAAATAAAGATGGGTTATTATGTCATCCGACCGACTCTCCTCAATGGAAGAAAATTGATCATGAGTATCCTGAATTTGGAAAAGATCCTAGAAACCTTCTTCTTGTGTTATCTATAGATGGAGTGAATCCTTTTGGTTTTCAAACAAGCACTCGTAGTACATGGCCTGTAATGTTGGTAAATTATAACTTGCCACCATGGTTAAACATGAAGTGGAAATTCATCATGTTATCTATGCTTATATCAGGACCAAAACAACTAGGTAAAAATATTGATGTTTATGTGGATCCTTTGATCGAGTATTTGAAGTTATTGTGGGACTCAGGTGTAATGTTGTATGATTCTTATAAAAGTGAATACTTCACGTTGAGAGAGATGTTGTATGGGACAATAAATGATTTCCCTGCTTATGGAAATTTTTCAGACTATAGCATTATGGGAACTCAAGGGTGTCCCGTGTGCGAAGAAGATACAGAATCAATTAGGTTGAAACATTCATCAAAATCAGTGTTTCTAGGACATCGTAGATTTCTACCTCGTCGGCATAAGTACCAATCTTGGACGACATCATTCAATGGAAGTTCAGAAAAATGCGCAACACCGTCTCCACTAACAGGTGATCAAATGTTTGAGAAAGTAAAATACATGAGCACTATTTTTGGTAAACCATTTTCTAAAAAGCTTAAGAAAATCGGTTTGAAAACGAGATCATTTTTTTTGAATTACCATAATGGAATTGTTTGTACGTCAGACATTTTCTTGATGGGATTCATGTGGAAAAAAATGTATGTGATAGTGTTATCGGAACATTTCTAAATGCCCCTGGCAAAACAAAAGATGTAATTAAGGCAAGGTTGGACATGGTTGACATGGGAATATGAGAAGAGTTGGCTCCCGTGAAGGGTGAAAATCGAATTTTTCTTCCTCCAGCTGCTTATAATCTTTCTAGGGCGGAGAGATATCAGTTTTGAAACTTCTTCAATGATGTAAAGGTTCCATAGGGGTACTCATCAAATATCAAGAACATTGTGTCAATGAATGATTTGAAGTTAAAAGGTTTTAAATCACATGATTTCCATGTTTTGATGAAAGATCTAATTCCTATAGCTTTACATTGCATTTTTCCCAATAATGTTCGCCATACGTTAACCAAACTTTGTTTCTTTTTCAAAGCTATATTTAGCAATGTTTTAGACCCAGGGAAATTGCCAGCTATGGAAAAAGAAATTGTCATCATATTATGTGAATTAGAAATGTTCTTCCCACCAACATTCTTTAATATGATGGTTCATTTGATGATTCACATGGTGAGAGAGATTCGACTTTGTGGTCCTATGCACTATAGATGGATGCATCCTGTTGAACAGTATATGAAGATTTTGAAAGGGTATGTCAAAAATCAAAGTCGGCCAGAGGGTTGTATAGTAGAGCGATATATTGTTGAGGAAGCCATTGAATTTTGTACTGAATACCTATCTGATGTGGAAAGCATTGGTCTCCCGAAATCTCGTCACACTGGACGCATTGAGGGTGAGGGAATTACTGGAAGAGAAGTTGTGACAATCCGTATTACAGATCGGGAGCATGCTCATCTTTATGATTTGCATAATAGTTGGGAGGTTGCTCCATATATTGAAACTCACAAAGAAATTCTTAGGTATTTGAATCCATAGAGGGCTGAAAAATGGTTATCAGATACACATAATCACCAGTTTATAGGATGGTTTCAAGACCATATTCTTAAGTAGTTGGATGAAAATCCGAATTCAATTTCAGAACGTCTTCGATGGATAGCCGCTGGACCAAGTGTGTATGTATTATCTTACAGTGGTTATGTAATTAATGGTTATACATTCTATACAGATGAACATGATGAACATAGTACCATGAAAAATAGTTGAGTTACACTAGTGGCTGAAGCGATGCATGTTTCTAGTAGTAAGGACAGAAATCCAAATTATGCAAATATGTCATACTTTGGCATTATCAAAATAATATGGGAGTTGGAGTATATGACATTCCAATTGCCGATTTTTCAATGCAAATGGATTGATAACAACAGTGGTGTTAATATAGATGAATGAGGATCTGTGAAAGTTGATTTTAGTAAAGAAGGGTAAAAAGACGAACAGTTTATAATGGCATCACAAGCAGTACAAGTTTTTTAGGTTCCAGATCCCACAAACCAAAAGTGGTCGATTTTTCTATTATCGTCCAAAACTATATAAGTTTCCGATGAAAATTCATTTGAGGACGATCCTTTTAGTGGTACGTCACAATCATTTCGGAGCATTCCCAATGTAGATGATGTTTTTTTATGTTAGAGGAGACCACAATGAAGGGATTTGGATAGTTGATAAAGGTGTCAAATCCCTTCAACCTTTGAAAAAAAGAAAGAGAGTTCAGTAAACAAGTTATATTTTGTTAGTAATATAGATCTTGTTATCTCATGTATTTATCTTATCATTACTAAATTTATGTAATCTGAATTAACTGTTCAACCACTTTTGCAGATAATGACTTCTGCACATTCTGATGCTCCTAACCTTGAGGCTGAACAAGTCTCTCAAGCAGCTGCTACTACGGATGCTACTACTCCTGAAGCTCATGCTGCTACTTCTGTTACTCTTGCTACAGCTCCTGCTACTCCTGTAGCTCATGCTGATGCTGCTGTTGCTCCTGCTGCGGCTCCGGTTGCTCCTGCTCCTCCTCCTACTGTGGCTCCTGCTGCTGCTACTCCTCTTGCTGCGCCTCCTGCTGCTCCTGCTGCTGCGTCTCCTATTGCTCTTAGTGTTGAGGTCCAACAAACATCAACACATTCCGTTTATACCATTCTAGATGAACATATAGATGATGTTGATATCGATGAAATGGTCGAGAATGATGGACTAGCGTCGCAGAAATCACAGGTGTGTCGTAGTTTGACGGTGTTAGCCAAAATTCTTAAGGTGAAAATCAAAGACATCAAATTTGAAGTCGGATGGAATGCACGAGGCCAACATGTGAATCCCAACAAGGCTATGTTTAGCAGTTACATTGGATTTGTCACTCGGCAACGCATGCCGATTGACATAGATTCATGGCACCATGTTGTGTCCGGGATGAAGGCTGTGATTTGGGAAGAAATTATGGGACATTATGAATTTATTTCTTTAATTTAATAGAAAATAAAATAATGAAACAATGTCTTAATATTCTCAATCTCTTGCAGAGTACATTTATAGTATATGATTCACACAAGGATTATGTACTAAGGCTTTTAGGAACGATTCATCGAGATTTTCGCACTATTTTAACAAGATGTCACCTCAAAGATTCTAAAGGTAATATAAATCCACACCCACCCATTGTCTACACTCACCTGATATCCCAAGAAGCATGGGATGCATTTATTGGACGTCATGGGGATGAGAAGTTTTAGGTACATTGTGAGTGATAATACGTTGTTTGAGGATACCTATATTCATCACTTTGATTGTCAATATTTCATTTATGAAATAGAAACTCCGTACTGAAAATAAGGAACGTTCTTCCAAACCAACATACCCCTATCGTAAAGCCAGGATGAGGTACGCTTCATTAGAAAAGAAAATGGTATGTATTTTAAATTTACAATAATATTGTTAGGTGCTAATAAACAACATCATAATTATTTTTCTATATTTATATGTAGATTGATGAGTCTAAAACCAAATGAACTTCCATCCCACGTCATGTGCTATGGAAGGAGGCACGTGTGAACAAAGATGGTATTTAGTAGATGAGAACACATAGAAAGTGTGGGAAATATGTGTAAGTATGAAACGACGATAAAATAATTTGTTTAAAATTTCCATTACATAAAAATAATTAGTTATTTTCCTATATCTGACAGTCACAGGAATCAGCTACTCCTGTAGCTGATACAGACCTGTTATCGACGGCTTTGAGGCAGCCAGAAAAATACGATCATACCAGAGGTGCAGGGTTTGTGGTGACACCACGAGTATATTTCGAGAAGAAGAAAAAAATGGATGATACAGATGAAAAATTGGAACAAATGAGAGAAAAAATAGAAACACTTGAAGAACAATTTCAATGGCAGGGAGAGTTGCTAGAAAATTTTATGGGTGGGAAGCAAAGGGAAGCCACAACTCAAGAACAACCGTCGCATCAACATCCTGCCCCACCCCCCACCAGCTTTGAGGTGAGACATTTTCCTAAAAGAACTATCTTATCCATGGTAATCAATATTCTAATAATTGTTCCCATGAAATATGAATCAGGCAAACACTGATAATTTTTCTTGTACTCATCTTCTACAGGGTGATAATGATTGTGATTTATATCTGTCAAGACCCACCCATCACCTTGTAGCGAGGGCTATAGTGTTCAATATCCCAGATGACACACTGCATAATAGACCACTTCCGAAAGATCATCTGAAAGTGACGATTACTGTAGCTCATGAGCCAAAGGCAGATCTACCTATTCCACTTGATGACGATGATATTCATACGATTGAAAAGGCTATTGGAACATTCATTGCATGGCCATCAGAACATGTAAGAGTAAATGCAGACAAAGAGGTATTTATTTCCTTTTCTTTTCAAGCTAATCCCTTTTCAATTAATTAAAAAAGGGTCTGAACCAATGATTGTTGTTATAGACGGAGAAAGGGAAGGGGGTGAAAAATGTCGGCTCAAAACCATCTAAAGGATCGACCAACCGATCCCAAGGAGCTACTGAAAGCACAAAAACACCACCTGTTCTCTTTCCACATTTACTAGTATTGAAGACTCATGTGGATACGAAGCTAAAAGATGGTAATAGTCATATAGTGGTTTTCAAAGAGAATATATACGGAGAGGAAAGTCATGATTTCATTGCTGCTGAAAATGTAAATGAAATCCTTGAAAATAGTTGGCTAGGCGTCATAGTTGTAAATGTATATATGAGGTATGTTTCCATGAATTAATTTTCCAAAAGCTGTCTAGCGTGCAAATTATGACTAAATGCATTTTATGTTGTTGACAGACGCATTTATGAAAAACAATTGAAGGAATTTTCCCATGAGCCAAGATTTGGACTGGTTATTCCTCATATCACATCAACACACCTAACAAAAATAGATCCATCAAAATGGGATGAAATACTGAACGGCTTGCTGAAAACATTTGAACGCAAGATTACAGATGACAGACTTTTCCTAATACCAACCATGCAGGGGTAATACTCTACAATTAATGAATATCATTATATTTTCACTTCTTTTATTACTTATTCCTTTTTGTGTTTTTAGGAAACATTGGTTTCTAATTTCGGTGAACTTGGATACTCCGAAGATTTATTTTCTGGATTCAAAGCAAGGATATCCATCAAACCGACCACACATGATAGAGTTTGTGAATCTGTAAGACACTACATCTTACTTTTTAGGTCTAAATATCAAGTAATATAATTTATATTATCTTTTACTAATATGGTGGTGTATCATTATCATCTAAAAAAAGGAATGAGGCCAGGTGCTAAGCATAAGGAGGTGAGAAAGTACTACGTCTGGACAAATATCAGGGTATATATAATAAAATTTCACTATCCAAACACATCTCAACACAAGTTGCTTATTCTCCTAAGGATCAATTTGTTTGTAGTGTCCAAAACAAATAAACGATAATGATTGCGGTTATTATGTTTGTAAATTTATAAAGGAGATCGTTTTTCATCAGCAAACTAGCATCCCTAAAGAGGTATTTTTAAAAACAACTACTAGTTGGTTTAAGTTATTTATTAATTCTTTATTTTTTTTGCAGTACTACTATGACTGCCGAAAATCCTCATAATCTCAAGACGATATAGATTTGTTCAGAAATGAGTTTGCCTCATACCAGATGGAAGATTTTACACAAAGACAATGAAGATCTGACTTGGGGACATGTACAATTTGTGGTCATTTTTGAGAGGGGTTAAGGGGATCAAAAGATGAAACATTGTTGTATGTAAATGTTCGTAGGAAAATTGTAATTGTTATTAAATAAAACATCCTTTCTCCAATGAGTGATTTTCCGATTTTAATAAATGATATGCACCAGCAACATGCATGAATGCTGAACCACTCGAAGGGTCTCTATTTTATTTAAAATGGGCAAGATTTTAAGTGAAAACAACAACTAACCTACAGAAATCTGACCAAACGCATTCGGATTGCATTATATTTTATAAGAACGATCCAAGGGTCCTTGGTGACATGTACGAGTCAACCTCACCTCAATCCGAGGCATGGTGTGGCTGCTATCACTCAAAGGGTCTCTATATTGTTTAAAGTGGACACAATTTTAGTTGAAAACAACAACTGACCTACAGAAATCTGAACAATGCATTCGGATTGCATTGATATTTTATAAGAAATATCCAAGGGTCCTTGGTGACGTGTATGAGTCAACCCTGCCTCAATCCAAGGCACGGTGTGGCTGTTATCACTCAAAGGGTCTCTATTTTGTTTAAAATGGACAAGATTCTAAGTGAAAACAACAACTGACCTATGAAAATATGACCAAACACATTTGGATTGCATTAATCTTTTATAAGAATCATCCAAGGGTCCTTGGTGACATGTTCGATTCAACCTAGCCTCAATCCGAGGCATGGTGTGGCCGCTAGCACTCAAAGGGTCTATATTTTGTTTAAAATGGACATGATTTTAAGTGAAAACAAGAACTGACCTACAAAAATCCAACCAAACGCATTCGGATTGCATTGATATTTTATAAGAACGATCCAAGGGACCTTGGTGATATCTACGAGTCAACCCCGCCTCAATCCGAGGCACTTTGTGGCCGCTAGTACTCCAAGGGTCTCTATTTTGTTTAAAATGGAGAATATTTTAAGTGAAAACAACAACTAACCTACAAAAATCCTACCAAACGAATTCATATTGCATTGATCTTTTATAAGAACGATCAAAGGGTCCTTGGTGACGTGTAAGAGTCAACCTTTCCTCAATATGAGGCACAATGTGCCCGCTATCACTCAAAGGGTCCCTATTTTTTTTTAAAAATGGACACGATTTTAATTGAAAACAGCAACTGACGTATAGAAATCTGACCAAACTCATTCAGATTGCATTGATCTGTTATAATAACAATCCAAGGGTTCTTGGTGACATGTACGAGTCAACACTGCCTCAATCCGAGGCACGGTGTGGCCGCTATCACTCAAAGGGTCTCTATTTTGTTTTAAATGGACAAGATTTTAAGTGAAGACAACAACTGACCTACGGAAATCCAACCAAATGCATTCGGATTGAATTGATCATTTATAAGAACGATTCAAGGGTCCTTGGTGATGTGTAAGAGTCAACCCCGCCTCAATCCGAGGCATGGTGTGGCCGCTATCACTCAAATGGTCTCTATATTGTTTAAAATGGACATGATTTTAAGTGAAAACAACAACTGACCTACAAAAATCTGACCAAACGCATTTGGATTGCATTGATATTTTACAAGAACTGTCCAAGAGTCCTTGGTGATGTGTACGAGCCAACCCCGCCTCAATCCGAGGCACAGTGTGGCCTCTAGCACTCAAAGTGTCTCTATTTTGTTTAAAATGGACAAGATTTTAAGTGAAAACCACAACTGACCTACGAAAATCCGACCAAACGCATTTGGATTGAATTTATCTTTTATAAGAATGATCCAAGGGTCCTTGTTGACATGTAAAAGTCAACAAACCTCAATCTGAGGCATGGTGTGGCCGCTAGCACTCAAAGGGTCTCTATTTTGATTAAAATGGACAAGATTTTAAGTGAAAACAAAAATTGACCTACAGAAATCTGAACAAAAGCATTCGGATTGCATTGATCTTTTATAATAATTCTCCAAGGGTGCTTGGTGACATGTAAGAGTCAACCCCGCATCAATCCGAGGCATGATGTGGCCACTATCACTCAAAGGGTCTCTATTTTGTTTAAAATCGACAAAGTGAAAACAACAACTGACCTATGGAAATCCGACCAAACGCATTCAGATTGCATTGATCTTTTAAATGGGGGGTCATGTCATGTGATCTATCAGGGGCCTCATATATATCAAGTCATGGTTGGCATGGTATACTAGGGTGATCATGTGTTTGGGTCTATGATACTTATGGGCTTATATCTGGATGAAAATACTCCAATTTGGGAGGGTGGATATGCTTATGGGTCTTATTACTTAAATGAGAATACTCTCATAGGGGAGGGATGAGATGTATATAGGTATTATTCCATAAATTAGTATACAACCATAGGAGTGGGATGAGATTCTTATCGGGAATATTCACTAAATGAAAATAATCCCATAGGGGAGGGATGAGATGATTATATAGATTATGCCTCAAATGAGAATACACCCATATTGAAGGGTTGATATGCTTCTAGGGATTATTATTTGGATTATAATACTCCGATATTGTAAGGAATATATGATTCTTAGTATTATTCCCTAAATAAGGGTACTCCCATAGTATAGGGATTAGATCCTTGTAGGTATTATGCCTCAGAATTGGAAGAACACATATGGGTGGTCTGAGATACTGTTGAGGGTATTCCCAGGATGAGAAATCTCCCATAAGTGGATTTCCATGATGGAGTATAAATAAATCTCACATATTGGAGGTCAATTATAATTATGTATATAGTGGGGAGACTATGGTATATTTTATGTTTTGTGTGGTTCCTATGATGTACTCAAAGAATCCCTATCATTGGATGAAGTAGGTATGGTTGATCAAGATTTAATACTTGAGAATCAATGTGTCTTGATGTAGATGGGGTAGGACTTGGTCAAACTATATTTTTATAATGTGGACACGATCCTTGTTGAATGGTTGGTAAAAGTTCAGCACTTGGAAAATTAATTTGGGTTTAATCATGGTCATGGATTTGAGGATCAACGATGATTTTTTATTAGTTTTATTCCAGTTCTTTCTCAACTAGGTTGTGCATACTGCCTGATCATGCACTTACAATAGCTATATGTTGGTTTAATATTGGGGGTTTATTAATGAGATTCATCCCCCCCAAGTATGTGCACCTCAGTGTGTGTACAAACCTTATAACTTCTTTGCGGTTGAGAACATGCTGCATAGTGGATAGAGAAAAGTCCAAAGATTTATGTATTGATAAAACACACCCATGTGGAGCCTTAGGATTGAACTGGAAAGCCCCCCGGACACTCCCTACCCCCCTTGGACAGCCACCCCAAACCCTTGAACAGCCCCCAAACCCCCTGAATTCTGAATTGATTTCTTTAAGTACTTGATTAACTTATAAATAATGTGTTAATGGTGTACGGGTATAATTGTTGTATGGGTATACTTGGTCTAATTTTCTTATGATTTATGAGTTAAATTTGAATGGGTATACTTGCTTTAATTGGCTTATTGAGATGCTATTTTTGTTTGCAGGTGTTCGGGTGTGCTACTGCAGATTTATCGGAGCACCAGAGAGGGCATTTATCAGCGCTATTTTAGTGATGATAAATCGTGCTTTTATCAGCGCTAAAAAAGCACTGATAAACTACAACTTTATCAGCGCTAAAGTAGCGCTGATATAAGATAAGTTTATCAGTGCTAAAGGAGCGCTCATAAAACAATCATTTATCAGCGCTAAAGAAGCACTTGTTTAGTGCTGATAAAGGGGTACCCCCTTTATTAGCGCCGAGCTTTACAATGCTTTTTTAGCGCTGTTAAAGCCCGTTTTTAGCGCTATTAATGCCCGTTTTTTTAGTAGTGATACATAACGATTTATTTATAATTATATAAATACTTTTAAAAATATATTTATTTATTTATAATTATAAATATATAATTTTATTGATATAGTGAATGTACATTTACAAATATATTTATTTATAAATATTTTTTTTCAAATATTTTTTTAACATTATTAATGAATATCTAATTTTTGAGTGCTTGAATATATGTTAAAAATGAGTGAAATTGAATAAATTAAGAATACAGGTACATTTTTACAATATTGAAATAATGGATAAGTTATGAGTGTGTGTGCATATTGAATATAAAAATTCATTAATTACATTTATGTGAAATTAGTATAACACACATTTGATCTGTATTAAATTTAAAAATAAAATGAAATTCAATTATATGTTTAGTACTATGAAATTAGTCAATATTTTTAATTCATATTAATTTTTAATTATATACCATTATTCAATAAATTTATAACTATTTAACATAAAGCGCATAAATATTTTCTAATATATAAATCATATTTATATACATTAATATATATCTATAATATATACAATTTAATGTCATTAATTATCATAATTATCTAATTAATAAAATGTTTAATATTAATAATGTACAATCAATAAATTCATTTTTATAAATAATTTAATTAATGATATTTATAACAAACAAATTTTTTATTTTTATTTATTTCATTATTTCATTTTATCAACGTTAAAAATTCATTGATGAAATACATATTTATCAGTTCTAAAAAGAAATCATTGAATAAGTGTACCCTTTATCAGTGCTAAAACTTAAGTGTTGTTAAAGGATACCCTTTATCAGTGCTAAAAATAAAGCGCTGATAAAGGTTTCCTTTATCAGTGCTAAAATAAAAGCACTGATAAAAGGTAAAATGTATCAATGAATTCTTTAGCGTTGATAAAACATGTCATTTATCAGCGTTTTCTTCTAGCGCTGATAAATAACCACATCGTTAAAGGCCAATTTTGTTATAGCATTCCGTGTTGTTTCATTCACTAAAGTAATATATTTAACAGGTCCAAAAAAATTGTATCCCGTGGAATTTACATCAATGAATCATGGGGCATCTACCAACTCCACACTTGGAATTTGAAACTGGAATCCAAGTCTCACCTGTGGCAAGCCTCAATATTACCATAACCATTCTGATTATTTTAACAAGCCCAGGGCTATTAATATTGATAACCAGTTAATTAAGTAGTTAATTTTATCAAGGTATTTAATAAACATTATAACAAAACACCTAGGTTCCATATTCACACTTCACAATTTATCATATAAAAAAAGATATCACAATTGACTTACACCCTTACTATAATCCATTTAAATCAAGGTGTTCATAGAAAAAGGTCATTAGTTCCAAAAAATTACATTAGGGGAAACCAATGATTCATGGAATAAATTTTAGGTGAAAGTGAAGTTATAATATTAAGGTATTTAGTGAGAATAAACCTTGACCAATGATATGTTTCCAAAGGTTTTCCATAAGGTAGTACATCAGTTAAAAATTAAAATTGTCTATTTATTTTTAGATATATATAAAAAAAGAAATGTAATTGGGATCTAGCACTTACTCAGGACACCCAAAGTTATTTACATGGGTTTGAACATGTTGAGACATCTATGTGGTCCTTCTAAGAGTTCCACCATACAAGTGTCATACCCAGCACACCATAAGGGGTGGTTGAATCCAAATAGAAAATTAGGATTATTCTTAATTTTCAAAACAATCAAACCCTAAGGGGTGTTTTGGTTACACCTAAAGTAAGGTTCTTAATGAAGCCAATAAAACACAACATAAGAGGTGGTTTTATTACTAGGGAAATAGTACATTGGATATTAAATATGAATAAATCCAAACACACCTAATGAGGTGTTTTGGTTCTATAAAAATAAATTTCATCATGGTTGTTAAGCTTAACTCACCCTAATCGGTGGTCTGAGTTTATGTTATCAACCAACGAATGTGTAAAGGAATATTATACTACATATAAGTTGGGTATTATTCAATAAATTTAAGGAATTATAAATTAATGAGGCATCATTAAAAATTAAAAGTATGTGGAACAATGAAACATTTTATAAATGGTTATAATTTTAGGGAAAATAATGTAGACCACCTACCTCCTGCTAAGGAAGATTCATTCAATTGATATAAACATTTGATTTAAGCCGAAATGAGTGGAAACAAGAGACTAGACAAACACCCTAGAAATAGGGAATAACCCACATAGATAATGAGTGGAAAATAAAAAGTGAAATAAACTAAGAAAGGAAGCTGGAGGAGAGATAAAAACTAGAGGCCCTTGATCACAAGTGAAGGCATGAGATTCGGCCCAAGAATAAAGTAAAACAATCCAGGAAGAGAAGAAGAGAGAGGGGTGTGGGGGAGAGGTTGTTAGAGAAATGTGGGAGGAAAATGGGTTGAAACCCATTTCATTTTGAAGGGGGAAATGGTTAGTGTTTCCTTTTAAATGAGGCACACAGTTAGGAAAACTATGTGCCAACCATTCAGACTCACTATCCAAAGAACCCCCATCTTGAACGGTTACTATAAACGGTTATGAAAATCATGTGTCAACTATGCAGGCTCACTATCTAATCAAACTCCATGTCACATGGTTAAGGCACATGGTTTATCAAACCATGTTCCAACCATGCTCATGGTTTTGAAATTTATTGTATAACTTTCACAATTTGCTAGGCCACCTCACATGGTTTAAGTAAGTCATGTGCCTATATAAAATAGGCCACATAGTTTTGGTTATTGGTTAGAGTTAACCATGCGGTAATCGTGAACCCCATGATGTTTCTCCCAAAAATTGGGTTTTCAAAGAACAAAGATCATATGAATTAACCAAGCACCAAAGGGACCTCTCAAGCCCAAAAATCATCAAAAACACCACTTTAAGTCATTGAAACTCTTTGAAATCTATTTCAGAGATCATTTTTTGAGTTGGCCCATACACCAAATCAAAAACTAAAATCCCTTTAGAATTTACAACCTATTCAAAACATGGGAACTTACAACCTAACCACATTAGAACTTACCATCTCTGAGAATACCCAGTAGAAATCTAAAAACATCACCCAACATTCACCAATTTTCAGTTCCTATTTAAATGACATCATTCTATTTTTGATAACCCATCATGCTTCACAATGCAGCATCAAGCACAGGGCATTAGATTGCTCAAAATCACGCTAATTCTCATGATCCTCATTGAACACTGAGATGAATCTTAATAACCCTCGCTACTACAAAAAAGACCTTCAATAGTGCTATAATGGGCCTTTATTAGCGCTAAAAAATTGTAGGTAATTTGAGTGCTATTAAAAGCCTGAAACTATTATCAGCGCTGTTAAGGGGGGTAAATTTTCTTAAAATGTCCAGAGAATCCTAACACTTTATCAATGCTTTCGCAACCCCTTCAATAGTGCTCCACCCCACCTTTATCAAAGCTTTTCACCCCCCTTATCAGCGATTTCCAAATTTCCAGCCTCATGTGCGCCCGCCTGGATTCAAACTTTGCACCTCTCTTTTGAAGATGGAATGCTTTTACCACTACTCCATGTTTTTTTTATGTCTATTTAAGGATATATTTGCTTATTTATATATTTAATAACATATATGTGTACATATATTTATATTATTATTTTTAAATACATTTATACAATATGTGTGTGTGTCTGTGATATATATATACTTATATCTATTTAAATATATAACAAAATTTAAAAATAAAAAAATAAAAAATAAAAAATAAAAAATAAAAAATAAATATTAAATTAATAAATTAATTAATAAATTAATAATAAATAAATAAATAAATCATAAAACGGTAAGAAAGCCTAAAAAACCAGAAAAACATTAAAATAACCATAAAATATGGTCTGGGATTCCTTTTTTAGTGCCACAACCAGTCAAATAAAATATCATGAAATGAGATTCAATGTGTTAAGTGGTACAAACCGAATGGAAAACTAGATTATAAGTTATAGCCATTTGAACATTAAGAAATTGGGGTCGATGAATAAACTCTGTTTTGAAGGCCTTTTGGGTCTTTCTATGGAAAGAAAAAGGGTTACAATTCTCATAGAGCTGGTACCAAACCTAAGAAGCGTAGATCTCATCGCATGCTTAGATTATATATGTGGTAGAGTCCAAATGGACACTCGAAACAAAATTTATGGTAGTTTAAAGTTTTAGTTAATTTTTCAACTTTTTTTCGATCTTTTGTTGGTTTTTTTGAATATTGTTATCTATAAATTGATATTAAATGACTATTACTCAGTTATAATAAAAAAATATTAATTAAAATTATATTTTTTAATTATATTATAAGACAATTTAACTAAATATCTTATATATTAAGTGTAAATTCTTATTTACCTTATCTAAAACATATTTTCAAAATACATATTATATTTATATCAGTATAAATATATTTATATATTTATATATTCTTTTTAATGACAAATATTATTTTTTGAAGAATTATTTTATCAGCACTTTTAAAAGAGATGATAAAGGGGGGGGGGGGGGGGTCTTAAATAGCATTTTAGATAGTGTTGTTAAAGCCCTAGTGCTGGATAAAACCATTTTTTTAGTAGTGTCTTATCTAACCTGAGACACCAATGTTGTTGTCCCATTGGGTTAACTATCCCATGGTGCTCTCCACCTTAGGAAAAAAGTTCATAAGTCCAATTCCAAACCTTTTCACCCTTCTCATTCACAATTTACCATCAAAATATATTATTCTAGGTTCACTAACACACTCAGTATAGTTTTCCAACATACCATACCTCAACATGCATGGGAGAACTTTCATCCCAGTACCCACTCTTGTTTCCAAAACCCATGTTAGAACAAACATACCTCATCATCCATTCATAGTATGAGAATGTCATAATTTTCTTCAAAATTCCTTTGATCAAAACCTCAAACACTTCCGTCATATCCAAAAATATGTTCCTAATATGGTTTCCAACTTTTTATATCTAGTTACACATGAGAATGAAAGTTGAACCACCTCTAGCCAACTTTTATTGGAAACACGTAGCTACACCCACTGATACACCGTCACTACTCGATTGCAATTACCTTACCCCTATAGGAATCTCATGATCATTTAAGAACACTTCCTGATGTTCTTACCCATCCCAAATGACACTCTACATTCTTAACGAGACATACACTAAGCAGTTTTGGCTCACCGCCAGCACTTGTGTACTTGAACATCAGTCGAACCTCATCAGGTTGACCTATTCAAGGGTGTCTGACTTAACAAATGATGCCTAAGATAAGGGATATATCACAATACCTTAAATCCCAAGGGTAACCATGATCATTTTGGCATACCCACAAATGTATAACCTGACTCTTGGTGTGCATTAATGGTTGTGTGCTCAACCGACCATCTCACTATCATACTGCCTTGCAATCACAAACACTCCACTGACCCATCCCACTCCAAGATCACTTAATCACCCCAAACCATAATCTAGTGTCCATACATGATCTAAACTGATACCTGGGTCTTAAAATTATCACTATATCTGATACTAGAGAGATTGAAATTACTAGATTATAGACTTAGAAAAGTTGGTATAACCATTCCTGAATGGTTTTATATGGCCATGTTCCCTCTATCTTGAAGGACATGCTTCCTCTATATGGTGCAACACTCCCCACATTAGGAATAACCTGGACATCATGTTACTAAAAATGGAAACCTGATTTCCATAGCACATGAAACATCCACAACTGAACACAGTTTTTGGATATGGAAAACATGATTATACCAAGAACCAACATAAAATTCATCCATTTATAAGCACAACTATAAATATTTTGTTCTTAGATTCATGTGTGATGATCCTCCTAATACATGCTCTCACACACCATTAACATCCAACATAATACCCAAACCAACCAGGAATGGTGGTGTTATCGAACCTGATCCATTTTACAACATCATTGGGAGCACTGGGACAACTCAACCCTCTATTAATAGCTTTAGTCTATGATGCTCATAACAATATCTTAACACCCTAGTCACTATACTATGGAGATGACCCATTAACACATCCTTCACATACTCACAACCCTTTTCCAATAAATCTTGAAATAACACAATTTAAGGTGTTATGTGATCACATCACTCAAACCTCCTTGAGACATGAATGATTACTGCTGAACTGCATCTAGATCGTTTTTCCATTCCATAACTCAATGGCACTGTGTGTAACAACACATAATTCCTCAATATTACAATAGTGAAACAGGAACACCAATTCTCTTTTAATTCACCTATCCATGGCCACTACGAATTTTATTCTTGTGATAGCCTACACAAAATATCAACCCAGAGTCATGTTATCCCACACAACCATTAACCTAGCTATCAATGATCTAATTCATACGTCAGGAAAAGAAGAAAGGTCACATGATCAATTAAGTGGTTGAACATGCCCTTGGCATATAAACCCCATTAATCTATAACACCCACAATGCTCATGTCCTTAACAAGGTTAAACTTACCTAATAATTACCCACTTAACCAGGGGTGTCATTTCATCACTAAGAGTCCTAACCAGTTCAAAAAGGCACTTGAACGACACTTTCTATGCCTGAAAACTCATTAAAATCATTTAATAATAATTTTTACCTCTGAGGGCACTAACAAAACAAGACTATCCCCTCACATAACACAAGGAATTGATAATAAAAAAAGGGTCATGCTTAAAAGGTCTCTAGGAACACCCACCTAACCTCTGTGTCCAATGTAATGGAAGAAGTCATCATAGACACACGGTAAACTTTCACATTATCATCTAAGGCCACAATTAAGGAAACTCCCTAACCAACCCTTGAACTTGGGTCTTCACTACCAATATAACTTTAAGGTTTTATGTAGTCCATAATGTTAATTCACATTTTAAAAACATTATGAAGGCTCTGAGAAATGAAATGTCAAGTCCTAGTTATAGAGGAAAACATTTTACACACTATACTTGACACTTTATTCAGCTGTTGTTGTATAGAATAATAGGGAAATCATCTCATAATCTTCTTTCAACTTTTATCATGTCCATAAGTTCTCAAAATTGGGATTAGTTAAAAGAAATTTCAATCACAAGATATAGAAGAAAACTCTCTTTAGGTTGTAACTAACATTTTAATTAACTCGAGTATTATTTCAATAAGGTATAAAGACACATGAAATGTATTTTATCAAATTAAGGGTATAAGATAAGTAAGATTCCATAATATATTTATATGAAATTTTATATGAGTGGTTTATGATACTATAAAAAACCATATAATTTAACATAAACACACCCCCAAGGGGTTATGAACTGAATCATGTAAAGAGTAGATTCAACCTACAAGGGTCAAGTCATACCATCCTGGGTTCCGTTATACAGGTTTCCATTCCCAATTTATGAATATAATGCCTTATAAATTATAATTTGAATCCCATTTAAGTGAAACCCATTAATGGTTAATTTATTAAAGATTTTAACACACCGTTAGTGGGTGTATCACATATGCATAATATTCCAAGACCAACCTAAGATGGTTGAGTTGAGAACACAAGGATGCAGTTATATGGGTTGTCATTCCCAAGTTATAAAGATACTGGAATTTATAAGTTGATATTGACATACCATTTAACTAACACCCATCACTGACCATTGGATTTATTGAGAAATAAAACTACTAATTACTTTATCCTTTATGGAATTTATTATACATACATATATATATATATATATATATATATATATATATATATATATATTTCTAAGATTGACCTACAAGGTTCGAATCAAGCATATAAGGATTCAGTTTTGTGGGAAGACATTCCTAATTTATAAAGTCAATGCTCTATAAATTACAATTGGCATCCAAATTAACTGAAATCCATAAGCACTGAATTGATTTTTTTAGAAAAAGATCCAATTTCCTTGACATTTAAAGATTCTAATCAAGTTAATTAATTAACTAATTTAAAACTATTTCATTTCTTCAAAGAATTTTAGGGTTGTTAAATAGAATGTCACCATCATGCGATACAGGAAAACACCATTTAGATGGATTTAGACACATTATTTAACCAACTATATACCATAACTATTACAAGAAAAGCTATCAAGTAGAGGATAAAAGTATACAAGGTAGGTAATCACACAAGCTCCGTATATAGATAAGCATGATAATGACATGTGAATCCTATATGTCAAAAATTATGCATGAACAAACCTCATCTCTTACCATACCGAACCAAGAGATAAATCACATAAGTCAAAAGCTTTGGGAAATATGAATAGTCACCTGAGGTGAAATAATAATCAACTACAATAATGAACAACATGAAACACAGTCTCATCCTTGGAAACTTGATCTTTTCCCCATATGTGGGTTGGTCATTCCCAGACATGAACTATTTATAAAGTTCCAACACATTTCTAATATCTTGTTTACTAGTCCAAAAATAGTAAAACAATGTAAAATAAATCTCTGATGACACTTTGTGACATCCTGGGCCCGGTTCACACATATGTAATTGAACTTGAGGCTCACATGTCCTCAAGTGCACCTATTTATATATCAATGGTTTTCAACTAGAAGTGAGGGTTCTAGTTGGTACAGTGGGGAGACTATTTCTTTTGGATCAGTACTAAATATAGTGAATGAATAAATAATTGAAATGAATAGTGGAAGATAATAATAACTGGTAACCGAACAAGTGCCAAGTAAACTATTATGCTTAACCATAAAATGCCATAAACACAAGGAAGTCAAATATATGGCAGATAATACATACAACAAGAACAGATAGATAAAAGAATAAATAAATAAAATACTCAACTCCAGTATGTATCTTGATTACATTCTCATCCCACTGTTTTCAGCCATGTCTTAGCCTAAAATAAGTATCACTAAAGAAGCATCACCGAAATCCAAACATGTAGACAAGAGATCTGTCTGAGTACTAAATCAGGGTGTGAATAGGTTTTAAGAAAATTTCAATAGGTCACCATCAACAATGTATAATGTAGTAGACATCGTGAGTATGAAACATAACCTAGTGTAGGGTATCTATAATACGGAATCAATAAAATTGAGGTGAACATGGAATACCACCTAATTTGACATATATAGAAGTGTCTATCATTATAATAATAGTATTATAATCACGGGACACATGATGGACCATGTGATGCGATCTTACCTATAAAGGTGGCTCCATAGTATCCCCGTCGAATCTACAATCCATTATTTTTTTTGTTCTCATCGATCGGGAAAAATGAATGGGAAACGGATTCTGCTCCCATGGAGGACCAAGTTTTCCATCTCTCACTCTGATGGCACCATCAACCACCACCTCGGGGCGGTGGAATACCTAGCAATGTTGGTGGGGGGGGGGATCCACTACAGGAGTGGCAACAGCGGTACTACGAGTGGATGAGGTAGTGGGGGAAGGTGGTGGAGCTGGTGGAGTACCCTAATTCCATCCACGCCTTCTTTGTGTTTGCCGAATTTCCCAAGTCATCACTGATGGTGACAGAAGTCTGGAATTTCATTTGTCCTCAAAAGATGTCATAATCCTCTCTAGAAGCCAGTACCACCACTGAATCACCTTCTTCCTCCCACTGTTGAATTTTCTACATATTCAAACTTACTTTTCAACCACCCTAGCACACCTATGCACCAAAAAATCCCATTGAAGAGATTCCTTCCAACTTGTAGGATTTATTATCCTTGTTGGAAAATTTTTAAATATGGTTTTTCATTTTTTTATCAAAACGGGATAGGGTTGAGAGTATTTTTAAAAATACGTCTTGAGATGCGAGAACCAGTCTTGAGATGTGTGAACCCCTTTCACGCATATTCCCGTGCTAGGAAGCATGAATGGGATTAATTCATACTGTATAAAGTTTATAAAGGATGGGTGAACTTTTTTCAGGCATCCTCCATTAATTTTAAATAAAAAAATCATCAATACTAATCAAATATATATAAATAATAATTAAAAAAGTATAAAGATATCAAAAAATATTAATAAATATTAATTAAATAATCAATAATATGAATGAAACTTTAATAAATATGTACAAAATATTTTACTATATTTATAAATATTAATTAGAAAATAATACAATTTAAGTAAAAATTAAAAAATATTAAAAAATATTAAAAAATATTAATTAAAATAGTAAATATTAAATTAATATTGATAAATTTTAATAATTTTATTAACTGGTTGAGGGTAAAACACTCTTATTAAGAATATAAATATTAATTAAATACTAATGAATATCAATAAATATTTATTAACTATTAATAAATGTTAAATAAATTTTAAATATGTTTGTAAGTATTATCAAATATTCATGAATAATAGATATCCATTAAATAACTATTAATAAATATTCAGGTTTCCTATATAATTTTTAATTAAAATAAAAATCATCAATATTTGTAAATACCAATTAAATATAATTATATTATTAATTAAAAAATCATCAACATGTATAAAATATCAATAAATATAAATACATATTAATATATATGAGTTAAATATTCAAAAATATTAATAATAGTGTTCATGTTAATTTTGATCAACTAGTCTGATTCTTGGTGCACTACTCGATCATGAGTATCAATTCATAATTAAGAATGTTTCATCCATTATTTCACTCTAAGTCTACGTGATTCATACTATGTCTAGAAAAAAATAGTATTTTATTTGAGGAATAATTTTGTCCTTTACCAATTGATCATGATACCACAATAAATGAGAACTCATGCACTTATCGTCAAGAGTAATCCAATTTTATTTTAGGAATAAGATATTAAATGAGATATGACAGTATTATTAGAACAATCAACCTAAAACTCATGCCCTCACCTTAAAATATAGATAAAAAAGTTCAACTGAATTAAGAAGGATAAACAGTCTTTGAGTGCATCCATACTGGAACTTTTATTATGTCTTTGATTAATTCAATTACAACCCCTTTCTATTCAGTTAATTTTTTTATTAACAAAGGAAAAGATATTTAGAAAAACATTCCTCTTTCTATAACATGATCTTCTTGAACATTCTACATTAATTAGGTTTTATTTTAATTGATATAATAAATTTGGTAGTAATTTCGTATTTCTTCATTTACCTACCCCTCAAGGGAAACCCTCATAAACATGAGTTTTGAAAACATATATAACATTCCCAAGGATGGTATTCTTCAAAACGTATTCCTCAAGATACCAAAAATATGATCAAACCAAGATGAAAACATCATTATACTTATTGTATTGGATATTCTAACACATTTTTAAAAATTCATCAATGATGACCCTCTTCCTTACATCATAAGAATATATAAATTAAACAATGATTAAGGAAATATGGTGGATCTTCTTTACTTCCTAATGTGAATAGGAAGGTTCATGTTTTTTCTCAATGAAGTTGTTCTAGTTCCTATATTATTCATGATTGTATATCTGAAATTGAGTATTGGTCTGATGTGGGACCCTTAGTTGCACATCACCTAATAAATTATTCCTCTAGTATACATGATTGTTCCTCTAGTATTCATGATTGTATTTTGGAACATATGATCTCATTTATATTGTGTAGAAGAGATCTCTTCACATTACATTCTGATTGTTTGTGGAGGTTTTTTTACCTTATTAGCCTTCATGGATGGTTAAATATTAACCCTCTTATGGATTGATTCCAATTCTAGAAAAATATGAAATCAATATTTTTCATAATTTCCATAATTTTATCACATGATGAAGGTATTTTAACAGTAAAATCCTCTATTGAAGATTGTGAACCAGTAGAAATTGTTTCCTTTTATAAATTAGGAATATGTTTCTTCTCAAAATTGGCCAAATGAACTTCTAATTCCATACATCTAATATTGGGGTTTTATAATCTTCAATCATAATCATCAACTATTCAAAAATAACAATTATTCATTCAAATTCTTCTTTATGAAATTTATTTATTTTTAAACAGAGAATCATGTTCATTGATTTTTGGATTCAAATCATTGAGATCAATAATAGTTTTCAAGATTTCTTGAAGTTCATGGATCTTTTCATCCAGAGTATTTATATTTATTAATGAATTTAATCATTTTATTTATTATACATATATAGATAATAATACTAAGTAATAATATGAATATCAAATAGAAATTATTAATTTTGGTAGATAATTTGATAACAGTAAGAAACTTATTAAAAAAAGTAGAACTCTATAAATGATAATAGTAAGGCACAAACAAAATGTATCATAAATCAAAAAACAACCTAATCTATGGCTCTGGTGTGGATACTCCTCTATCCCATAGCCAGGAGTATACTGGATATGTCCATGTCGTGCCCGTATATGTCTATGCTCTGGCATATGCTGCACATCATCATGAGTACTGTCATGACCCGACCCAATGACGCTCGAGCCAAAACTTCCCAATCCCACCTCCAATAGGCTAGGGGCTGGCTAGTAGTGCTTAGCAGGCTATCACAAAAATGGGAGGCCTTAGCCTAAGGTACTTGTACACACTCACCCACATAAACTTTCATGAAACAGTGTAGAGATATCTAAAAACTGAAATAAAATGCATGCATACATCTATCCCACAAGCAGTGTACACCAAATGTACAAAAGGGAAAATATAGGCCCCCCCAAAAGAAAACTGAAAAAGTGTCCAACCTACTCAGAATGAGGGGATTGCTGTCAAATTCACTCACTAGAAAGCTCCTTAGCTCATCTCTGGTAAAGACCATGGTCGATCAAGCTCGCTAAGATCTGCCTGCTCCAGGTCCTCCTAGGACTCCGTTGAAAGGCATGTGGTATGCACAAGACACAAAACATGTGTGGGAAAAGCCTGTAAAGGGGTGATTATAAATATTCTAAGTAGGCATCCCAAAAACCCAAATGAAAATGGAGCAACTAAAATGCATCAGTCTGCTCATCCCAGCCAAAGGGAACCTGAATTAGAGAGAAAATCCATCTCAAGACCATCCTCATCTAATCTCAACTAGACAACTCAAATAGGTATATGCTCATACATATACCAATAACATCTAGTATACTGGTCTCAGGAACCAATCCTTGTAAGGTACTAACCTCATCTTCAACAATAGGTTCGACTCAAGGGTCTAAGGCTTACACATAACCAAGGGACACACTCCCCGAGCTCTATCATCCCAAAAGACACACGTCTGAGATATACCCTCCGCTGGGTTACATCACCATACCAGATGGCCCATCCAAGTAAACATGTTCAACGGATATTGTAACGGAGAATGTCATGCTGAAATAACGAAACACCAAACTCCTCAGATAAGGGATCACTCTTAGGATCTACTAGGGGATACCAGAAACCACCCTGGTAAAATGAAGATCTCACAGATAGGGGACCACTCCCAGGATCCGCTGGGGGATACCAAAACTCGATATGATGTTCCACAGATCTTATCACTAAGATAGAGGACCGTCACCCATTTAAAGGTTGTCATAATGACACAAAAACCCCATCTCGAATTACTTGTGAAGTATGGGATCAAAATGATGATACCAAAAACCCTACAGAAAACCACACACTGAATAAGGGATCTCATTACTAACGATATAGAAACCCTACAAAAAACCACATGCTAAGTGGGGATTGTATACCCGATGATACCACAAATACAACTAATAAAGCCCACTATGTAGGGGATTATATTACCGATGATGCCAAAAACCCTACAAGGTTGTTCTGTTAGATAGGGGATCGTTGACCACGTAGTGTTGGCCAAGAAGATACCTAGAACCCGATCCAAGGATTTGAAGCTAGAAGATCCTACCTCGGCCCCACTAGAGAGATACAATAACTCAATCCGAGTTTAACCAACCAAGGGGATCACAAACCTATATTGAGGTTGTAATGCAACATGAACCATCCTAGGAACAAATCAAGGGAATTCACTCAACCGTTATTGTTCCAAATGTTTCTAAACCAAGAAAACCACAACATCACCACACTGCACACCACCTAGGCCCAAACCGAGGCTACCATCATGTTCTATGTGAAAAAAACATACAGGATAGGCTATTCACTCACCCAAAATGAAAAAATGGTGAAAAATGTACTATTCACCATAAAAATCATGAGTGGGTCCCATGCTTCAATCATGGAGCACATCAAAAGGATCACGCCAATGTGATCCTATTGAAAAAACACACAAAATTGACTACTCGTTCATCCAAAATGGACACTTAGTGAAACAGTCACATCTCACCGCAAACACCCAATCCTGGCCTTGTGAGGATGACACCCCATTTTCAGTTATAACACCTAAAATTGGTCTCGAAACATCTGCCATGAAGTATGGGTTAGGTGGCTGTAGACGACATGCAAAACAGACCCCTGTATTGAAAGTTACAGGGGTTTAAAGAACCCCTGACGAAAAGAGGCCGGAAAAAGTACATGGCATGTACTTTGTAGTACATGGGGTCTTACCATGTAAAAGTAAATGTTATGTAATTTACTACACTAAATGTACTATTCACAAACTACCATGCCGTGTTCTTTTTGACCCGAACACATGACCATGTGCCACTACACGGCGTGTACTCCCAGTACACGACGTGTACTATTCAAAAACCACCATTTTGTGTTCTTATTCACACAGATTCATGCCCATATTCCACTACACGGAGTGTAATCCCAGTACATAGTGTGTGATATTAAGAAGTCATTGTTACCCAAATAGTAAGAACACATTGCATGTTTGACTAGTTTATACGCCATGTTTATGGGAAAATCTGATGGGATTTCCCTACAAACATCCTGGATCGCCCCCGTTCACCCCAAAACACACAGATCGACCCATCATGGGTCCTTAGTAGTTGTTCAAGGGATATATAACCTTAAAAAAATGCATAAAAAGTGGTATCGTGAATAAAATGAAAAATCGACTACCTTGAGGGAAAAATGCTGAAGCTTCGAGGTCGGATCCGCACTCTGAAACTCCTGTTGAACGATCCAGGAGCGATCGACGTCAAAATCCGAGATGATACTTTTTATGTCATGACTAAGGTAAACACAACATTTCAAACTCAACGGAAGTCTCAAAATTTTGATCTGAGACTCTTTTCAAGAGTTATTCAAGTCAATGTCCATAAATAAATAAATTTATTGATTTACAAAAATGCAATTGATTAATTTTTCTACAGCAGGACCGTACTGACTAAACTTATACCCCATCTAGGGTAAACGACACACTCCGAACACAATTGTGCCCTCATATTTCTGATGTGAGATACCTTTTAAGAGATAAACTGTTTCTTCCAAGTGTATAGTATAAAAATACTTAATATTTTATAAAATTTATTTCGGGCACACCAAGTCTCAGAATCGCACGCCGTATTCATGTCTAGCTCTGGAATTATTCGTAAGAATATTCTAAAGTCTGACATGGAAAAACCCATGCTGCAACATTCTCCCCACCTTAAGACTTTCCCTTCCCAAAAATCCATCAGCATGAGGGAAGGAAACTGAACTCTGAACTGGGTATCCCACACCAACGATTTCACCAAAAACCCCAACAAAGACACCAAGGGTTCTAAGGCTACCCATTAGAAAACACATTGGGGAACCCAATGCCTTTTTCATAGACAACTCACAACCCTACCTAAATGAAAAAGTCAAAGTTACTCATCCACCACATCATGACATTATCCGCTTTGTGTGACACTCACTAAACTTCATGGTTTTAAACTCATCACAAAAACACGTCTCACTGGGGGAAGGATCCATCTTCCTCATGGATTCGAATCACATCGTACAACACCAACACAGGGTCTTACCAACGCCCTGAACAAAACTCATGAAAGTAATGGAAAGGAAATAATACCACCTAACAGTGTCTATCAAAATTACTACAAAATGTTGAAAGGACACCAAGTGTACCTTTTTCCATCCACGAATCCTCTACGTCATCAAACTATATGGCCTGAAGTTTTCCTCACCCTCATCATCTAGCTCCCCGAGTTTATCATTGACCACTTGGGGTGGTGGGAGTGGCAACTCGTACCACCTGCCCCCTCCCGCTGCTGTACCAGCTCCGTTACCACATCTAATGCCATGTAGACCTCCATACTCGAGACGGAGCCTCTGCCAAGGTGACCTGTGAACATGATCCCTTTTATCAGCATGGTGGGTTGGACAATCTCTAGCTAGATTTCCCTGGATGTCACAGAGAATAACACCGCCTCTCCTATGATTGACCAAAACTGGCCTGAGAGCCCTGATCCTCAAATACTCTGTCCTAGGGTTGCCTCATAAATTCCTGAGCACGCCTGGACCCCTATGTCTTCCATTGGATACCAAATACCAAACTAGATACTGAGGTCTTAGCTCTCACATACCTAGAACTGACAGTCGAATTATGCTCAGCCAGAAAGCTCTCCACCACCAACACCTGCTCCAGCACTCCAACATAGGTGGGAAGACATAAGGAAACCACACCTATATAGATGTCTCTATGTAGGACCTACTAGATGGTCTAATCCCTAAAAATGGGTCTCAAACTATATCTAGGGAGTAGCGTGATAGGCCTGTAAACCTCTTTGAGTACTTTGACACAGTCATCCCCTCCTACCAAAGCTTCAGAAGCTATTAGATTTTCACTGACCTCAGCGTAACTAGATAGAACTCTTCCCTAGAGAGACAATAAAACCTTTTCAATGTGAATGTATCCTCATCATGAGACTACATCACCAGACTCCACTATCGCTTGGATGAACCATGCAGAAGACTCGCCACTAGGACCACCATCTGATCTGGAGGTGTCCCCCCCAGGCGAAAAACTCGGGTGACTGCCTCGATCTAGTCATCAGCTGCCTGGGGGTATGGATCACCCCGATACCTCAAAGGACACTGCCTTTAGAACTCGTGTAGTGCATTCTGCCCGTGCACATCCTCTTCCTACACTGCTGGTACAACCAGCAGCTCGACAGGTGGTGGCTCAACTAGCAGACCCCCTGGAGGTCCAGCCTCTAAACCCATGCCCTACTCCAAAGCCTCTACTTAGAGAAGATCTTTACCACAATCCCTCCGTGGAACCCTCACTGGATGTCATCATGTAGGAATCCTGAAATACAATCATGATGCACCACGGTCAAAGAGTATATTTGTGGATCTGACTCAAGAAGAACAAGAAAAACCCAAAACCTAGTCCTATATGAGGCATGTACCATCATTTCCATGCGACCAATGTACTAATGCCCTGAGTTGAAAGTCATGTTATCAGAGTCCTAGTGAATGGACACATTGGTGTCCACACCAACACTGGAGTCCCTAGCAAGAAATCTAAACTTGAATCATCTGAACACTACCGCTATGCAACCCAAACCAAGCTCATAGCTAGACCACATACACTCAGAGTTCCCAAAGGTAGAACCTCATCTGATGCCACTATGTCTCAACCTGAACCAATTGGTCTCTATCAATGACTCCCCAATATTGCCTTCAATTTCCTAAGGGTGGGTGAGTAGCACTGAGTAGGCTATCACACACATCGGAGGCCTTATCCTAAGGTACCTGTACACACGCACCCACATACACCTCCATGAAAAAGTGCAAAGATATCTAAAAACTTTAAAATAAATTCATGCATACATCTATCCCACAACCAGAGTAAAACTAAATTACAAAAAGGAAAATATAGGGCCGACCAAAAGAAAACTGCAAAAGCCTCCAACGTGCTCAGAATGAGGGGATCACTGTCAAATGAACCCGCTAAAAAGCTCCTCATCTCGGCCTTAGTAAACACCTTGGTCGGTCAATCTCACTATTCTATGCCCGCTCCGGGTCCTCCTAATACTCTGTCGAAAGGTACGTGGTATGCATAAGACACAAAACATGTGTAGGAAAATCCCATTCAAGGGTGAGTATAAAGATACTTAGTAGGTGCCCCAAAGGAAAAAGGATCAACTATAAGGCATCATTCTGCTCATCCTAGTTCGAGGGAACACAAACAATGGCTCTTATCTTAAGTAAAAAGGGTTGTGTGTGATTTTAGACAGTAAATATCAAACAAAATAATGGTATGATCCTTGTTCTACTTTATTTCCAAACAATTTTATTATTTTCAAGCCAGCATTTCTTATCCTCCTCTACCTAGGTCATTGCCTCTGCCTCCTCCACCAAATCGGTCTCCTACTTTGACAGAAACTCTTCTTTTGACTACTCCTCTGTCTCCACCTTTACCTCCACCTCCACCTCCACCTCCTCCTCTATAATTTCCCAACAATTTTTTGTATGTAGGTCAGCGCTTATAAACAAATTTATTTCCTCCATTAGTTATCTTCTTGAGAAAGAGATCAAAAATAATATATTAGAATTCTGACACTAAAGCTTCACACCCCAAATATGTTTGGAATTTCATAACTCCCACTAGATCATAGATATAGTAGGTAATCACCTACATTTTTTGTCGACATACATTCTAAAAAAATTACACTAGAAACTCGTCTCTAAACAAAATGATTTCATTTTTTTAGTAACACATTTGTCGTAAATCTTGATACTATTGAAAAAACATAGAAAAACCAATAATTGTGAAATATATTTAAGGAAATTTTAATTACCTTCAGAAATTACCTATATGGGGATGCTGGTCTTTTCATGCTTTACAATTTCTTTCATAATTTTTCAAACATAATATCCACAATCGATTAATTATATTATTTCAGAAACTATAGAAACATTGAACAAAATAATTAAATTGTTTTAAAATGTTTTGATAGTCAAATATTTCAATATATACCTCAATTTGTTTCTATATGAAGTAAACCACATGATTTTTCTTTTCAGACACGAACATCATTCCATGATCTAGACTGTATTGAGCGACCAACCTATCATAAAAAAATCCCGTTGAAATATAGAATGAACATATAATTTGAAGTTTATCTATAAAATTTTTATTTTAGTGTATTAAATATTTATAATAAACATCATGTGTGGTTGTTTGGTTGCATATCCATGCATTTCATACAAAAAAATATAAATATTTGCAGTGTCTATGTTTACTGCTAGTAGAATACAGTGTTGCCCAAAAAAAAACAATTAAGTTATGCAAAAACTAAATATATAATTTTTGTGATTAAATCAATGAGTTTTACCCCTTTAATGTAGGAATAAAAAATAGTATGTCATCTGATGGTTTTTTATTAAACAATTTGAGTAACTCATTTTTCTCTTCTCTATTTCTTCCTTATTCAAAGTAATTTCTTACATAGAAATGATATAGGGATTAATTAATACAAGTCATGATTCGAATGATATTCCCTTAATATAGTTGTAATATAAACACCTCTAAAAAATAAGAACAGTTATTAACTTTAATAAACATATTTAGCTCACTATTTGGATAGGTGTATTTTGAAAATGTACCATATGTATGTATTCAAAAATGAGACACCCAGAAATTTATTCTTGAGAATCTTATTTAGAGTCTTGATACCAATTCCTTCTATAAAGGAATCTCTATTTATTTCTTCTTCATATTCAATTTAAAACATAGTTTTATCTTTAAATGTGGTCTCTCAATGAAGTAGTAATGATAATAAATATTTCTTTGGAATTGGTGTGGAGAAGGTACTCTCAAACGTTCGTTTTATTTTCTTGGTTGATTCACTATATATTATTGATTCAACCATTCATTTATCTACCACATTATCCATATGTAATATTATACCTCCATTTTGAAATTTTATAGTCAACTGTTACATGTTTTTCATATGAAAACATTTGTTAAAGATCTACCACATGTATCTTTATAATATTAGATGGCCATGCTACGAATGTTCCAATGGAAGTGTCGACCATTGTAATATCCAGACCATTAAGTGGAACATGAATTTCAATAGTTGGCTCATAAACTACCTCAATCCCTACTCTCATGTAATTTTTTGGGAGGGGTTGATTCTGTAGCTGGTCTCCTAGGATATTATACACTGTACCCATCAGAACAAGGTGGTACAAGGTTGTTGAAAGATAAAAATCACATACAACTATACCCTGTAGAATTTTAGTAATATAAATATATCTAAATTTTTTTGATTCACATTTAAGAGAAATAGTAAGGAAAAATTTATTACCTCGGTTAAGGTATGTAGTTGTGGGAAATGAATAGCCTCAAATCTAGTGGGATCATTTGGATCATGTGTGGATCTTTTCTGCACCACCGGTTCACTTTGATCCTTTCTTATACAATGGTCTGCCAAACCAGAACATAAAATAATATCTTGTAGTGAGTATATTTGTGTCTACATTAATCTCATCATATTATATGTATCTTCTTGTGGGTTTATCTTCACGAAATATTTTTTTGAGGAGAGACTCCAAAACTTAATCCTCTAACATGACCATATTATTCAGGACACTTCAATGTTACTAAAAGTCTCTTTACTTCTGGTATAGTTATTCCGGATTCTTGTGTTTAAACCATATAAAAAAATATGAACATATTTATTTTTCTATAATATTGTTATAAATCATAAAAAATTACAATTATTTCACACTTACACATTCTTCCCATAATACTTTTGTGTTTTCATCAACTAATACACCCTTTTTATTTACACGAGCCTCCTTCCATAGAACATGATGTGGGATGAAAGTGGCTTCAGATTTTGATTCAACAATATTCTTATAAAAAAGGAACATATTTTGTTTCATAACACATAATTAAAATTCTATTATTTATTTAAAATACATACCAATTTATTCTCTAATGAATCATACCCCAACCTTCTATTGCGATAGGGGTACATTGGTTTTGATGGACGGACTTTAATTTCAGAACTCTTTTTCTATTTCATAAATTAACAATTTTCAATAAATTTGGATAAAATAAATAAGGTAAAATAATATATTATCAACCACAATGAAACTAAAATGATTTATAATTTTAATGAATGCATAAATTTTTCAATGTTCCCTACTTTATAATGTGTACAAAACTAAGTTGTGGGTGGGGATTTATTTTTCCCTCGGCATCCCTAAGATGTAACTTCATCAGAGGAGTCCGAAAGCCTCTATGGGATTTTCCGGTGGCCATTAAGACAAATTTCTTATGAAATATTCAAAAATAAATGATGTCTTCAAGGAAAAATGAAAACTAAATAAACATTTCATTATATATTTTTTAATAAAATAGATAAATTATATTATAACATTACTGTTATATATTTCTAAAGTATTTCCTTCATTACAAATTGTACATGGCTCCACGATTCAATATCAATCAGCACATTCATACTCATTATGACCGTAAGATAACTAATGAATGTTGACTTGTTGGGGTCAATAGGTTGGGCGCATAGATTCCAACCAACATCAAATTTTATAACCTGACTTCTTACCTTGATAATTTTATTCAAAACTTTGATGTCATGACATTCTTGTTTTTTTCATTTTTTTCATCAACATGTTGTTGATCCCCTAACAATTCCACAATTTCATCATCAACAGTCTGTTCATAATTGGGAATTAAAATATCATCATGTTCATAAGACATTATCTGCATGAGTATTGAGACATTTAATTTGTCTTTTATAACAACAATGTAATACACACCATGCATAAAAGTCCACAATTTCATTCATATTATATGAAAGTTGTTTATTTTTTTAATAGAGATATAACAATTTAATACTAAATTACAAATAACCTTCACTACCTTTATTTAATCCGTCCTCAGATGCTTGATTTCCTTGCATATCTTGATGATGGATTTGAGGCTACTCGTTTTCTCTTTCAAACTATCCTTCCACTCATCACTGTTCATGAGGTATGTAATTCATGAACTTTGGAACCATAATGATGGGAGGAAGGATAGTTTGAAAGAGGGAGTGAAATCCAACATCAAGAGATGGAATAAAATAAAGTTCCGAAGGATTAAGGTGTCTTAGGAACCTGCACTAATGTAATTGCTCAAAAAGTCTCCTCAATTATAAAGGAATTGGAATACCTCCACCATAATGGTCTTGAAGAAATGAATTTCACCCCACCCAAATTGGACATCACTTATGTCTACTCAATAATTACTCACCTTATAATTTTTTTTATATTTTTTAATCCACCATAAGAATTTCCCTCCAATAACATACATCCCTTTAAAGGGTGAATTTTTCAACTAATGCTCAGTATTGATCTAGAATTTTTTTACTCTTATAAATGAAATGAATCTATTCAATGCAATACTAAATATATTATTATTATATATTACCATAAAATCATATAGAACCATAGATACTTCTCATCATTGAAAATTATACCACATAGCTTGAAGTAGATCTACAATTACCTCTAGTAATGTCCTACTTTATGACTGATAATGATATTATCAGTTGTAAAATGTAATATTGGAGAGAGGTATCCCCACAAATAAATCATATTATATGATGAAACTTTAATCAAATGTCATGATTGGTCCCACCAAATATGACTTATAGGACATAAATATCTAAACAATCAAAAGTATATTTTAATCAATTTTTTTTGTCTCTTCAGTTATTCACCATGTTAAATGACTTTTCAAGTAATTTTTTATCCTATGAATTAATAATCTCTCTTTACTAATTAGTAAATATATTAATAAATAACATATCATAGTTTTCTTTATAAAATATCCAACCATGGATAACTCATATACTTTTGGAAAATACACTCTTTATATGTTCTTGTGTATTTCTAAGTCCATTTACCCAATGATTTCTTAACTCTATCCAATATAGAAAATTTCTAAAAAATTTGTTGATCATACTTTCTCACCAAAGAAATTTCCCATCACTATTTGTAACCCTTGGATAAAGTTTAATAATAATCTTTAATTAATTAAAAAAACACTCACAACATGAATCACTAATTTTTTTTTGGAAGGTGAATTATTAATTCGATATTTTTTTGAATTCAATAAAAAAATATTCATCACAATCATAAATATAAATAACCAATTTTATGGTTTAACAGTTTACATGAATAAAAAAATCTGAAAACATGTTTTAATGATTTTTACACTTACCTTGGTCCCTATATGTTCATCACCCATAAATGAGGGCCACAACTTGGTATCCACCACTCCTTAAAACCCCCCATAATTAAGCATTCAGAATGTATATTCTATTATATAAGATGAATTAAATTTGAGAAAATACTTATATTTTGGAACCCTATATTATTCAAATGAAGAGAGAATCAAGGGGGGTGAGAGTTCTACATGTAAATTTCAAGAGGAGAGTAAACCATCTATGTGTGTCTCTAGGGAAAAATGGGATAGACACTCAAATACATATGATAGGAGAAAAATGATGAAATAGAACCACACTCCATGTATTTTAGTAGTGATGAGAAGAGATGTAGGGTTCTTCATGTTTAAGAAAAGCATAAAAAAGCAAAACACAAAATCCAAAAAATCAAAAAATTATAGAGGAAGAGTAAAAAATAACATATATTGGATTCTAGCCTTGGTTAATCAAAGGGAACATAGAGGAGTCACAATGGTAGTAGAGGAGTTCCACGATAGCTTGCGAATCACGAGTGAATGAGTCATGGTTAGGGTTTTTAATATATCCGGGAGTCTTTTAAAAGAACTTTCATAAAAGAACTGATAAAAATCCCTTTTATCATCACTAAATTTATAAGTGCTGATAAATACGTCTTTTATAAGTGCATTTTTAGCGCTGTTAAATCTAGAGCTTTATCAGCGCTAATGTTTTTGAGCTGATAAATATATTTTTTAATAGTGCTATTTTAGCACTGATAAAACATTTAATATTATAATTATTTAAAAAAATTTATTATAATTTTATAATTATTTAAATATATATAATTATTTATGTATAATCATATATATACTTATTTAAAAAATACATATTATTTATTTATAATAATTATAAATATAGTAACTATACATTTATAGATATATTTATATATAAATATTTATTTACAAATATATTTTAAACATTATTAATGTATATATAATCTTAAATACATGAATTTTAAAAATGAGTGAAATTGAATAATTCAAAATGAGTATAGTTTGAAAATATTGAAAAAATGGATAATTCTTATTAATTAAATATAAGTTATTAAAAAATATGGATATATATATATATATATTTAAGTGGATGAATATGTATGGAAAATAATAAAACATAGTAAATAATGAAATATAAATAAATAATAAAAACGATCAAATTCTAAAATAAAATAAAAAAAATTACAAATGAATACCCTAACTATAGTATTAAAAATAAATAAATATAATTGACCTATAAAAAACATAATATAAGTTAAATGTATTATTTTATAATAAAATTCTATGATATAATAAAATTTGAATAAATTACATAAATATTAAGTGTATCTGTTGGTATATTATACGAAAATATATTTGTGTCTGAGTATGTGTATCCAAATGCATTAACACACGCACAAACGTGTGTGTGCTTGTGTTTGTGTGTGTGTGTCTATATATATTTGTGTGTGTGTGTGTGAAATAAATGCAACACATGACTTTTAATATAGGTTAAATTGAAAAATCAAACAATATTAAAAATGAATAAGACATTAATATGTTTTTAATTAACATTATATATATTATAATTATTAATTATATATATATATTTAATATATACTATTTATTAATATTTATAATCTATATATATATGTATATTAAATTAAATCATTTTTATCCATAATTATTTAATTAATAAAATGTTTCATATTTTTCTTAATTTACTCATTTTTTTTTGATTTTTCATTTAATTATAGATCTTTATCAGCACTAAAAAAGTGTTAATAAAGGTAAACTTTTATCATCACAGAAAACACGTTGATAATTGGAACCTTTTATCATAACTAAAAATAAAGTGATGGTAAAGGTTTCCTTTATCATCACTAAAATAAACCACTGATAAAGGTTACCTTTTATCAACACTAAAAAAAGCTCTAACAAAGGGTTAACATTATTAGCGCTTATTTTTTCACTCATAAAGATGAAATTTATCAATGAATTTTTCAATAACTGATAAATTTTTGCGCTATTATAGGCGTGTTTTGTAGAACTGGATGAATTGTGCTATAATTTTTAGAGGAGTATAAATTTTAGATGGATTTTATTGTATTTATTTATGATACACCATAATAAAGGTTATATCTATTGAATTTAAAGAGTTAATAATCCTTTAAACTTGGAGTTTGTAAAGTGATAATATGGGATATAGTGTCACCCTATCGGTTGTCTTTGAAAATATAATATAGTGGGTGGAAAAGTATCATGATCATGGTGGCTGTGAATATATCATGACCATTGATAAATTCTTATTCAGTGAGGGTAAAGAGTTTGGAGATTATTTGATGAAGAGTGTGGAATTATATAGAATTTATAGAGGAATATAAAGAGAAACATTCTATAAATTTATAGAGAGTTTTTTTATTATTGATCAATCAATCTAAATAATAAGAGGAATAAGAAGGATTTTTTTAAATTTCATGAAGATGTCGTAAAAATATCTACCAATAGGGTTTTTTATTTTTTGTTTTGATTAGTAAGGATCAAACTCATAAACTTGATGAGTAGTGAGTGTCTAATCTATAATAAATAAGTGAACATTTATCTTTAGGTGTAGTTGTAAAAAAAATTGATAATGATTTCTTTGTAAACCTTATAGAATCGTTGAACTCGATGGATTTTAATATGTCAATAAATCACTTATATATACACCTTGGATATATATTAATTTGTTTAAACCAAGAAAAATTGCTTGAATCATGTACGTTATTCATTTATAAGGTCAAAGGATTAACATAGGAACACCTACCCATAATCATTGAATTCATTTTCAATGGTTGTTAAAATACCAAATGAGAAAGAGAAAATATTCCTAGTGATTTACAAGATTCCCTAGAAAAAATAATCCCCATGTAAATCACATAAAATTTTGAACACATGGCTACTATTACCATATGAGAGAAAGTGAATTGAGAAAGAGGGATAAATAAGGTCGATAGAAGAGATAAGTACCACATAGTTAATTAATACCTTGATTTTTAAGGGGGAATAACCAATATTAAAGATGATATGGCGAGGAGGGAATGGGTGGTCTATATGAGGAGAGTCACTAAGGATTCTATATATTATGAGGAGTGAAATGATATTCCTCCTATTAAATTCATATTTTTAAAATTAAAAATTTTAATATTTTATAATGATTCATGAGATCTATACATTTCCAAGATTCATATCCATAGAGTTCATGAAACTATGTTCCTAAAATGTGAGAACACCACTTTTGTTAATCAGATTTCAAACTAAGAGTTTCAATGATTTTAAAGTGTTAAAAATGTTTGAAAATTTTATTTTATTTTTAAAGTTATAAGTTAAACCTTTTGATCTATATTTAAAACCACTTTTTTAACATTGGTTAATCTTTATATCAATGTTTTGGGTTGTTTAATGATTTTATGTTTTCCAAATGATATGTATTTTTTCAAATGAGTGTGTTTTCCCATGTGGACTAGATTTTGAAACTTATTGTGTCCTTAATTTTTTTTCAATGGCCACTTAAAGGTTATTGTGAATTCCCATTTCAGTTTCAAAGGTGTTTTGATAGTGGCTATTGACGTGTGACTTCTCTCTTCCTTGTATGGTTTTATTTACAGATTTTTTAAAAGGGATTGTAAAAGGTTTTTAAATAAAGAAAAAAGAAAATCATGATTTTGAAGAGTTTTCAAAATATTTTAATAATAAGTTTTAAAAGTGTTCTAAAATGAGAAAAGTTAGAATGGTTTGTTTTTGAAACTCCAAGAATGCTTTAGTTTTGAAAATGGGTTTTAGGTCACCATTCCTAGATTTGAGGAAATGGTTGTTTTTTAGACATGTTTTAGAAAATTGTATGATATTTGGAAACTTCTTTGAGTTTTGAAATGTGTATTTTAGTTTTTTTCGGGCTTGTTTTGCTTCCTTTGGATCTTCTAAGAGGGGAATATGGTTGGATGGTTACCCTAGTTGAACATATTTTCTGTATTTATTCTGTTAAATATAATTATTACAAAATCAAATAGGATTTATATGAGTAAATAATGGATGTATGTCAATCATAAGATAAAAGAGTATTAAGATGGATTGAAATAGTTCATCATGTTTTCTAAAGATCATGCATATAACCCTTCTCAAATCCATTGTCCGTGTTCATTCTGTAGTTATTCTGGAATAATTAGTCTAGAAGAGTTGGAAGAACACTTGATCTATCATGTAATAGATCGAAGTTATAAATTTTGGAATAAAATGGCGAAAATAGAATATATCTAGTGGTTGGGATAACAATGAATTTTATGGATCATCTGATATGATTACAATTGAGGAAAATAAAGAAGACCATATTTAGGATGTGATTACAAATGTTAATGTTGATGAAGATCATATTGAGGAAATGACAAGGAAAGCTGAAGATAAACATCGTGATTACCCAAAATTGTTGGAGAAGATGAAGAGTTGTGAAAAGACATAATTGTATGCTAGTTGCACTAAATATATAGCATTGTCTGCCATACTGAAGTTGTATAATTTTAAATCATGCAAAGGATATAGAGATGTCAGTTTTACAGAACTGGTTGCTCTATTGAATTACATGATCCAAGAAGATAATGAGTGCCCTAACATAACATAAAATGCCAAACGAAGTCTACGATCGATGGGTATCATATCTAAAAGAATACATTCCTACCTGAATGACTGTATACAATTTAATAATGATGAAAAATCACTTACATAATTCCCAAAGTTTGGTACTTCTCGATACAAGAAAGATGAATCTAGTCCTCTAAACTTTTTATGGTACTTTCAACAATTCAATGTTTTAGGTGCCTATTTGGAAGTGAGGATACTACAGGGAAATTGATGTAGCACACATATAAAATAAATAAATATGGGAAACTACGTCACCTGATAGACTATCCTCAGTGGAAGAGAATTGATCATGAGTATCTTGAATTTGGAAAAGATTCAGAAAACCTCCATCTTGCGTTATCTATAGATGGAGTGAATCCTATTGGTTTTAAAAGCATCAATCATAGTACATGGACAATTATGCGGGTAAATTGTAACTTACTACCATGTATATGCATGAAATAAAAATACATCATGTTATCTATGATTATATCAGGACCAAAACAAGTGAGTAATGATATTGATGTTTATTTTGATCCATTGATTGAAGATTTTAAATTATTATGTGTTTAAGTTGTTACATTTTATGATTCTAATAGAAATGAAGATTTCTTGTTGAGATACATGGTGTACGGGATGATAAATGACTTTTCTATTTATAGAAATTTGTCAGGATATAACATTAAAGGAACTCAAGGGTGTCCCATTTTCTAAGAAGGTACACAATCTATTGGGTAGAAACATTCATCAAAGACTGTGTTTCTAGGTAATCCAAGATTTCTACCTAAACGACCTAAGTACTAATCTTGGATGACATAATTTGATCGAAGTTTATAAGAACATTAAACACTATATCCACTAACAGGTGATCAAATATTTGAGAAAGTAAAATATTTGGACACTACTTTTGGTAAACAATTTTTGAAAAACATTACTAAAACTTCTTGGGAAAATATATCAGTTATTTTAATTACCATATTTGAATTGTATGTACGTTAGAATTTTTTTTGATGTTATGCATGTTGAAAAAAATGTATGTTATAGTTTCATAGAAATGTTTCTAAATGCACTTTAAAAAAGGATGTAATTAAGGCTAGGTTGGACACGGTTGACATGAGAATACAAAAAGACTTGGCACCATTAAAGGGTGAAAAACAAACTTTTATTCATCCAACTTCTTCCACTCTTTCCAAGAAGGAGAGATATCATATTGGAACATCTTTAATGATGTAAAGGTTCCATAGGGGTATTCATCAAATATCAATAATATTGTGTCAATGAATGATTTAAAGTTAAAGAGTCTGAAATCACCTGACTTCCATGTTTTGATGGAAGATATAATTCCAATAGTTTTACGTGGTATTTTTTCCAATAATTTCCGTCAAAAATTAACCAATATATGTTTCTTCTTCAAAGATATATATAGTCAATTTATTGACCTGGTGAAATTTATGACTATAGAAAGAGAAATGTCCATCATATATTGTGAATTTGAAATATTCTCCTTCCAATTTTTTTTGATTTGATGGTTTACTTGGTGAGATAGATTTGACTATGTGGCCCTACACACTATAGATGGATTTACCCCATTAGACAGTATATGAATATTTTGAATGATTATGTCAAAAATATATTTCATCTAGAGGGTTTTATTTTAGAGTGAAATATTATTGATTAACTCATTGAATTATATACCGAATACCTATATGGTGTGGAAGGCACTGTTCTACCAAAATCTCATCACACTGGGTAGCTTGTGAGTGAAGTAATTTATGGAATAGATGTTGCCACAATCAATATTACAGATCAGGAGTAGGCCCACCATTACATTTTTTATAACACTTTATAGGTTTCCACATATTTTGAAACCCTCAAATAAATTCCTAGGCATTTGAATCCATCAAGGGTTTAAAGATGGATATCATATACATAAAATCAATAGTTTATAGGATGGTTTTGGGGCCATATTTTTAAGAAGTTAGATGAAAATATGAATTCAATTTTAGAACAACTTTGATGGATAGTAGGAGGACCATGTGTGTTTGTGTTATCTTACAATGGTTATGTAATTAATGGTTATACATTTTACACTAAATAACATGATGAAGACAATAACATGAAAAATAGTGTTGTTCTACATGTAGCTGAAGTGATGAATGTTTCTAGTATTAAGGTCAGAAATCCAATTTAATCAAATATTTCATACTTTAGAATCATCAAACAAATATGGTAGTTTTATTATACACCATTCCAAGTTCCTATTTTTCAATAAAAGTGGGTTGATAAAAGGAGTGTTGTTAAAATAGATGAACTAGGGTTCATGGAAGTTTATTTTCATAAGGAAGTCTACAAATATGAACAATTTATAATGGAATCATAGGTAGTACAAGTATTTTATGATCTATATCTTGTAAACTAAAAGTGGTCAATTTTTAAATTATCTACCAATACCACTAAAGGGTCAGATGAAAATTCAACTGAGGATGACCCTTTTATTGGGATGTCACAATTATTTCAAGGTGGTCCCAATGTAGATGACATTTTTTTATATTATAGGAGATCATAATGAAGGGATTTGGATAGTTGATAGAAGGTTCAAATCCCTTCAACCTTTAAAAAAAGTTCAATAATCATGACATATTTTTTTGTTATATAAATTGTGCTACCTCATGTTATTATTTGTTCACTGCTGCATTTTGCAATCTAAATTAAATTTTATACCAGTTATGTATATCTGCACATGCTGGTTCTCCCAATCCTGAGGAACAATAGGTATCTCAACATACTGTTTCTCATAGTGCAGAGGAACAATGACCTTCTACACGTGCTAGTGCTCCTAATCCTGAAGAACATCAAGTTTCTCAAGTTATTGCTCCTCTAAGTGCATAGTTACAATGGACAACTGAACATGTTGATGCTACCGATCTAGAGGAACAATATATTGATGATGTTGAATCCAATTAAATGGAAGGTGATGAAGGACCAAAAATGTAGAAAAAAAGGTTCCTCATAGTTTGATGGTGTTAGAAAAATTCATTAAGGTGAAAAGAAAGGGCATAAAATACGAGTTCAGATAGAATCAATGTGACCAACAAGTTATCCCCAATAAGGTCATGTTTTGTAGTTACATTAGAATCATCACTCAATAATGTGTGCCGATTGATGTAGATTTGTGAAACCATATTGTGCTCATGCTAAAGACATTGATATGGGAAGATATTATGGTAACATTATGATATGATTTATTTATTTTACTAAAAAAATAAAATAATGAAACATTTAATTACTCTTCATCATCCCTTATAGAGTGAATCTATAGTTGATGACTCCCATAAGAAATATGTATTAATTATTTCTGGAAGGATACAAAGAATATTTCTCACAATTCTATTGAGACATCATATTAAATATGTTTAAGGGAAAATAAACCTACACCCACTGCTTATGTATGCACACCTAATAACCCCAAAAGTGTGGGATGTGTTTACTGGTCATCATGTGTATGTGTCTTTTTGGGTACATTGTGGATAATAATATAGTGTTTGACAATACATGTATTCATCACTTTGATTGACAATTATTTATTTATAAAACAACAACAGAGTGATGAAAATAAATAACGAGTAGCAAATCCAATGTACCCCCTATCGTAAAGCAATAATGGGGTATGATTCACCTAAAAAATAGCACATATTTTAAATCGACCTTAATACTTTTATGTTAAATTTAAACATAGAATAATTATGCTCTTTTATTTATATACATATTGATGAATATAAATCCAAATATACTACCATCCCATGCCATGTGCCATGGAAGGAGGAATGTATAAATAAATATGGGATACTAATATATTAAAATACAAAAAAAATTGTGAGAAACATGTGTAAGTATGCCATAATAAAAATTTGGTTTTCTTTAAATCACTATTACATAACAATGATAATTTATTATCTTATATTTTCTATCTGATATAGTGACAGGAATCAACAACACCTTTACTAGATGAACACCTACTGTTGGTGGTCTTGAAATGACCAAAATATTTTGGCCGTGTCAGAGGGGTGGGTTTTGAGGTGACACCCCAAACATATTTTGAGAAATGAACAAGAGAAGGATAAAGATGAAGAAATGAAAGAGATGAGAGAAATATTAGATACCCTTGAAGAACAATTCCAACGGAATACTAAGTTTCTAGAAACTGTTATGGGGTGGAATAAATGAAAAGAAACAACTCAAGAAAAACCATTGCATGAAGGTCTACACCCCCACCCCCACCAGCTTTGAGGGATCCATTCCACTCAAAGATATTTCTTAGTTGAGGTAATCAATGTTCTAATAATTGTTTCTATGAAATGTGAATAAAAAAAACTATGATACCTTTATTGTACTGATATTATATAGGGTAAAAATGACTGTGATTTATATCTATCAACACCCACTCATCACCCTGCATTGAGGGATATAGTGTTCAATATCGAAGAAAACGGTCTACACAATAGGACACTTCCAATAGGTCATGTGAGAGTAACGATTAACGTAGCTCGTGAGCCGAGTGTCGAACTACTTGTTCCACTTGATGGTGATTATATTCATATGGTCAACCGAGTTGTTGGAAAATTCATCAAATGGACATCAAATCTTATAAAAAACATGTTGGAAAGTAGGTATTCATTTCCAATTTATTTTTCACGCTAAACCGTTAACAATTAATGAAAAAAGGTCTGAATAGATAAATGTTATTACATATGAAAAAAATGGAATGCGGTGGAATGAAATACCAAATCAAACCCATCTATATGATAAACCAATAGATTAAAAATATCGACCAAAATTAAATTTATCTTGCAAGTTCTATATCTGTATTTATTAACATTGAATTCCATGTGGATAAAAAGTTAAAAAATGGTAGTAGTCATATAGTTTATTTTGAATAAAATATGTATGAAGAGGAATGTGAAGACTATATTGGTGTTGAGAATATAAATGAAATCCTCAACTATGGGTAGTTAGGATCTTCAGTTTTAAATATATACATGAGGTATGTTTTAATGATCTATTTTTCCAAAAGCTGATATACTATGATAATTATGACTAAATACATTTCATATTTTTTTCAGGTGTATATATCAAAACCAATTGATGGGTTTTATCCATTAAGAAAAATTTAACTCGTTAGTCCTCACACCACCTCTACAGAACAAAACAAAATTGAATCCAAAAAAATTGATGAAATAGTGGGAATCATGGTCAAATCCTTTGAAAGAAAAATTTTTAGATGACAGACTCTTCCTAATACCAAAATTTTAGGGGTAAAACTCTATAATTTAATATTATCAAATATGTTTTAATTTCATTCATTACTTATTCCTTTTTTGTTTTTTTTGAAACATTGGATTCTCATTGTGGTCAATTTTTGTACTCTAAAAATTAATTTCCTAGATTCACTGTATGGATACCCAACAAAAAGACCACACATGATGGAATTTTGAAATAAGTAATACACTACATCTAATGTTTTATAATTAAACATCAATTTATATAACTTATATTATGTTTTAACGAGGATTATTTTGCAATAGTGTGGTGCATCAATATCGTGAAAAACAAGGAATGAGACCAGGGGATAAGCACAAGGACCCTCATAAGTTCTAAAAATGGACAAGTATCAAGGTATATATAATAATATTTCACTATCCAAATATATATCAAAACAAATTACTTATTCTTCTCAATGTTTCTACAGTGTCTGAAAGCAAAATATAGAAAATATTGTTGTTATTATGTTTGAAAATTTATGAGAGAGATCATATTCCATGAACAAACTAGAAGCCCCGAAGAGGTATTTTTGAAGTTAATTACTATTTCATTTAAAATATTTATTAATCCTTTTTTATTTATATTTTTATATTACTTTTTGACATTAAAAAAGACTCATATTCACAAGATTATATATCTTTGTTTAGAAACAAATGGGAAACATCACTGATGGAAGAAGGTACACAAATAGCATGAAGATGTTACTTCCATAGAAGTAGTGGATTGTTTCATATTTATGTTTAATTTAATTATATTCAGTATTAATCACATAAGAATTTTTTTCTTATACAAGTGGATTCCTTTCATATTTATGGGTCAAGAATATAGACAACCATCATGCAAAGTTAAATTTGTACTACATATTTAATTAATTTTTCATCATTTTATATACTTTGTCTACATTATTTTCCATATCATATTTATTCAATAATTAGTTAGTTGTCTTCACAGATCTTTTTAGAAGAGATAACATGTTCCTTTCTTCCAATATTATGATGATTTCCATTTCATTTATTTGCTGACCTTATGATGCTGAATATTAATTCGAGGTTCTTAGCCAAACATCCGTTCTCGAATCAACATGCAGTGTTGGAAGTTTGATATAGAAAGAAACTCATAATTGTTCTAACATTTATAGTTATAATTTTTTAAGACTTTTACATGTGTAAAAGTAATTGGAACCTCAATCTGAAACATGATGTTACCGGTACGACCCTAGGTGCATCTTTCAATTTAAAATTGACATTAATTTTAGTATAATAGACAATTGACATAATCAAAATCTAAAAAATGCATTTATATTATTTTAATACATTAGGAAAACGATCCATTAGTCATTTAGGATGTTTATGAATTATCCTCACCTCAATCTGACACATGGTGTAACCAGTATAACTTAAAGTGTCCATTATGAGTTTAAAATTTATATTTTACATCAAAATGTGTTACTCACTAAAAAATAATAAAATACACTTGGATTGTCTTGATAATTTATGAAATAAATTTATAAATAAATTTCAATGTATAGGAATTGGTCTCATGTAAAACTGAAACATTATGTCATTGGTTTGAATCAATGTATGTGTTTTGAGTTTAAAATGAAATTTTAGTAAAAAAGAAATGTGACTTTCTAAAAAACAATAAAATGTATTCATATTATTTCGATACTTTATAAAAATGATACATGAGTCATTTAGGACGTTTAAGAATTAGTGACACCTCAATCCGACACACAGTGTGATCGGTATGACTCCAAGTGTGTCTTTTTATTTAAAATTGAAATCACATTTAGTAAAAAGGAGAAAGTGATGTACTGAAAAACTAGAAATTGCATTCGATTTTTTTTTTGATAATTTAGGAAAATGATCCATGAGTCATTTGGTATATGTATGAATCAGCCTCACCTAAATCTGAGGCACATTGTGACTGGTATGAATCTAAGTGCATATTTTTTATTTATAATATACATAAATTTTAATAAAAAGAACAATTGACCTACTTAAAACTGATCAAACACATTCAGATTATTTTGAAACTTTTCTAAAATGATCCATGAGTCATTTTTTATGCATAGGAATCAGCTTTACCTCAATCCAACACTCTATGTGACTGTTATGTCTCCACGTGCATCTTTTTATTTAAAATTGACATAAATTTTAGTAAAAAGGAACAAGTTCCATATTAATAATTGTGAAAATGCGTTCTGATTGTTTTTATACTTTTGTACAATGATCCATGATTCATTTGTGATGTTTATGAATTAGTTACACATCAATCTCATGCACGGTGTGACTGTTATGACTGAAAGTGCATATTTTTATTTTAAATTTGACATCAATTTTAGTAAAAAGGAATAAGTGACATACTAAAAACTGATAAAATTCATTTTTATTGTTTTTATACTTTAGGTAAATGATCCATTAGTTAGTTGGTATGTGTAGAGATCAGCATCACCTCAATATGACGCACAGTGTGACCGGTATGACTCCAAGTGAATCTTTTTTGTTGGGATAAAGATGGATGGAGAAGGGTGTATGAAGAGTTTTCTTTTTTAGAGAGTTGAATTTTTTGTCAAAGAAGATTGATAAGAAAGTAAATCACTTTACTTTGTGAATGTATTTAAAAATAAGGTGATTCTTTTCTGATTTTTATTTCAAAAATATCATAAGTTTTTTGGAGAACTTGTGATGAAAGACTTTTGAATGAAAGGGGGAGTAAAATTGTTTCCAATCACATTTGGTTTTGAATAGAATGAAATATGTCTCTAGAATACAAGAAAATTTCAAAACATTCCTTGGAAAATATAATAATTATAAAGATGATCAATAAATGATTATAAATCATGATATATAATATTCATGATGAAAGCAGCTATTTGTTGAATAAGCCAAATGAAATAAAAGTAATATGGATGTTCTTGATGAAGCAGATATTTTTGGTGGTGAAGTTATCCAGTGTTTTCCAAATTTATGGGGTCTAAAATTTGGAGGATGGAAAGAATCAAGAAACATTGATTTTCTTGATGTTTATATGAAAATATGGTAAAGGCATTAATTTTGAAAAGATGGGCTTTATGAAGAGTTTTTCTCAAAGTATCAAAGAATTGTGATGATGATCTTCTTAACTACAACAGGCATCATAAAAGGTGAAGGTTAGGAGTATTGCGAGTGGATTATTGTTGCATCACAAATGTTTGATAGAAGGCTTTGCGATTAAGACAAGCATTGAGAATGGGAAATTTCTTTGGAGCTTCATGAAAGGAGGAGTGTTGTGAATATATTTTTGGGTGATTAAATAAATGAGTTGGTGGTAGTGGATAATCACTAATGGGTGAGAATTTAAATATAAGAAAACCCCCAATTCATTTTCATGGATGTTATCAGAGAAAAGCATAAATTGGTCTAATTTTACAATGGTAGAGGAGCTCTGTGAAGAAATATTTCTATGCGAGCTTGGTCATCATGAAAAGACATATAAGGTCTTGAATTATGCTAATGATTTTAAGTAATGGGTGCTTCACAATGATAGGATATTATGCCTTGATTCAATGAGCTTTGAGAAGGTAGTTGGTTCTACAAAGGTAGGGTGCTTCGTGAAGGTTGGGAACTTCGTGAAGGGAGCTTCAGGAAGGACATTTGCAAAAATCTATTTTGAATACCAAGTTTAGGTGAACATAGCTTTCTACGTGCATCAAAATCATATTTGGGTATCAAACTAATTATCATTATAAATCCCAAGAAGTTCCTAGCAACTTATGGGTAGGAAAGAGAATATTTTTTTTGAAATATGAAATCTGTGGAAGTAGATCAAGAAGCACTACAACAAAGAATTTCATCATATTGTGAGAGCAGAAGCACACATACTTCTGGATTATTTTTAAATCACTACACAAGTGTAAGGGAACATCCTAATCATTGTATTCCACATTCAAGGATTTTTTTTTCTAGTGGATTGTGTGGTATTGGAATATTTCCAAACCATACTAAGGTCTAGATACTCTTTCTGAGTAGTGAGGCTTGTAAATTTTTGTATTACATTTGATGTGTGGTTGATTTTTGATCAGTAGGGAAAGCGTTATTTAACAAGTGGTGAAGGTTGTTTCATAAGCAAAGAATCATAAAATAAAAATATATAACTAATTCACCCCCCCTCTTAGTGACATTGAATCTTGACTAGAAAACTTCAATTAGTATGAGATCAGAAGGTTTCTTTCATTTTATTCTTTTTGGATTTTTTAAAAGAAGTTGAGATGAAGACTTGAATTGCATGAACAGTAAGAGGATTCTGATATTTGATGATGGAATTATCATATTTAGAAATACAAAGTGATGCCTTATCTTATGTCCCTTGGATATCATGTTCTTGAAGGTACAATAGATAGACTTCCTTCTATTAATGACAAGGTTCCTCTTACACCAATCGATAAGAAGAATCTTGAGAATGATGAAAGAGATAAAAATACAATACTCACATCACTTTTTGAAAGCGAGTTCATGAGAGTAAACGTGATGGGATAGATAAAGGTATCAGAGATAAGCTGAAAAACATCTATGAAGGAAATATAAAATTGAAGAAGGAAAACTAAAAATCTGGAGGCTGAAGTATGAAGATTTGAAAATTGTTGAGTTTGAATCTGTTGGGGACTTATTTACTAGCGTAATTAACATTGTTAGCACAATAAAAAGTTTTGGTGAATCGTTAGAGGCCTCTATAGTTTTCAAAAATATATTAAGAATTATTCCCAACAAGTTTGATTGTAAAGTTCCATCAATGGAACATAGAGACCCTAAAACATTATATCGGTATGATTTACACAGCAAACTCGCCACTTATGAAATGAGAAGGGGGAAGACTATGAAGAGAAAAACAAAATATGGTAAAGAAATGTCATTCAATGTCTCTAATAAATAAAAGTCTAAAAAGGAACTTGAAGAAGATGATGTTGATGACTCTGACTCTAAGAATGAGGTATCTAAATATTTTGATGAAATATTATCGTTATTTTCTAAAAATGTGAGAAGTGGTGCAGGTAAATACAATGGTAAACGTCCCTTGAAGTGTTTTGAAGGTGAATTTGTTGGGAACATTGTGGCTAATTCCCCTCAATGAAATTGAGAAGAAGATAGTGATGAATATGAAATAAAACCAAGAAGGTCATGGAAGAAACGAGGTGATAAAGATAAATGTTTTTCAAGAGGGAAGGATAAAAATGTCTTCAAATCCAAAATGATAAGTTTTTTGTCTAAAGATGAAGAAGAATATAGTGAATTTGAATCATATAATATTTTTCTAATAAATCTAGGGATAATAGACTTATTACATCAGTTAATAATTAAGATCTCAGGAGTATTAGTTCTGATGGAGAAGAAACTCAACTTCAATATCATCTAAAAGAAGAGTTGAAAGAATGACTAAGTAAGATCAGAAGTCTTGATAAGGAAAATAGAAATTTAATAAACGAAAATACCTCATTAAAAAATAAAGAAGGTTTTTCAGATGAGAAGGTTAAGATGGTAAAAGAAATTAATGATTTGAATAAATCTCTTGAGATGGAAAACAATCATAATGAACATCTGGAAATTAAGTTGGTAGAAAAATAACAGGAGGATGAAATTTCCCAAAAAAACTCTCTAAAGCCGAATAGAGGGTTATAAATTTCAATAACCATATCTATGAAGTAGTTGAAAGTTCTAGTAAGGATGAACCTAATAAGGATCAACAAAATTTACCTTCAAAGGTTGAGAATAATGCAGGAGTTAACTATGAAAAGAATTAAGTTGAGAAAGTTACATATGTGTCCAAAGTTAACAATGTTGAAAAATAAGAAGTTCCTAAAAATACGAAGTCTAGAAAATTTTCAGTTAATTACGGTTTTGAAAAGTATGAGAGGAAATATGATCTGAATAATAAAGTCTCATTTGAAAGAATAAATATTGATTGTCAAGAAAGTTTTACTAATAAGGTTACTGAGAAACATGTTCACAACACTGGTCAGTATAGAAGCTTCGATGGAAAATATTCTTTCTTTGGCTACTACAGGTATTGTGGTGGATTTGGACATACAAAAAATATGTGTTGGTTTAACCAAAAACATTACTACTAATCAAAATGTTATGGAAGACAAGTTTTGTGGGGGAGTCAATCCACTCAATAGAAGAAGTTTGAGAAGGATGTTCATAAAAATTCAGAGAAGGCTGGTGAGAAAGTTGAAAATAAGTTCCAACCACTGGAAACTATTTTTGAAAGATGTGAACAATATGGAAATATTATTAAGGGTTGTGTTGTTTTGTTACAAGGACAACATAAACATCTTAAAATTTCTCAAAATCCAGAGTTGAAGAATGTCATGACCCATCCCCCAGGGCCCGTTCCGTGACTACCCCAAGCCCGCCTTCCATAGGCCAGGGGCTAGCGAGTAGTACCAAAGTCTTAATTCCCTAAAACTGGGAAGGCATTGCCTTTAACCCTATAAAAACACACAAATGAGCACACAACTAGATAAAAAACACTAAGTAAAACTGTATAACAATAGAGTGATAAAAAGTAAAAGGGGATGGAAATACAAGCCCAACTGTAAAGTACAAGGAACTGAAATGTACAAGTACAACTGAAGAAAATAAAATCAGCTGATGGGTCATCCTCCGAGGTTCCTACCTAAAGTGTAGGTACAGATCGCCTCCTCAACACTCTTCACCCATCCGTATCCTCTGTGTACCGACTCATCGTAAGGTCCACCTCCAAGTACCATACAGTCCTGGTACTCTCAGCCTCTATCAGCACTATCTATCATCTACATCCAACACGACAAGGTGCGGGCATATCCCGTGTAGGTGTGAGTATAACGATACTCAGTAAGGACCCCGAGACCCTCAAGGTCTCACAAAAATCCAACAAGGATAAACCACAAAGTATGAAATCAACAGATAACCTTACATAGGTATATGACCATACATATACCTAAGTTATCAAGTGATTCATCACAATAATGAGGAAAACACAGAAAAAACTGACTCAACTCAACCAGGGTATTATTCTAGGGGTAGTATCAAGTAACATCCCCAACACATTATCGAAACCTCGTCTACTGGAGAACTCCTCCTCTATTGAGTATAGTGGGCCTGCCGCAACACCAAGCATGCTTCCCACTAACCTTGGACTGATGAGGTTCTCCTCATGTCGAGTATTGTGGGTCTTCTACGTCACACAGAGGTGCTCCCCACCGATGGTCTGCCATGACACCAAGCACACTCCCCCTCATAGCCTGCTTAGGTACTCCTCCTGTAGAGTACCGTGGGTCTTCCGTGTCAACAAGCATGCTCCTCCACCGTGGGTCTGCCACCACACCCACACACACCCTACTGGGCTAGTAGAGTCACTCCGAGCCAAATGGTCAGTAGTCATCAGGTCTCAACTAGCTAATAGGTCTCCACACTCTACTCGCTCATCACCGGAAGGATCCGCTCCATGAGCTAATGGTCAATACTCCAACTTTTAAGTAGTCCCATGGAGAAGTATCTCAAAGATCGGCCACATCAAAGGGGTCTCAACGCAATAGACAGTGTGTCAATAGGATGCCCTGTCTGTGAGTTATTATCCTTTTAGTCCCGGGGGCCTGGTTGGATTCGTGCACGATTCAACCAGACCGTATTTCAACTATACCCCAAAATCTAGTGGGGTATACTCAAAGGGACTGTCATGCTACAAGATTACCATCACCGTAGATTTTTTATGCATTTTTCGACTCTTGGAAGATATCTTGAAATGTAGCTTGAGTCAACTTTCAGAAACGGACAACAAGAAAGTGTGTCATGAGAGATTTTTTCTTTTGATTCTAGTGAGGATTTTATGTGAACAATGAGTTATTCTCCTCTCTTGGTATGTTGCTACAAAAAGTTATTTAGTTTTAGTTCTCAAAATTGCCTATTGGTTTCTAAATCTAGCAGTTTGTGTTTTTCTAAGGTTCACGAGCACTACCATAAAAATGGGTTTTCGTAGCGCTACCCTTTAACAACGCTAAAAAAAGCACTATTAATAAGGGTACCTTTAATAAGTTCTAAAAAAGCATTGTTAAAAGTACCACTTTATCAGCTCTTTTTTTATCGTTGATAAAGGTACCCCCTATATCAGCGCTTTTTTTAGTGTTGTTAAAGATGCCCCCTTTATTAGTGCTTTTTTTATTAGTGCTGATGAAGGGGGTCTTTATCAGCATTTGTTTTACTAGCGCTGATAAAGGGTATATTTAAAAAAATAAAAAAAAAAATAAATTCATATATAAATATCTAAATATATTTATATTGATATAAATATAATATATATTTTTAAAATATGTTTTAGGTAAGTATAAATAGACATTTAGACTTAATATATAAGAAATTTATTGAAAATAGATTAAAAATATTTTTTTAAAATATTAATAATCCAAAATTTTCTAATTATCATCTGTCACGACCCATCCCCTGAGGCCCGTGTTGTGACTTCCCCAAGCCCACCATTCATAGGCCAGGGGCTGGTGACTAGCACCAGAAAGACATATCCCAAAAAGGGAAGGCATTTCCATTAAACATGTACACACATAGATTGGGAATACAACACAAAAAATCCATAAATAAAAGAAAATAGTACAACCACCCCAAATTATAAGCACTATGATTAAAGTGTGTAAACTAAAAGTAAGGGGATAGGAATACAAGACAAACTGAAAGGAATGTACAAAAATGGAGTACAAGCTCTAGAGGTCATTCACCAAGGATACTACCTGAAGGGTAGGTACATCCAACTATCAAATGTCACTTCCAGACACCATATCTATCGATCCGCCTTTAAGCACCATCTAGAACTAGATCCCCAATGTCCTAGTCAAAGCTGCCTATCATCTACACAAGACATAACATATGCGGGCGAAGCCCGTGCACGGGTGAGTATAAGAATACTAAGTAGGGACACCGATACCAACTCATGTCTCACATTAATCCACAATGTAAAACACCACATATCAAGATCTCAAAGTAAAGCACAAAGGAATAGACAGCTCACACCATATACAACTTAAGTACAGAAGTGAAGATGATTAGTCGTAAAGCTAGATCATCTTATTCTTTTGAAAGGATCTGTTGCTGATCCACGAAGGGTCACTCTATTGCGGATCCACGATGAGTCACTATCATGTTGATCCACACATGGTCATTATTATACTAATCCACACAGGGTCTCTATTATGATGATCCACATAGGGTCACTATTATGCTGATCCACACAGGGTCATTATTATGCTAATCCACATAAGGTCTCTATTATTCTCCATGTCATAGCCATACATTATATTGTTTCACTTAGAATGATTAATTTTTCATAGAATCTAACCCTCAAGTGATTGGTCATACCTAAACCACCACCACGTCCCATAGAGTAACCCAAAGGACTGACTCATTGTAAGGGCCCCAATGCAATTGACGACACGTCGAACGGACTCCTGGTCTGTAAAATATGGGCATTTTTTGTAAATAAGCATGGTTGGATTCATGTCCGATCCAACCCAACCATATAAAAACCTCTTAAAAAACTCAAATAATGTATATCAAAAGCACTGCCTTGTCACAAGGGTCCTAACGCCACTAACAGCGTGTCAATGGACTGCCCGGTTTGAGAGAAACATGTGTTTTGTGAAATGGGGGCCAGTTGGGTCCAGGTCTGGTCTAACCCAGTTAGACCAACCCGATCTAGTCTGTCGGGAAGTGGGTCTGGCCCGAGGGGGCATACCGGTTCGTCCACCTGGATGGGATATGGTCAGATGCCGTGTTAGACCCCCTCGATTCCCCGCGGGTCACCGCCAGGCCTCCTTTTTTTGATGGTCGAGTGACCACGGCCTACCACATGCAATGTTACATGTAGCCTTCAATGCGTTCGAGTAGCTGTGTTCTTCCATTTTACCCACAGACCAAGTCTATGGGTTGACTTGGTCAACGCGGTGCCAGTGAGGCATAATGGGTCTCCTGCGCCATGGTCGCGGTGGTTGCGGCCTCCGTCGTTCGCCCAGGCGGCCCAGACACGACACTCTGCCTCCATGAAGGGTCGGTCAGCGATGCACCTCCACACCGCCATAGCATACTAACAGGCACACCGCCTCCCACCACCCATAGCTACAACCACCGGCATCGACGGTTTCTTCTGCGGGGCACCAGAGTTTCTTTGTTGGTCTGTTTCTCGATCCGTTTGTGCCTATGTGATCGTGTGGCTACCACCTTAACTATGATGGCCTCAAACTCACCTTTCCACAATTTCAAGAATTAATCAATGGAGAATGCACATACGACGGGGCTCAATCCTTGTTCGTGTCAGCATGCACCCTCCACGTTAGAAGTTTAAAAACATGGGGTGGTTCGGGGATTTTAGTTCAATTAATACAAGTGATAATTTAATCTTAGATAGAGAAATCCCAAAATAAGTAACCCTCCCACAAGAACAAACTATCCATGGATTAACATGTTTGTGGGTTAATCTGCATGCATCATTTGGAAAGGAATGGGGGAATTTAAAATAGTTCAAACCCCTACCTCGTTTGACATTCGTTGCCACAGTGTCCCGTCCCTGAGGTTTCAACAGGTCGACATCGTTTGTCACTTCCCGACTTCATTCTTTGAGGTACGTCAAATTCAATGACGTTCTGTTGGCATTCATGATTCTTTGTTGGAGAGGAATGTCACCGGAGGTTTGTCAGTGATTTTCCCATGGTTTTAATTCCCATCTCCCCAACGTGTTCGTTTAATAAAAAGAAACACATCGCAGTGTTTCTGTTACGCTGTGACGTTGCGTCGTTAGGTTGTTTCATTTATGAGATAGTGTAGAGGTTACGCTTGCACAACAAGTCATTAAGGATCCTCATTTAATGTACCTCATCATCTCCTCATCATCACACCATAGCACCATTGTCCACCACTCAATAGTTAGAAAAATAAAATGAAATAACTTTTTCATTTATTTTATTATTTTCCGAAATGTTCAAAAATTAACATTTATTTCTGACCCTTTCCAGTCAAAGTTAAGTCTTTTCTAGGAGAATATCATAATTCTGAGTTCAACAGTGCCCTTGGGTTATTTATCCGAGCACTAGTTCAAAAGTTAGAAAAACCCACTTGCAGGTTTATTGAACGTACTTTTAAAAAAGTTCATATTTCCATTTCGGGCTCTCTGGGCCATGGAATCATGTTCTTTCAGAGCGTGTGGTCTCGAAATAATTTCATATAATTTAAAAAAAAATACACAAAAATTTCTGGACGTTACATTCTCCGCACCTTAGGGATTTTCGTCCCTGAAATCCAAAACAAATGATAAAAAAACAAATAGGGGTACTTAGCAAGAATCAGAGCCTCCCACTTTCATGTGATCTCTTGGTTGTTCCAATGCTGCCACTGAACGCACACCAAAGGAATCAACTATCCAAGAAGTACCTGATCCTATCAATCCTCTATCTCCACCGAGAACTCTGAAAACATCACCCCATCATCAATATCCATCTCACCCCAGTCAATGACGTGCGATGGATCATGCACGTACCTCCTCAATTGCGACACATGAAAAATATCGTGCACCCAGTGCATCTATGGGGGAAGAGCTATGCGGTATACCACCTCGACAACTCTGATGAGAATCTGGAAAGGTCTGATGAACCTTAGAGATAACTTATAACCACATCAAAATATCCGCAATCCTCTTCAGGGAGAGACCCGAAGGAAGACATGGTCTCCCTCCTCGAACTCCAAGGGTCTTCATCTCCTATCTCCATAAGACTTATGCCTGCTCTGTGAAGCCATCAACCACTCCTGGATGATCTAAACATTCTCGGTGGTAGATCCCACCAACTCTATACCCATCAATTCCAAATCCCCAAGGTATTTCTAGTATAGAGGTGATCTTCATGGTCGCTCGTACAAGGCCTCAAACGATGTCATGCTGATGGTGGAGTGACAGATAATGTTGTATGAGAAGTCAACTAGTGGTAGGTGCTCTTCCCAACTATGATCAAAATCAAGGACGCAGGAACGAAGCATGTCCTCCAAGTTCTGTATAGTTCACTCCATCTGACCATCCAACCAGGGGTGAAAAGTTGTGCTCAGGTGTAGCTGATTTTTGAAGGCCTACTAAAATCCCTTCCACAACTAGGATGTAAAGAATGAATCACCGTTTTAGACGATCGTCGAAGTCACCCTGTGAAGTCACAATATCTCTTGGATGCAGAGGTATCCCAATCCATCTACCAATCTCTTCTCCTGGATGAGTAGGAAGTGAGCCGACTTGGTGATTCGATAAATGATCACCCAAATAGAATCATGACCCCTGAAAGTGCGTGGTAAAACTATCAAGAAGTCCATTGATATATCATCCCACTTCCACTCTGGTACCTCAATTGGATGTTTCAAGCCTATTGGGACATGATGCTCATCCTTTACCTATTGAGAAGTGAGGCATCATGATACAAACTCTGCCACCACTTTCTTCATCTCTGGCCACCAGTACTAACGTAAGAGGTCCTGGTACATCTTTTCCACACCAGGATGTACATCCAAAGGGGAAATATGGAACTCTCTAGAAACCTAATCTCGTAACGTCACTGGTACTATGGTATATCCTATGAAAAGGATGATGTGATCCCCACATATCGAAAATCCATCAGGAGCCTCTCCTAAGGATATATAAGCACGTCGGGCTACACAGTAGACATCCCTTAGTTGGGCCTCCCTAACCGGCTGAAGAAGTGGGGGCGTGACAGTCATAGACTGAAGGTAAGCTCCTTCATCATAATCTATTATGTATATCTATATCATGACTAGATTCTATGTCACCTCACTCAGCAGCTGTAAACCAGACCTCCTGGTGAGAAAGTATGCCACAACGTTTCCCTTTCCAGGAGTATAGACTATCTCAAAGTCATAGTCCTTTAGGAACTATAGCCATCACCATTGTCTCAAGTTCAATTACTTATGTGAGAAGATATACCTGAGAATCTTGTGGTCAGATTATACTATAAACAGTTTACCCATAATGTAGTGCAAACACATCTTCAAGGTAAAGACCACCGCTGCAAACTCAAGGTCATGAGGCATGTAGTTGTGCTCATGATTCCTCAACTTTCGTGAGCCTTAATAGATCAAAGCTCACTCCTACATTAGAACAAAACCCATTCTGGTCCCTGGTGCATCACAATATACCACTTAGTTGATACCCTCCTTTGGAAACCTCAAGATGGGAGCGCTTGTCAAGCTCTGCCTCAGCTGTTGGATGCTCTACTTGCATTTTTCTGTCCACATGAAGGGTTTTCCATTCTTCATCGAAGCTATCATAAGTGATGATACTCTAGAGAAGTTGGGTAAGAACCTTCGGTAGTACCCAACCAACCCCAAAAAACTCCTCACCTCATTCACGCCCCTGGGTGGCTCCCAAGAAAGCACTACCTCTATCTTTTCTGGATCCACCGCAACTCCAACCTCCAAGATGACGTGTCCCAGGAAGTAGACCTCTGAAATCCAGTACTAGATCTTTGAGAGCTTACAATAAATTTGGTTCTCTCAGAGTGTATCTAGGACTATCCACAAGTGTGTAGCATGATCCTCCTCTAATGCTGAGTACACCATGATGTCATCAATGAATACCACCATGAAACATTCAAGGTAAGGCTAAAAGATCCTATTCATGAGTCCCATGAACACCAATGGGGTATTGGTCATGCTGAATGGCTTCCCCAAAAACTCATAGTGGCCATACTGACATCTAAAGGATGTCTTCGGTATGTCTTCATCCTATACATGAAGCTAATGATAGCATGATCTAAGGTCAATCTTCAAGAACCCCCTCGCTCCCTTCAGCTGATAGAAGAGGTCATAAATAATCGATAGTGGATACTTTTTCTTCACAGTCACTTGGTCCAAGAACCGGAAGTCCATGCATAGTATCAAGCTCTTGTCTTCCTTCTTGGAAAATAACACTGGGGCTACCCATGGGGAAACACTGGGTCTTATGAACCCTTTTCTCTATAAGTCCACCAGTTTCACCCTCCACTCACGAAGCTCTATGAGAGCCATTCAATAAGCCAATGTAGATATCAATTTCGTCCCTTGGTACAATTCAATGCAGAAGTCTACCTCTCTGTGAGGAGGTATTCATAAGACATCCTCTAGAAAGACATCCTCATACTCGTCCACCACAACAGGAAAACTCAGACTCCTTTCATCAACTTCACTAATGGTCAGCCTAGCCAACTGGTGAGTGATCAGCTACCCCCTCCTCCAAGAAAGTCTATAATGGGATGCAAAGGTTCCCTTCTCACTGGTGAAGGAAAACCTGGTCCCATCTTCATGAACACATCGCACTTGGCACCTAAAACTATCGATCTGAGCATGGATCGTAGATAACTGGTCCATACCCAAGATGACGTCGTAAGCCCTCAATGCTACTACTGGGAGATCTTGGACGAATCTCTCACCTCCTAGAGTAAGATCACACTACTGGAACTAGTGTGTAATCATCGAACCCACTCTTATATGAGTCACTAATCATAAGGATCAAGCCAATAGATCCACCAGATTCTCTGAGCCTCGACAAGGTCCGTGGCAATGAAAAAGTCACTAGCACCTGTGTCTATAAGAACTGCAGCTAACGTGGAGTAGACACATATTATACCACTAATAATATATGGATTGTCGTGTTCATAGGCCTCCATCTCCTTAAGCTATCCTTTCCCATTTCTGTCGGCTCCCTGAACTCGTGGTGGACCACCTGGTGGTGGTGGTGGTGGTAGTACCTCAAACCATCATCCACCGCCTGCCGCTCGGCCTACTCCCCTGCCACGTCCGCTACCCTTCGTACCTCCTCATTAAAACCTCTATCTCTTCCTCAATGGTCCCTTGATGTCCTACTGGTAATCCATGAGGGGAGTTGGACAATCATGAGCCATGTTCCCATGTCCACCGTTGGAGTATCAAAATCTAGCCCTCAGATGACCCCTCTGCCTCGAAAGCTTTGCACCTCTGATCCTACATCCTAGGATCGTCCTCTGAAAGGTCCATCCCTCTTAGGACTCTACATCATCTACCTAATACCTACTACAGATGACTATTCCACATGTCGTCTCGTGGTGGCTCTCACTGTCGGTGCCTACTCGGCTAGGAAGCTCTCCACCACTAGAGCTCAGTCTAGCACTCCAGTGTGCGTCGAGATGCTGAGTGAAACCATCGATGCCCAGATCTCCCATCAGAGTCCCTGCTAAAAGGTCTAATCCCTGAATAAAGGGTCCCATACCATATTGGTGGAGTAGTGGGAGAGGTCGGTAAACCTTCCTGAGTACTGGGCCACAGTCAGGCTGCACAGTTGTACATGTAGTAGCTCCTGAATACGCACTGGGTATAGTGTTGCTGGTATGAACTCCACCCTAAAAAGGCTCTCAAAGTCCAACCAAGAAAGGGTCGCCTCCTCATGTATTTGGAGTTTCAACCTCCACCACGTCCCTATCATTCCCTAAAAAAGGATACAGGTTAGGACTGCCATATGGTCGGTAGGTGTCCCTATCAGATGAAGAACCCATATTACTACCTCCAGCCAATCCTCAGCTGCCTACGGATCGATCTCTCCTAAGAAACATCAGAGGACTCTATCTCTAGAACTCGTGCAGCGAGCTAAGTAGGTGTGCACTGTCTTCTGGTGGGGATGGTAGAAACTACTACTCTATGGGTGGTGATGGTGCTAGTACACCACCCAAAAGTGATATAATTGTGAGAGGTACCTACACCGACACCTCATCACTCAGTGAACCATTGTCATGATAACTCACTAGAATACTAGATGGATATCTTCGTGGAGGTATCCTGTAGAGAAACAGATGTTCCATAGCCAATAAGTTATACCTGGTGAACTAACTCAAAAGAGATCAAAAGAAAAACATTTCCAAAACACATGCAACCAGTTTTTTTGTGTATTGAGTAGGAAAATAGAATCCAAGGTCCTGGTGTATGGATACTTCGACTGCTGTACCAACGCTAGACTCCCCAGACTGAAAGCCAAACTCAAGACACTTAACACTATTTCCCCCATTGAAAAATAATGACTCTTAGTTCTCCTGGTAGAAACAACCTCCCTATGATACCACTTTGTCACGCCCCACCCCCATAGGCACGTGCCATGACTACCGCAAGCCTACCTTCAATAGGCTAGGGGCTGGTGAGAAGAACCAATAAGGCATATCCCAAAAAATAAATACATTGCCTTTAAACATGTACACACCCTGACAGGGAATACTACACAAAGAAAACAACAAAGGAACGAAGATAGTAAAACCACCACAAAGTATCACCACTGAGAGTAAAGTGTGTAAAATGAATGTAATGGGGGCTAGAATACAAGCCCAACTGAAAGGAAAGTACAAAAAAAGAAGTATAACCTGTAGAGGTTGTCCACTAAGGATCCTACATAAAGGGTAGGTACACCCCACTGTTGGATGTCACTACAGCACACCACGTTTATCGATCCGCCTCCGAGCACCATCTAGCCATGGCTCCCCAAAGTCCCAGTCAAAGTTGTCTGTCGTCTTCACAAGACACAAATATTGCGGAAAAAACCCATGTAGGGGTGAGTATATCAATACTCGTAGGGACCCTGATACCAACTTGGGTCTCACAGTAATCCACAATGGAATGCACCACATAACAAGATCTAAAAGTAAAAAACAAAGAAAAAGACAATTCACACCAGGTACCACTTAAGTACAGAAGTGAAGATGATTAGATGTAAAGATATATAATATTATCCTTTTAAGAGGCTATATTGCTTATCCATGAAGGGTTTCTCTATTTCAGATCCATAACAAGTCACTCTATGGATGATCCATAATGGGCCGCGATACTACTGATCCATGAAGGGTTTTTATCATGTTGATCCACAGAGGGTCGCTACGATGCTGATCCATATAAGGTCCCTATTCTGCTGATCCTCACAGGGTCACTATTTTTTTGATCCACACTGGGTCGCTATTATTCATTACGTCACAACCATCGACTTGATTCTAACAGTCAGCATGCTTGATTTCTAGATAATCTTCACCTCAAGCCATATGTTGTACCTCAACCACCATGAAGTCCCACGTAGAGTAACCCAAAGGGCTGTCTCGTTGTAAGGGCCTCAATACAACAGACAGCGCATCGCAAAGATGCGCAGTCTGTATGATAAGGGCATTTTCTAAAAATGGACCTATTGGATTCAAGTCCGATCCAACTTGGCCATATGAAAACTACTCCAAAACTCAAGTAGAGTATCTCAGAATGACCACCTATTCGCAAGGGTCGCAACGCCACTAAGGATGCTTCAATCAGATGCTCAGTTTGAGAGATACATGTGTTTTTGTGAAACGACGTATAGTTGAGTCCGGGTCCGATCTGACCTGGCCCGGTGGGGCGGGTCCGGCCCGAGGGGGCGGCCCACACCCTGCCCAATATACCAAGGGTAGATCAGTTTTTTTGGATGGTCGAGATGCGGCTGAATATCACGTCCGGCCCCCCTTCTACCCCACGGGTCACCGTAGGGGCCTCCCTTCTACTGCGGTCGAGCGACCATGTCCTGTCGCATGTCGCGCAACTCACAGCCTCCGACGCGGCCGAGCAGTCATGGCCGCCACCGACTGTTTCTTCTACGGTCCACAAGAGTTGCTCTGGTGGTACGTTTCTCGATCTGTCTATGCCTACTGAATCATGAGGATGCCACCTTCACAATAACAACATCTAACTCTCCTTGCCACCATTTTAAGAATTCATCCTCAAATAATGCACATGATGGGGGGCTCGGGCCTGGTTCTTATTGGCCTTAGATTTCTGTGTTTGATCTTTAAAAACATGGGGAGGTCTGAGGATTGTTGTTTAATCAATACAAGTGATAATTTATCCCCAGATAGAGAAATCCCAAAAGAAGTCACCCTCCCGCAAGGACACATGATACACGAATTAACCAGTTCGTTAGTTAATTCATGCTCCACATTTGAAAAGGAATGGGGAATATTTAAATAGTTCAAACCCCTTCCCCGTTTAACATTCATTTCTGTAGCATCCTATCCTCAAGGGTTCAAGAGTTCGACATCGTTCGTTGCTTCCCGACTTCATTATTCGAGGTACGCTGAAGTCGATGATGTTCCGCCGACGGTCGTCATTCTTCGTTGGAGAGGAATCTCACTGGAGGGTTTTCATAGATTTTCCCGTAGTTTTAATTCCCATCTTTCTAACGCGTTCGTTTAATGAAAAGAAACATGTCGCAACGTTTATGGTATGCTGTTTCATCATTTATGAAACAGCATAGCGGTTGCGCTTGCACAACAATCCATTATGGATCCTCATTAAATGTTCCTCCTCATCACCGCACTGTAGCAATGTCGTCTTCCGTTCAATGGTGAGAAAAAATAAATAAATTTTAGAGTTATTTTTTTTATTTTTCCAAAAGGCCAAAAATTAACTTTCCTGTATGACCCTTGCAAGTCGAAGTTGAGTCCTTCTTAGGTGAATCCATGTGTTTTGAGTTCAACGGTGCCCTTAAATTTTTGTTCCAAGCACAAGTTCAAAATTTAGAAAAATGTACTTGCCAGTTTATTAAACGTACTTTAAAAAAAGTTCATAATTCTGTTCCGGACTCTCCAGGACTCGGAATCATGTCTCGTCAGAGCATTTGGTCTCGAAATATTTCAATAAAATTTTAAAAAAAATTACACAGATTTTTCGGGACATTAAATAATCGAGTAATAATCATTGACTAGAAATTTGAAGACACAAAAAATTAAAAAACATAATAAAAGTTTTAAAATAAGTTGATAACATTTCTCAAATTTCATATGACCATAAATTTAGATCTGAGTGTCTATTTGAGCTCTACCACATATCAAATCGAAACCTACAATGAGCTCTATGCACTAGAAAAAAAGGGAACCTTCTGTTCCATTTTCTCAAAACTAAAAATGGACCAGGAGGCCTCAAAATATGAGTTTTTAGTGAGGATACAGTAAAAAATTAATTAAAAATATTTACATATAAAATATATTTCCTAATATATAGCTTTATATAAATAAAAAACTAATATCCATTTTATTTAAAATAAAAATGTATGAATATTTATATACCTATATAATGTGTATGTGTGTGTGTGTATTTGTGTTTGTATGTATTAAAAAACTGATATATTTTATCTATATATTCTAAACACATGTATATAAAAATTAATATATAATATTTGTAAATATATATAAATATGTATAATTATACTTACAGATACACATATAATATATATATGTGTGTGTGTGTGTGTTGTATATATGTATTTATTTATTTATAAACACACAAAAAACATATTTTACAAATGTATTTAAAACCGGTCTTTTAAATATATAATAATTTATGAAAAAATATACGGATAAAATAATATAACTAAATATATATAAATAAATAAATATAAATAAATACATATAAATATATATTAATATACTAATAAATATATAAATACATAAATATAACTATATATGTATATATATATATATAAGAATAAATATATAAATATATATTAATATAAAAATAAATACAACTAAATATATATAAAAATAAATAGATATATCATTAAATGGATAACAAATCAACATGGAGGAGTGGTAAAGGGTCCAGATGTGTAGGCAAGAGGTCTCAAGTTCAAATCCAGGTAGAGGCAAGGGCGCGTGTGGGTTAATGACAGGGGGTGGTAGCGCAGTTAAAGGGTTACGGTGTAGGGGCGAGGTTAGGGGTGGGGTAGGGTTGTGCAGAATATATATATATATATATATATATATTATTTTCTTTTTCTTTTTTTAAAATATTATCACCACTTTAAAAAAGCACTGATAAAAAGGGTCTTTATCAGCATTTTTTTGGAGAAAATAAAAGTGACAACCTTTTATCTTTGCCTTTATTGGAAGCATTTTTTTAGCACTGTAAATACACTTTTTAGCGGTTTTATGGCAATATTTGCAATAGTGGAGTAGCTCGGTGACTTTTCTTTTTTATCCAATATTTTCTTTATATACTACAGCCGGGAAGGAGCATGTTCTCGATCATTTTGAGGTACCTCATACTACGTACTGGAGTTTGATATCGATTTAAAAGTTGTCCGCAAAAGAAAGAAAAAGTTGTTAGTATATTTAATAGTACTATGTTTCAAAAATATGATCTTTATAAGTAAATTTGAATTTAAATGACAAAGAATTGATGGTGTCTCTGAATGGTGTCTCACGATCAGTTGGTTAGGAACTGTGTCTCAGACTTAGTGCATTCAACAATTTGTAATGGTGAGTCATGAATCGGTGACTTTGGAATGGTAGGTCTCTCTAACAGTAGGTCGACTTGATGGTTACTTAGCTATTGGTAGCTCATACTAGAAACTCGTACTTAGAGAAAATTTTGGTGTCATCGGTAAGTCGCATTATTAGTACCTCGATGCGACAATGTCTCTTCGTTTGCAAAAATTATGTATTGAGATGTCGATAGGTTGAACAACAGTGACTCAGTGCATCGGTAACTTGAGTGACGGTGTCTCATCTTTTGTCAGAATTCATCATTTTTGCTAACAGTGAGATAGTTGATAGTGCAACATGTTGTTTGGTAGGTTTATGTCAACGATAGATCATATTTAATCTATTTTCTACCAACGCTGAGTTTTCCAACAGTGATTTAACCTTAACAGTGACTCAATCTTGAATGGTGACTATGAGTCCACCTTAATAGTGACTCATACTTATTCATATTTTTCTATCCTATCTTTGGATGTAAAATGCTAATAGAATAGATTAAGCTTATATGTAAACATAGTTAAACATGAGTAAACATAATGAAACATAATAAAGCATGATTTGGGATCATTAAAACCAGAATAATCCAACAACATATATTCAAAAATGTTTTTAAAACTAAAAATCCAATATTTAAAATAGAATATTGTCACACACACTCAAATCAACAAGTTTTAAAAAAATTAATAAATAAAAAACATGTCAAAACTCAAGAAAAAAATACGCAAACAAATATATTTTTATTGATGTAACAATTATAAAATTTACAGTTCTAGCCACTTTTGGTTTGTGTCAATTTTATTTTTCATGACATTAATTTTTTGATGAGGGGTGGTAGTTGTCAGACCCCAACACCTCTTTGTCACACTTTTTCTTTTTAATAAAGGATCATTGACCCCACCTTGTTAAAAAAATATTAAATGTATTTTGGAAAATGGATAATCTATTTTTCAAACATAGAAGAAGCATTATCGATTGAAAAAAGTCTATTTTTTACACTATACGTATGCAAATATATAACCACATAATGAAATCTTAAGGTATTTCAATTAAACTTACTGAATTAAAATTAGTGGAAAATTATTTACATAATTTGATTATAATTTTATATATAACAACATCACATTCCATTTTGTTTATTTTACCATTCATTATTTCAAATATATATGCATTCCTTTTCTTTGGGGAAATAATTTTTTTATAATTTTTTTAAAAAATAGGTAAAAAGGATTTTTCATTTAGCTTTGTTTTAAATTGAGCTCTCTTTATAAGTCAAAAAAGAAACATTCATTTTTTTTGTATTTAATAATTAGACTCCTCAAAAGGGAAATAATTGTTAAAATTAATTAATTAATCATTGGGTAAAATTTAAGGAAAAGGTAAGGGTAAGGACCCCAACTTGGGTGTGTGTTATTATTTTATTTTATTGGATTTTTTTTTCAATTTTGATGGGAAGGATGATGAAATTTATGTTAATATCTCATTTAATGAGGCAGTTTTTTAGAAAATCTTATCATTAAAATGGTTCAGAATTTGAAATTATCAATTAATGTAGTTGATCCATTCTTTTTTATTTTACTATTTTCCTAAATCCGGCCTTTTGCTTGGGTCTATGTTCCCAACATTTATTTCCATGTTCATGCCTAGAATTTCCATTTATTGAGGGTGACCACTAAATAAAATATCATCTATATATAATTATATTACATATCTACATTCGTGAATTACTCCCCCAACTGCATTTCGCACCTCGCTCTTCTCGTCCATACCTTCTCCCTTCCCTACCGCTCGCCGCTGTTAGCTGCCATGGAAATGCCGGTCCATCACCGTTTCTCCAGTCCCATGACCAGAATCGAATCGCACTGCCCTTCCTACCCCCTTCCCATCCCACCCCAGTGCATCAACATTTCCCCTGCCTCCTCGGTCGCCTAATCTTCTTACATAGCGGTGGGGGGCGTCAGGTTGAGGCAGCGGCCTACCAGCTCCTGGACATCCTCCATTGAGGAGAATGGTGCATTTTGTGGGTGCGGTGGTGGAATGTTTTTTCACCCTCACTGGGTCCGTATCTAGCGGTGGGAAGTTAGAGGGGATTCCTCCTATGACCTGAAAATTTGGAGTATCCGGCCTTGTTCTTGGGTTGAAGAAGGTGACACGTTATTTGTTCTTCGACTCTAGGGATGTCAAAAAATACGACGAGCCCACGACGATGGTCGGATATTCTACTCCCTCCTTGAGAGACAACGACAAAATCTAAGGAGGCGGCACTGGAAAAACGAGGACCCTGGATGCTATGATGAGAGTCATGCCCCTGTGTGCTCCCGTTGAGGAACCGAGTGGAACTCCAGCACCCAAGTAGCCGTCGGTGGGTGAAGGGGAACCTCCCTAGTGTGGATTCCTTCCACTCTTCTTCCCAAACCCCATTCTAAAATCAAAAGCACGACAGGAGGTAGGTAGGACCATTACAGTAGACTTTTCAGGGCATCTGGAGAAAGGCAAGGGGTTGGGGAGTGACAATGTGATTGCATCATGCAGTGATTCCATGTGGATGGAAGAAGGCATGGAAGAATGGAAGCGTCATTCCAGTTCATTTTTCCTTTCCTACACCGCCCCAATGAACACCATGGATTCAAACATCATGGTTTCCCTTACCATGACTACAATTTGTATGAAGAACATTTGTCCACTAAAATTAATTTTTGAGTATTATATACACATTTTTTTCTAATATTTTTTTTATTTTATAATGTGAAAATCATTGCGTTATTAAAATCATGCATCATTAAAAATTTGGTGCAGCATAGTTTCATTTTTATTTCCTTTTCCTCGGTTTAAACATGATTAAAGAGGCCTTTTATACAGATACTTGGTATTTAAAATACTATATACAGACACACACACACACATTATTTAAAATAGTGTTTATATTTTAAAAAATTATTTCTGTAATCTTTTGTTTTATTATATATATAACAAAATCTTAAACACTACTTAACATATAGATTTTTTTATTAGGAATTACCATCATTTAATTAATTCCAAAAAACATTGAAACCCCTCATTCAACACTCCCTTTTATAGAGGAATGCCCTTTTATAAGATCCCTCATCATAATATTTTTAATAATAATATATAATATAAAAAAAATTATTTATTATAGGTAGAATAGATTATAATCAATCAAACGATGCATGAACCAAGCTGCCGCTGTGGGTTAAGCCTCATCCTGCACTGCCTTGCACCGACCACACCACCCTCGATGTCATCCTGGTAACTTGTGCCCACCAACCTGCTATCTCACCATCAACCTACGTCGGTTCATCATTCGACCACATCCAAACTCCATCCTCCACGGTGGGCGACGTTTTATTTATCACTTCCATCAGGGTGCCATCAACCTTCACCATCAGAAGTGCTCGTCACTGGGCCCTCTTTGTCACCTCCATTGGGACCCCACATTGCCTTTACCCGATGCACCACTTGCTACTGATGACCAATTCCAGAAGCTCCCAACAAGGTCATTGTTGGCCTCCATAAACAAAACCTCACCGTTCCGCTCCCTGCACTGGGTTTTCCTGGCATGCTCTCCATCCCCATCGTCGGTCGGCCCCCGCTATAACCCAAGGTTGATGTCGTGCACCCAAGACTTCGATATTCTGTCGCCAACCTACCTCTAAAATTTCCCCATAGGTCACTGCCGATGAAGCTAATGTTCTGAGATTCCCTCACATCTCGAGCTCATCCCCAGCCGTCCCTTCAAAAGGTTAGGGTGGCATCGTCAACCACCGCCTTCAATGCATCGTCGCAAGTCTCAGCCTCTCTAGCCACCACCATCAAGGTGCTTTCACAGTTCATCATCGTTAAGGCACCATGGCATGACATCTCCATCAAGGCTCATCTTCAACCCCAGTCGTTCCCACAAGAAACTCCCTCAACCCAACCACATACCATGAATCAACGCGACCACGTCAGCCACCAAATTCTGCAAATAAGTCACAATGACAAAAAATATTATCTATAAACCCTTTTTGTGGTAGTGATCTTTATGTCAAAGAGAGAGAGAGGCTCTAAGATCTGAGAGAGAAACTCTCCATGATATAATCAATATAATTATTAAATAGTAATTAATTACATAATTCATAATATAATTAACAATATAATTAAAAAATATATAATAACTATAATTATTGTTTATTATTAGTTTAGGGGATTAAAAAACCGAAACCAACTCACACACTCAGGCACCCAAGGGTCGGGCCTCATCCCTCCCCACTAGGACCTACAAGCACCCCTAGACCTAATTTATAACATTTTTTTGGTGTGAAGCCCCTGTGATTTGAAGCCCAATAAACTGCCCCAAAGGCCTCCAAAGATTCTTGTAGGTTGACCTTATGGAGAAACCACAAGGCCCATGACCTAAAGGCCTAGATAAGAAAAAGGCCCCCCTCTATTTAGCCCAATAGCCCCAGCCCATAGTGTTGAGCATATATTGAATCAACATCTTTGTTAATTTCTTTTCAGTTTTGATGCTTACAAATGCCCACATTTATTTTACTAATGAATTTACTTTTAATTGAATTTCAGGATTTTATTATTCATGAGAATATTTATTATGGAATTATAATCAAGTCATTGATTTGAAAAGAATAGTCATTGATGTATTTGGAATGTGTTTTAATGCATTCTGAAAACACTGTTTATACCCTACTTATGAAAAAGTAACATAAGGAATGAATCCTATGCTTGGAATAACCCGTATGGATCTTGTACCCTACATTATCAGGAAAGTATGGTTCAAAAATCCTAAATTCAGAATAAACCCAACATTAGAAAAAAAAGTGTTTGGTACATCAACCCTATTTTTGTATTCAACCCTATGTTTGGAGTTTTGTCGTTATATGAAAGAACCCTAAGTGTGACTATTCAACAACAGAGTTTTAAATCCATGATATTATCCGTGATTTATTCAGTGGTCTTGATGGAAGTAAAGATATGTTCAAAGATATATTATTTCCAATTAAAGGCTTGTTATGATTATTTTCAAGGCCCATATTAAATGGAGTAAATCATTACTATTCTTAAGGGAAGTTACAACTCTCTTGAATATTTTTGAAATCAAATATTCATGATTTATTGTGTGATATTTATGGATTTATTTTTGACCTGGATCTTCTTGACTAACATGATAAATATCTAGACACTCTTTATCATAAAATAAGTGGGAGAATATTTATTGAAGCAGTGAATATACCGAAAAGAAGATATACATACAAAACTGCCTGACATTGCTTTCAAAGGTACACTTTGGAGATATACATGTTTTGATCTATAGTATTGCTAAAACTGTTATTATCGTCAACTCTACTTCACTTTATAATTACATCTTCATTTACAATAACAAAAAAGCATTCGTTATAGATACACTTTGGAGACATACATGTTTAAACATCTATCTGATGTTTTCTATATCGCTGGTTGAAGAAAACCTATGTGACTTTGAAGACATATTTGTTGTTGTGATATATTGAGGATATGAATACATTTGATAGTTTTTACTGAAACTATGATGTTTAATATGTATCCCCAGAAAAAACAATATCTATTGATTTGGCGGATTTTCAACTGCTCAGAGTCAGCCATGGTTAAGTGTCAGCTTCTTGCACTAAGATATAGATTTATGGTTCTCTGTAAAAGAACCAGAAGGATCTTTAAAGAATTGTTGTAAAGGTGTCAACTATCTACAATCAATTGGGGATTAAAGGTGTTAGGATAAGAGGACTAAGTGATAATCACACAACTCAATGATTTCAGCATTGGTGAAGTGAACTAAGGGATCTTTGTGCCCTGAACCACTATACATCATTATGTTCATTTCCTTTATTTGTTTCCACTACTCACTCTTCTTTGAGATAAAAGGAATGGTTCTCTACTAAAAAAGGGAGGCATTATGAATTGTTTAATGTGTCTGAAATACACAATTCACACACTTGTATCATTTCATACAAATTCTTCACATAATAATAGGATTTAGTATTTCCCCCATAAGCTTGTGGCTAAAAACCTGCTACCTTAGAAGAATCTAACTGCACTACTGAACTTCTTGTTGATAAAGATCCTGAACCACTTCACTAGGAAAAGAAATACTGGTAGAAAATTTTCACCTAAACCATATGTCCATAAGACATGCCATCATTCAGTGCTGTCGAGCAAGAATGTTTAGTATGCACTGTCTTACCATAATGGTAGAAAGTAAAAAGGTCTTTTTTAGAAACCGAAGAGGTCATAAGAGGAGTCTGATTATGGGATCCACTATCAAATCCACTTTGAACCTCATTCAGCTTCATCTTACTTTTGTAAGGCCTACTATAAGTACCATTAGACATGGACGGAATCCCAACAGATCCTGAATTATCTGCCTGATCAATTTACCATTATTTCCCTATCAGGACCCTTTGAATATATGTAATGTTTTAGCATGAAAACATAATAATAGATATCTATCTACAAGATCATCTAAAAATTTTGAGCCTTTATTTTTTCATTCGATACAAACTTAGGTGATAAAAGGTAAATCGTAGAAAAATAGTTGTAATACTCTATTATTGTCTCTTCACCTTATTGAATGGTGAAGAAATCTACAGAGTTATCTAAAACCATTGTTTCTAAGTAGAATTACTGAGTAAATATAGCTTTAAATCCATTCCATTCTAAACCTTCATGCAGCTTTCCCAGAAACACAGAATCCCATCATCTTCAATGTGGGACTTTATTCTTAAAGACAACACACTCTACCTAAATAGAATCAGAAAAGAAGCCAAGAATCCTTTCAATATTCCCCAGACATCCCTTTACTTATTAATGGTCATTAATCCCCTAAAATAATGGCATTTTATGGAAGAGAAACTATTGGGATTGATTTCTGTCTCCATCCTTCTCCGGATTCACATTTATAGGTTGAGAAAGAACTATTTCTACACTATTATCCATAGATCGGACCACATGCATTATGGCCTTGATAGGATCCTAATCAACCAAATTATTTTCTCACAGAATGTTATCTATGGTACCATCTTGAGGATTCATTATAAGTCTTCTAGGTGGAATGTTACTAAAAAAACTAGGGAAATAAGAGAAATCATCAAGTGGGGAAACATCATCAATAATATCCACGATAAAATTAAAAAAATCATGAACACACACTCCTAGATATCCCATGGAAAATTAAGGCCTTCCACAATGAGATATGGACATGCACTCACTTATAGCCTACCCCTTATTTCATAAATATCTTAACTCCTTTCTACCACAACATCCCAAATCAAATAAACTAAAAAATGAATTTGATACTGATTTTTCACAGACCAACCTTGGTCATCCTTGAATAAGACACCCAATCTGACCTGTTGCAATTCCCAAAGGGTATTATTGATCCCCACAAGCTAGAGAAAAATGGTTGGGAATTGAAAAATCACCTTTGGGAATGGTTTCACCCACAAATACAAAAAAATTGGTATCCTTCAAGAATAAGGAAATAAATAATATCCCAACACATAACATAAATAAAAGAAACTCCAAACAAGTACACAATATAAAATTAAATATATAGAGATAAAGAAATAAAAGATAGAATTTTCATAGAGGCAATATAAGTACTAGTCTAGGGATAAGTCTAATAAGACAAATTTTATGTCACATACCGGGTTCACTCATAAGTAACTAAACCTACGGGACACAAGTAACCAAAAATCCCTCCCCACACACTAGTGATTATTGACTAGTAGATATGGTCTAAAGGTAGTATAGTGGGGAGGATATTCCCTATAGATCATTACTATGTACATCATAAGAATAAAAAATGAAATGAACATTTGAAGATGATAATAACTGGTAACCTAGAAAGATCCAAACAAACCAACTAGGCATGAACATGGGATTCCATAAATATAAAGTAGGCTAAGTACACGCTCGACCCACTACTCCCATGCCATGTCCTAGACCAACAGAAGTAGTGGAAAAGAAGCACTAGACAAGTCCTAACATGTAGCCATGAGATCTTCTCAGGTACCAAATGATGGTCTGAATTGGTTTTGAGTAAAACTCAGTAGGCCACCACCAATGATGTATAATGTATTCTAGTCCATGAGAATGAAACATAACCATGTACAGTGCATCTATAATAATAAAGCAGTAAAGTGTAGGTGAAGCATGGAATAACACCTACTTCAACATAGGTCAGACTATCTCTGGTCTTACAAATAGTAATGTAATCAGGGGACCTATAGATATAATCCTACGCATCCCAAATAAAGTATCTAGATGAAACTATTGAAATGAATTTGGGAATTCGCTCATATCGAAACCAGGAAAATCCATTGAGTAATTCCAATGTATTCCAGTTCAAAAAATGGGGTTCTAACTGAGACCAAGGAACAAGTCTAAGGTAATCTTGGGATAATATGATTAGGACCCAAGGAGGTAATTTAATGTTTCATATTTCCAGGTAAATCAATATAAATCTTGTGAGATCATACCTACCATTCTAATGTTTTTCAGAAGTCTGGGTGAATCATCAGTACCACTATAACAAAACTGGACTTTAGCAGTGCTAGAAATGGTCTTTATTAGTGCATAAAGAGCGCTAATAACGTGAGAAATTGTAAAAGCCCAGGAATTTTATCAGCACTAAAAAAGAGATGATAAAGGGTCTATTTAGTAATGCTAAAAAGGGTTGATAAATATGATATTTATCGGCACTTTTAAGCGTGATGATAAATGTATCATTTATCATCTATTTTACTTAGCGCTGCTAAAGGAGTCCTTTATTAGTGCCTTTATAAGGGCAGAGAAAGGCCTTTATCAGTGCTGATAGAAGAACTGCTAAAGGTTTTCTTTATCATCGCTTTGACACTACAAAAAAAACAACATATTAGCGGTAGGTTTTTATAGGGGGTTATGAAAAACCCCCCTTAAATTTATTTTAGAGGGGGTTCTGCACAACCCCTCTAATCATCGAATTTATAGGGGTTCAGAACCCCCTCAAAAATGTTTAACATTATTTTTTTAATATTTGGTTGAATTTTGGAGGCGGTTATGTCAAAACCACTGCTAATTTAATAATTAGTGGTGCTATATGTTCGGTTAGATTTTAGTGAAACAATATATATATATATATATATATTCATTTGGATAGTAGGTGGGTTTGAAACCCCTATAATATTTGACATTATAGGGGATTATGGGCATCCTATAATATAAGAAATTAGAGGGGTTTATAAACCATGGATAATCCCATATATTATGGGGGTTTAAACCACTTCTTATTCAAGAAATTAGAGTGGGTTTTGAACACCCTCTAATTTTAGAAATTAAAGGAATTTTTGAACCCCCTCTAATTTATGATTTTAGAGGGGTTTGTGAACCCACACTATGTTATGAAATTAAAGGGTGTTGTGAACCCCTTCTAATTCAAGAAACTATAGGGGGTTTTAAACCCCCTCTAATTTAAGACATTAGAGGGGATTTTGAACCCTCTCTAATCTATGAAATTATTGGGGGTTGTGAACCCACTCTAATCTATTGCATTAGAGGGGGTTGTGAACCCCCTATAATCTATGACATTAGAGGGGGTTGTCAACCCCCTCTAATTTAATAAATTATAGGGGGTTCATGAACTGCTGCTAATCCATTTAATTAGATGAGTTTTTAACACGACTTAATTTTTTTAAATCTTATATAAATTCAAAATTTATAATATATATGTGTGTCTGCGTGCATGTGTGTGTATATATATATTACATAACACATTATATAAATGTATTTAAATGCATCACACACACCAATATATATATATATATACATTATATAAATACTTTAAATAAAAACTTATACATATAAAAAATATATACATATATGAATATTGGTATACATAATATAAATGTAGTTATAAATATATTTCTTCAAATATATAAAATTTATATATGGTTTTATAAATATAATAAATTTATATTACGATTTATATTATACATATATTATATTAAATTCATTTTTATTTTGTATTTATGTATAAATATATTTATATTATATTATGTATACAAATATATATAATATAGACAAAATTAAATATAAATATAAATATAAATATTATATTTATATTATATATATTTGTTTATAAATATTTTATTACATATATATTTATAGATATTATATAATTATTTTGTATATATTTTAGTATACCATATTAATTAAAAATTAATTTAGTGTATACATATATATCATTTAATTATATTTCATATTTCCAATTATATGAATGTATTTATTTTTGTGTGTGTATATATGCGTGTACATTATATAATATAAACTTATATAATTTCATAGATAAATATATAATATACATGTATTTAATATAATATATATAATATAAATCATAAAATATATAAATTTATAGTATTTATAAAACCAACATAAAATTGTTATAGTTTAAAAAATATATGTAATAATAATAATAATTAATAATTAATAATATTATTGTTACAGACACGCACAGACATATAAGTATATATATATATATTATAATTATATTATATCTATAAATATTATATAAATACATAAATACACACACAAAAATACACAAGTATAAATATATATTTATAAATGTAAATATTATTTTTTATATATATTTTATGTATAAATATTATACAAAAAAATATTATATATACTAAAATATATTATATTATTTATATTTATATACAAAAATATAATTATATATATATATATATAATATTTTTGTATATAAGTTTATATAACATAAAACATGTAAATAAATATAAAATATGGTCAATATTATAGTAAACATGAAATAGGTTGGTTGGTTAGGTTGTCCACATATGAGGGGCCGATAGAGGGTTCGAGTCCTCCCTTCTTCAGTTGTTTTGGCCTTTCTCAGTCGTGGGTGGCGCACGCATGGGGTTGGGCGTTAGGGGGTGCGCGTGAGGTGCATTAGGGGGGCATGTCTTGGTGTCTAGGGGGTGTCCTAGGTGGAATGTCTTGGTGTTCTGGAGGGGGGGGGGTGGGGGTGTCAGGGGGGGTGTCTCCTTGGCATCAGGGGGCGTGTCAGAGGTGTCTAAGGGGGTGTGTGAGGGGCATCAGGGGGCATGTCCTAGGCGTCAGTGGGGCTGTATTTGGGTGTTTGGGGGTGAGGGGGGCGTGTGAGGGGCATGTAATGTTGGGATCATGGGGTTTCCGATAAAAAAAGATTAGACTATATTATGGGAAGTTATATAACCTCCCCTAAAATTGAATTTAGGGCCTCAATTAGAGGTGGTTCTAACTTCCCCTAATTGAATCCCTAAATTAGGGGTGGATAGAACCGCCTCTAATTGACCTGTTTTGGGTGAACTTTGGGTGAGATTAGAGGGGGTTAACACCCCCTCAAAATTAACCATCACTAAACACAAAACCATTTTACCAGTGCATATCCAGAACTGCCTCTAATTGGAGCAGGTAGGCACTTTTTCTGTGATTTTGGGTAACCGCCAGTAAAGTGTTTATAAGGGGTTATAAACCCTTATAAACTAAAAACCCCCTTTCTAAATGATCAGTTTTTTTGTAGTGGGAAAAGCACTGATAAGGGGTTATACTGTAGTGTGATGTAACAGAACACTCCAGCACCACTGCAGTGTGCTATTACAACACACCACAACACTAGAAACACACCAAATATCATCAAAACAAGTCCCAATATAGAATTTAAATGAAATGAAAATAACAACACAAATAAAAGAAGAAGAAATTATCTTATAAAAATTTCAAACATTATATTATACAACAACATATATACAAATTATTACATGCATTCAAAAACAACAATGTTACTTCATTATAGTTTGCTCTTCCAAGGGATTGGTAACATCATCATGTGTAGAAGACATTGTCTGTATGAGTAGTCAAACATTTAATTTAGATATCTTAATGTAGGTTAGAACATATAATATTATGAGGAAAAACATAATATATTAAAAAAACGTTTAGCTTCTCACTGAACTATATTTATTTTTCTAAATATTTCAAGGATTTGGTTCCTATTTAGAGAATCCAAATCCCCTCTTTGTGGTCCCCTCAAATGTACAAAAAATTTTCTACATTGGGGCTAGAATGAACTGATTGTGATGTCCCAATGAAAGGGTCATCCTTTATTGACTTTTCATCTGACTCAACATTTGTTTTATTCACCAGAAGGATAATCGAAAAAATCTTATTTGTTGTATCAGAGACATAAAATACTTTCACTACTTGTGATACCATTATGAATGAATCATATTTTTCCCATTATACATTGAAAGTCATATTCACAAAGACCATTTAATCAACTTTCACTCCATTTACATTGTTAATCCATTTGTAATAGAAAAGAGGAACTTGAAATGTTGTATAATCCAAATGGTATATCTTCTCGATAATGCCAAAATATGACATATTTGTATAAATTGGATTTCTATCCTTGGTACTAGATATGTGCATCGCTTCAGCCACAAGCATAACACCACTATTTTTAATCGTACTGAAGTCATTGTGTTCTTTTGTATAGAACATATAACCTTTTATTAAAACCCTAGTGTAAGATATACCATTTTTATTCGGTCCTCTGGCTAGCCATTAAGGTTTTTCGACAATTGAATTCAGATTTTTAGATAACTCCTTATAAATTTGATATCTAAACCCTCCTATAAATGGATGATTATGTGTATCTAATATCCATCATTCAACCCTTGGTGGATTCAAATATATAATAATTTATTTGTGGGATTCAATGTATGGATCAACATCTTCACTATTATGTAATATGTAAAGATGTGATTGCTCCCGCTCTGTCAAGGTAATTATAACAACATCTCTTCTGAAAATCTCTTTGCTTATAAGGTGTTTCCTATGATGAGACTTTGGGAGATCGATGCTTTCAACATCGGATAGTTAATTGGCACAAAATTCAATAGATGATTCAATAATATATCACTTTTCAAAACAACCTTTTGGCGACTTTGATTCTTTACATACTCTTTCAAAATCACCATATACCGTTCAATAGGGTACATCCATCTATAATGGATAGGACCACATAGTTAAACCTATCTGACCAAGTTAACCATTAGGTGGACCATTATATCAAATAATCATGGTGGGAAGAACATTTATAATTTACATAATATGATTGAAATATCCTTATTCATGATGGAAAACTTCACTAGGTCTACGTCTTTACAACATATGGATTTGAAAAATAAGTAATGTCTGGTTAATGTATGTTGTACGTTTTGAGGTAAAATGCAACAGAAAGAAAGTAGAATTACATCTTGCATCAAAACAGGATAGTTTCTATATTTTATTCCGTGTAACTTTAAATTAGTCAATGTGATGACATTATGGATATTTGATGAATAACCCTGTGGAAATTTTACACTCGTAAGGAAAAAGAATAATTGAAATTTTTACTGTCTAGATAGAGTGTAAGCTACTAGAAGAAGAAAATTACACCATTTACCCTTCACTGATGCCAACTATTCCCTTATCCCCATTTCAATCAAGTCCAAATTAGCCTTAATTCCATCTTTAATTTTTCCAAGAACATTTAGTAACGTTCCAATAACACTATCAAATATATTTTTTTCTTCATGAATGAAATCAAGAAAATCTCTGACATATAAAAATTTCCAATATGGTAATTCAAAGAAAATTAATCTCTTCTTCCAAACTAATTTTTTAATGTTTTTAGAAAATGGTTTACTGAAAATAGTGTCAATATTTTTTACGTTTTGGTATAGTTGATCACTCGTTGCTAGAGATGGTGTTGTACCATGTTTTATATTCCCATCAAATATCATCGTCTAGGATCAATATTTATGTCATCGAAGTAAAAAATTTTGATGTCCTAAAAAAATCCTTTGAGGAATGTTTTAACCAAACTGAGTATATGCATCTTTCACAAATGTGACACCCTAACATGCCTTTACTGCTATAGCATGATAAATTTCTATAATCGAGGAAGTCATTTATTGTTTCGTACAACATGGACCTCAATGTGAATTCTTCACTTAAATGAGAATCATACCTTACAACACCTGTATCCCACATCAATTTCAGATCTTTGATCAATGGAGCCAAATAGACATCAATATCATTACTGGGTTTTTTGGTCCAGATATAAGTAGAGACAACATAATGTATTTGCGCTTCATGCTTAGCCATGGAGGCAAGTTATATTGTACCAACATGATAGGCCATGTACTGTGAGTACTAATATGTACACCAAAAGGATTTATTCCATCTATAGATAACGCAAGATGAATGTTTCTCAGCTTCATCTCCATATTCAGGAAACTCGTAATAAATTTGATTCCACTGAGAAGAATCTGCTTGACACTATAGATTCCTATCTGTAATCCTTGTATATAAATTACCTATTAATTTTCCTACAGTTTCCTATCATCTATATAGTCTTATAAACTCTCGAATGATAATAAATTACCACATATATTTTGAAGGACTTGTTTCATTTTTCTTGTATTGATCTGCGCCATAGTTAGTGCATTCGATGAGTGATTCATGGTCCTTGTGAAACAGTATGAAATCATTTGGACAAGCATGTATTTTTTAGAGATCATTCCCATTGAATGTAACATTCGTTTAGAATTATATGTTTGGCATGGTAGTTCATTTTCTTCTGGTAGAATATCTTTTTAAAGACCAAGTAGTTCAATAAAGCTAGTGTCACTCCATCTGTTTCCATTTTTAACATTATATAACTTCAATACAACTGAAAATGATGTGTATTTAGTATAAACGGCATACAATGTTATCTTGGAACAACAATTTAACTCATCAAACAAATTTGTACAATCACGAAGTTCATCTTCAATTTCCATTATCATTTCTTCCATGCAATCTCCATCATCTTTTGCAAATGTATTCATATCAAATGGTTCAAAAACCATAGTATCATCCCAATCGCTATCTACATTCCTTTTTTCCTCTTCATTACTCCAAAATTTATAGCTTTGACCTATTCCGTGAAAAATCAAATGTTCTTTAAAATCTTCTAGACTAATTTATCTTGAATAACAACAACGCAAACACAGATAGAGGATTTAAGAAGGGTTGTCTTCATGCTCTCTTGAAAACTTGAAGAAATCTTTAACACTATCTTCATATTCATTTGTCAAAAAATTGCATGCATCAATTTTCAGTTCATATACATCATGTTGGGTTCATAAATAGAGATTCAGAAGTTATCAGTAATAGTTGAAATATAGGATATGTTTTAAACACACTCAAGATGACCCTTATGAAAAGTAATGACAACCAGATGAGCTATATAAGAAGGTAAAAATACATGTGATTTAATTTTGGATTATAGGGGTATTTTTCTAGTTTTCCATTAATTATTTGGAATATATTCACTTTTGTCATGTTAAAAGAATATTTATAAAATATATTTTCCAATTATACTAATAATGTTATGGATATTATTCAAATAATTATTTACTTGTTAATTATGTCTCTAGATGATGTATTAGGTGATATTTAACTAGAATATAAGTAGCAAACCAATTTGAACTCAATAAAAAGTATATTCATTTGAGAAATAGATTTAATGGGATGGTTAGAGAAGATCATTAGGCTGAAATAGGTTTCAAGAAGAGGTCCAAAAGATGAAAATTGCATCAAAATATGAAAAATCATGTTAACACATACTATGATGTTATAATTCATGATTGAATGTAGTGATTTTTTTTAGAAAGATTGAGCATGAGTTGGTTTCCCCGCACACACCCCATAAATTTATTAAATAATAATACAAAGAGGATGCATGAGGTGAAATTTCCTTGCACCAGCAGTGAGTTTGAAGAAAAACATGAGAAGATAAAAAGTGAAGGAAGCATAAAAAAAAGAGAACATGCCATCATTCTTCAAAACAATGTTGATGCAAAGATTGATCCTTACATTCCCAAAGATGTACACATAAGATAAGAAGTGGGTGCGCATAAAAAAAGTTCCCTTTATCTATACTCCACCCTAATCAAGAAATTATGAGTATCATTGGATATAGGTATCATTAGAAAAATGCCAACGAATAAAACAACCAGTGACCCACATGATATGGACAGATATATTAAACCCTCCGTTTGATTTATTGATAGGAGCACAGTAATTGAAAGTAGTGAATGAGATGTCTTTCTATATCTAAAATTTCATGTGAATGAGTGTAACAAGAGACATCATAATAATAAAAAGTGGTGTCCTATTTTTCATCAAAATCCAATTGATGAGTTTGTATAAACAACCAATCATACACCATTAGTAAATACAAAAAATGGACCACAAATCATTCCATAATCAATGGATCAGAAACAAATCATAAACAATGGATCATAAACACATATCATAAACAAATCATATAGGAAAAAATCTAAAAAAAAGAAACAAAAAATAGACAAAGAAAATCGGAATGCCTACCTTTCTAGGTTAAAGAAAATATGAGACCCTCTTCGAATGTTGGACGAGATCTTCGAAGGCAGTTGAGTGGTGTGATTCGACCTTCGATTCACTGAGGAGGAGTGCTAACAATGGATGGATTCTATTGAAAGATTCTATATCACAACATGTTTGAAAATGGTTATGGTTTTTAATATAGATTAGGACACTTTTATCATTCCTTACAAATAAGCGCTGAAAAATATCCCTTCTATCGGTGCTTTTTTAGCATTGATAAAGACTATCTTTATCAACGCTAAAAAATCACTAATAAAACCAATATTAATCAGCATTAAAATTAGATCACTGATAAATGTTCATTTTATCAGCCCTTTGTTTTGCGATGATAAATCCTCATCTTCATCAGTGCAAAAAAAGAGCTGATAAAGATTATTGTATCTGTGCTTATTACTGAAGCACTGTTAAATGATTTATAATTTGAAATATAAATAAACAAATTATAAAAATTTATAAATACTTAATAAATATATATAAATATAAATATAGTAAATATATTCCTTTTTAAATATATTTTTTATAATTTTATAATTATTTACTTGTAATTATAGAAATATTTTAAGAAAATATTATCTATATAATTATATATATTTTTATAATTATACATATATATTTAATAAATATATATAAATATAAAAATAGTAAATATATTCATTATATTGGTAAATTTAGTATAAATTTACTAATTATTTAGATACACATAATTATTTATTTATAATTATATAAATAATTTTAAGAAAATATTTATTTATTTATAATGATAAATATATAATTGTATATATATAGTAACACTAAATTTATAAATATATTTATTGATAAATATTTTTTCAAAATTATTTTTTTTGATATTATTAATGAATATTTAATTTTGAGTGCAAGCATATATGTTTAAAATGAGTAAAATTGAATAAATTAATAATATAGGTACACTAACAATATTGAAATAATGGATAAGCTCTCTATGTGTTCATATTGTATATAAAAATGCATTAATTACATATATGTGAAATCAATATAACACACATTTTATCTATATTAAATTGAAAAATCAAACGACATTTAATTATATGTCGAGTACTATGAAATTAGTCAATATTTTTAATTCAAATTAATTTTTAATTATATATCATTAATCAATAAATATAAGACTATTTAATGTAAAATTTATAAATATTTTTTAATATATAAATCATATTTATGTAAATTAATATATATCTATAGTATATACAATTTAATAACATTATTTATCATAATTATCTAATTAATAGAATGTTTAATATTTAATAATGTATAATCAATCAATTCATTTTTATCAATAATTTAATTAATAAAATTTGTAATGAACACATTTTTTTATTTAATTATTTTATTATATCGGCATTGAAAATGTGTTGATGAAAGAAATATCTATTAGTGCTAAACAAAAATCTCTAAATAAGTGTACACTTTATCAATGCTAAAACTTAAGCGCTGATAAAGGACGCCTTTTATCAATGCTAGAAATAAAATCTTGATAAAGGTTTCCTTTATCATCACTAAAATCGAAGCGCTAATAAAAGGTTAAATGTATCAATGCTTTCTTTAGCACTGATAAATATTCCATTTATCAGCATTTTCATCTAGTTCTGATAAATAACAACACTGTTAAAGGTTATTTTTTGTTGTAATGTGCCATGTCATTTCATTTACAAAAGTGAGACATTGAACGAGTCCAAAAATCATGTATCCCTTGGTGTTTACATGAATGAATCATGGGGCGTTTATCAAGTCCACACTTGGAATTAAAAACTGGAATCCAAGTCTTACCTATGGCAGGCCTCACTATTACCATAACTAGTCTCATTATTTTAACAAGCTCAGGGCTGTTAATAAGGTTAACTAGTTAATCAAGTAGTTAATTTCTGAAGGGCTTTAATAAAAATTATAACAAAAACCCCACCACTTATAATCTATTCGGTTCTATATACACACTTCACAATTTATCTTATAAAAAGGGATATCACAATTCACTTACACCCTTACTATAATCCATTTAAATCAATGTGTTCATAGAAAAAGGTCATAAGTTCCAAGGAATTACATAAGGGGAAACCAAAGCTTCATGGTATAAATTGTATGTAAAAGTGAAGTAATCATATTAAAGTCTTTATTGAGAATAAACCACAGCGAATGATAGGTTTATAAAGGTTGTATGTAAGGTAGAACATCAGTTAAAAATTAAAATTGTCTATTTATATTTATAGATATAAAAAAGAAAATTAATTGTGATCTAGAACTTACTCAAGACACCAAAAGTTATTGATATGGGTTTAATAAAGTCAAGACATCTATGTGGTCCTTCTAACAGTTCCACCATATAATTTTCATACCTATCACTCCTTAAGGGGTCGTTGAATCTAAATAGAAAATTGGGTTTATTCTCAATTATCAAACCAAAAAAAACCCAAAGGGGTGTTTTGGTTACACCTAAGGTAAGGTTCTTAAGAAATAAAATCACACAAATCCTAAGAGGCGGTTTCATTACTAGGGAAAGAGTTCATTGGGGATTTAATATGCATCAGGCCAAACACACATCATGAGGTGTTTTGGTTCTATAAAAAGAAATTTCATCGTGGGTGTTAAGCTGAACTCGCCCTAAGGGGTGGTCTGAGTTTTGTTTTTCAAACACCAACTGTGTAAAAGAATATTATACAACATCTATGTTGGGCATTATGCAATAAATTGAAGGAATGAGGCAACACTCAAAATTCCAAATGTGTGTAATAATGAAACATTTTATAAATGGAAATACTTTTATGGAAAATAATATAGACCACCTACCACATGCTAAGGAAGCTTCACTCATTTGATATCGGCTTTTGATTTGAGCTGAAATGAGTGGAAATAAGAAATATAAAAACACCCTAGAAATACGAAATAACCCACATAAATAATGAGTAGAAAATAAACAATGAAATAAACTAATAAAGGAATATAGAGGAGAGATATAAAAACATGAGGTTCTTGATCACAAGTGAAGGCATGAGATTCATCCCATGGATTATGTAAAACCGCCCAGCAAGAGAAGAAGAGAGAGGGACGTGGGGGAGAGGCTGTTGGAGAAATGGGGACAGAAAATGGGATGAAGTCCATTTAATGTCAAAGGGGGGAAATGGTTATTTTTTTCATTTCAAATGAGCCACATAGTTAAGATAATAATTCACTAACCATTCAGACTCACAATCCAAAGAACCCCCATACTGAATGGTTACAAAACAAGATTAGACAAATCATGTGTCAATTGTATATGCTCACTATCCAAGCACCCCCCCATTTTACACGGTTGAGGCACATGGTTTATCAAAATGTGTTCCAACAATTCACATGGAATTTCAATTTATTATAGAACCTTCACAATTAGCTAGGCCACCTCACATGGTTTAAGTAAGTCATGTTCCTATATAAAATAGGCCACATAGTTTTGGTGAATGGTTAGAGTTTACCTTGAGGTAAATATGCACCCCATGACATTTCTCCCAAAAATTAGGTTTTCAAAGTCCAAAGCTCCTAATACATAACCAAGCACTTGAGGCACATCTCGGGGCCTACAAATCATAAAAAACACCACTAAAGGCATTGAAACTCTTTGAAATCTATTTCAAAGTTCATTTTGTGAGTTGGCCCATCCACCAAATGAAAAACTCAAATTCCTTTAGATTTTCCAACCTATTCAAAACATGAGATCTTATAACCTACCCACATTAGAAATTATCATCCCTGTGAAGCTCCAATGGACATCCAAAAATATCACTATACTTGGAAAATTTTTCAACTCCTATTCAAATGACGCCATTCTATTTTTGATCACCCAACGTGCTTCACAATGTAGCATCATGCACATGACATGAGATTCCTCAAAATTGAGCTGATGCTCATGCTCCTCATTGAAAACTAAGATGAATCTTTACAACTATCACTACTACGAAAAATACCTTTAACAGCACTAGAATATGCCTTTATCAGCACTAAAAAAGCACTGGTAATTTCAGCGTTGTTAAAAGTTTGAAACTTTTATGAGTGCAAAAAAAAAGCGCTGTTAAAGGGCCCTTGTAACAACCTTTTTTTAGCACTGATAAAAGTAGTGATGTTACAGGTGGTAAAAAAATTTCATACATCCAGAGCATCCATCCCCTTTATCATCGCTTTCAAAACTCCTTCAATAGTGCTCCACCCCACCTTTATCAGTGATTTTCACCACCACCCCTTATCAGCGCTTTTTGGATTTCTATCCTCATGTGCGCCCACCTGGATTCAAACCCTACGCCTCTCCTTTGAAGATAGAACACCATTACCACTACTCTGTGTTGTTTTTCTATCTATTTAATGATATATTTGTATATTTATATATATCATTACATATATATGTACATATATTTATATGATTTTTTATATACATTTATAAAACATATATGTGTGTGTGTGATATATATATACTTATATTTATTTAAATATATAATAAAAAAAATAAAAAAATAAAAAAATAAAAAAATAAAAAAATAAATAATAAATAGTATATAATATATAAATAAATATTAAATAAATACTTAAATAAATTAATAAATAATAAATAATAAATTAATAATAAAACGTGAAGAAATCCTGACAACACAAAAAACACAAAAATATCCATAAAATCTGATCCAGGAATCCTTTTTTAGTGCCAGAACGAGTAAAATTGAAGATCATGAAACGAGATTCAATATGGTATGTGGTATTGAACGAACGAACATTTGGATTGGAAGTTATAACTGTTTGAATTTTAAGAAATCAGGTTCAACGAATAAAAACTATGTTTTGAAGGCCTTTTGGGCCTTTCCGGGGAAAGAAAAAGGGGTACAATGCTCAAAGATCTGGTACCAAACCTAAGCAGCGTAAAGCTCATCATAGGCTCCAATATGATATGTGGTAGAGCCCAATAGACACTCAGATCAAAAGTTATGGCCGTTTGAGATTCGAGTTAAATTTTCAACTTATTTGAGATATTTTATTAATTTTTTTGAATTTTTTTATCTATAAATTAATATAAAATTACATTTACTCAGTAATCATAAAAAAAGTATTAATTAAAATATATTTTTTAATTATATTATAATCATTTTTCACTAAATATCTTATATATTAAGTTTAAATGCTTATTTACATTATCAAAAACATATTTTAAACATACATATTATATTTATATCAATATAAATATATTTAAATATTAATATATTATCTTTAATGAAATATAAATTTTTTAGAATACTTTTATCAGTGCTTGTAAAAAATCACTGATAAACGGGGGTCTTTAACAGTTATTGTAAAAAATCACTAATAGACCCCCCCTTTATCATATCTTTTTTTACAAGAGCGGATAAATGACCTCATTTAGAAGCACTTATAAAAAAATGCTGATAAAGGTACCCCTTTAACAGTGCTTTTCAGCACTGTTAAAGACCCCCTTTAATAATTCTTTTTTAGCACTGAAAAAGGGGGTCTTTAATAGAATTTTAGCTAGCGTTGTTAAATCCCTAGTGCTGGATAAACCTAGTTTTGTATTAGTATCTCATCTAACACGAGACAGCTAGTTGTTGTCCCATTGGATTAACTATCCCATAGTGCTCTCCATCGTAGGAAAAAGTTCATAAGGTCAATTACAAACCTTGTAACCATTAACTATCAAAATTTACCATCAAAATATATTCTATGAGGATCACTAACCCACTCAGTATAGTTTCCTAAAATACCATACCTCAACATGCATGAGAGCACTGTCAACCCAGTACCCACTCTCATTTCCAAATCCCAAGTTAGAACATACATACCTCCCCATCCATTTATAGCATGATCATGTCATCCTTATCCTCAAAAATAATTTTATAAAAACCTTAAATACTTCCATTATATCCAAAAATATGTTCCCAATATGGTTTCTAACTTTCTACCCCTAGTTACACGTGAGAATGAAAGTTGAACCACCTTTAGCTAGATTTTATGAAAAACACATAGCTTCACCCACTAATACATCATCACTACCTGATAATGATTCCCTTACCCCTAGAGGAATCTCATGATTATCTAATCACACTTCCTGAGGTTCGTTCCTATCCTAAATGACACTCTTCATTCTTAACGTGACATCTAATAAGCAGTTTTGGCTCACCGCAAGAACTTGTGTACTTAAAAATCAATCGAACCTCATCAGGTTGACCTATTCAAGGGTGTCTGGATTAAGAGACAATGCCTAAGATAAGGGATCAATCACACTACCTTAAATACCAAGGGTACCCATGATCATTCTGGCATACCCACCAAAGTCCAACCTAACTCTCGATGTGCATTAACGGTTGTGTGATCAATCAACCATTTCACCATCATACTGCCTTGCAATCCCAAATGATCTACTCGCCCATCCCACTCTCGGATCACTTACTCACCTCGAGCCTGAATCTAGTGCCATAATAAATCTAGACTCTTACCTGAGTCTTAAAATTTTCATTGTATCCGATACTAGAGATATTGAAATTACTAGACCACAAACGTCCAAAATTCATTCTAACCATTCATGAATGGTTTTCTATGGCCATGGTCCCTATATATTTAAGGACATTCTACCACTATATGATGTGACACCCTCACCTTAGGAATAACCTAGTCTTCATGTTACTAAAAATAGAATCCTGATTTTCATATCACATGCGCCATCCACAACTGAACACAGTTTTTGGATATGGCTGACATAATTATACCTAGTGCCAACATGAAATTCATACATTTACAAGCACAACAATAATGAGTTTGTTCTTAGATTCATGTGTGTTTATCCTTCTGATCCATGCTCACGCACACCCTTAACATCAAACATAAATCCCAAACCAACTTTGATTAGTGGTGTTATAGCTCCCGATCCATTTTACAACATCATCTTGAGCACTAGGACAACTCAACCCTCTATTAACAGCTCTAGGAAAAACCTAGCGACTCTACTATGAAGATGATCCATTTACTTATCCTTCACATACTCATGACCCTTTTTTCCAATAAATCATGAAATAACACAATTTAGTTTTTTATGTGATCACATCACTCAAACCACCTTGAGACATGAATGATTATTGCTGAACTTCATCTAGATCATTGTGTCATTCCATAACTCAATGGCACCGTGCGTGACAACACATACTGCCTTGATATTACAACAGTGCAACAAGAACACCAATTCTCTTTTAATTCTCTAGCCCTAGGGAACTATGCATTTTAGGCTTGTGATAGCCTACAAAAAAGATCAACCTAGAGTCACGTTATCCCACACAACCATTAACCTGGATGAAAATGATCTCATTCATATGCTGGGAAAATAAGAAAGGCCACATGTTCAACTAAGCGGTCGACCATTGCCTAGGCATGTCAGTCACATTAAACTCTGACACCCATGTTTGTCATGTCCTTAACAAGGTTCAACTTACCGAACAACCACCCCCTTAACCAGGGGTGCTGTTTCACCACTAAGAGTCCTACCTGGTCCAAAAAGCCATATGAACGACACTTCCTATGCTTGAAAACTCATTAAAATCATTTAAAAATTATTTATACCTATGAGGAAACTAACAAAAAAAGACTATCCCCTCACACAACACAAGGAATCAATAATAAAAAAAGGTTGATGCTTAAAAGGTCACTAGGATCATCCGCTTAACCTCTTTGTCCAATGTAATGGAAGAAGTCAACATAGACCCCTGGTAAACTTCCACATTCTCATCCAAGGCCACATTTAAGGAAACTCCCCTACCAACCCTCACACATAGGTCTTCGATACCAATATAACATAAAGGTTTTATGTAGGCCATAATGTTAATTCACATTTTAAAAAACAATATGAAGGATCTATGAAATAAATTTCAAGTATTAGTTATAGAGGAAAACGTTTTACACACTATACATGACAATTTATTTACCTGATGTTGTATAGAATTCTAAGAAAATTATCTCATAATCTTCTTTAAAGTTTTATAATATCCATAAATTCTCACAACTAGGTTCAGTTAAAGGAAATGTCAATCACAAGCTATAGAGGAAAACACTCTATAGGTTGTAACTGACATTTTAATTAACTTGAGTCTTATTTCTACAAGGACTAAAAACACATGAAAGATATTTTATCAAATTAAGTGTTATAGTTAAGTAAGATGACACAATACATTTATATGAAACATCATATGAGTAGTTTATGTCACTTTAAATAACCATCCAATTTAACATAAACATACCCCCAAGGGTTTAAGTACTGAGGCATTTGAAGAGTAGAGTCGACCTACAAGGGTCATGTCATACCTACAGGGGTTCCATTATACGTGTATCCATTCCCAATTTATGGATACAACGCTTTAAAAATTACAATTGGCATCCCATTTATGTGAAACCCATTAATGGTTAATTTATTAAAGATTTTAAAACACCATCAGTGGGTTTATCACATATGCATAATATGACAAGACCAACCTACGAGGGTTGTGTTGAGCATTAAGGATTCAGTTATAAGGGGTTTCATTACCAAGTTATAAAGATACTGGACTTTATAAGTTGAAATTGATACACCTTTTAACCGACATCCATCACTGACCATTCGATTTATTGAGAAATAAAACTACAAATTACTTTAACATTTAAGGAATTTTTTATACATATATATATTGCTAACATCAACTTAAATGTTTCAAATCAAGCATATACGGATTCAGTTGTGTGGGTATCCAGTTCTAATTTATGGAGTCAATGCTCTATAAATTACAATTGGAAACCTATTTAACTAACATCTATAAGCAATGAATTGATTTTTTTATAAATATATCCAATTTCCTAAACATTTAAAGATCCTACTCAAGTTAATTAATCAACTAATTTAAAACTATTTCATTTATTCAAAGAATTTCGAGCTTATTAAATAGAATGTCATCATCAAGCTATATAGTTAAACACCATTTATATTGATGTAGAAACATTATTTAACAAACTATATACCATAAATATAAAACGAGAAGCTATAAAGTATAGGATACAAGAATATGAGGTAAGTAATCACACAAGATTGGTATATAGATAAGAATTATAATGACATGTGAATCCTTTAAGTCTGAAATTATGCATGAATAGACCTCCTCTCTTACCATACCAAACCAAGAAATAAATCATAGAAGTCAATAGTTAGGGGAAATATGAATAGTCAGTTACGGTGAAATAACAATCAACAACAACAACGAATAGCATGAAAGATAATCTCATCCCTGGAAACTTGATATTTTACCCATACGTGGGTTGGTTATTCTGAGACATGAGCTATTTAATTAGTTCCAAAACATTTCTAGTCTATTATTTACTAGTTCAAAAACAGTAAAACAATGTAAAATAAACCTATGATGACACTTTGTGACATCCTAGGCCCGATTCACACGTAAGTAAATGAACGTGAGGGTCACTTGTCGCCAAATGAACCTCTTGGTATGTCAAAGTCTGCCAACTAGTAGTTGGGGTTATAGGTAGTATGGTGGGGAGACTATAACTTCTCGATCGGTACTAAATACAGGGAATGAATAAATAGTTTAAATGAATAGTGGAATATAATAATAAATTTTATCCCGACAAGTTCCAAAAAAACTAATGAGGCTTAAACATAAAATGCCATAAACACAAGATAATCAAATATACAGTAGATAATACATACAACAAGACTAGGCAGATGAAAGAATAAATAAATAAAAGACTCAACTCCAGTAATTAGCATGATTACATGCTTGACCCACTGTTTTCAACGTGTTGGGGTTCCTCGACGGCAGGGGTGGGGGGATGCATGAGGGCAGAGACATGGGGTGGTTCTTCCTCATTTGACAAAGTGTGGGCCCAAGACTATGCCACCAGGTGGCACTGTGGGCAATGAGGTGGGTTGGGGTGGTGGCTATCCATCCCTTTTTCGATTGAGAGGAGTGTACGACAGTGGAGGTGTAGTTACGGGGGGCGTCGCTAATGTCGATAGAGGCAATATACTAGCTATGGCGGGAAATGCTACCGGCGGGGTGCGATAGGGACCGGGCGTTAGTGAACATGAGTGGATTGAATGTGGCTGACATTGGGGTAGTGGCATACCTAGTGATACTAGTGGTGGTGTGGGGTGGGATCTGCTGTAGGAGTGGTGGCAGTAGTACTACGAGTGGCTGAGGCAGTGGGTTAAGGCGATAGAGATGGTGGAGTACCCCAATACCATCCACACCTTCTATGTGTTCTCCGAATTTCTTGAGTCATCGCTCGTAGTGAAGAATGTCTGGAATTTCATCCACTGTCAACAAACGCTGTAATCCTCTCCATAATCCACTACCCCCATGGGCGGGCCTCTTCGATGGCCATCATGTTATCCAAAGTAGAATAAGACTGTTCAAAATTTTGGGGGATGATTTGAGAGTTTCCATATTTGGAATAATAATATGTTGGAAGAATGAGAACAGAGAACCAAAACTAGAAGTACGCATGTTCTAAAGTTCTATTCAGTTTCCATTTTCCCTCATATTCTTTGCATTGTTCAGAGTCTACTAAATATGGCCACATATTTTCTTCACCGGCCACCAAATCATTGTGGTGGTGGTATCAATGACCATTGTAGGTTCAACAGTGTATTCAATTATTTTTCACCCACTGAATCCTTATCACCAACCTCCAACCTAACCCTGGCCCTACTAAATGACCTTATCCCTCCCAATGTTGAGATTTCTATATATTAGAATGAAAACATAAGACTATTGTTGACACATGGCACTTAGAAAGTTGAGATATTTTTCAGTTCAGAATAAAAACATAAGACTATTGTTGAAACATGGAACTCATAAATATTCATCCTCAATGTTTCATTGTTGAGATTCATTTTAGTGGAAAATTTCATATTAACATGAAGAATTGTAGATATTGACTTACATTATTGCATTTTTTAGTGACCCATGATGATTTTTAAATCATTTATCTTTGAATTTATAATCCTAATATTATTTTTTTCTAAATAAATTTGTATACATGAATTTTTTTTGTTGGTCTAAGTTTTTCATGCACATTCAACTCTTTGATATCTTTTTTGGGTTCTACAACTAACATGTCATCAAAAGACAACATAAAGGTGACAATATACATTGCCCGATTTATTGAAATATGTGTAATAATATGAATTAAGTTTTTTCTGTCCAATGAACATGGTATAGGAATAAAATTGTATATATATACACTATAATGATTGTTTGAGACCATGAAGATATATTTTATACATATTAAAATTCCTCTCATTAGTAATTTTTTTTACAAAAAGCAGAATAACTTTTAATGTTGATTATCTAATAACAAACATTTCAAGATTTTTAACATTAGTTATTGGATAATCAACATTAAAAGATTCCCTGGGAATGTTTTTTGGTTATAAATTATGATGGGGGGGGGGGTATATTTCCCTTGAAAAAATATAAGGAAAATTAAAAAGTAAATTGAAATTAGAGAGATTAAAAAATAACAAAGCAGAAAATAAATTACACAATAATTGATCAATTTAATTCAAGTTTATAAAGATAAAATCAGTGTAATTTAAGTGTGAAAACAATCAATCCAAATTTAAACAAGTATATGAGTTGATATTTAAATGATTCAATGAAAACAAGTAAATAGAGGACAAACACAATTGATAAATAATTCAACTAAAGAATGATGTGATCCCCTTTGTTTCCACCCCTCGACTTGAGAGGTCAATACTTTAAATCTCTTGATCTCAACGGTGTTGAAGAAACTCATCCATCAAGGTTGTTATTTGTGAGAACACTCTTGATCTTCACCTACATCTATTTAACCCGGCCCAAACTTTTACGGATTGTGAACAATTGAAGAATGAAGGTTGAGGATAGAGAGAGAGGTTTGCTTTAGACAAACCCACTACAAGCTACTCACAAATATAGTTGATGAATGAAATACAATGGATGATGAGATATTTTAGAGAATGGTTGAGACCCATTGAAATATTTGGAACTTCTAAGTCACTTTGAGATAAATGGGAATTTTAGAGCTTCGACATCAAATTGATCTTTGAGAGAACATCGTTGAGAACAAGGATCAAAAAGTAAATATTTAAGGATCCAAGGGGGGTATTTTATAACCTCCAAAAGAACTGTAAATAATATGTAATTATCCAGGCGTAAGGAAGCTGCGGATGACCACATCAAAGGCGTTTTTGACTATAATAAATGCATCATTAATGTAGATTGTTTGATGCCACCGAATACCCAATAGCTTCCACCAGGTAGTCGGTGGGCTGCCTAGATTCGGGTAATACTAGCGAACCTCCGCTAGGTAGACACTATTGTATAACAACTGGACGGTGGTTTTAGGTAGAGAGAAAGTGCACAAGATGATCCACCAGCTAGCTGGTGCCCCTCCATTGGGTAGTCAGTTGGACTTATAGAGAGATGTTGGTTCTGGACATATGACACCGGGTAGCGGGTTCAGCCTGCACATCACTAGCTTCAACTAAGGCCAACTCCACTGCATTCCAAGACCTTATATGGATCTTCTATGTTGCTTCCAAGGACCTTAGTCATGGATATAGATACATCCAAGCCTTTATCAAAGATGAAATGATACTTTATGATTCCATGTAATTCCATCAATATGTATTTAATAATAACATTGAAACCCACTCTAATGGAAATGATAGAGTCATAAATGACAGTTTATGATCATGAAACACCATTAGAGAGAGGTACAAAAATATACTAATTTTTAATGATCACAAACACTTAAATTAAAAAGATATATTAAGCATAAATCAATAATAAATTAGATAACATAGAATTCAAAGATTTTAATAAGAAATATTTTAATAAGAATTAAGAAATTCCACCCCTTTTGAAAAAAATATATATGGGGACATTTCTCACCCTTAATTTTTTAGAACATTTCCCCCCTTATTTCATTATCAAAAAGTGAAGAGCATCAAAAAGAGAAAAACATGAAGAGTAAAGAGATAGTATAATAAATATTTGGAAGAAAAATTCATGGGAGATTTGAAAAAACAAAGATATGTTTTAAGAGTGAAAAAGATTTTAGAAAGAACAAAATGTTTTGAAAACAAATTTTAATTTATAAACTCCCTAAATAATATAATTATTATAGAGAGAGAGGAAAGTAAAAGGGAAAATAAAAGAAAAGAAAAATATAAAGTGGATAATTAAAAAACACTTACTAACTTCCAAACTCCCCAAATAATATAAGCATTAGAGATATAGATTATAATGATAAATATAATAGAGGAAAGGAAAAAATAATCCTTGAAGGAAAGATAAAATTTAAAGAATGAGAAAGGATAAGATAAAAGAGTATATTTAAAGAAGAAAATGTAAAATAAAATAAAACATTACATACCTTTTCCACAACATCACTTTTTCCTCAAGAAATGACTTTACCTCTGTTATTGAATTCTTCAATGAAGTATCTTGAGGATGGAATGTCCTTTGGAAAGAGAAAACGTATTTAAAAAATATTATTTGATTTCCATTTCATCATGGTCAACCCAAGAAGAGAGTTAGAGATACAAGTATATAGAATAACAAAAAATCACACATCATTAATATTCATTATGAGATATAAAAAAAATGTTTGTTTTAAAATAATTATACACATAAATAATTTTATGATTATTGAAAGTGAATTTTGAAATATATTTGAAAATCAATGGTACCAAAGGATGTTTTTATTTAAAATGACATTATTATTATAAAAGGTACTTAATTCTATTAAATGTGATTTTGAAATTTTAAAAAATAAGAGATTTTTTTTTGCAAATTATTGATTTTGATAAAGATCACTCGTATGGAAAATTTCAAAATTAAAAAAATAGATAAGGTTTCCCTAAAATTGATAGCACATTTGAGATAAAGGGATCATAATCATGATAAAAAATAACAATAAAACAAGAAAATCATGTTAAATTTTTTTTTTGAAATAAATTTTTTAAAAGATAACTCAAGATAGTTATATATCAAATGAAAAATGTCACAAGTTAACCATTATTAATTCACCTTCAATGAATTAAAAAGGATCAAGGACTGGGGTTTTGGTGAAAATATCATTGATTTGATATTCTATTGGGACAAGATCCTATAAGATATCACCTTTTTGGAAGTGATCTCTTAAGAAATGGTGTCGAATATCAATGTGTTTTTTTGTGAGTGTACAAGATAAGATTTTTATATTTATTGATGGTATTAGTATTATCACACTTTATAGGGATATGGTAAAATGTAAGCCTTAAATCCAAGAGAGAGTGTTGAATCTATATAATTTGGGTGCAACAATTCCCAACAACTATATATTTTTTCAATTTTAAAAATATTAACTGAATAATACATCTTAATAATCTTTGAGATGAGAGATTTTCCTAGAATATGGAATGTTCCACCAATAATGTTTCTATCTATTTGGAATCCTCCAAAATTAGAATTGGAAAAATAATTTAATTCAAAAGAGGTTCAATTTAGATAAAATAAACCTAAATTTTTTTGGCTCTTTTTAAATAATAAAAAACTCTTTTGTCAAATTTTAAATGAGAATTGTTTGAATTTGATTGAAAATGAGAAAAAAGTCAAACATTGAACATGATATTAGGCTATTTCACAGTGTGGTAAAGTAGATTACTAATCATTAAATTAAAAAATTTAAAAAAGAGTTTTTCATTGGTAGAGTCAAAAATCATATTATCAGTGTAAATTTGAGTAGGAAAAAGATCATTTGAGAAGTGTTTTAAAAAGGGAGATGAATCATATTTTCCCATTTTAAAACCATTTTAAAATAAAATAATTTGAATACATTCATAACAAGCCAAAGGGTCCTGTTTTAAACTATAATTATTCCCATGTTTATATCTTTCACCTTTTCCGTAAGTTCTACATCATCTCTTTTAGCATCCTTTATCCTCTCTAAAATGGATGGTTGAGAAATCATTTTAGAAAGGATTGATGATGTTCCTTCAATAATGATTACCATGTAAATTCTTTTGAAGCCTAATAATATTGAATCCCTTTCAATTATCATCATTGATAAAGTTACATGATCATTTCTATTTAGAACATATTCCACTTTATTTTATTTACCAGGATGGTAGTGGATGGAGAAGTCATAATCCTTGTTGAGATTTATCCAACCTCATTGGAACATATTAAGCTAATTCTGTGTGAGTATATCTTTGAGGCTCTTGTGATCAGTATATATTTCACACTTCTCCCCATAGAGATAATGCCGCCAGATTTTCTATGTGAATATAATAGCTACCAACTCCAGATTATGTGTGAGATATTTTTGATCATTAAATTTAAACTTACTTAAGGTGTATGCTATCTAATTATCATTTTTCACGAGGACACAACCTAATACCTTATTTGAAGCATCACTGTATACCAGATTGAGTTCCCCACTTATCGGAAGTGTGAGTGATGGTGCAGTGATAAGCCTTTTTTTCAACTCTTTGAAGTAGTATTCACATTCACTAGTCTAGACAAACTTCACTATCTTCAGATTCATCTTGGTTAGTGGGTTTTCATGTAACAACCTTTGTTTTTATGGACCTTTTTTCTCTCGAATAAATTAAATTTTTCATTTCTATCTTGCAATGCACTAAGTCAAAAATTCCTTTCACAAGACACTGACTCAAAATACGTTACACAGAACATCGACTTGGGATATGTTACATGAAACAATTACTTGACATATGTTACATGGAACACTGACTTGGCGTACGTGACATGCCACACTGAGTTTCTATGAAGCATCTTTTTATTATTATAATTATTTAAATGATATAATTATAACTTAACTGTTAAAATTAGTAATATGAATAGTAATAACTACTTTTAAAATACTGTTTATAATGGTTTTATATAAATAAAATATATTGATAATGAAACATATAGATATTTTATTTGGTAAAATAAAAATCATTTTTTTATTTATAGTGTCTAAATTACCTTAGGTATAATTTTTGGGATTTTTATGAGAAATTTCATTTTTGGTTGAATAGGGAAGAATATAGGATTTTAATTCAAAAATGTCATTTGTCTAAATCTTTGTAAAGTTAAATTATATTTTAATTTGGATTAAATGTCTAATTAGATTATATTTTTATCATTTAATATTACTTTGTTCATTAGAATCAATTTCCCTTTGAAATTGAATATAAAAACATTGCAAATTTTTGAACATTTTTACATTAAAAACCCATATTGTCGACCCAACCGTGGGATTAAATTTAAATTAATTTCTTACACTTATGTGAATGGAATCTGAAAAAATGTATTCCATATTTGTAATAAGAATAATTTATAATTTAAAATAAGGACATGTTTTTTTTGACCAAAATGATCAGTGAATGTAATTAAAATTAATTACATCGATTAATGTATAATTAAGTATAACTGTGGAATAAACCATAAATTTATGACCCAAAACGACCTAGAAACTTGTACAAGAGACATTTTTTTGAAATATTTTATACACTAGCCTTATCTATAATTTTTTTCATTATTGTATCCACTTTACTTGTGAAAAACGTGTATAGAATTCCATTATCAAAATATTACAGGAGTGTTACTCCTCCTTCAATATAAAAGGCCTCCTCCTCCACTTCTTTACGCCTCTCAAACCACATAGGTTCAGAAAATATATACTCAAATATCATCCCAAAAATCCTAACTTCATCTTATAATCATCCCAGTTGTCAGAAATAAATCCAATAAGTACATTTTTTACAAACCAAAATGAGTTACCCTATTAAGAGGCAATGTCTTCTCTCAAGCTCCTTTCTTTTATTTTATTTCTCCACACCCTATTATCTCTTTATTACATTCTTTTATAACAAAACCAATATCCTAAATACACTAGTATTATTTTATGCTAAGGTTTTGAACTACAATTAAACATACTTCTATCTAATGGGAAACAAACATAATGTTTATGTGTACGATGAACTACCGCCTCACGAAACGACGATTGTTCAATTTTCATTTACCACCACCCATGGTAGATATTATGATAGAAAATCCATTTATATATGTAAAATATTATATTTATTATTAATTTAATATTATTTAATCATTTGGACAACACATATCTTTATACCTTCCTTTAGGAGTAAATATGATAATTTCGTTTGAGGAAGTGCAGACTACCACCCCTCAAAGAGATGGGATTCATTCACACACTACATGGAATGCATTATGGATGGAATTAAAGAAATTATATGATATATATTATATAATAATTATAATTTAATATTGATATATATACATATATATACAAATATTCTATTTACCATTTTTCTTTCATTCCAATAATAAAAACATAAACAACATTCACGCGTACGAACGACATACCGTCTCCATGAACGGTGTATTCCATTTCATACTTCTATATTATATAGATTATTAAAATAAATATATAAATAATATAAAGTATATTTATATAATAGTTTAAATTATTTAAATTATCATATATGTATAAGGAAGAAAGATATAACAAATCAAGACATATGCGAAGAACAAAGTGAATATTACCCGAAGTGAAACCCTAACATAGGATTGTTAACTAGTGTGTAATATAAGGTCCTAATAAAACCATATATGGTCTTATATAGAATTAAATTATCCTATAAAATATGTATAATAAAATTAAAGTTATTATACAGGAATATTTTATGTGTAAAAAGAGAGTCAAGACACAAGGTAAGGGAATTTCATCTCACTTTTTATTTCCATGAGATACATGAATTATTATCCACCCATTCCTTTTATGCGGTGTTTATACTAACAATGCGTGAATTAAATGGTTATTATAATTATATTAATTTTTATTTACATACCCATTTTTTGATCTTTATTTTATGGGTTTTAAGTCTCAAAAGTTACCAAATCGGTAAAATAGTTTTGTCTCAATTTGCCTTCTTTAAGACTCATGTTTTTTTATGAACCTAAATTCTTTTTCAAGGCGAATATACTTCCATTTTACATGTCATATCAGGAATCTACATATTTTAATAATATTTTAAGCTTTATATAATTTCATTTTTTTACGTGGATATTATGATCCCAAGTTACCATGTGATAATAGTTTATTGAAACAATCTGATTGGTTTCCATGATTGTTTATGATTATGCTTACTTTGATAAAATATTAAGATCCATATCTCAAGAACACTCATGAGTTTAATTAAAATATATTTATTATAGTTATATCCATGTATTAGTACCATTTTACACTCTTTGGTACTTATGATAATTAAGTCAATGTTTTTAAGAAAAATTCAACCATATTTCTCTCTTCAGTTATAAATCTATTTTATTTTAAAATCTATGTTTTAAAAAATGTTTTAAAATAATCATTTAACATAATTTTAAAGGAAAAATGATTATAAATTTTTATTATTGTTTTAAAATCTTCCATTATATTTTTTTCAAGCAATTTTCAAATAAAAAGGTTTTCAGATGGTTTTATGTTTTAAAAGAATTTTTCAATGAAGGAAGGATATTTTACTCAAGAAATGTATTTAAAAGATCCTAAAAAATTATTTACTATCTAAGATGACATCCTTTAGTGTTACTCATACCTTTATATGGAAATTATTCAATATTCTCCTTTATATTATTTCTCTGAATGGATTATGTTTTGATGGCATGATGTTTATGAAACTCGTTTCTCTTTCACAGGTTATAGGTTTTCAGAGACCACTTCTTTTTAATGGTTGTGTTTATTATTAAATTATTATGAAACCTATATTTTTTCAAATGTTATGATATTATAACATGTTTACAATACCCATTTATTTTCATGCGTTATGGAATGATTAATTATGATCTTGTGGCATATATTTTAATGATTTCATTATGAAATGGGTGAGATATATATCTATCTCAAATGAATTGGGTTAAGAATTACATATCACGAGATAAATATGTATGGAATGAGAAATGAAGTCGGTTCAGTATTATAAGGATATAATGATAAATGAACTCTGTTCAGTATTACATGGCTGGAACGGGGAGTGAACCCAATTTAGTAATACAGGGTTGGAATGGGGTGTGATCCCAGTTCAGTAAAAGACATTTTTCCAATAATATGATATTGGAAGAAATGGCTTGACTAATATAGAAATAATTATATATACTTACGTGTCTTCCAAAATTCCGTGTTTTATTACTATGTTATGCTTTCATGTCTTATGTTCTTTATTTTCTTATGATTCATGTCTTATGAAATGTCAATATTTATGTCATGATTCATGTTTATAATCTTTGACGTTCAAGGTATGATATTCTATTTTAATGACCATGTTCTCATACCCTTATGCTCATTATTATCCTTACATATCTCCTTTGTTTACCCTTACTTAGTATGTAATTTCACCCCTTTTTATGTCTCTTTTCCCTAGTTTATGAAGATATTTATTATGTTTAATGTGTCTAAGAAGGGTTCAATTCACAAAGAACCTCGTGGGAGATGATGTAGATCATTTATTTACCAGTGTTTATATTTCCATGTTTACAAAGTAACTAGAGTTGTACGGTCTTTTGGCGTCTATTGTTATAATGTTTTAAGTATTACACAAAATTTATGTAATGTTAACATAAGAAAAGTGAGGGTCACTATATTGAAAACCATGAGAAGTTCCTCATAAATCATCAGTAATACTCAGGTAGACCAAGGAAACTATGTATCTCTGTTATAGATATTGGTCTGGGACACTCCTCAATTGACTTTGTTTTATAAGGGTCCATAAATATTCCTTTTCTGGTGATAATGTGTCCCAAGAATGATAGTTCCTCCATAAAAAACTCACATTTACTATACTTTTCATATAGTTTCTCCCTCCAAAAAGTCTTTAGAATAGTTTTCAAATGCTCCTCATGTTCCTCCTTAATCTTGATGTTTGTTAGAATATAATCTATAAAGACAACAAAAAATATGTTAATTTAATATCTAAAGACTCTATCCATTAATTCTATGAAAATTGCTAGAGCATTACTGAGTCTAAAGGGAATCACTATGAACTCATAGTGTCCACACCTCATTGAAAGGAAATCTTATGTACATCTTCTTTATTCACCTTTAATTTGTGATATCAAAAATGACGGTCCACCATAGTGAAATACTTTACACCATGTAGTTTATTGAATAAGTGATATATTTATGGAAGGGGGTACCTGTTCTTTGTACTAATTTTTTAAGATCATGATGATCAATGAAAGGGTGCATTGATCTGTCCTTCATCTTGATGAAGAGGACAAGTTCACCCCACAGTGAAGCACTTGGTCATATTAAAAACTTGTACATGTTCTCTTGTAATTGATTATTCAGTTCCCCATACTCAATTATGGTAATCTTGAAAGGATTATTTGATATAAGCAGATATCCAAGTATAATATAAATTGAGAACAGAACCTATCGATTTGGAGTAAGATTGGGAAATTATTTGGGGAATATATTAGTGTATTCCCTCACAATGGGAATGTCTTTGAGAATGATCCAAACCTTTGTCTCAATGATTTTATCTAGATATTCTTGATCATAAGGCAATAATATCCATAATTGATATAATTATTCTTAAGGGAATTTAACATCCTACTTACACTTGTACAGAATTGGAGGATGCCTCATAAAGTGAAAAGTGATCTCCCTTTCCCAATAGTTGATGTTGTATTTGTATAAATATAACTAATCCATGAACAATATACAATCAAACTCCACCAAATAAAGTAATACATGATTTTTTGGGAGGTTTAGTCCCCAAAAAACATCCGGGGATGAGTTATATACTTTTGATGAAATAATTTCCCCAATCATTATTATCATAGATAAATCAACCATTATATTTTGATGTGGTGTTTTAATAGTTCTACAAAACTTATAGGAAATGAAAGAATGTGTAGAAACAGAATCAAATAGTATGTTTTCTATACTTCAATGAATAATTAATGTACCTATCACTACATAATATTTAGCCTCCACCTCAGCAGTAGTGATATAATATTCCCTTCTTTACTTCCTTAGAGGCTGTGGTTGTTGACTACCTCCAATAATCCTTATCTTAGGGAATTGGATCACATATTTCCCATGTACTTTTGAGTTAAAGAACTGCACAATATGAATAGTGTTAACCTAAAACTTCTTTTCTATTACCATATTATTGGGTTTCTTTATTTCACTTTGGAATTGATTATCTTGGTGCCCCTATCTTCAACACTTGAAGAACCTTTTAATTCCCCTTAGGTATTTTACATAATGCATCATACCATTTTGATAAGTGGGATGGTGGGTTTTATTTACTCCATAATATTTTTTATTGGACTTTATGAAGATAATTCCATATTCTGTTTCTTGTCTCCTTTCACAGTAGACCTCTGAGAATCACCAATATCCATTTCAAATTTAAGGGAACAATGAAAAATATCTGCATAACTCTCAAAGTCTCGAATCTCCATGAATTTTTATAGACTCAACATTAGTTTTCTAAATCACTGACCCACCTAGATTTCAGTGTTCATGATAAAGTCGGAGGTGTATCATGAAATCCTTGTAATTTTTTCTTCGTAATACCTGATAGATTCATATTCCTTTTTCTTTAGTATGAGGAACTCCGTCTCCATTTTTATATGGAGAGTTCAAGGAAAATATTTATTAAAAATTATTTTCTTGAATCCTTCCCAATCCATGGAATCAATTTCATACATAGACTTTGTGTTTTTTATCATTTTCCACCACAACTCAGCTTCCCCATCAAAATTATAGACTACCAGTAATATTTTCTATTCTTCTAAGGATTGAAAGAAAAATAATATCTTATCAATGAAGTTAATCCATTATTCCTAAATAAGGGGATCATAAGTTACAATAAATATATGAGTCCTTTTTCAGATAAAGGATTCGACCACAATTTTATCTATATTAGGAGAAGAAGGGCGTTCCACATGATTCAAGTTACTATTCATAACTTCAGCAAGTTTTTCTAGTACTGTCATGAATTTTTGAGCTCCAATTCCCATCAATTTTTTTATCTCATTAGGTAAATTATCACATTTTGTCTAGGGTTATCCTATTTCCATCCATTAACTAAAAAAAGCTAGATTTATGGGGGATTGAATACTTAGATAATAATAATATAAGAAGGAATCTTTGAACATTTAAGGATAAACTGGTAAATGAAAATTATATCCAAAATTTTTATTTCTTATGTTTCAATATAGGCTATCAATGGCAATAGAATTATACAAAGGGTTCTTAATAAATCTTTCTAATATTAATCTCCCAAAATAACAAAACCGTGTTATGATACCAACTATAGTGACCCTAACATTTTATATATATTATTACCTTATTTTAATAATAAATAATCATCAAATAAAAACCAAGGATCATAAAGTCTAGTGTATTTGTAAGATTAGGTAAATAAATTTAAAAACATCGAAATAGAATAAAACAGCTTTATATTAATCTTCCATAATGAGCACCTAGATCCCTTTGAGCTCCTAAATATGCATAGGATAACCTATGGAATACATTGACAAAAGGGATGATGTAAAATCCCACAAAGGGAATAAGCATAGGAATAAAGCATGGAACATGAGTTAGAAGGCATAACATGATGACATAAAAGTCATGGATCATGAATAAAAATATAGAATCATAACACATAGAACATGGAATAATAGGATCATGGAAACAATGGAATGTGGCATCAAAATTTAACATGCCATAAAAATGAGCCAAATCTTACTGCTATGACTATATCACATGGTGGAAAAAGTCCCATAATGGATTAGTTTTACCCTCTAATATCATATATGACATCTCATGAGACTAAAAATTACTCGATGAATTTGAGAACTATATAGGTTCACTCATAATAATATGTTCATCAATATGTGTGCCACATAAATAATCAAACATAAAGAATACACCTAAGGGATACCCATGGAAAGAAATGGGAATCGTAGTCATGTCATAAAGCATAACTAAAGGATGTATCATAATGGTTTTCAAGAAATAATGGATTTAAATCATAATTGGATACTCAAAAGGGAAAATATAAATATATCATGATAAAATATATCCAAATAAAGTGAAAACATGTAAAAATAATGTTTAAGAAACATTAGAAAGGAGCCACTTTAGTGTGGTTGAAGGGAAAATATTAAAGAGACATTAATGGAGAAAATGAATAATTGTTTGTATAAACCAGAAATGAAATAAGTTGGTTTTATTGGATAAAAGTATTGGTTTTATAAAAAAATTGTGTCTTGAAACATATTATAGGGTGTGTTGGTAAGAAATTGGGAAGTTTCATTTAATCGGGTTTTCTAATCAGGAGGATTTGAGAAGGAATCATATTAAAAAATGTATTTAAAAATTAAAGAAGTCTTAATTAATCTATATAAATAAGTTTGTAACATATAAACATGATTTTTAATAAGTCCATAAGAAACATTAAGAAACACATTTGGGGTAAAGAGAGAGAAAGCACAACCCAAAGGTAATTTAGATGTTTAGAGAGATCCATTACCTTATGTCTGAATATGTTCTCACTTGCACATAATATTTATGTTATTAAATTATATTAATTAATAATTTAATTTATAACCTATTAAATATATATTTTATTAATTATAATTTTATTATGCTCATTTATATTCATTTTGATGAGTTATAATGTCCAATTCTATTGTTTCGAGAGCATTCATTTCATGGTTTTTGGTCGGTTTACTTGAGTAAAATTATGGGAGTTCTTGTCAAATGGAATAAAAACTCTAGAAGTGGAAAGAAATGGTTTTAATATACTTACATAATTATAAATGGTCTGATGTGTCATTTTTTCTGTTATGAGGATGATTTATTTGATAAAATGATAATGATACATGTTTAGTTTATTTTGGCATTTTTTGATAATAATGAACTAATTTTGTTTTATTATTTAATATTATGTATATATATTAGTTAATAAACATGAAAAATGTTATAATATATATTTTAGAATCATTTTTTAACCATTATAATGGTTTCATGACTAGCCTTAAAGGCAGTAATGGAAAACCAAAAATCGTCGTCCACAAAGTCAGTGAATCGACAAATCACGAATGATTTTTTTATTATTAAGATAAAAGGGGAAGAGAATATATTTGGGGATAGATATTCCACTAACATAATAAAATAAAATTTTATGTATGATAATAGAGTTATCATTTCACATTGGATAGTGGGGGAAAGGATGAGGTAGAAGAAAGAATGAATTTAAAAGTGAAAGGAGGATTTTACCTTTTGAATATCACCTCCTTGATAACCTCGTTAAAGCACTTGGGTTTTGTCTTTTTTTAGACCAATAACTCTTGGAAGTGTGGAAGAGGATTGGGAATATAATTGGGTATAATTTACACAAGCTACAAATCATAGGATGTGTGAGGATAAGGTATGGTGAGGGGTGGTATTTATAGGGAGAGGAGAGGGGTGTTTTTTACTATTTCATTCATTTTTTTTATTATTTTGGGTCCAAATTATCAGTATTTTTGATTCCAATAACTAAATTTAGTAACTATAGAATCTTCATTCGAGATAATGGGTACTTAAATCATCCATGACTGAACCATTACTCAAAATCTAACTTTTTAACTTATAATATTAAATACTATAAGTAAATGTATTTCATTATTCATAAAAAAATCATCTATTTTAGAACAGTCATAAAAATTCACCCCAAACATTTTTCAATGTGTATATTTCAAATACTATACTCCATTTTATGAAAATAAATTTTTAAATATGAGATATTTAATTTATAATTAAAATCGGTATTTATTCAAAAAATACCTATTTTAATATTATAACCGATTTTATGACACTTTGAAAAATTAATTATGATCTCATAAAATTATATTATAATTATAATTCAAAAAAATATTAATTTATGAATCTATTTTATTAAAAAAATTAATTTTAATCCTTATATTAATTATGATATTATAAATAATCATTTTTTTCACGAAAATACCAACATTTAATTTATCATTTTTAAAATATTTATTTAATTATTCCATGATATAAATATATCATATATTCATTTAAAAGTTATCTGAATTTTATTTATACTTTTATAGGCAAGGCTACTATTTTATCAGCTATATTACTATTCCTAACGATCACATTACGTTCTAATAGTCAATTTTCTAACAGTCATAAGGGTATATTACTTTCTATAAATACCTTTTATTCCATTCATCAATCACTTCTATTTTCTCTAATGGTTATATATACTTTTATCTTATAAATAAATATTTTATTATTAACATTATGTTTTATTTCTACAGTTTTGTTTGTGAGTGTGTTCATTCTAGTAGATTGAGAAGATTCAAATTTTCCTGTTCTTATTCTCTTATTTTCTATTTACTGTTCCACTATAATATTTTAAATTCTTATTGGTTTGTCTTATGACTAAAGTATCATTCTTAATTTATGATAATAATGATTTTATTGAGTTCTCTATGAAATGTATATGCTTTAAACTACATGAAATAATTATAAGAAGGAAAATTCCATTGATAAAATTCCAAGTCATTACACGCTAATAGGAATTCTGCATGTTTTGGTGACATGGGATATTCCTTTATACAAGCATGTGTAATGGTCCTTAGAATTTATGATTATCATTAATGTATATCATGACACACACCCTTAGATTTAATGACCAAAACATTCATGCCATATGTTGGAGGGAAGTAGGGTAAATTGGCCCATCATGATTGACATGTCATTAGTGGATAAATTGAGGAAGGATTTGTCTCTTCCATATTTATATAAGATAAAATATAGGCCCTTTGATTGGAATAGAACCATCACATTAAGATTCCATGGTCATGGTGTGACGACATGTTTGTTTCAGATAGTCAAAGAAAGAAATATCGATCATATAGGTTGGTGACATTGATGTGAAACATGCTTCATGAGATATTGTGATAAAAATATTGTATTAAACAATAAGAATTCATATGTGGTTGTTGATGTTGTGACATTAAGTTCTTCCTCTTGGGTGCTATGACTCATTTTTAGACAGTAATCTTGGACTTTTGGAAGGCCAACTAATACCAACAAGAAAGAATCCAATATGTTCACACACTATGTGTTTCCATTGATCTTGATTAAATTCTATTTGAGTTTAATTAATGTAATAAATATTTTTTTCATGTAGGATGAATAATTTTATTCATGTAATTTTGATCTCAAAAATTAAATAAAAATTTATTCACCAACATGTGAAAAAAATATATTTAATTATTTTATTGAATAATTAATAAATATTTATTTCCTGAAGTTTGAATGAAATATTTATTTATGAATGAAATTTTATTTGGGTGTTCAACAAATTTAAGAGTACATTGAACAAACAAATGCTGTGTTCGGTGACAAATATTAATTAATAATATAGTTAAATAATATTTGTTATTGTAAAAATTGGTGGGCACCACATAATAATAATAATAATATTATTAATATGTGGCATAGGGTTTATTAAAGGTAATAAATGTTATTTGATGGCTGATATGCAATTAAATAATATTTTAAATTCTGAATCTTTATATTCACATTTTTTTGTTAATTAAATTATATATGTTTAATATGATGGATTTGGTCTATTATTCACATCAGGAAAGTTGGAAATGCCCATTCCATTTCCACCATCCACGTGTCTTAGATCTATACTTTCCTTTACTCTTTTTTGTAGTGCCTTTTAGGGTTTTTTAGACCCTTGTTCTCACCAGATGGAAATAGAGAATATGCATTGTTCCACCACTAGAGAGGTGTTCCGTAGGGAGTCTACTTCCTTTTTTGGGAGTCGTCGTTTCTCCATTTGGTTTGGTGAGGGTTAGGGAAAATTATTGAAGTGACACCATGAGCTCAAGAGTTTCCAATTTGGGGTGTGAATTTCTAGATCAATTGCAGAGAAGCTACGGTCCACATTCTTGAACCTAGAGGATGATGAAATTTGGATGGTGCTAGGCTGAGATAGCACCGATAGGCTTGGATAGTGGAACTGGATATGGATTGCAGTGGAAGATGACATAGAGTTATTTCTACCTATTTCTTGAATAGTGAAAAAGCTCTCATAGAAGTGAAAATGAAGAAAGGGAACTCAATATTTCTTGCTGGTTAAATCGAGAAGCAACAACAAAGTATATGGGAGATTCTTGTCCTCAGTAGCTATTCTTGAAACTTGATTTTAAGATTCTATTATGGTGGTGATTCCATGGAATCCAAGTACCACTTGTTGGTTCCTCATCTTGAACATGGTCCATGAAAATATTTATGGCGTTAAACTTGGACTCATCATATAAGGACATGACCATGATTCTAGTGGCTCACATTTTGATTATTCATCAACAATGATGAGGTCATCCCCTGGTAAGTGGGTATCGATACTGCATTCAGTTTTCTTTGTTGATTTTTTTAAGCATTGTGTGTGTGTTTTGTTTTTTTGTCATGTGTCATCTGTGTCCCTCATCCAATTTTGTTTTTATTGTATCCTCCTCTACGTACTCATATTTTTTTTTCATAGTGAAAAACTAGTGATGATCTTACCTCGTTCATGTAGGCCAATGGTTGAACCATGTAAATATGATTGTCCCTTTTACTTCATTCATTTCTACTTTTTTTTTGACCTAAAAATTGTTGAATGAACACTTATTTATTATTAATTCATTTCTTCTATCTTATTGTGTATGCATTCTGGTTTCAAATTTATTGATTGGAAGTTATTGGGTATTCTCTTTATGGTCTATTTATCATTATTGATGCTACATTTGTATTTATGGAATTGTTTTTATCATATGCATGAATCTTTTTTTTTTTGGTTCTACAAATATATATGTGATTATTTAAATTATAATTGTCATCATTTCTATTTCAGTTTTATTTAATCAATGTGTACAGATTATGGTATCTGTTTAATGAGAATTTATTACAAGATTTAATTTTTTAATTTCCATTGCATTTGAGATTGTCCAATGCATGTAATTTTTTCAATGATTCCATATATTTCATTTGATTTATTCTTTATTATGGAATCGAAACTTGAACATTGTTTTTTTTATTAGTTATCATGTAATAAATTGAAAATAAACACCTTTATAGATTTCATGTTTGATCGAATAAAAAACACCTAATAGATCATGGGATATTTGATGAAGACCATATCTCATATAAGGTAATCCTCCATGACAAGTGGTATCATAACATAATTGGGTTTATGTTTTCCATCGTTAAAATTTGTAATTTCTAGATCTTTGACATCAAATGTTTTTGTAGAGGATTTTACTTTGCAAAATGCTTTGATTTATTTCATTCTGCTTGGTCATTTTCTATTTTGGGCTAAAATTTCATTCTGTTGCTGATAGTTTTTTACCTTTTTATTTCCCTATTTTCGTTTCCTTCATGAGCCTCCAAGATGCATCTTGGTCATTTCTACCTATGTGTGTCTATGGTTTCCCTGTAGTAATGGGTTCTATATGAGATTTTTCCTAGGGGGTGAGATTATGTTAGCTCCTTTGTGTTTCTATACATCCTTTAGAACTGTTTGTTCGAGTTATAGATCGGTAGCGAGTTCATTGTTTAGGTTTGGTAGTTTGTGGTTGCAGTGTCTCTTGGATGATCACTAAGATTCTTGGATTTTCTGTTAGAACCCATTTAGAGGAAATGTTATGGTTTCCTAATAACTATTGGTTGTTAGTAAGTCGAGACTAGGATGTGTGGCCCTTGTGTGTCTTGTTTTTCGATAGTTTATAGCATAATCCTAGCCTTTGTTATCATGTCTTAAAGTTGTCATAGGATGTTGGTTCTCTTTTCATGCATCCTTGCAGATTCTATTTTGTTTGAGGATATATCCTTTTGTATTTTGTTTAGGTGGTCATATCCTTGGGTGGAGATTCAGAATCCATCTTTTAAGGATCTTCTTATGCCTTGCGTCGAGAGTCTTCCTATTAATGTTTTTAGGATGCGTGTCTCAACTTAAAGTAGACGATGCTTGGTGATTCAGTCCTCTTATGTTTTTATGGTTTCATGTGAATACCTTTTCTCTTCAGCTGTTTTCCTTTACTATTCATGATTTCTCTACAAATTTGGCTGGTCAAGCACTTGGAATTGTGGTTCTATTCTAATTTAATTAATGGAAGGCTATACCGAATTAATATTATACTGAAAAATTTTATCCTTTATATGTAAATTTGCAAATATTATCTTTTCACTTTTTTGTTAATATAATGTGGGATATGGTTAAGTGGTAAACCATGTCTTAGATAATATTTACGCATAAGAAAATTTATTTTAGTTCTGTCTTGCATGCTTGTTAATTCATTAATTATGTGATCGCGGAAAAATATCCATAATGAATAACCATGCAACTGATAGAAATAAAATAAAGGGTATGATCATGATGTTGTTCTCATGGTTAGTTTATGTAGAGTTTGATAAACAGACCACTAAACAAGGGGAGGAAACACCTTGAAAAAAACCTAGGTTCCTGTTTATATCATTCCACATGTCCACCTTTGTATCTCCTTGGATTGGTTTCACCTTGACTCCTAACATGAACTGCCTCCACCAGCTTGGGAGCTCCATCGATTACATATGCTTTTTCTCACACACAGGTGAGGGGTAAAAGTATGTTTACATAAATTAAACCATGGTAATGCATACCTAAATATTAATGAGGAGTGAAGTTACATAGACCAAAAATTTAAGTTAATAATAAATTAAAAAATGAAACCAATCACATACAAAGGTCTGGTCTAGCTAATGATCACCCACATATATGAATCAAATTACGCATTTAATAAAACTGGAATTCAATTATTTAATTGTTCTTACTTAAGATAAATTGTGCTCGAATAGATTAATTATTGTATTTAATTAATCATTCCTTTTATCTTAATGATTTTCTGAATTTCCTTTAGATTATCATCCATAATAATTTTAAACCAATTAAATAAATTCATTTAAAGTTAAACTTGTACATAAATATACCTTGGAAGAAATATAGTAAATACTCATATGAATCTACCCAAAATGTATTATACTCGTATACTGTTTTACTCTTGTGACATATGAAATGCACGATTTAATGCCTACTATCATAATGTGTATTTCAAAAATTATTACATGAATCACATGATTTTTTTGGCCATGTGTTATGGTTCAATTCACAGATTAAAAACCTGTAATTCAATTTATACATGACATGCAGATCTGATCATTACACAAATATTAAAGTTTTAAATCTATGTAATTTTGTAAAAGTACATGGTGTTTAGATCTAACTACACGATGGGTACTACCTTCACCGTTTATTTGAAGCATATTCCTAGGGATTTGGCGTGTGATGTGTACTTCGGAATTCTTTGAGTACACAACGTGTCTACTCCGCATTACACGGTCACCGATTGGATAAGCTGTGTATGGGATACACAGCCTAGCCCTGACCCAAAAGGGACTACACATCATATCTAGTAGGCCACATGATGTGTAGTCCGACTGACTGTATTCCAGTCTGTCTTGGTCGACACACAATGTAATAATTAACTACATCGTGTGTCTTTAATGAACATGTTATGAGTAATTTAAAAACTACTCCTGATGCATTGAACACAACTATATATTCCGTAATTCTGATTACACGGAATGCACTGCTGTGTTACTTGGATAGAATCCTTGTAACATCTGGATGAGATCCTCGATATAATATTAATCATAAAATTAATCATTTCTGTTAGATCTATGAGAAACGATATAGGAAGAAAAAATATCTTAATTCAAATTAAAATGAATGATTAAACTTGAATTGAAATACTAAATTATAAATTCACAAGTAATAAATTACTATTAAATAATTATAAACAATAATATGTATGATCTGATACCACTTTTAGGTTTCGGATGCAGTAGAAGTGTGGAAGGTGTGTTTCCCAACTTTGAATTTTTCTATATTCAATGAAAAAATCAAGATCTATGCGACAATTAATGTCGTGATCCACAAAATTGAATCAAATTAATAAGACAAAGGAATAAAAACCCAGAACCAAGAGATAGGATCAACATATATTTTTTATAAATAATTTAATTAAATAATAATTAACTCCAAGGTTTATTCTTTCTTCATTGATTAAACCGACCACAGATCTACAGTGCGCCTATGTTGCGTTTGTAGAGATCATGGGTAGATTTTCTCTAGGGGTGATCCACACATGCTCCATGAATCTATAGATATCACTGAATGAGTCTCCAGGTGCTAGCACAGATGATCCTTATTCTTAAATCGTCCACCTTCAATATCCTTATGAACCGCTTCTAAAGCGTTCTCCTTGATCGGGTGGAGCAGGATCACTCTCATTCTTGAGAGTGTTCTGAGAAAGGGAAGAACTATATAGGATTGAGAGGTCTTCTCCAACTGTTGTGCACAACACCATGATAATTCTTTATCATTCCCTTGACTAATAATAGAATAATATAACTAAACATTTATTTCACTATGGTAATAATAAAATAATCTACATAAGTCTCCATGTTTATTTCATTAATCATATTGAAAACCCCATATCAAATAATAATAGCAATAGTATTATTTCTTAACATGTGCTTAAATTGTGAGTTATAATTAAATATTATTTAATCAAATAATATTCATTATTATTATTTCTCACTGGACCATTAATCCTGGTCCGTCAATCCTCCTCAATATTTATTAATTATTCTGCCCATAATATATTCTCAAGAATAACTAGTGACAGAATAAATGTGATCATGCATACATGAATAATTATTAAACAATGACCATGAATAGAATTTATTCAACTTTTTAACCTATAATATAATACCTTTATCATAATATCTCTAACCGGGAAGGTTGTATGCCAGTTCGATCAACCTTTATGCTTGATATCTTTTTTGTTGATTTTTTGGAAATAGAACTTTCATATAGAACACCATGTCCATAGATTTATTTAGGATATTTCATTTCCATAAAAGGTGTTCATATATTAATTTCCATTACTGAATAGAAGAGATAAATCCTTTATCTCCTTATTCATTAATGAAATATTATTCGTGATGCACCCAACATATCCTACATTGCTACAAGCATCGGTCATCACAGTTTTCATCAATACAATCAATGTATGTGATTCATAATATCCTTTAACAATAATCTTAATGTCTAAGGACCAATACACAGGTCCGCAGATAGGAACGTACAATGAAACTTACAAATGTGGATTTACTAATTTCATGTCTTGATATCATAATATCCTATTGGATATCACAAAGTGTGTAAACCATGAGAAGGTGCCTCAATTTCCTATGAGTCTCCACCCCTGATAGCCTGTATCATTTGTGTCCCTAAAATGATATCATTTATCCATATAACATATATCTTAGAAAAGTGTCCTAGAACTTTTGAGTTCTCATCATAGAAGGGAACTGCTATGATCTTTTAGTGTGACATATACTCTTGGGATATTATCACATGTAATGTCATGCATAAGAAAAATCATTATATGATAAGGAGTTTATTGATATTAAAAAAATGAATATAAGATATTATAAAGTACATAGAAGTTGGTTCTAGGGCCCCAAATCCAATAGTTATATCCTTTAGATGAAGTGGAATCTGAAGAAAAGCATGAAAAATCCAAGAAAGATAAATAAAACCACTTATTTTGATGATCCTCAAAGATCTAGGGTGAAATACTGCTAAAATCACAGCACTAGTGAATGATAAGAGATGATCGAATGAGATAGAAATTGCCATGTTCGAGGATGAAAAAGAGGAGTGATTAGGTCAAATCAAAGAAAAGGACAATGGGTGAACCAAAAATTTTAAAAACTAGTCTGATGAGTTTACGCTTTGAAATAGGATTCACAATGTGAATCATTTCATCTCGATCAGTTCATGGCCAGAACATGTAGTTCATGTTGTGAACCATAGTTACATAAACTTCGGCTCACTATCACGACCATTCATGATGTGAACAACATATTCACACCATGAATTGTGGTTCCAATAGTTGTGTGACTTCATCAAAGAGCTAAAACACCAAAAAGGCATATAATAACAACAAGAGATATAAAAAGAGTCCAAAAAAGTGTTTTGTTCTATAAATCAATGTCACAATGTAACATAATATATTGAAAAATCACGAGAACACAATATTGATTGAGAATGAGATAATTATGGATAAACATAATATCTATGTATTGTAAATGACAATCAAAACTCTTATGAAAAATATAAATGAAATATACACATAAGGGGATCCCCCACGGATAATCATCAAGGAAAAGAGTTTTGTGGGGTGTTAGGGAAGTATCGGATTCGAGTCTCCCAAGCTTCCTACAAGTGTGTGTTTTTTTTGTTTCTTTTTATATCTTTGAAGTTCACTTTTCCCAATAGTTTCTAATATATATCAGATAACAATGAAGTTAGAAGGTTTTGTTTCATTATCATAACTTATAATATTTATTGTGTACAAAAATTTATAATTAATAATGTCTCTATGTAAATTGGTAACATTCAATAAATAAAGGTCATTGGTATGTGCGTTAATATTTCCATGGAAATCATTCAGAAAAACCAAAAATTATTTTTTTGTGGCTATATATATATATATATATATATATATATATATATATATATTAGGGAGGATGGTGCGATGTGATCCGAACTATAAAGGCCATCCCATATTATCCCCAATCCCATCATTTTTATTCTCGTCGACTGGGAAAGATGAAGGGGAAATGACTTGGAGGCCCATAGAAAACCAAGATTTCTATCTCATTCATCTCCTTCGTCATCGATACCACCCATCACTATGATAACACCATAAAACGCCACCTTAGAAAATTCATTGATATCAATGCACCCCCTAATCCACGCACTGTCAATGGAATGAAGATGTCTGACGTCACTATTGATGCCTCTCACAAACTGTGGTTCCACCTATTCATCCTGGACACCAGCTATGGAAGATCCCCCATCATCCTCTTCTTCCACAATGATGTCTTCACCTTCCAGAGCCACGACTCGAAGGCGTACTACATGGTCACTCGAGAGCTCTTGACTGTGGTGGTGGCCGTCAATTACTGTCTATCACTAGAGAACAAGTTACCATCCCAATACGATGATAGGTTTGACGTGCTTATGTTCCTTGATAGTGGGGGTAGGGGGATACTTGAGGGTGCAGACATGGGGTGGTGCTTCATGGTAAGGGACATCAAGGGTGTGAACCAGTGCCACCAAGTGGCGCTGCGGGTGGCGAGGAGGGTGCAGGTGGTGGGGGTGGTGTCTATCTTGCCCTTCTTCATTGGGGAGGAGCGGAAGGCAGTGGAGATGAATGTGAGAGGATCAAATTCAGCTGAAATTAGAATTGATGACCACTAAAACTCCATGTGAACCCATGGGTCACACTATGATCCTAAGACATAATATTTCCCACGACGTTCGAGATCACGCTAAACCCGCACTTGAGACTAAAAACTACAATAATGTATAGGTGTGAGTATTAAAAATCATTAGGTGTGCTCATGTAATCTACTGTCATACGAATTTCCATTCAATAAAGAAACATTAATTTTAGGTTTTAACTAAAATATATAAAGGTAAGTCTTTCACACAATTTCCCTTTAAAGAAAATCATGGTCAATTTCCTTTTTTTATTTTAAACCAGTTTGTTTTCCAAAAAGGAAGTTTTAACCTTTTTGAAGAAGGATGGAAAGAGAATAAGGAAGTGTAAATAATTTTAAATAAATTTTTCCACAAACATTTTAAATTCATTTTATCACCTTCAGAAAGGAGATGCACCATACAAGGAGGAAAAAGAAATGTTCACGCAAAGGCAATAGAAAATAACAAGCAAGAGTGGCTAACCAAACAATGCACCTTAATCATCTGCCATAGATAACTAAGTTCTGAAGTACATGGGAGATCCTATGATCTCATGAATAATCTAGAACATACTATACATGTGACTCATCCAGAAGGAATTCCCTACCCGATGACATCATAACGCCCAAACGCCTGATCGTCACGCTACCTAGCCTGACTGAGGGTCCCAATCCCATAGCAATGATAATAAAATAACACCAGCTATGGGACACTAGCTAGTGCAATCACCTAGACGAGTGAAATAATCATTCAATGATAATTTTCCCGTTATCCTAGGTTCCCATATTCCGACCAAAGGGGGGGATCCAACAATGTCAAACACGTATTTAGTCACAAGTACATTCATCACACACAATCAACACACAAAACAAGGTCACCCCTAAGTCACTCCAAGGAACAAGTCCCTCGCCTTTAAACAATCATTTCACAATGGAGGTCCCAAACCAAGGAAACTACCATATTTCGTCAACAAACAAGGTGGGGACTAAGTCCAGGGAGTGTTTTTAGGATAACCCTTCTTACAAAAATGTCAATTGGTCCTCACATGATTTTTCCATGCAAATCCATTTATTAAATAATCACACACACACCACATTGAAAAATGAGAAATGCACTTGGAAACCTATTTCAAAAACACAATTCACCACTTTAAATCCAAAGCACATTTATAAGGGCAAAAGGGGAATTTCATCAAACACTTAGTAAGCACATTTGACAAAAAATTCCATGCGATTCAAATACAAAGAATGTCTTACTTTATTTCTGAATCTGAAATTATTCTAAAAACTATAAAATACTAACTAGCATTTAATAAAAGATAAAAAAAAATCAATAATTATTTAATTTAAAAGCAAATGCATAGGGATACCTACCTCAGTAAGGGAGAAGATTAAGCTGAGATACTTTGGCACATGAAAAATTAGGCGGTGACCACTTGTAACCAGACCACACTCGCACACACATTCCTATATATATATATATATCCATAATCTAATGCACGTATTCCCTATTCCATGAGGGAATAAAAACATAGAATTCATATATATATATATATATATTATATATACATATCTTATGTATATGTGTGTGTGAACTAAAACATAGATCAAAACATAGTACAACATATCCTAGAATCACAAAAACATAGTGGAAAGGTTCAATGCACCTAAAATATCACCCATAGAGTATAAAAAAAAGAATAAATCAAGTAAGGCAATTTATAACTCATATTTAAAAATGAACACAATGCCTATATGCCAATACCAACCCATTTCCCATTTTACACACACTAAAACCACCTGAAAACTCTTTTTACACCACTTATGTAAATCATAACCCCCCCCCCCCCAAAACACATCTCATATTCAAAATCCATTTTAAATTCATAAACACCCCAAAAGTTTCTCTAAACATGTTTCACACTCTTTTTTATAATTTAATATACCATTAAAACAATTTATAAAATATTTTCAATAACCACCTTAAGGCTTTTACGTAAAAATAAACCCAAAACCCACTTTAAAAATTAACCACACATCTATTTCATGTCAAAAAATAATTCTCAACCCATATACAATTTGTTAAACCGATTGAAGGATTTATAAAACAATATCAAATGACACAACATGGACTTACTCATGGAAAACACCCAACTTTTCTTAAAAATTCCACATTAAAAACTAAAAAACCTACTTGAAAACCCATTTAAGTAAACCAAATCATCACTTCAAATCCAAATCTCAATTATAAGAGCCAACCTGACATTTCACCATACATTTAGCAAGAAGAACACAGTTAAACCATTTCATGTGTCATAATAAAAGAGGGAAAACATTTCATTTCATGTAAAACATATATTCTAAAAACTATACATTGCTAATTACCCTAAAAACTTGGTGTGAAAATCAAGGAACAAAAAATTCTTCAAATTTAAAGGGTAATGCATAGGAAGAAATGCATCAAATGATGAAAAACTTATGAATCCCGGTGTGAATCCTCAATCATACCTCATTCTCCCCCAAAGGAAGGTGACTCCAACCATAAGCATCAAAATTTGACCTTGTATTTTAGGATTTAACCCTAAAAATAAAACCTGAGCATCTAGGGTTTGGCCAACCATACACCTCACCAAGGAAGAACCCTAGACCAGGGAAATGAGGAAGAAAATTACCACATGGGGGAGCCTCATTAGAAGGTGGTTGATAGATGGGAGCATGACGAAAGAGGGTCGTGCGGCCTGAGGAGGGCCGACCAGAGGTAACCACGTGCACCGGTAAGGGGTCAAACCAGTGGAGGCGAGCTCATAGGATGGAGGAAGGGAGGGCACGCCAGAAAGAAACTGGCCAGAGGAAGGGCCACTGAACAAGAAGGTCGAGTGGGTGGATGCGCAGGAGATTGAGCCCACACATGGGGGGTGTCGCACACAGAATAGGTAGGGGGAGAAGAGTTCTTTAATTGAAACCCTAAAAATGAAATAAAAATAATAATAAAATCCTTAATAATAATAATAATAATAATGACAATAATAATAAAAACAACAACAATGATAATGTAATGTTAAAATTAATAATAACATTTATTTTATTCTTAATAATATTATTATTAAGTGAAAAATTAATAATATTAATGATAATAATATCTTAAACAATTTTTATAATAATAATAATAATAACTTTAACAAATTTTAATAATAATAATAATAATAAATTTAAAAATTTTAATAACAAAAATAATAATAACTTTAATTTTTTTTTAAAATAATAAAAATATTATTATTGACCGAAACAACAAAAACAACAAAAATATTAATATTATTGAAACAATACTTTTAAATTTTAGTTTACCTTTTCGTTTTTGTATTTTATCTTTCATTTAATCTTTATTTCACTATTCTTTTAAAGATTTAATTTATTATCAATATCAGGGAGGCCGCGTGGTCTCCAAACTGTTCCCTACACTTGCATCCAGTGCCACCAAACCCAAAACACACATATTTCAATAAAATCTCAAAAATTTAAATAGGGACTCACCAAAACCCCGACCCAAGCTAGAAACAAGGCAAAATTAAAACCCAGGTGTGACAAATCCCTCCACCATAATGCTTTTCACCACCTAAATGCCACAATAAGGATGAACCCAAAAACAGAAACCGATACTTCTTTACAGTTCAGGGAGATTTCTCAAAGAACGTTGAACGAAGGGGTCAAAATACACCACCAACGAGAGAAATAATAACAATATGAACTTGGGGGGACCAAACCGGACTCCCTGCTAAGTGCCACCTGCCCCCAAAAGCTAAGAATCCTCCAGTTGATCAACCCAAAAAGGAAAAGAACTTCCACGATGCTAAATAAAGCCTTAAAACATAGATACCTTAAACATACCTAAACAGAACTCATACCATCCACCCAAACAAATGAATTAATTTCAAACCGCATCTCAGGGAAACATCCATAACCTTACTTCAATGAATCTTTCGGAACACTCCCATCCCAACACTCACTCAAAGGAAAGACTTAGAATTAGGTGGCTCCATAGGATACTTTCCCCCAACAACCTAATACCAGGATGAGAACTAAGATACTGACACAGGGAGGCCCATACAGACTCCCCACTATAAGATACATGGTAATACTGAATTCAATGAGACCCACGATGGGTCTCCCCACCAAAAAGAACTAACCTACCCGCCTAACTTTCATAGGATAGTATGAGATCCCGACATGGGAATACTAGATAAATTCTCAAATTAACCAACATATACTGACAAGACCACCCAAGATAGATCAAACTCCCCACCCAAGGGGTCTAATGTAAAAGAATCTGAACTAGATGGAAAACGCAACACGATTCACTAATTATACTGGGGATCACCATCCTCAAATGAGCCCAACCCAGAACAAGGGTTGATCTATAAGGCTGGACATATGGGGACCACCAAACAAAGGTACACATCCACAAGGGTATATGCAATGAGGTTCATGAAAAAGAGACAATCACACCTGCTTATAACCTTGGAGGAACTCTTCCACCCACGTGACATGAAATAAATAAATAGGGTCCCCATGTCCTTTTTCACCAAATGGGTCCATTCAGAATGAGACATCTACACAAGATGTTTACGCTATCTTCATTTACCATAATAAATACAAATAGTAGACCAAGGTCCTTTACACCCCCTGGGGGTTCCTGACTACATTCCAGATTCAATATAGGGCCTATGGATGGAGCCCTGATGCTTGAAGCATATCTTTCCACACAACCATGTTTTGAAGACTCTCGAATAGAACTTCTCATACTGGTTCCAGACACAACCACAACACAATTAGACATCACTAATAGAACACACACATCCCACGACTCACTTAGTTTCTACATGATACTTCACCTTTGACCATATATGACTTAAAAAAACAAATGCTTTATTCAACTCCTCTCACATCCGTTGTCTTTCTACGAGAGGATATGCCTGTCGGAAAAATAATATGTTGAATCAATTCTAAAACCCAATAAGAAGGACCTTATATTGATCGACTGGAGGGTTTTTCATCAGTAGGTCACCTGTGGACACACTTCGAATATGCGTCAAATCATAATGGGGGAATGCACTAGCCAACAAGGGAGACCAAGGACCCAACAAAACTAGTCCATTAGTCAAGACTTACCACTAAAAAACACCAAACACACAAGGGGAACCACAACAATGGCTTCCCAAAACAATTCTTCAAAGAAACCACTACCATGATTTCAAACCGAACCACCGACAAAACACAACAAGAAACATTTTCCAAACAATAAGGATTGTCAAACTCAAAATACCTTGCCATTAATAGTCCCAAGTCATAAAGAAACACACCACACAACTATGGACTACCAAGAACTCCATATTATCTTTAAAAACATCTTTGAAAATAAAACAGGATGGGTTGGTTGCACATTCACTAATTGTAGCTCATGAAGTCTCACACATGCCCTTCCTCATGAAAATTCAGGCACCAATACTCTATCCACATATTTCCCATGCATGTGGTCACTAATGAGAGTACCAAAGGTAAAAAAATATTTTTCACCTTCAAAAATAAACATTGAATCCACACTTCTATTTTCTAAAAATCAGTAGTAACAAAATCAAAACCGAATTTGAATCTCAGAAAACATTTTTATAAAAACACCAATCATTCAAATTAAAATTCATTTCCCAACCTTGCACATTCCTACCAAAACATTTTAATCATATAATATATTTATAAAACATTCAAAATATTTACTAACTACCTTATCAAAACCATTTCAATTTTTTACCAAGGTTTTATTTTTAAAAAAACCCACTTTTCTAATGGCCTCCTTAATATAAATCATGAAAATTCCATTTTACACTTGCCAAAACAAATTCATTACGATTTTAAATTCAGATTCTCATAATTCGAAAACGATACTCTATAAATTATTTTTCAGAATTAAGGAAGACCCAAAAAGGATCACAAAGAAAAACTATTATTGATGGGTGACTTGGCCATATGGTTGGTGGCTATATGCCAATCACATCACCACAAAAGAGTGTATTCTAGGGAAATATCTCTAGATCCACATGGATTTTTCAGACATTCAATCTCACAGAGGCCACTTCCCAACTCCATTTTTATTTCCCAACACCAAACAAACCACAAGAATCAAAGGACACTAACAAACCCTGATATCCCATGGAAACCTGATGTTTGGATTGAGAAAGGTTTCATGATTCCCTTCCTATTACTACACCTCAAGCCCATAAGATCCTACTACTTCTACCTTTACATCCACAAGTAATAATGGGAACTCTAAAAATAATGGTCCATTAATGAGACGACTTGTACTGATAACAGTTTGTCATGAAACCAACCCGGGTAGAACCCAAACCGGTCACTTGAGCCGATCTACAGTAAGTCCCGAGAGGCATTTCCAATCCTCTTGATCTAGTGGAAAGTGCCAAGGGATTCAATAGAGACATAGGGAATGGATTCACCCCATATAAATAAACAAAATAAGTGGAATAATAAATGAGAAACCTAAAATAAACAAACCAAATTGAACGACTAAGAAAGAACTGATAAAATAAATCTAATCGGGCATGATGACCACTAAAACTCTATGTGACCCCATATGTTATACTCTGATACCAAGACTAAACATCATCCATGGTATTCGATATCAAGCTGAAATGTACACCTGAGACTAAAAACAATAATAAAGTATAGGCGTGAGTATTAAAACCCAGTAGATATGCCTAAGTAATCTACTACCAAAAGCATTTACTTTAAATAAAGAAACATTAATTTGAGGTTTGAACTAAAATATACAAAAGTAAGTCTTTTACACATTTTCCCTTTAAAGAAAATCATGTTCCATTTCCCTTTTAATTTTAAACCAGTTTCTTTTCCAAGAAGGAAGTTTTATCCTTTTTAAAGAATGAAATATAGAGAAGAAGGAAGTGTAAAACATTTTAAAAAACATTTTCCACAAACATTTTAAATACATTTTATCACCTTTAGCAAGGAGTTTCACTATACAAAGAGGAAAAAGAAATGTTCACACAAGGGCAATGGAAAATTTCAAGCAAGAGTGACCATCCAAAGAATGAGACTTAATCATATGCCGCAAATAACTAAGTGCCAAAGTACATGGGAGAACCTTCGATATTCTGAATAATCTAGAACATACTATACATGTGACTCATCCGGAAGGCATACCCTAACTGATGACATCACAACGCCCAATTGACCGATCATGGCCCTACCTGGCCTGACTGAGGGGCCCAATCCCATAAAAATTATAAAAAAATAAACTCCTCCTATGGTCCACTAGATAGTGCAATAACCTAGACTAGTGCATCAATTGTTCACTGAGAATTCGCTCGCTATGATAGGTTCACATGTTCAAACTAAAAAGGGGGTGACCCAAAAATGTCAAACAAGTATCGAATTAGAAGTACATTCATCACATATAGTCAACACACACCATAAGGTCACCCCCCTGAGTCACCCCACAGAACTAGTCCCTCACTATTAAACCATAATTTCATAAGGCAAGTACCAAACTAAATAAACTACCATCCATTCCAAGAAGAGTTTTTAGGATAACCATTTTTACAAAAATTCCAACCAGGCCTAACATGATTTTCTCATCCCAAACCATTTCGTAAATAATCACACACACACCACTTCGAAAACTAGAAACATGGTTGGAATATCATTTCAGAAACCCAATATACCACATTAAATCTGAAGCACATTTATAAGGTCCAAGGGGAATTTTATTAAACACTTAGTAAGAACATTTAACAAACAATTCCATGCAATTCAAATACAACTAGGGTCTTACATTATTTCATAATAAGCAATTATTCTAAAAATCACATATTACTAACTAGCATGAAATAAAAGTATGAAAAACAAGAAATCAATATTTCATTAATTTAAAGGCTAATATATAGGAAAACATACCTAAAAAAGGGAAGATACCAAGCTAAAAAACTTTGGCGCTTGAAAAATTAGGCATTGACCACTCCTAATTGACCCACACTCGAACACACACACATACATATATATAAATATAAATATATATATATCCCTAATACAATGCATGTATTCCCCATGCCATGAGGGAATACGTGCATGGAGGACACACACACACACGTATATATATATATATATATATTATATAAATACCTTAAGTATATGTGTGAGCGAGCTCAAATGTTGATCAGAACTCAGTACAACCGATCCTAGAATCATAAAAACATAGCGGCAAGGTTAAACGCACCTAAAATATTACCCATAGAGCACAAAAAATGAATAAATTAAGAAAGACCAATTATAAATAATATTTAAAAATGCACACATGTGCTATATGCTGATACTAACCAATTTTTCATTTTAAAGACACCAAAACCACTTGAAACAAAATTCATACCACTTATGTATCTCATAAAAACCCATAGAAAACACACATCACATTCAAAATCCATTTTAAATTCATGCACACCCCAAAGGTTTCTCCAAACATGTTTCACACCTTTTTTTTATAATTTAAGAAACCATTAAAACAATTTATAAAATATTTTCAATAATTGCCTCAAGTCTTTTACATCAAAATACTCCCAAAACCCTCTTTAAAAATTAACCGAACATATATGGCATGTCAAAAAATAATTCGTAGCCCATAAACAATTTTTTAAACTGATTGCTTGATTTATAAAATAAAATCAAAGGACACAACAAGGAATTAATCATGAAAAACACCCAACATTACATAAAAATGCCACATTAAAAACTAAAAGCCTACTTCAAAACACAATTAAGGAAACCAAACCATCACTTCAATTCAATACAAAATTATAAGAGCCAACTAGTAAATTAATCATAAGTTTAGTGTGAAAAACACAGTTAAACCATTTCGACCATCATAATACAAGAGGGAAAACATTTCATTTCAAGTCAAACAAATATTTTAAAAACTATACATTTCTAATTAGTATGAAAACTAGGTTCCAAAATCAAGCAACCAACAATTATTCAAATTTAAAGGGTAATACATATGGAGAACAACCTCAAACGATGAAAAACATCCAAAAACCAGTGCGAAACCTCAACCGCACCTCATTCACACCGAAAGGAAGGCAACTCCAACCCTAAGCATTAAAATTAGACCCAAAGTTTTGGGATTTAATCCTAAAAATCAAACCTGAGCATCCAGGGTTTTGGACAACCATAAAACCCACCAAGGAAGAACCCAAAACTAGAGAAAGAAGGAAGAAAAATACCATAGGGGGGAGACTCATTGGAAGGAGGTGGCCAAAGAATGGGAGTATGCTGAAAGAGGGACTCGCGACTAGAGGTATCCATTTTCAATGGTAGTGGGTCACACCAATGGAGGTGATATCATCAATGTGAGGAAGAGAGGGCATGCCAGAAATAAACTGGCTAGAGGAAGGGTCACCAAACAAGACGGTCGGCTGGGTGGATGTGTAAGAGGCTAAGCCCATATAGGGGGTGCTGTGTGAGGAATAGTTAGAGAGAGAAGAGAGGGTTAATTGAAACCCTAAAAAAATAACAAACATAATAATAATAAAAATAATAAAATAATGTTAAAATTAATAATAACATTTATTTCATTCTTTATAATAATATTATTAATTACAATTTTAACAATAATCATGATAATAAAAAATTTAAATAATTTTAATAATAATAATAATAATAACTTTAATTATTTTAATAATAATAAGAATAATTATAATAAAAAAATTAACAATTTTAATAATAATAATAATAATAATAACAACTTTATTAATTTTAACAATAAAAATATTATTATTATTGACCACAACAACAACAACAATATTGTTATTATTATTGAAACAATACTTTTAAATTTTATTTTAACTTTTCATTATTGTATTTTAACTTTCATTTAATATTTATTTCACTACTATTTTAAAATTTTAATTTATTATGAATACCATGCAGGCCACATGGTCTCCAAACTGTGCTATGCCCTTGTGCCCGGTGCTGCCAAGCCGAAAACACACATCTTTTAGTAAAAGCTCAAAAATTTAAACAGGGACTCACCCGATCCCGGACCTGAGTTAAAAACAAGGAATAATTAAAACTTGGGTCTGACATAGATCTTTGACATCAAATTGATCTTTTAGAGAACATTATTTAGAGTAAGGATCCTACGGTAAATCTTTAAAGAGAAAATGGGGCCTTTTATATCATCCAAAAGAACTAGGAATCATATGGAATTCTATAAGTGTAATGAAGCTGAGGAAGACCGAAATAAAGGCGTTTTTCACTACAATAAATGTAGGCTCACTGGACATTGTTTGACTCCACTGATTACATAGTAGCCTCAACCGAGTCACTACCACAAAAATGAGTTTTCACAACACCATCTTTTAATAGCGCTAAAAAAACACTGGTAAAGGGGGTAGCTTTATCAGAGCTAAAAAATCACTGATAAAGGGTTCTTTTAACAGTGCTAAAAAAGTGCTGTTAAATGAACCCCTTTATCAGCCCTTTTTTTGAATTGAAAAAGGTACCCCCTTTATTAGTGCTTTTTTTAGCATTGTTAATGGGACCTCCTTTATCAGAACTTTTTTATTAGAATTGATAAATGGGGGCCTTTTGCAGCACTTTTTTACTAGCACTAATAAAGAGTATATTTCAAAAATGAATCGTAAAAAATAATATATTAATATTTAAATATACTTATATATATATTGATATAGATATAATATATATTTTTAAATATGTTTTAGATAATTGTAAATAGACATTTACACTTAATATATAAGATATTTAGTGAAAATGACTTATAAAATATTTTAAAAAATATTATTAATTAATAATTTTCTATTTATTATTGAGTAATAATCATTTAATAATAATTTTAAGACACAAAAAATCATGAAATTAATAAAAGATCTAAAATACGTTTATTGGGTAATTCAAACTTCAAATGACCCTAACTTTTTATCTGTGTGTTCGTTTGAGCTCTACCACATATCAAATTGAATCATGTGATGAGATATATGCAATTGATGATATAATTTATCCTCTTTCACAATTTCTTGAGGCCAAAAAAGTCTTATAAGGACTCTAAAACAATGTTTTTAGTCAGGGTACCCTAAATTTTTTACATTTGATTGATATTCAACCTTGTTATGTGGGTCTTTTGGCCCTCTTTCAGTGGGGAATGAATTTATAAATTCACACATAAAAATTTTATTTTATAAATAAATAATTAAACATTTATATATATATAATATATTTCTCAATATATAATAATTATCTAAAAACACTAATATCCATTTTATTTAAAATAAAAAATATGAATATTTATATTCCTATAAAATTTTTGTGGGTGTATTAGCATGTCTGTGTGTTAAAAAACTGATATATATTATCTATATATTCTAACATATTAATATAAATATTAATATATAATATATGTAAATATATATAAATATGTATAATTATACTTACAAATACACATATATATAATATATATACATGTGTATGTATGTCGTATATATGTATTTATTTATTTATACAAAAAAAACTATTTTATAAATGTATTTAAAACTAATCATATAAATATATATTAATATATGAATACAAAAATTTAACTAAATATATATATAAATATAACTAAATATTTATATAAATAAATAGATATATCATTAAATGGGGAACAAAACAATATGGGTGAGTAGTAAAGGTGCAGGTACGCAAGAGAGAGGTCTCGTGTTCGAATCCAAGTGGATGAAAGGGTTTGTGGGCAGGTGAAAGAGGGATAGAACTGTTAAAGGGTGGAGGTTATGCACTTAGTTGTGTAAAAGGGGTGGTAGGCTTGTGTATGGGTAGGGATTCCTAGCACTGTTGGGGGGGGGGGGGGGGTTAAGCACTATTAAAAGGGGATCCCTCTGATTTACAAATATTTTTAAATTTTTAAATTTTTATTTGACTTTTGTCAGTGCTAAAAAAAGCACTGATAAAAGAACCTTTTATCAGAGCTTTTTTGGCACTGATAAAATGGACCCCCTATTAATAGACTCCCGATAATACGTTAGTTTGTATTGTTGATAACGGATTTTTTAGCACTGTGAGACAGTGTTTTGTAGTAGTGGGTAGTCAGTGGGATTTCCAGAATCAGGTTCTACTAGAGAACCTCCACTAGCTAGCCACTATTATCCAGCAGTTAGCCGGTGGCTTCGAGAAGAGAGAAACAACACTGGATGAGCCACTGGCTAGCTGGTGGCCCTCTATTGGGTAGCCAGTTGGACTTACAGAGATATTTTTGTTTTGGACATATGACACCGGGTAGCTGGTGCAACCTTCATATCACCAACTTCAAATAAGGAAAACTCTACTTCATTCTATTCCCTCACTACTACAAAAATGGACTTTAACTAAATGAAAAAATGATTTTTAAAAATACTGAGAAATTGTTTTTAATATCAACAATTTTAAAGGGGGTAAAATTTATGAGCACTAATTTAGTGCTGATAAAATATTCATCTGCTAAAATGTGTTTTTTGTATAACAACACTCTAAAGAAACCTCCTATAACCTGTACACAAAATATATAATTTAATTGAAGTAAATTTTACATCACAGATAAAAAAAAAGAAAAATATGAAACACTAATATATATATTTCATACAATGTTTTTTATAATTACATTGACAATTACTATCCAAAAACAATTTAATACATTAATGTTTGTCTTTGGAACCTGTGATCTCCTCTCAAAAAGGTCCACATATGGTATCTATTTCCAAACTTATCACCTCAAACTAAGCAAAATAATCTAAGTATATAAGAAAAAAATATTATGTTAGTAATATTATAAATAAATAAATTAAACATTAATATGAACGAATACATTAAAAAATGTCAACTTTAAATAAGAAGACACATTTTTAGCCATACCAGTCACTGTAGGTTCCGGTAGAAGCCGAAGGACTATTGGGCGGATGCCCAACCTTTATTTTTTCTATAATCGATTATCAATCCGGTATCAATATGATGATAATTCCAGTACCCATGGAGTTGATTAAAGGATTTAGAAAAGGAAGAGAGAGAGATAGGCCCATAACCTAAAGAGATGATCATCTTATTTTGTTTATAATTAATTTAATTAAAATAAAAAAATACATCCAAGGATTTGTTTCTTCGTTGATGTGTCTGAAAACGGATGAGCGATGCACCTTTGTTGCGATGTAGAAACCAAGAATAGATATCCTCTAAGAGTGATACACAAATGATATGGGAATTTCTGGATATTGCTGAAGGAATATCTGGGTGCTAGCATAGAGGATCAATGTGCTTATGTCATCTACCTTCAATTAACTTGAGATACTCTTCCAAATCATTCTCTGATCCAGTGGAGGATGGATTCACTCATTTTTGAGAGCGTTCTTGAAAAAACGAGAGCTCTTTAGAATTGAGAGAATTTTCTCCAAATGATGTGCACAACAATTTCTCTGGCTACAATTTTATTACCCTAGGCATAAGAGAATAATAATATAATAGGGAATTTAATTCACCATGTAATAATAAATAATTAGCATAAGTGTCATTATTTATTTTATTACTACGTGTGAAGTCCTCATGTAAAATAATAACAGCAATGTCATTATTTCCATGACATGTTCTTAGTGTGAATGCTATATTTAAATATTATATAATATTATTTATCACTAGTCCCGTAACTTGGTCCACCCATCCTCTTTAATATTTGTCAGGCTTTGAATAAGGACTATTTATTTATTAAATAAATAAAAACTTTAACTGCTTTATTCACCGATAAACAAATATTATGTCCGCAATATATTATCTCAAATAACTAGTGACATAATAAATGTTTTACCAGGCACACCTAAATAATTATTAAATGAAAACCAGGAATAATATTTATTTAACTTGTTAAATAATAAATTATTTAACTGAAATTCCAGATACACTTAGTGTGTGACCCTCTAGGCCTCTTTCTCAGCGGCATTAGAAGAGACTACCTAAAGTCCAAGGTTAGCGTCTAGCAGCACGCCAAAGCACCCATAGAGAAATAAGTTGATGCCATAATGAAATTCCTCAACATAAAAACAATTACTGTGTAATATAATACCTTTATAAAAATATCTCTAATCAATCAGGTTACGTGATACTATCATAAACCTATATGCTCGATAAATCATTCTTTGACGTTTCAAAAAAAGAACTTGCCTATTGAAAACCATGGACATGGATTTATTTAGGCTATATCATTTCCATCAAAGGGCCTGGGATATTTAATTCCATTAATAAATAGAAAGGATAAATCCTTTCTCACATTATTCATTAATGCAATATTACTCATAACACACCCAATTTATCCTACTTCACTGCGAGAATATGTCATCACAGTTTTCTTCAATACATCTAAGTACGTGACAAATAATATCCATTAATAATAATATTAAAGTCTAAGGATCATTACACACATTCACATATATAAATATCCAATAAAACTTGTAATTTTGATTTCCTATTGTCAGGTCTTGTTCTCATAATATCCTACTAGATATTACTGGGGGCATACATCATGATAATGTGTCTCAAAGTCCTATGAGTCTCCACACTTAATAGCCTATATCATTTGGGTCTCTTCAAATGATATCATCCGGCCATGGAACATTTATTCAAGAATAGTGTCATGGAATATTTGGGTTATCATCATATTGGGGAACTTCTATGACCTTTTAGTGCAACAACTACCCTTGAGACATTATCACATGCTATGTCATGTAGAATAACAATCATGATACGATATGGGATTTATTAATATTAAAAAAAACAATGAATATAAGTTTATCATCAAGTACAAAGAAGTTGGTTCTAGGGAACCAATTCTAATAGTCAGACCATGCATTTTATTGAGATGTGGTTGATTCCATCATGTCAAAAATGTGGTATGGATCATTGTCCTAAAATATCAATTCAATTCAAATGCGTTTGCTCAGCTTTGAGTATGTCACTTGTTCTTTTTAATGAAATTAATGTCAATTTGAAATAAATGAACATTTGGAACTATAACAATCAAATTGTGCACGATATTGAGGTTCATCTGATTCTTATACATAAAAAATTACTTAAGGTTCATTGTTCTCAAGTATCAAAACAATTTGAATGTGTTTCATCAGTTTTTAGTATGTCATTTGTTCTTCTTAGTAAAATGTCATTTCAAATTCGAAACACACTCTTTGAGTCATATGGGTCACATCATGTGTCAGTTTGACATGAGAATACTTTCTACATGCCACAAATGACTTATGAAATGTTTTCCTAAATTATAAAGATAATCAGATTACATTTCCTTAGTTTTCAATGAGTGACACACGTTTTGAGCTAAAATGTCAATTTTAAACATATAACGGGAACTTGGAGCCATATTAGTTACACCGTACATTGAATTGAATATTGGATGATTCCTACATGCTTCAATGTACTAATGGAACATTTTCCTAAACTATCAAAACAATACGAAGGAATTTTATCAATTTTGAGTAGGTCAGTTATCATTTTTACTAAAATCGATGTAAATTTTAAATAAAAAAGAAGCACTTCGAGTCATAACGATCGCACCGTTCCTCATATTGAGGTGAAGATGATTTATACAAGACCTGAATGACTCATGGATCATTTATATAATGTATCAAAACAATCCAAATGCATTTACTTAGTTTTCAGTATGTCACTTATTCCTTTTTACTAAAATTGATGTTAATTTTAAATAAAAAGACCCTCTTAGAGTCATACCGGTCACACTAGGAATCATATTGAGGTATAACTAATTCCTATATGTCCCAAATTACTTATGGATAATTTTACTAAAGTATAAAAATAATACGAATGTGTTTATAGGTTTTTAGTAGGTCAATTTTTCTTTTTATTAAAATTGATGTAAATTTTAAATAAAAAAGACACGCTTAGAGTCATACTGATCACATAGTGCCTTGTACTGAGGTGTGGTTGATTCATACACATCCTAAATAACCCATTAATCATTTACATAATGTTTAAAAACAATATGAATGCATTTTTTCAGTTTTCAGTACGTCACTTGTTCCTTTTTACTGAAATTGAAGACAATTTTAAATAAAAAGATACAATGGAGTCATACTAGTCACACCGTGCATTATATTGAGGTGTGGTTGATTGTTACACATCCTAAATGACTTATGGATCATTATACTAAAACATGAAAACAATATGAATGTGTTTTCTTGGTTTTTAGTATGTTAGTTGTCTTTTTTCTAAAATTGATGTAAATTTTAAATAAAAAAGACACACTTTGAGTCATACCGGTCATATTGTGCCTCATATTGAGGTGAGATTGAATCCAACACATCCCAAAAAACCCATGTATCATTTCACTAATGTATAAAAATAATCAAAAGGTGTTTTAGTAGTTTTCAGTAAATCAGTTATTCCTTTTTACAAAAATTGATGTCAATTTTAAATATAAAGATGCACTTTGAGTCATACAGATCACACAGTGCGTCATATTGAGGTTAAACTGATTCTTACACATACCAGATGACTCATTGATTGTTTTCCTAAATTATAAAATCAATATGAATGATTTTTCTAGGTTTTGAGTAGTTTATATTTCGTTTTTACTAAAATTAATGTAAATTTTAAATAAAAAATGCACTTGGAGACATACCGATCACAAATTGCATTAGAATGAGGTGCACCTAATTCCTAAGCATCCCAAATGACACATGGATCATTTTAATAAAGAATAAAAATAGTAAAAATGGTTTTTCTTGGTTTTTAGTATGTCACATGTTTTTATTTACTAAAATGAATGTCAATTTTAAATAAAAAGATGCATTTGGAGTCATACTAGCCACACCATGCATCAAATTGAGGTGAGGATGATTCCTGCACAACCTAAATGACACGTGAATAATTTTGGTAATGTATTATAAAAATAATAATGTTTCTTATAGATTCTGAGTTGGTTAATTATCCTTCTTAATAAAATTGGTGTAAATTTTAAATGAAAATGATGCACTTGGAGTCATACCGATCACACCATGCCTCCGATTGAGGTGCGGTTGATTCCTTCATGTCCCACATAACTTGAGGTTCATTTAACTAAAGTATGAAAATAATACAAATTATTTTTATTAGTTTTTTGTACATCATTTGTTACATTTTACTAAAATTTATGTCTATTTTAAATAAAAGGACACACTTGGAGTCATATCGGTCACCTTGTGCATCATATTGAGGTGCAACTGATTAATACACATCCAAAATTACTCATGGATCATTTTACTACAGTATAAAAATAATATTAATGTTTTTTATAGGTTTTGAGTAGGTTAGTTGTCATTTTTAATAAAATTGCTGTAAATTTTAAATAAAATAGACGCCATTGGAGTCATACCGGTCAAACCATTCCTTGGATTGAGGTACGATCGATTCCTACACATCGAAAATAACTCATGGATCATTTCCATAATGTATCAAAATAATATAAAAGAATTTTAACTATTTTCAACATGTCACTTGTCTCTTTTTACTAAAATTAATGTCAATTTTAAATAGAAAGACACACTTGGAGTCTACTGGTCACACCGTGCATCAGATTGAGATACATCTGATTCATACACATCCAAAATGAATCATGTATCATTTTACTATAATATTAATACAATTAAAATTTGTTTTCTTAATTTTGAGTAGGTTAGATTATATTTTTACTAAAATTGATGTAAATTTTAAATAAAAAAGATGCACTTGGAGTAATATTAGTCACACCATTCCTTAGATTGAGGTGTAGCTAATTACAGTATATCCCAAATAACTCATGGAAAATTTCTCTAATGAATAAAAATAATACAAATGTTTTTCTCAGTTTTCAGTACATCATTTGTTCCTTTTTACTAAAATTGATATCAATTTTAAATTAAAAGACACAGTTGGAGTCATATCTGTTACACCGTGTGTCATATTTAGGTACGGATAATTTCTAGAAGTCCTAAATGGCTCCTGAATAATTTTACTAAAGTATAAAAACAATTTGAATGCATTTTCTAGGTTTTGAGTAGGTAAATTTTCATTTTTACTAAAATTAAGGTAAATTTTAAATAAAAAAGACAAATGTGGAGTAATAATAGTCACACCATGCCTCATATTGAGGTTCAGCTCATTCCTACACATCCAAAATAACTCATGGATCATTTACCTAAAGATTAAAAACAATCTGAATATATTTTCTCAGTTTTCAGTTTGTCACTTGTCCCTTTTAACTAAAATTGATGTCAATTTTAAATAAAAAGACGCACTTGGAGTCATATCTGTCACAACTTGCATTGGATTGTAGTGTAGATAATTTATACATGTCCCAAATGAATCATGGATCATTATAATAAAGTATAAAAACAATATAAATTCATTTGATTAGTTTTGAGTTGGATATTTGTCCTTTTTACTAAAATTGATGTAAATTTGAAATAAATAATACACACTTGGATTCATTTCGGTCACACCGTGTCATGGATTGAGGTGAGTTGATTCATACATGTCCCTAATAACTCATGGATCATTTTAATAAAGTATAAAATAATCAAAATTCATTTTCTCAATCTTCAGTACGTCATTTGTTCCTTTTTAATAAAATTGATGTCAATTTTAAATAAAAAGACGTATTTGGAGTCATATCAGTCACACTGTGCCTCAGATTGTGGTGAGAATGATTCCTACATGTCCCAAATGACTAATGGATTGTTTTCCTAAAGTATAAAAACAATATAAATATTTTTACTCAGTTATCAGTACGCCACTTGTCTTTTTTACTAAAATTTCATTTTAAACTAGAAACAGACACTTTGACTCATTCCGGTCACATCGTGTATCGCATTGAAATGAGAATAATTCATATAAAACACAAATTATTTTTTAATCCATGTTCTAATTTATCAATAATATATTATTTCGTTTTCTAGGGCTTCGTGAGTGACTCATTTTGAAGTAAAATGTCAATTTTAAATTGATAACGGACACTTTCAGGCATACCAGTCACACCGTGTGTCAGATTGAGGTGAAGCTATTTCCTACACATCCTAAATGACTTATGAATCATTTTACTAAATTATAAAAACAATGTTAATGTGTTTTTCTAGTTTTTAGTATGTCAGTTGTCTATTTTTGTATAATTAATGTCAATTTTAAATAAAAAGATCCACCTGGAATCATACCAGCCACATCATGTGTCAGATTGAGGTGTCTTTGATTCATACATATCCTAAATTCAAATGAATCCTAACTTATAATGTTACCATGATTACCAATGTCTTTATTTGTCAAACTACCAACATTGCATATTGATTCAAGAATGTTTTTTTGGCTAAGAAAATCGCATCAATATACAGTTTTTTCCATTTGACAAAGAAAAGCATTGGAATGTGTGGTAACATTAGATGAAATGAACATGTTATCTCTTCTATGACTTGTTTTATATAGTTTAAAGAAGAATATGACTTCCCAAACTAATTGTGAAAATAAATAAATAAGTATTAGATAAAAATGATAGGGAAAATAACTTACAAATAGTAAATAAAATGTTGATTATATTAATTAAACAAGTAGTAGGAATTCACATTCTTATGATGGTTGTATACATTCTTAACCCATAAATATGAAAGCAATCAACATGTATAAGAAAAAAATTAATTCTAAAAAGATATAAATTAAACAAAAATTTTAAGCACTTTATTACTTATATGGAAGTCACATCTTCATGCTATTTTTGTACATTCTAAAATTAGGTATGATGCCCATTCATTTCATAGAAAATATATATCCTATTCTGAATATGATTTTTGTCGACAGTCATAGTAGTACCAGAAAAATTTAAAAACACAAAGGATTAATAAATATTTTAAATGAAATAGTAATTAACTTTTAAAATACCTTTTTGGGGATGTATATTTTTTAATGGTATATTATCTCTCTCATAATTTTACGAACATAATAACCATAATATATTCCATTTGTTTGTTTCAAAATTTGCGGAAACATTAAGGAAAATAAGATACTTGTTTTTATATATGCTTGGATAGTGAAATATTATTATATATACCTTAACACTTCTCTAGTTTTAGAAATTGTTAGGGTCCTTGTGTGCTATGCTTGTCCCCATGCCATGATTTAGACGATATTTACACATTGCCCCCTAATAACGGAATCCTCATTAAAACATAATATAAATTATATAACCTAGAGTTAGATCAAAAAAATTGGATGTAGTGTATTAAAAATTGACAAACACCATCACGTGTCATCATTTTTTAGGATCTATACAGTGAATCCAGAAAATAAAACTTTAGAGTATTGAAATTGATCGCAATGAGCATATAATGCTTTCTAAAAACAAAAAAGTGAATAAGTAATGAAAGAAATGAAAATATATTTGATATGATGAAATTTTAGTATTTTACCCCTATATCATTGGTATTAGAAAGTTTATATCATCCCCATGTTTTATTTTAAATGATTTGGCCATGTTTTACACTATTTCATCCATTTATTTGGATTTTATTTTTATTTGATCTGTAGAGGTGACATAAGGAATAATGAGTCCAAAAGAAATTCATGGGGATATCCCTTAAATTGGTACTGATATATACGCCTGAAAAAATATGAAATGTATATAGTCATAATTAACATAGTATATCGGCTTATGGAAAATGAAATCATGAATACATAACTCATGTATACATTTATAATTGAGGCACCAAACCAGTAATAGTTGAGGATTTCATTTACATTCTCCAATGAAATGTAGTATAAACCTTCCTTTACATTCATTTTTTATTCAAAATAAACTATATGATTACTACCAATTTTTATCTCTATATCTTTATGAACCTTAAATTTTAGTAAATGAGGATATTAAATGGGTGGGGTAAAGGTGATTTAGGAATATCTTTTCAATCAATTGGATGATTCTTTAGATGGTTCTGACCCGAACTTTTGTTTGACCCCTTCTCTTTGTTTGTTTGTAACAAAATTCATTAGTTTAAACCTTTTTTCATTAATTGGTAATGTTTTAGCCTGAAAAATAAATTTTAAATTAGTTCCTCATAGTTTAAATGATTTATTACAAGATCTGATAGCCATGCGACAAATGTTCCAACAACTTGGTCGAACTTATAAATTTTTCCATCATCAATTGGAATAAGTAGCTCAACACTTGGATCATAAACTATGTTAATCTACACTCCCAGATGAAATGTTGGAAGTGTTATGTTTTTTAGTGTGTCATCATTGATATTAAACACCGTAGCCATCACTACATGGTGATGGATGGGTGTCGATATATATATATATCACTATCATTTTCACCCTGTAGATTATCAGTATAAGAAAGGTATTAGGTTCTGTCTATTTCAAATTTCACAGAAACAATTATTAGAATATATATTACCTCAACTAAGACAAATATTTGAGGGGAATGGATCACCTCAAAGATGGTGGGGGTGGGGTGGGGGGATCTTCATGCATTGATTGTTCTTGAGTTACTTCTGCTCTTTCCTTATCCCCCATAACATTTTCTAGTAACTAAGACTACCAATGAAAATTTTCTTCAAGGGTTGTTATTTGTTCTTTAATCTCTATCACATCTGTATATTTATCATCATGTTGTTGTATTTTTTTTCTCAAAATATGTTTAGGGTGTCACTCCAAAACCCACACATCTGAAACGGCTATACTGTTCTGGATGCTTCAAGGCCACCAAAAGTAGGTGTTTATATAGTATAGGTTTTGTTCATTCCAATGACTATATCAGTTATCAAATATAGAAAAATAAGTAATCATTAATATATAATAAATATTTAAAGAAAAAGAAATTATTATTATGTCAAACTTACACATGTTTTCCACACTTTTTGTGTGTTTTTATCTATTATTATCCCATATTTATTTACACATGCCTCCTTCTATAAGACATGGAATGGGATGGAAGTGGCTTTGGATTTGGATTCATCAATATACATATAAATATAAGAACATAGATATGATATTGTTTCATGTCACTTAAAAATATTATGGTATATTTAAAATAAGTACCAATTTTTTCAAGTGAAGTGTACCCCTTCTTTGATTTACGGTAGGGGTAAGTTGGTTTTCTGCCCTTTTTTTATTTTCACCACACAGTTCTTGTTTAATAAATAAAAAATTGTAAATAAAAGTGATAAATACATGTATTGTTAAAAAATTTATTACTAGCCACAATGTACCTGAAAAGACACATCCATACGATGTCTAGTAAATGTATCCCACACTTATTGGGTTATTAGGTGTGCATACATAAGTGGTGGGTGCATGTTTATTTTTCTTCCTACATCTTTAATATGTTGTATCATTAGAATTTTGTGAAAGACTATTTGAATTCTTATAGTAATCATTAATACATATTTCTTATGGGACTCATTTACTATAAATTCACTCTCCAAGAGATGATTAAGTGTAAATAAATATTTCATTATTTTATTTGTGTAGTAAAATAAATAAATGATATCATAAGGTTACATTAATATCTTCCTGCATTAATGTCTAAAGATTGAGAACAACATGGTGCCATGAATCTACATCAATTAACATGAATTTTGAGTGATGATTCCAATGTAAATACTGAACACAGACTTGTTTGTTTTAACATGTTGGCCTCGAGCATTCTATCCAACCTCGAATTTGATGCCTTTTTTAACCTTAATAATTTTTTCTAACACCGTCAAACTACGGTGCTCCTATTTTTTCTACATCGTCGATCCTTTATCACCTACCATTTCCTTGGGTTCAATATCATCAATATTTTTTTCTTCTACAGTGGTAGAATCAACATGTGTAGAAGGTTATTATACCTCTTCGGTGGGAGAAACAATAAGTTGTGAAACTTTCTGTTTCTCTAGAGCGATAACATTGGAATACATAGAAGGTAGTCATTTCACTACATTAGGAGAAAAAATAGATTGAGAGACCTATTGTTCCTTAGGATTTGGAGCACTTGAAAGTGCATAATTCATCATCTATAGAAGTGGTTTAGCATTTAATTTAGATTACATAAATTTAGTATTGAAGAGATAGTAACATGAATTAATGTAATTTATATTACAAAAAATATAACATGATTATTGAACTCACGTTTTCTTTTTAATGGATCAAGGGATTTTAACCCTCTATATAGTATCAAAATCCCGTCATTGTGGTCTCCTCTAACATACACAACCCTATCCACATTGGGCCCATTGTAAAATGATTATGATGTCCCCCGCTATACCACCAACCGAGTAATAATCGAGTTTTTAGACTCAATGATCTATGGTGTGATAATTGAATGATATGCTTCAATAAAATCCAGTAAGCTATTTTTTGTGATTCTCCCAGATATTGAAGATCCAAATATAGAAATATCAAAGAATCTTAGTGAGAGTGGAGAACAACTTTGTTTCAAACCATGACAATCCATTACTATATTTTCCTCCACCACAAGAACCACATCACCACCCAGATCACTAGATCTATTGCCATTTAGACATCACCCAATAAATTGCGGGTTCACAAAACTCACAGGAGCATAATAAATTCCCATAGCAACAATAAGGGTCACATTAGGAGGTCTGTCACCAACCCTTTAATGAAAACTACCTCTGCAGCTCGAGAGCCTAATGAATCCAATACATTTGCAACTATGGAGTCCAGTTCCTACTTACCATCCATGAACTAAGAAAAGTAGCAGTGAAACCCTTCCCTCACATATAAAACCCTGGAACTCGAAGCACCTAGAGTCTGATTCACATCGCTTGAAAAAGGAAGATGAGGTGCAATACCCAAGGGAGAAGGATCTTACATAGGGTGGGAGGATGTAGAGATGTTCGATGTAGCTATTATAGATTAGGGTTAGCAGAGTCCTCCCTGATCTCCATCAGCTAGAGGGAGAATTTTCCAGACCATCACCATCTAAATAAAAAAATTATTTATATATAATTATAATTATATAACTATAAATTTAGAATTATAAATATAGTAAATATATTTATTATTTAATAAAATTTATTATAATATTAATTTTTTTAAATATATATTTATCTAATTATAATATTATAAATAATTTTTTAAAACATTATATATATATATTAATTATTAAAAAATATATATTAATTATAAGCATGAATTTTCTATTTAATGTATATAAATAAAAATTATTTATGAATATAAATATATTAATTTTATATAAATTAGCAATAATTTTTATTAAAAAAAATTATTAGTGTTAATAATAGAGATGATAAATCTACCATTTATCATCACTTTTAGCTAGCGTTGATAAGGACCCCCATTTTATCAGAGCATTTTTCTTAGCGTTGATAAAAGTTGGTGATGCCCTTGCATCGATCTATGGTAGTATAGTCTATGGATCTTCTAAGTTTCTTCCAAGGACAATAATCAATGTGATTGGTATGTCAAAGACTTTATCAAATCTTCAATGATAATTTAAGATTCCTTGTAATTACATTACTGTGTATTTAATAAGAACATTGAAACTCACTCAAATGGAAATGATAAAAAGATAGATGATTGTTTATGATCATGAAAATGTCATGAGGTAGATAGGTATAACAATATCCTATTTTTCAATGATCAAAAACACATAACTTAAAAATATAAATTTAGAGTAAATTAATAATAAAATAGATAACATATAATTTCAAGATTTTGATAAAAATTACTTTAATAAGAATTAATAAATTTCCTCTTTTTTGAAAAAAATGAAGGGGACATTTCTCACCCTTACATTTTTAGAACATTTATCCCCTTTTGTGATTATAAAAAATAGCATAGTATTGAAAAGAGAAAAACTTGAAGAGGAAGGAGAAAACATAAGAATGATTTGGAAGAAATACTATTCGGGTATTTGAAAAAACAAAGGGAAGTCTTAAGAGTGAAAAATATTTTGTAATAAAATATTGTTTCGAAAACACCTTTTAATTTATAAACATCCAAAACAATATAATTATTATATAGGGGAATGTAAAAGAGAAAATAAAATAAAAGAGAAAGAGAAATATGAGAATTTTAAAACACTTCTTAACTTTAAAAATCCCCAAATAATATAAGTATTAGAGAGAGAGATTGTAATGTTAAAGAGAAGAGAATAAAGGAAAAAAGATACATCAAATTAAAAAAATAAAATCAAAATAAAGAGAAATAAAAGGATAAAAGAGTATAGGCAATGAAGAAAATGAAAATAAAACCAAAACTATACATACCATTGTCAGGACATAACTTTTTCATCAAGAAATGACTTTACGTCTGTGATTGAATTATCCAAAAAAATATTTTGAGAAAGGAAATTCCTTTAGAAAGAGAAAACATAATTCAAAAATATCCTTCAATTTCCATTTCATCAAGGTCAACCCAAGAATAGAGTTAGGGATACAAGTATATATGATAAAATAAATTTACTAATAATTAATATTAATTAAGAGATATAAAAAAAACATCTTTATTTTAAAATAAGTATATAAAAAAAATATTTTTATGAGTTTTGAAAGTGAATTTCAAAATATATTTGAAAATAAAAGGTACCAAAGGGCGTCTTTATTTAAAATGATATTACTATTATAAAAAATATTTAATTCAATAAAACGTGATTTTGAAAATTTTAAAAATAAGATATTTTTTTGAGAATAATTGATTTTGAAAAAGATCTATCTGAAGGAAATTTTTGGAGTTATAAAATAGATATGGTTCTCTAAAAAATGATATGACATGTGTGATAAAGGGATCATAAATATGATAAAAAATAAGAATAGAACAATAAATTCTTGTTTTAAAAATATTTTTGAAATAAGATTTTTAAAAGATAACTCAAGATAGTCACTGATCAAATGAAAAATGTCACAAGTTAACCATTCCAAATTTACATTTAATGAATTTAAAATGATAAAGGGCTAGGTTTTTGGTTAAATTATCATCGAGTTGATATTCTATTAGGACAAAATCCAAAAAGATATCACCTTTTCGGAGGTGATCTCTTAAGAAATGGTGTTGAAGACCAATGTGTCTTGTGAGAATGTACAAGATAGAATTTTTGGATATATTAATGGTATTGGTATTATCACACTTTATAGGGATATGGTCAAATTTAATCTTGAAATCCTAGGGGGTGTGTTTCATCTAGAGAATTTGGGTGCAACAACACCCAATAAATATATTTTTCTTCAAATGTAGAAAGTGTAATTTAATTTTACTTCTTTTCACTACTTGAGAAGAGTGATTTTACTAGGAGACAAAATGTTCCACTAGTTAATTTCCTATCTAGTTGGCATCCTCCAAAATTAGCATCAGAAAAAAAAAGTAAATTCAAAATAGTTTCATTTTGGATAAAATAAAAATAGATTATTTGTTCGTTTTAAATAATTAAAAATTCTTTTGACAAATTTGAAATGAGATTACTTTTAATTTGATTGAAAATGAGAGCAAAGGAAAATACTGAATATGATATTAGGCTAAGTGATAGTGTGGTAAAGTAGACTACCAATCACACTTCTGTAATGTTTTTTGTTGATCGTGTTACCAGCATCATCCAATATTAACTTACAACTTATACTCATGGGTGTACTAGCTTCCTTAGCATGATCCATTTTAAATCGTTTTAAGAGTTCATTGATGTATTTACCTTGGTTTAAAAAGATATAATTATTTATTTGGGAAATTTAAAAACCCATAAATAATTTGAGTTAACCCATAAATCACATCTCAAATTCCCTTTTCATTAAATCAAAAAAACTAAAACAGATATTTTCATTGGTAGAGATAAAAACCACATCATCACTTTAAATTTGAATAGGTTAAAGATCATTTGAGATGTGTTTTAAAAAGGGATTTGAATCATATTTTACCATTTTAAAACCATTTTAAAGGAAAATAATTTCATATATGTTCATACCAAGCCCAATGGGATTATTTTAAACCATAACTATTCCCATTCCCATAGATTACACCTTTCTTTGAATTTCCACATCATCGTTTTGAGAATCCTTGATCATCTCTAAAAAGGATGGTTGGGTAATAATTTGAGAAAGTATTGATGATGTTACTACCATAATTATTCCAATGTAAATCCTTTGAATTTATAATTATATTGGATCCTTATCAGTTCTCATCGTTGATAAAGTTATAGGATCCTTTCTACTTAGAGAATCTTCCACATTATTTTCATTACTAGGATTGTAGTGAATTGGGAAATCATAATCCTTGATAAAATATACACATATTAATTGGTGTATATTAATATCCTTCTATGTGAATATATATTTTAGGCTCTTATGATGATTATATATTTCTCACTTCTCCCCATAGAGATAATGCATCCATATTATCATCATGAAGATAACAGTTTCTAACTCCAGATCCTACATGGGATATTTTTTATCATTAACTTTTTAATTCTATAAGGTGTATTCTATCACATTATCATTTTTCACAAGTACATAGTGTAAAAACTTCTTTGAATCATTTTTTATACAAAAATGAGTTCCCCACTTATTATTAATGTGAGTACTAGTGTAGTGAAAATTCTATTTTCCAACTCTTTAAAATAGTATTCACATTCACTGGTCCAGAAAAACATTACTCCCTTATGAGTTAGCATGGTTAGTGGGATTGAAAATTGTAAGATGTTCCTAAAAAATTGTCGGTAATACCCAGTTGGACTAATGAAATTACGTATCTCTATTATAGATGCTAGTATGGGCCACTCTTCAATTGCCTCTATTTTAGAAGGGTTGATAGATATTCCTTTTCTAGTGATAATGTGCCCCCATAATGATACTTACACCCTTTAGAAATCACATTTACTGTACTTTTCATTTATTTTATCCCTCTATAAAGTCTTTAGAATAGTATTCAATTGCTTCTCATGTTCCTCCTTCCTTTTGGAGTACATTAGAATATCATCTATAAAGACTACCACAAATTTTTCGAGGTAATGTCTAAAGAATATATTCATTAATTACATGAAAATAATCAGATCATTAATGATTCTAAAGTGTATCACTGTGAACTAATAGTGTCCATATCTCTTTCAAAATAAAATATTTGGAATATTTTTCTTCTTCACCTTTAATTTGTGATATCCCGACTAAAGGTCTACCTTAGAGAAATACTTGGCCACACGTAGTTGATCAAACAAGTCATCTATCAGTGGAAGTGGATACATGTTCTTTATAATGATTTTTTTGAACTCACAATAATCAATGAAAAGGAAAATTGATTCATCCTTCTTCTTGATGTAGAGGAATAGCACACCCCATGGTGAAGCACTTAGGCATATGAAACCCTTGTCCATATTCTCTTGTAATTTATTCTTCAGTTATTCTAACTTAGTGGTGGAAATCCTATTAGGAGTATTTGATATAGGTAGATATCCAGGTATTATATCATTTAAGAACTCAAACTATTGGTTTAATGGAGGACCATAAAAATCTTCATGGAATGCATTAGTGTCTTCCCTCACAATGGGCATGTCGTCAAGAATGATCCTCACCGTTCTCTCAATCATTTGATCTAGATATTCTTTATAAAAAGGAAATATTATCTATAGTTGAGATGATGATTTTGAAGGTGATTCATATTCCTCTTTATACTTGTACAGAATTTCAGGATACCTTAGGATATGAAGGGTGATCTCCCTTTCCTGATATTTGATCTTGAATTTGTATAAATATAGACAATCCATGCCCAATATAGCATCAAAATCTACCAAAGAAAGTATGACAACAGTTACCAAGAGGTTTAGTCCACAAAGATTAACTAGGGATGTGTTATATACTATAGATGAAATAATTTCCCTACTCATTGTTCTCATAGATAACTCAACCTTCATATATTGAGATGGGGTTGGAATAGTTCTAATAAAATTTCATGATATAAAATAATTCATAGAACTATAATCCAATATTAACTTTTATATTCATAAATGAATAACCAACATACCTATCACCACATTATTGTCACGATCCACCTCAGTAGTAGTGATAGAATATTCCCTTATTTGCTTCGTTATAGTTTATTATTCTTGATTGCCTACCACAACCTGTGTCTTACGAAATTGTATTGTATAGTTCCCATGTTCTTTGTAGTTAAATCACTGAAACCAAGTATAGTGTTCATTTGAACCTTCTTTTACACTTCCTCATTAGTGGGTTTCTTTATATAACTTCAGAATTGATTATCCTGGTGCCCATCTCATACACACTTGAAGCACCTTTTATTTCCCCTTAGGTAGTTTCTAGAATGATTCTTCCCATACTTTTTATAAGTTGTATGGTGGGTTTTAATTCTTCTATAAGGTAATGTACTAACCCGAGATCCACTTAACCTATAGCCTAAGCCGGTGGGCCACATAGCCTCACACGCGCCTCTCTATATGCAAAAGGATTCCAACTAGAAAAAAGGGTGTAAAGGTATTATAGTGGGGAGACTATACCATCATGTTAGAGTAACACAATGGATACAATAAAAAATAAAAAATATCGTAAGCATATATAATAAGATAGAATCAATAAACTATGGAAGGTTAAATATATGATTTAATAAGTATGAAATAGAAGAAATAGATAACTAAACAACTGATGAAAATATCAAAAGCCTCTAAAGTAGTATATAATACATGGATGCATGACATGCTGTAATACTAAAAGGGAACATGCAGATACAAGAATGTTATAAAATAATATAAAAATAAAAAAGGTAAAAATCTACTCTATAAGAATCTCGAGCCTATGCCTGATCTTATGCTTATAAGACCCATCTAAAGGTAAGCATATCAAAAACCTATAGTAGGTCCGTTTCAATTATTCATACCTACAATCAAACAATATTCTCAGGTGGAAAGGGAACCCTGAGTAGGTTGTGAGATAAAAAACTCATTAGTCCACCACCAATGGTGTCTATGTATAATCAAAGAAATACTCATAACTAAACAGTGTGAAGGTAATATAAATTAATTAGAAAAGATGAATAAATAAACCAAAGCTTACTCAGGTTCCAAAAGGACACCACAAAGGTCTACCTACATCGACACGTTTTCAGAAGAATGTCTCTGAACAACATATATATATATATATATATATATATAATTTTGTTCTGAATTTCATCCACCTATATGAACCAAGTATGTGCGAATGTAAGTTGCCTTATACTTGGAATTCTAGTATCTAGACAGACCGAGGTGTAACTCAGACATCAATAACCAGTCTAATGATCCAATAAGCTTCATCATTAGATTATATACTCAACACCCGATGTAAGGGAGCATGATTCTGCCATGCTCAAACAAAATATTAGCATCATTTAGATCTCATATAAAGGGGATATCACATTTATTATAAAATGCATGAGGAAATACCTATCATGAAACTATTTAAACAAGCCCATACCTATATAAATGATACATAATTATATTTATAGCATATTCATGTTATATCCTAACACATGAAGAATAACCTCTCATATGTCCCATTAGTCAAGTTAATTTATAATTAAATAATTTTAATTATCAAATGTAATTTATAATAGTAGATGTGATGGTGTGGCCTTTCCACCCTTTACATATGATTACAAAAGGGCAATTCATTTTTTTGAGGAAAACAACCCACCATGAAGATGTAAATCCATTTAATCGCTTTCATTTAGACAATTTTTAATTTATGTATGGAGAGGGAAACCATCATGCCTATACCACCCTATATACTCAAAACCAACCCATTTAGTTCAATGATGCTTGAAAAAACAATTCATATGTCTCAAGGTGTCAATTGGAGGTGTCATGGTCAATGGAGGCAATTACCTACTTGGGAAATTCCAATATAGGTTGGTCCAAACACGTAATAGGTACATTGGATACTATAATACATTCACTATATAGGGGAAATTAAATTCAGAAGCTAAGAAGAAGCTATTTAGGTGTCCTTGGAATTTGTTTAATTTAGCCACAATTATCCATAATGGAGAAAATGATATGGAAAACCCATGGGGTGACCATATAAGAGTTATTAAACCAATAAATTACCTAATAAGGATCAATATATATATGAAAAGGTGTGAGGATCAATTTGACATGAATAAACTAAAATAATGTGGTCTCTCAGAAAAAGTCAGTGTGCAGAACAATGACATAGCTTTGAAGAAAAAAAAAATCAAATGGAAATCAACTTGACCACCTACCTGAAGGTCGTAGATGATGCCTTACTCAATAGGGACCTCAGATTCAGAGTAGGTTAGAAGAAAACTAAGAAATGGTTGAATTCCCTACAAATAGGGAAAATGATCCTAATCCTAAATAACCTGATGGATTTAAAGGAAAAATTGAATAGGATGTAAGAGTATGGTTAGCAACACCTTAAGGTGTCCAACACTTCCTTCAGATCTTGATTCGGTTGCTAGATGAAGGAGATAGATGAGATCCTATGTTGTGGGAATTTTTTGATCCACATGAGAGGAGAATACCTTCGGCCACTAGTGGAATGGGAGAGAAAAAATAAATAGTGTTTTAGAATAAAAGTGGGGTAAAATTTCAATTTCACCCAAAAATAAGGGGGCCCACAATTTTTTCATACATTTTGAACAAAATGTGAACAAACTATGCTTAGTTCACTACTAGTTGGGGTACCCCACATGGTTAGGTTCAAAGTTTGCCTAACCATGAGAAAATTGTATGAAATGGCTCAGTCACATGTATGTAAATGGCCTCCTAGCCTTGTGCCCTGAGTTGCATGATTGCATACAAAATGTGCAGCCCAGTTCATTCTTCCAATTTCAGGGCTCAGAGTTTCAAATGAGACCTAGATGCTCCTCGAACCTTCTTGGATTGATTAGACCTCTCTATTAAGGTTTTTTAAGGAATTTTAATTGAAAAAGTAATGATTTGTACCTTCAGTGAAAAGAGGGGTCGTTACAACCTCCCATCCTTAAAGTAACTCATCCCCAAGTTGGGCTTCTAAGGGTAAAAAGGTACTACCGGCAAAGATTTCTGACCACTGAAATCATATATCAGCTTCCCACTCCTAAGACTTGTCCTGTACATAGCTGAGATTCCAGAGAATCCATATTAGAGAAACATACTTGCCTCATAATATTTTCATGCTCTGATACACAATACAAACTGGGTATTCATCAGAGGTAGCATCTACATACAGCTCAATATAATCAGCCTGAAAAACATGTTACAGTTCTATATTTTATTGTTGAAGTTGAGATACATGAAATACATCATGAATATATCCATATCATGGAGAAAATTCCAACTGGTAAGCCATTGGACTGATCAGTTTTACAACCTCAAAGGGTCCAATGAACCTCAGTGAGAGCTTACCTTGCTTCTGAATACGTCTATGGCCCAACCTCAGTGACACTCATAAGAAAAACCAGTCTCTGTCCTCAAACTCAAGAGGTCACCAGCATCTGTTGGCATATGACAACTGCCTGGACTGATCTATTATCATATGCTTCCTCATCAGTTGGACCTACTATGAAGTCCTCTACATGAGACATGGTCCAATCGTAGCTACTTATCATTCCTATAACTAGCACATAGGTGAGTGGGAAGTCCTATAATATATGGCTTTATAAGAATCCATCTCGATGTATCATGAAAGATGTTATTATAAGAAAACTCATTGATGGGAATGTGTTTCTCCTTGGAAGCCATAAATTTAAGGACACATGCATTGGGAATGTACTCTAGAGCCTAAATCATACGCTCCATCCATCCATTGGTCTAGGGGTGATAGGCCATGCTTAGAAGCACCTGTGTACCCAAGGACTTCTGCACCCCCTTTTATAACTATGATGTAAAACAATCATCTCTGTTAGAAATGATAGAACGAGGAGCTCTATGAATACATACAACCTCTATGACGTACAACCTTCCAAGAACTTCTACTGATAAGGTCTCTTTCACATGTAGGAATTGTGATAACTTCATCAAATAATCTATGTTAACCCACACTATATTGTTTCCATGAGGTGATCTGGGTAGACTGGTCATGAATTCCATCAAAACATCATCCCATTTCCTCCCGGGAATGGAAAAAAGCTGTAAAAACCATCCATTTTCTGATTTTCTACCTTCACCTGATGATAGGTGGAACACTGAGTGATGAATCCAACATTATCACTTTTCATACTAGGCCACCAATACTGATGATGTAAATCTTGATACATTTTGGTGACACCTGGGTAAGGTGTGGAATTCCCACATCAGCTTCTCTATGATGTCTTCTGAGGCCCATACATGCCCATGGAACAATAAGGTACCATACTCATCCATGGTCTAACTTGAAGATGTATCATCATCTGAAACACATTCTCTTAGAAAAAGGCCTTTAGGGTCAGATAACTACCTCATTATTACATGTTCTATAAGAGTAGAATTCAATACTAAGGTTGAGAGGATATTATGAACATGGTTCTTCTAAAACTCAACATGGTTCTCTGAGAATACGGCCATGAGCTACCATTCACCACTTGATTCTTGATGTTCTTTTGCCTATGTCTTCCAGATCAGAGCATCAACTACTAAATTTCCATTTTCTGGAGTGTAGAAAAGCTCCAAATCAAATGACATAAGGTACTCAACCCATCTACACTACTTAAGATTCATATCCTATTGTGTAAATATGTACTTGAGGCTTTTTTGGTTTATTAATACCACAAAAATGATCTCCAAGTAGATAGTGTCTCCAATATCATAAGTAATGTATAACAACAATGAGATCGAGGTCGTGCATTGGGTAGTTCCACTCAAGAGGCCTTAAACGGCAATACCTATATGAAATGACCCGCTCATACTAAATTTGAATAGATATAAGCCCAATACCTGATGAATCATAGTAAACAATATTTCTCCTTCCTCGATATGGGAGAAATAGTATTATCAATAAATTCAAATGACCCTTCAACTCTTGAAAGGATGCTTTACAATCTTCTATCTATATAGATTTCACACCGTTCTTTTTCAATATTATGAGTGGAACTACAAGGTGTGAGAAATCCAAATTAACCATCTATAATATAAAAATATCCCAATGAAAATATGAAAGTCAATGATGTTCTTAGGATACTCTTATGAAACTATAGTTCTCACTTTTTTTGGGTCTACTGTAACTCTTGAATCAGAGATAATGTTACCCAAGAAGTGGAATTTTTCATCCAAAAGTTTCATTTAGTAACCTTATCATAGAGTTGATTATCTCTCAGTTTATTCAACATGATATGAAAGTGGTTGGCATGTTTGTGTCTAGAGAATGAATACAATAAGACATAGTCAACATACACTACCGCAAGTGAATATAGATATGGGTGTAAAACTCAATTCATAAGATCCATGAAGACTGTAGGTGCGTTCGTGAGTGTGAATGGAAAAACCAAGCGCTCATATAGACTATACCTACTCCTAAAATTTGTGTGAGGTATTCCTGATGACTTGAAACACACGAGGTGATAGCCCGACCTTAGATCTATCTTTGAAAACACTTTCTCTCCGTAGAGCTGACCAAAGAGGTCATCTAATCTAGGTAGTGGATAACAGTTCTTTATAGTAAGCTGATTCAAATGAAGGCAATCTATAGAAATCCCAATGCTATCATCCACCTTCTTAGTGAAAGGACCAGTGAACCCTAACGAAAAGTGTTGGGGTGTATAAATCCATTAGCCTACAGATCCTCCAACTTCTTCTTAAGCTTCAAAATCTCTTTAGGTGCCATCCTATAAGTAGGAGTGGTGACTAGTTCTTCTCCTAGAAAAAGATAAATGGAAAAATATACATCTCGCACCTAAGGTATACTAGAGAAGTCATTAGGAAAGATGTCCCTAAAATGATCCACTACAGGAGAAAAAACCACGTGTTTCAACCCCTGGTCATCGAAGAAGAGATTGGTGATCTATGTTGTCATATTGTCGAGCCTCTACTACTCGATCCCAACTCTAGTCACACTCACATACCATTATCCCTTATGTACATTCTTAATTACCTATAGTGATGTGAATGTCATCCTCAGACAATAGAAGTAAATATAAGATTGATAGGGAACTAACCAATCCATCCCAATGACCACATAAAATCTCATCATGTTGAGGAAGAATATATTCCTCATAGAAAGGTAACTTCTTATCTCGAGGGGAAAATCCTTACAATGAAGTACTCCCTCGGATCGGTTACCTAACAGTGTGTCTAGAATCATAACTCCATAAAAGTGCTCAATCTCGAGGCCTTGAATCTCATTGGCTTCCTCAGATATAAATCAATTAGAAACACCTATATCAATTAAAAAAATACACTAGATTAGAGGATATTAGATTATTACCACATATAGTAGAAGATATGGTTCTTTTCTTCTATGGTGTAGGATAGACTACATGTTACTAGATTTTACCATGGCCTTGAGTCACTTCTTGACTTCCCCGAGGAAGACAGATCTACTACTGCTATGAATCGTAAGTATGACTACCTCTTCCTCGACTACCTCCTCGACTTGAATGACTAGTGGTATTCCATCCGCCTACCTATCATGATATTTTTGGTCCTGCTTCTGGTTGTGAAGTAAGTGTAGATACCCACTTGCTAGGCGATGAAGGGAAGGTCCTGTAGAAAAATTCGAGATGTCCCATGCTGCCACATCCTCTGTATTCCACTAGGTATCTCATGCACTGAGGTATCATGTGTCCCTAATTCTTTCATAGGTGAAAAAAAGAAAATTGTTTGCATGAGGATCTTAATTGCTTCTACCTTCTTGACAAACCTCAAAACGCCACTTTCTCGAAGATTAAGAGGTACTAAAAGCTCTCGTTACTGAACCACCCTGGTTTTCACCCTCAAAATCCCATAAATTATTCTCTATTATAAGGGCATGGATGAATATTTCAGAAATGGTATTCAACCTGAACACGTTGAACTATGAGAAGATGGCATAAACCATCCCATCATCGAATCTCCTGGTGGTCATGATATCATCACCAACTAGAGTTAGTGTGAACCACTAAACTTAATGAAACAAGCTGAGTATTCTATAATTGAAATACCCCCTAATACAGTTTCATGAATTCTCTTTCTCTGGCATCCCTAAGATTAAGGGGAAAGAATTAGTCATTGATGATGCTCTGAAATTCTTCCTAGACCATATCACGATGTCGATCCTCCTTGGTGAAAACATCCCACCAATTCTTGGTAGAATACCATTGCCTATACATAGGTAACCTAACCCTATACTATGTAGGCATCTCTAGATTCTCATATATAGAATGGATTTTTTCAGGACAAGACTTTGTAGCATGAGGTCGATCATCCCCCAAAAATGTGGGAGGATGATGCTGATGAAATTCTTGAGTCAAAATTTCCATGCTCGGGGATGATCAACTTATACCTTGTATACTATGATTCATATGCATGATACCCTCTTAGAACTCTCCATTAGTTCCCATATCAGGAACTAAAAGAAGTGCAATTAGAAACACTATAGGAGGAATTATTGGTTGCTCACGAACCACCACCTTAGAAGCAGGGTTGTCACTGACTTTAGGGTGTATGACCAAAGGATGTCATGAAAACATAATGAAACAATAAAAACAAATTAATCAGAAGATATTCAATAAATTAGAAATATTTCATTTCATAAAGTAGGATAGGTATAAATCCTTCCTATAAAGAAGACCACGCTTTATTGCCTGCTCCAAAAGCTAGGACTAGGTTATAGAAAGAGACATATAAGGCCATAAGAACACAAGAGATACCCATTACTAAGGTCAGAATCTGGTCTATGTCTCTATATTAGATATATATATATATATATATATATGTTTCTTATACTTAATAAGTCATTTTCAATTTAAATTTTTCTATTTCAAAATATTTGAATCACTTTAAAATGCTTGAATCAGATGGTTTTCCATTTTCTTATCCATAAGGGTCCAAAATCATTATGAACCAAAACATGGAATCTAATTGACCCATAACATAACATGTTCCATCCCATGCAACTCATGGTCTATGGATCAATGTGACCTAATTGACTACTTATGGTTTTTGTTTTAACCTATTCATGAAAACACTCTAAATTTAAGGTAGGGACTTTAAGTATCAATTATGTTTCTGAATCCCTACAATATGTTTCAGCACAATTAAATACATACTTAAGGAATAATCAATATTCAATAGGAAAATGCGCACTGAAAATTAAACATGGAATGGATAGATATATGACCTATTAATCATATTGTACTGATAATGATTCATGGTGTAAAGATATGGAAATTCCATGTAATTTTTTTTAATATATAGGAATTTTATGAGTTAGTGAAAATTGACAGTGCGTGATTCCAAGGCCTGGTGTGCCCAGAATGAATTTCTGAAAGTTTTTCCGGGTACGATCAGTAAATGTGAGAGTGAGTTTTTGTAAATTTTGAACTGGTGCTCGGAATTGAAATCATAGCGCACTGTTGAACTCACAGCGCTAGTATTCTCTTAAGGAGACTTTCACCTTGACAATAGTTAGTCGAGGGTGAAAGATAATTTTTGGGTTTTTTGTGAAAAAATGAAATAAAATAAAATGGTATAACATTTTATTTTCTCTGGAACTCCCATGTGGATGTTGAGAGGTGGGGACTACCAGAACTAAACCTCCCATGGGAGGTTATGGAGGTGGGGACCACTAGAATTAACCTCCCATGTGGGTTATGGTGGTAGGGACCACCCAGGACTAAAACACCCTTGAACTCCCTCTTAATGAGAGATAACCCATGTACTCCCCCCAATATTGAATTTTGAAAACACCATTAATTAATTGGGACAATTAATTATAAAAATGTGCCAACATAATTAATATACATAATTTAATTATATTGGCACCACTTTTTTTGGGAGGATTTTTGGTTTATAATGATGTTCCTTGGTGGGAGAAATCTCACCCATGAAGAATGCCAAAAAAGAATGTTCTTTGTAAATCAAGGAAGAGGACGACGTTCGAGATGTCATCGAAGCGTGTTTTTGGAAGCAATGATCATTGGAATCCCCTCCACTTTCTTCGAATTATTTCTCGTGCCAACGTCAATGAACAATCGAGGTAGGGGTTGTTATTGAATTCTTGAAATTTCTCAATTAAATTCCTCGTTCATGGAAATTGTGGTGAATCCAGATCAACCAAAACGAGTTGATCCACGATTCATATGAAATTATAGAGTTTAGAATTATTGATTCATGATTTTGTTGACCCTCTTTCTACCTCTCTAACATAGAGGGTGCGGGCCAAACAAACATGGCCCGAACCCTCCGTCATTCTTCTTTATTGGTGTGTTCTTCGAGATGCTGACGGTGACTGGTGCCGGCATTTGGCATCAGTGGAACTCAAGAACCATGGCTGGAACCACGACCAACCGTGATGAAGGCGACACACGATGCGTAGCCGGTCCAGCCGGCCACCGGTGAAAGCACGATGCTCTGCCGCCACGCGGCCTCCGTGGCTCGTGGCGCTCCACCGCTCGCGGCCCCCGCACCATTCGGCGCTCCACCACCCGCGGTCTCCATGCCCTATGGCATCCGTGCCCCGCGGACTCCTCGCCTTTCGGCCTCCATTACCTGTGGCCCCATCGTCCCACTCACAACCCCTCTGCGACACCCACGACTCCGCTGCGCAGCCTCACCGCACCACCCCGCGGCTCCGCCGCCCCACGTCACCGCCGCCCTATGACCCTGCTGCATCGTCTGCGACATCGCCATGCTGCCCCATGGATCCGCCACCCCGTGGCCCCACCGTGCAGCCCACTACTTCTCAATGATGCTCCGCTACCTTGTCGCCCATGGCCTCACCACCTAACGGCCCTTTGCGGCCCTGTCGTGGCCTCCACACCCCTCGTGCCCTCCGCGCCCTCCGTCATCCCGTGGGCCGGGCCAGACCCAGCAGACTAGGCCAGACCCACAAAATCGGTCCAGGTCGACCCAAACTAAGTCGGCCCAGGATGGGTCGGGCCGGGTCAGTCTTCCCGGGTCGGACCAGACCTGGACCCGTTCTGACCCCATACGCTCTTTTGGCCATAACTTTCGCATTAGGCGTCTATTTGATGAAAGGTCAGTGGCGCTAGAATCCTTGGAGTGAGATGATCTCTTTGGTATAAACCACTGAAGATTTGGATAGATATGGGGAACCGTTATGTTGGATCTATCCCCAATCCAACCGATCCCTTGGGACTAAAAGGCCAATAACTCACAAACCGGGCGTCTGATTGACACGTTTCCTACTGCATTGAGACCCCTATGAAGTGGTGGTCCTTTTAGATACATCTTCATGATAATTCATGGAAGTTGGAGTATAAACTAGTGGATTGTGCAGAGGAACCTCCCAGAGACCTGAGAGAGTAGTGCGGGAACCCTATAACTGGATTTGACGTGAAGAATGATGTGTGATCCTGTGTGGGTCAGCACCGAGAGATCCTCTGTGGGTCGGCACCTAGTGATCCTATGTGGTTCAGCACCGAGCCATCCTATGTGGGTTAGCACGTAGCGATCCTGTGTGGGTCAGAACCAAGAGACCCTGTGTGGGTCAGCACTGAGCGATCCTGTATGGGTCAGCAGCAAAACCTCTAAATAGAGTAAGATGATTCGGTAGTTACATATAATCATATCTACTTCTGTACTTAATTTATACCTGGTGTGAGCTGAGTTCATACCTGATTGGTAGTTTCCTCTGTGGTAATACCTTGGTGGTATTCTTCTGTGTGGCGTACCTCTGGGGTACTTACCTTCGTGGTATTCCTTCATTTGTAGAACAGTTGACCTTTGGGATTTTGGGTTAGACCCTATGTTTCCTCTTGATTGTGATGGGTATACTTGATAACTTAGTTATATGTATGGGAATATACCTAAGTAGGTTTGACAGTTGTTTTCATGCTTTTTGGTTTATCCTTGGTGGATTTTGTGAGACCATGAGGGTCTCGGGGTCCCTACTAAGTATCATTATACTCACCCCTGCACGGTATATGCCCGCTCCTTGTTGTATTTGGTGTAGACAATGGACAACGCTGATCGAGTCTAAGGTTACCAGGACTGGATGCAGCCCAGAGGTGGACTTTATGGTGTGTTGGTATATAGAGGAGTCCGGCGGATATAGAGTGATGAGGAGGTTATCTTCACCTACCCTTTAGGTAGGAACCTTGGAGGACGACCTAGTAGTTGTCTTTCTCTTTCTTCAGTTGTATTGTGTTTCGGTTGTACTTGAACCTTTACTGTTGGGATTGTTTCATGGCCCCTTTTACATTTAGCACTCTTTTTGTTATACAGTTTACTTTTTCTTCATATCTTGATGTGTGCTTGGTTGAGTGTGTCTAGAGGTTATAAGGGCAATACCTTTCTAGTTTTAGGTAATACGCATTTCTGTGCTAATCACCAACCCCTGGACAATGGAAGGCGGGCTTGCGGTAGTCAGGGCACAAGCCCCGGGGGACTGGGCATGACAAATTGTTATTAGAGGTGTTGGTTCTACCGTAGAATACAAGACTTTGATATTCCTTTTTAATGGAAATATTGTTAATAATAGTGAGTGTGGTTATTAGTTTAGGGAATCCAGTGTTGGTGTGGAGGCCTCTTTATCCATACACTAGGACCCTGACTTCTGATTTTCGACTAAGTGCAAAAAAAACACTAATTTCATCTATGTTTTAAAGAGTCTTCTTTGTGAAATATTTTAGTCAGGTCCCCAGGTATAACTTATTGATCGTGCCACACCTATTTCTTTTCAGGATGCCTCCATGCAGATAGCTAGCAAGGGTTCTGAGAGTAGTATGCAATGATAGGCCACCGAGTGACGAGGCCTCAGTGCAAGGCCCTCTTCAAGTAGAGGCACCAGTGGTACCACTACTCGTTGGGCCACCGATGCCACCAGCCCTAGCAGCAGAGAATTCACACTGCTTGAACACGTTGCACAAGTTCTAGTGCCAGAGTCCACCTAGGTTCTGGGGAGAGATGGACCCAAAAGTGGATGAGGTTTGTTTAGAGGTCGGGGTGAGAGTTTTCTAACTAGTAGGGACACCAGCTGATCTCATGGTGATCCTTGCCGCCAACCTTCTACAGCCAGCAACAGGCAGATGGTAGAGGTTGATGCTCCAGGCTCACAATGATGCGACGCTTCACTAGGAAGACATATAGAACCTGTTTCAGGAAGAGTTTGTCCAAGAGACTCTTCGCGCAGTGCACATACAAGAGCTTATTCATCTACAGCTGGTCAGCATGACTGTAGCTCAGTAGTCAGCGAGGTTCACTAACCTCTCATGCTACTCTACTGATATGGTGCAGGACCCATTATTCATGGCTTGGACCTTCGACCAAGGGCTCAAGAGAGAGATCAGGGAACTGATGATCTCACTCAGTATCCCAGGGCATGCAGGGTTGGTAGAGAGATCCCTCTTAGTGGATAGTTTCCCTGCTGAACAGTCTCCAGCAGCGAGACCCACCACCCGTCATCACATAGCAGAGTCTTATGCATCTATCAGCAGACAGATGTCACAGAGGTACAAGAGGACCAAACCTACAGGTGGATGAATGCAGGATTCAGGGTCGATTGTGCATGACACCCGAGGTAGAGCCTGTAATGCTAGGAGCATGCAGTGTTACGCATGCGGAGGGTAGGATCACAAGGCCTGTGACTGTCCGACCCGTCGTGCAGATGATTAGTAGACGGTCGAAGGACCTCCCAGTTAGAGAGAGAGGTTTGACCGAGGAGGTCCGTAGGGAGCATGTGGACATGGTAGAGGAGCACACCGTGCAACTGATGGTGGACGGCGATTCAAGATGTTACTGCCACCACAACCAAGAGTTCCACCCCGACCATAGGGAGCAGGTGGACAGGGGTGAGCACAGATCCAGGCAGATGAGGCCTACGATCATGGCGCTCTGGAGATGATATGAGGTATGATCTATGTCTACTCCACCTTAGCTGAAATACTTATATGCACAAGTTCCATTCATTATTTTATTGCCACATCCCCCATTTAGAGCTCGGAGATTCCGACAGAGCTATTGGCTCGATCCTTACGACTAGAGACACCTACGGGAGTGGATTCGATGATTACAAACTGGTTTCGGCAGTGTGAGATTACTCTAGAAGGTGATAGATTTAGTTGGGATCTTTTAGTAGCGACTTTGAGGCCTTACGATGTCATCTTGGGTATGGACTAGTTATTTATAGTCCATGATCAGATTGACTATATTAGGCACAATGTTCGGTGTGTCCACATGGATGGGACCAGGTTTACCTTCACTGGTGAGAAGGGAGGCATTGCAGCACATGATGGACTTACCCGAAGGAGGGTGCAGTCGATAACTCATAAGTTGGCTAGCCTTACCCTCGGAGCGGTTGATGTGGAGAGTATGAACTATCCTATAGTGGTGGACGAGTACGTAGATGTCTTCCCAGATAATGTTCTGAGTCTACCTCCTTGCAGAGAAGTGGACTTTTACATTTACATGTACCTTGGGACGACACTGAAATCTACACCAGTGTATCGGATGGTTCCCACGGAGCTTCGTGAGCTGCTGGTACAACTAGAGGACTTGTAGGGGAAGGGATTCATTCGGCCCATTGTTTCACCTTGGGTAGCTCCGATATTGTTTTCCAAGAAGGTGGATGGGAGTTTGAGACATTTTTTCGACTATCGGTGCCTGAAATAGGTGACCATGAAGAACAAGTACCCACTCCCAAGGATTGATGAACTCTTTGATCAGCTGAAAGGATAATGGTGGTTCTTGAAGATAGACCTCAGATCAGGCTATCACTAGTTCAGATTCTGAGACGAGGATGTGTAGAAGACAACTTTCCGATTCCGGTACGACCATTATGAGTTTTTGGTCATTCCATTCAGTGTATCCAACGTTCCAACAGTGTTCATGGACTCATGAGCATAATCTTCTGGCCATACCTTGATCACTTTGTAGTAGTCTTCATGAAGAAATTCTGATCTACTTGACTACTGAGGAGGAGCATACCTACCATTTTCAGGTAGTACTGGACACACTCTGAGAGCACCGACTTTATGGTAAGCTCTTTAAGTGATAGTTCTGGATCCGAGATGTTCAATTTCTAGCAGATGTCATCTCGGTGGCTGGAGTTTTAGTGGATCTAGTGAAGATAGAGGTGGTACTTTCTTGGGAGCCACCCAGGAGTGTGACGGAGGTATGGAGTTTCTTGGGTTTGGACGGATACTACAAGAGATTTGTGCTAGATTTCTCTAGAGTTGCAGAACCACTATTAGTAATGACAATGAAGGGTAAACCCTTCATGCTGCTAGAGAGATGCCAACAAGGTTTTCAGGATCTGAGGTAGAGGATGACTAGTACCCCCATCGTGAGGCTTCTAGAGGAGGGCGTAGGGTACGTAGTCTACTTTGAAACATCAGGGAGCGGACTCGGATGTGTTCGGATGTAGGAGTGATCAATGACCACATATGGTTCTCAACTGTTGAGACAAAATGAGCAGAACTACGCTACCGATGACCTGGAGTTAGCAGAAGTGGTCTTAACCTTGAATATGTGGCGACACTATCTGGTGGGCGAGAATTTTATAGTGTACTTTGATCAAAAGAGTCTCAGTTATATCTTCTCTCAAAAGGACTTGAACCTGAGACAATGATTTCGACTTAAGAACCTCTAGAACTATGAGTTCATGATAGTTTATACCCCTCAGAAGGGGAACATTGTAGCAGATGCACTCACCAGGAGATCTGGTATATAGCTTCTAGGTGAGGAAATGGAGTAGATGAATGCTTGTCAGATATCCATTGTGGTTCATGATGAATTATCTTTTCTTCAGTCTATTACAATCACTCCCCCACTTCTTCAATTAGTCCGGGAGGCGCAACATGGGGATGCTAACTCCGAGGATCGAAATGCTCAGATATCTAGAGGATAGGCACCTGATGGGTTTTCTAAAGGTGGGGAGCACATTATCCACTTAAATGGACATACAATCGTACCTGTTTCACTTCAGGAGGATGTGTTGAAGGAGTTCCACACATCCCCTCCAGCGGTTCATCTAGGAGTGGAGAAGATGAACCAGGATCTTCGGCGACAACACTAGTGGCCAGGAATAAACAAAGTAGTAGTAGAGTTTGTCTCTCGGTGCCTCACTTGTTAGTAAGTGAAGGCAGAGCATCAGGTGCCAAAAGGATTGGTTCAGCCTTTATAAGTTCCATAGTGGATGTGGGATGGGATATCCATGGACTTCATAATAGGAATTTCATGTACATACAGAGGTCATGATTATATCTAGCTGATCGTCGACCGACTCACCAAGTCAGCCCACATCCTACCGATCAGAGAGAAAGGTTCAGTAGAGAGCTTGGGATGCCTCTATGTGCAAGAGATTATGTGGCTACATGGAGTACCCTTGACGATTTTCTCTGATCGTGATGCAGGTTTTACTTCCTGGCTATGGAAGGGGTTTCAAGAGGATTTTGGGACATAACTTTGTTTGAGCACTGCCTTCCATCCTCATACAGATGGAAAGACTGAGCAGACCATTCAGACTCTCGAGGATATGCTACGTGCTTGTGTCAATGATTTCAGTCACAGTTGGGAGGATCACTTTCCTTTGGTAGAGTTTTCATACAAAAACACATATAACTCCACCATTGGGATGGAAACTTTTGAGGTGTTGTACGGGTGACCTTGCAGATCACCTTTGTGATGGACTAACCCAGGAGAGTCAGTACTAGTGGGACCAGAGATGGTACAGACTACCATAGAGAAGGTGTAGATCATCTAGAAGTGGATGAAGACTTCATATAGTAGGAATAATTCTTATGCCGATAGGAGATGAAGATCTTTGTAGATCGAGGATGGTGACCACGTCTTTTTATGGGTCTCAAATTGACGATATTTGTAGAGATTTGGCCGAGTTGGAAAGTTATCTCAAAGGTTCATCGGACCCTTCCAGGTCCTCAGTAGAGTTGGCAAGGTGGCTTACCACTTAGCTCTTCCACCTCAGTTGCACCGGGTACATGACGTCTTCCACGTATCCCAGCTGAGAAGATATGTGCACGACCCTTCTCGCGTCATCGACCACGGTGAGCTGGACGTTGATGATGGGATGACTTTTATAGAGGATCCAGTAGATATTGAGTATCAATAGGAGTGGGTCCTTTGTGGGAAGTCTATGCCTATGGTGCACGTTCGCTGGCAGCATGGGAACTTAGATGAGAGAATATAGGAGCAGGAGGCTCAGATACGTGCTCAGTACCCCCACTTGTTTTCCTAGTTTTTGAGTTGTGGATTACGGGGATGTAAAGACTTCATGTTGGAAAAATATAAAGACCAAGAAATTCCATGGATTTTTTTTATATATGAGAATTTTATGAGTCTGGGAAAATTGATGGCACTTGATTCCGAGGCCCGGTGTGCCTGGAATGAATTTCTGAACTTTTTTTTGGGAATGTTCAGTAAACGTGCAAGTGGGTTTTTGTAACTTTTAAACCGGTCTTTGGAATTGAAATCCAAGGTAACCGTTGAACTCGCAACATTGATATTCGCATAAGGATACTTTCAACTCAACGACAGTTGGTCGAGGGTGAAAGATAATTTTTGGGTTTTTTGTGAAAGAATAAAATAAAATAAAATGGTGTAACAATTTATTTTCTTTGGAACTCCCATGTGGATGTTGAGAGGTGGGGACCACCAGAACTAAACCTCCCATGTGATGTTATGGAGGTGGGGACCATCAGAATTAAACTCCCATCTAGGTTATGGTGGTGGGAACCACCCGAGACTAAAACCCCCTAGAACTCCCTCATAATGAGAGATAACCCATGGACTCCCTACAACATTGAATTTTTCCATCACAATTCATTAATTAGGAAATTTAATTATGAAAATGTGCCAATATAATTAATCTAATTAATTTAATTATATTGGAACCTCTTTGTTTGGTAGGATTTTATCATGGGAATGAAATTCCTTGATGGGAGAAAGTTCTCCAATGAAGAACACAAACAAAGAATGTTCTTAGGAAATGAAGGAAGAGGAAAAAGTTCAATCCATCATCGAAGTGTGGTTTCGGATGCAATGATCATTGGAATCCCCTCCACCTTCTTAGACATTATTCTCACTCCAACATCAATGAAAAATTGAGGTAGGGGATGTTAATGAATTCATGGAATTTCTTGATTAAATTACTCATTCTTGGAAAGCATGGTGAACACGGATCAACTAAAATGTGTTGATCCATGATTCGTATGAAATTGTAGAGTTTTAAGTTCTTGATTCATGATTTTGTTGAGCTACTTGCTACCGCCCTAATGCGGAGGGTGCGGGATAAACAAACATTTCCCGAAAACTCCACCGTTCTTCTTTATTGGTGTTTTATTTATGATGGTGATGGCGACCGATGCCAGCGTTTGGAACCGGTGGAACTCAAGTACTGCGGTTGGCCCCACGGCCAGCCCCGACGAAGACGATGAAAGAAGGGCGGCTGGTTAAGCCGACCTCCAGTGAAGGCCTGACGCTCCGCCAACCCCTCCACGCCCGTGGTGCTTCGCTGCCCATGGCCTCAGAACCCTGCGGCTCCACCGCCCCACGGCCCTGTCACGCCGCTCGCGACCCCACCAGGTTGCCCTGGGCTTTGCTGCATCGTGGCCCTGCCACACCGCCCCGCGGTTCCGCCACCCTGAAGCCCTACCGCGCCGTCTGCAACCCCACCACACCATCCGCGACACCCCCGAAATTCCGCATGGCCCCGTCGTGCCACCCCGCGGCAATGCTGCGCTGCCTCGCGGACTCGCAGCGCCGTGCCACCCATGCCCCCACCATGTCGTGCCGCCCACGGCCCAGCTGTGCTTCCATGGCCTCACTGACCCATGGCCCTCTGTGGCCCCCTCGAAGCCTCTTCACCTATAGAGGCCTCCGCGGGATCTGCTGTCTCATGGACCGCTGCCCAGGCCGGGCCACCCAGCAGGTCAGGCTGAGTCTGCCTGACCTGGTCGGACCGGACCCGGACCAATTTCGACCGCATACACTCTTTTGGCCATAACATTGGCACTGAGAATCCATTTGAAGAACCACAAACGGTGCTGTAAACCATGGAGCAAGATGGTCCCTTTGGTATAACCCACTAAAGATTTTGATAGAGTTGGGGAAGGGTCGGGTTGGATCGGGCACAAATCCAACCAGGCCCTCGGGACTGAATGGATAATAACTCAAAGACCGAGCATCCGATTGATGCACTATCTATTGCGTTGAGACCCCTATGACGTGGAGGTCCTTTGAGATACATCATCATGAGACTTCGTGGCAGTGGGAGTATCGACCGGTGGATTATGGAGCGAACCCTACTAGAGAAAAGTGAGCATAGTGCATGACTCCTATAGCTGGATGTGACGTGAAGAATGAAGAGCGATCCTATTTGGGTCAACACTGACCGATCCTATATGGGTCAGAACATAGAGATCCTATGTGGGTCACCACCAAGGGAACCTATATGGGTTATCACCTAGTGATCATGTGTGGGTCAGCACCGAGAGATTCTGTATGGGTCAGCACTGAGCGATCCTGTGTGGGTCAGTAGCAGAACCTCTTTACAGAGTAAGATGATTCTACAGTTACATATAACCATCTCTACTACTGTACTTAAGTTATACCTGGCGTGAGATGAGTTTTTACCTGAGCAGTACTTTCCTTTGTGGTAATACATTGATGGTATTCTTCTATGTGGCATACTAGTGTGGTACATACCTTCATTATATTCCATCCTTTGAGGAATAGTTGAGCTTTGGGATTTTGGTTTGTACCCTGTAATTCCTCTTGATTGAGATGGGTATACTTGATAACTTAGGTATATGTATGGGCATATACCTAAGTAGGTATAACATTTGTTTTCATGCTTTGTGGTTTATCCTTGGTGGATTTTGTGAGACATTGAGGGTCTCGGGTTCCCTACTGAGTATCGTTATACTCATCCCTATACGAGCTACGCTCGCACCTTGTTGTGTTTGATGCAGAGGACGAACAGTGCTGATCGAGGCTGAGGGTACCAAGACTGGATGGATCCCGGAGGTGGAATTTATAGTGTGTCAGTACGCAGAGGAGTCTAGAAGATGTTGAGTGCTAAGGAGGCAATCTGTACCTACCCATTAGGTAGGAACCCCGGAGGATGACCCAGTAGCTATCTTTATCTTTCTTCAGTTGTATTTTATTTCATTTGTACATGTACCTTTACTATTGGGCTTGTATTCTAGCCCATTTTACTTTCAGCACTCTTTTTGTTATACAGTTTACATGTTGTTCATATCATGTTGTGTGCTTGGTTGAGTGTGTCTACAGGTTATAAAGGCAACGACTTCCCAGTTTTAGGGAATACGCCTTTAGGTGGTAGTTGCTAACGCCTGGCCTATGGAAGTTCGGCTTGGGGTAGTCACGGCACGAGCCCCGGGGGACGGGTCGTGACACATGGTCTAATGAAACACCTAGATTTCATCAGGCCATAATAAATAAATCACTAATTAAATGATACCAATATCAATAACATCTTAAATAAAGTTGATCATCCAAAGGTGAAATCATATGAACTACAAATAACATAATCAATAAATGCAATTACCCATCCCATGTAATTTGTGCTTTCTATATATATGGGTTATCTATGTCCAAGAATAGGGTCAATTCCACATTAAATTAACACATAGTATCCTCTCATACGTCCCATTAGTCATGATCATTTATAATGAAAAAATTTTCATTCTCAAAGGTTACTTATAATAGCATAAGTGAAGGTGTGGTATTTCCACCATTTATACATCATTACATAGGAGCCATTCATTTATTAAAGGAAAAAAACCATGAACATGTCAATTCATTTAATCAATTTCATTTAGACCATTTCTAACTCATGAAAGGATCAGGAAACCATCATGTTTATGCCATCATATATACTAAAAAACAACCTATTTAGTACAATAAAGAATGAAGAAACAATTCATAAGGCTTATGGGGTCAATTGGAGGTGTCCTGGACGAAGGACACAATTGCCTACTTGGGAAATTCCAGTAGATGATTGTCCAAACACCTAAGAGTTTCCTTGGATTCTATAATACATTCACTGTACAAGAGAAATTCAAATTATAAGCTAAGAGGAATCCATTTAGGCATTTAAGGAATTTAAGGCATTTGTTTCATTTAGCCACAATTAGACATAATGGCCAAAATCGCATGGCACACCCATGGGGTGACCATATAAGGGGTATTCAATATATAAATTACAAATCAAGGATCGATATATATATATCAAGGTGAAAGGGTCAATTTGACATGATGAAACCAAATTAATGGGGTCACTTGAAAAAATATGACGTGCGGCACAATGACATAGCTGCGAAGTGATGAAACTCAAAGTGAAAACAATGTGACCACCTTCCTCAAGTTCGTAGATAATTCCTCACCCAATATTGGCCACATATTCCGAATAGGTTGGAATAAAAATGAAAATTGGTCCAATGCCAAAAAAATAGGGCAATTTATCATGCACCTAAATAGGATGATGGATTCTAAGCAAAACTTGAATAGAAGTTATGTGTGAGGTTATCCTTACCTTAAAGAGTCTAATACTTCCTTCAGATCTTGATTCATTTTTCAGATGAAGGAATTAAAGTAGATACAAGGTTGAGGGAATTTTTTGTTCCATGGGAGAGGAGAAGAACTTCAGAAATTAGAGGAAGATGAGAGAAAAAGGAAATAGGGTTTAAGAATAAATGAGGGGTAAACATGTAATTTCAACAAAAAATAAGGGGGCTCACAGTTTTTTTGCATGGTCTGAGAAAACCGTGCAAAAACAATACTTACTTCACTGCAAGTTGAGGCATCCCACATGATTAGGCACACAGTTTGATTAATAGTGCACAAAAAATCACTTCTATAAAACCAAGATATAGCCACAGTTTTCCAAAACAGTGACTATATGTATTTATATCAAGGTTATAACCACAGTTTTATATTAAAATGTGGCTATAGGGTTTATTTTTGATGGCTATAGCCATGGTTCAGTGAAATTTTGGCTATAACATGTACCCATAGCCACCGTTTCTCTAAAATCGTGGCTATAGAGTATTTTATCGATAGTTATAGACATGGTTTGGGTAAAATCATGGGTATAGAGTATTTTTTTAGGTCTATAGCCACGATTTGTGTAAAAACATGGATATAGAGTATTTGTTTTATTTTATATAGCCATAGTTTCTATAGAATGATAGATATAGAGTATTTTTTAGTATGATATAGCTATAGTTTCTCTAAACCATGGATATATAGCATTTTTTCCAGATACTGTAGTTACATATTCTCTAAACTACGGATATAGGTTTCATGTGTAAATGCAAGATTTTTTTTCATGCGGGAATATAGAAGTAATACCTCTTTCCATGGTTTATTGGCTATAGCCATGGTTTATAAAGATATATATAACAAAATATAAATATTAATGTCATCAGTTCTCAGTAGTGTAGTGGTAATTTGGCGGGCCCCTTATAGTAGAGGTATGAAGATCAAATACTGATGGTCACTATTTATTTTAACCCTGTAGCCATAGTGTACAATTGTGAGGGATATAGCCAAGGTTTCCAAAACCGTGTCTATAAGGTCTATTTCCATGGTAAAAACTATGGTAATATCCCACTAAATATCTGGCTATATCTTTTAGCTATAGCCACACCAATACAGTCCAGAACCATCTAGAACCATGCTTATAGCTTATAGACATTGTTCTGGCACCTATAGACATAATTTTAGACTGTCGCTATATCCAAATTTACTACTTGGGCATGTGAAATGGATCTATGCCATACCTATAACTGGATGCACGGCTGTGCGCCCTGGGTCACACAGGTACATGCAAACAATGTGGGATAACTCCTTCTTCCCATTTTAGAGCTCCATGCTCCAAACAAGCCTCATATGATCCTAGAACCATCATTTCTTGATTATACCTCTTTATTAGTTCCATTTATGGAATTAAAATTGAAAACTAATTATCCATACCTCCATTGAAAATATGGGTCATTACACATAATATTTTTCTATTGGACATTATAAATATAATTCCATCATACGTTTCTTGCCTCCATTTCCACAAGACCACTGAGAATCACTGATCTCTATCTCAACTTTAAGGGCACAAAAAATAATATCTTGATAACTCTCAAAGTATTGAATCACAAATACTTTTTGTAGACTTGGATTTAGTCTGCTAAAGAAGTGATCCACCTTTCATTAAGTGTTCCTGAAAAAGTTGGAGGCATATCATGTATGCCTATTAAATTTTTCTCTGTATGCCCAGATAGATTTATCTTCCCTTTTTATTAGACTGTGGAAATACTTCTCCATTTTAAGATAGTGAGTTTTGGGAAAATATGTATTGATTTTTTTTGGAATCCTTTTCAATAAATGGAATAAATTTCCTCCTTAGACTGTATTTTTGATCAGTGTTTTCCACTGATCAACTTCCCCATAAAAAAATAGACTGCTAGTACCACTTTATCTTCTTCTAAGAATTAAAGGATAGGGAATATCTACTCAATGGAGTTAATCCATCATTCCTAAATAAGGGTATTAAAATATCCACTAAATATAAGAGTTCTTTGTTTTATAATGGATTCTATTTCAACTTATCTTTCTTAGGAGAATGGAATTACACATAATTCATGTAATCATGCAATACTTGATCCAGTTGTTCTAGTATTGTTATGATGTTTTTATCTCCAATTCCCATTATATTTTTCATTTCATTAGGTAAATAATCACAAATCCTATCACATTTATTGTTGGCATGAGTTCTCCTATTTATAAACATAAACTAAGAAAAATAATGCACAATTAGGGGGATTGAATACTTATCTAATAAGTATATAAAATATAATCATTGAACATAGTAGGATAAACTTGTAAATGAAAAGTATATCCTTACTTGTGATTACCTATGTTTCAAACTAGGTTATCCATGGTGATAGAATTATACCTAGAGTTATTACTAAAATTTTTAATTCCCAATATCCAAAAATAACTAAACTGTGTTTTGATACCAACTATAGAGAACCTAACTTTTTACACAAATTATTACATGATTTTAAGCATAATTAACCATCAAATACAGACTAAGGGTCGTAATGTCTAGTGTATTCAGAAAAATAGGTACATAAAATTGAAAACGTGTAAATAGAATAAAAAAACCATATATAAATCTTCCATAATGATATCATAATTTCCTTTGATCTCCAACATCTTTATAGGATAACCTGGGTAATGAAAAGTTAAAAGGGATAAGCTAAAAAGCACGGTATGGGAATAATCATGAAATAAAGCATGAAACATGAGTTAGAAGGCATAAAATGATGACATAAAATTCATGGATCATGAATTAATATATTGAATAATAACACATATAACATTAAATCATATGATCATATAAACATTGTAATATGGCAGCAACATTTAACATGATATAAAAATGATTCAAAGCTAACTGCTAATATTATATCACTTGGTGTAAAAAATCACATATGGGATTAAGTTTACACCCTAATCTCTTACATGCTATCTCATGAGACTAAAAATTACTCGATGCATTATATCACTATATGGGTTCACCCATCATAACATGTTCATGAATATGTGTTATAGATAAAGAATACACATAAGTGTTTACCATGGAAAGAAATGGGTATTGTAATAATGTCATAAAGCATAATCAAATGGTGTATCATAATGGTATAAAAAATAATGTATTTAAATGACCCTTGGACATTCATAAGTGAAAATAAGCATAGATCATGATAAATTATGTCCAATTGTAGTGAAAACATGTAAAAATATTTTTTAAGAAACTTTATAAAGGAGCCACTTTAGTATGGTTTAAGGGAAAATATTAAAGAGTATTTAAAGGGGACAAATACATAATTTTTTTATAAACAAAAAATTAACTGAGATAGTTTTCCATGATTAAATGAGTTATTTTATTAAAATAAAGTGGATTAAAACAGATTATGGAGTGTACTAGAAAATTAGTAAGAAATTGGGAAGTTCTGTTTAATTGGGTTTTCTTATGGGGAGGAATTGAGAAGGATGAATATTATAACATATATTTCCCCATCAAAGGAGGATTAAGTAATCTAGATACATAAGTGTGGAACATAAAAATATAATCTATAAGAATTTTATATGAAAAATTATGAAATACATTTGGGGTAAAGAGAGAGAAGGAACAACCTAACGGTAATTTAGAGGTTTAAAGAGATCCCTTACCTTATGTCTGAATGTGTTCTCACTTACACTTAATGTCATGGATAATAAAATTATATTGGTTAATAATTTCATTAATAAAATATTCATTATATATTTAATTTATTATAATTTTATTACTTTCTGTTATGGCAATTTCGATGAGTTATAATGTTTAATTTTGTTATTTTAGAAGCATACATTTCATAGTTTTATGGTCAGTTCACTTGAGTATAATTACATGAGTTGTTGTAAAATGGAAGAAAAAAATATAGAAGTAGAAGGAAATGGTATTAATATAATTCAAAAAATTTAAACGATCCCATATATCATTTTTTAATATGAATATAATTCATTTGAAAAAATGTTAATGATAAATTTTTAGTATATTTTGGCGGTTTTTCGATCATCACAAACTGGTTTTGTTTTTTTATTTAATATTATGTATATATATTAGTTCAAAAAAATGAAACAGGTTATAATAATAATTTTTTTAAAAAAAATTAACCATTATAATGGTTTTATGTCCTTCCTTGAAGGTGGTAATGTGAAATAAAAAATCATAGTCCACAAAGGCAGTGAATCAAAATATCACGGATAATGTTTTCATTTTTATGATAAATGGGGAAGAGAAGATATTTGATGATGGATATTCCATTATAAAAATAAAATTTCAACATATGTAGGATACTACGGTTATGATTTCACTATGGATAGTGAGGGAATGGATGATATAAAAGAAATAAATAATTTAAAATAGAAAGAAGGATTTTACCTTTTAAATATCGCCTCATTGAGAACCTCCTTAAGACACTTGGGTTTGGTCTTTTTACGACCAGAAGCTATTGCACATGGGAAAAAGGCTTTAGAAGGGTATTGGGTATAATTTAGACATGATAAATATCTTATAATGTGGGAGTATAAGGGTTGGTGAGGGGTGATATTTATAAGGGAAGGATATGGGTGTTTTTGATTATTTTATTCATTTGTTTATTATTTTGGATCAAAACTATCAATGGTGTTGATTCCCATGACTAAATATAGTAACATGGGAATGTGAGTTTCAGATAATGGGAACTTATATCATCCATGACTCAACCATTAATCAAAATTTCATTTATTTACTCAAAATGTTAAATATGGTAAATTATTATATTTCACTATTCAACAGAAATTCAACTATTTTAGAAAAATACTAAAAATTCACTACTTCCTACAAATACATCTTATTACATTCATCAATCACTTATATTTTCACCCAATATTATATATACTTTAATCTTATAAATTAATATTTTATTATTAATATTATTTTTTATTTCTATAGCTTTGTTCGTGAGTGCTCTCATTCTAGTGGATTGAGCATTTCCAAATTTTCATATTCTAATTATCTTATTTTCTATTTAATACCCCAATGTAATATTTGGAATTATTATTGGTTGGTTTTCTGAAAGAATTTACATTCTTCATTTGTGATAATAATGTTTGTATTGGGTTCTATATTTGATTTAGGTACTTTATTCTACATTGCATTATTATAAGAAGGAAAATTTCGTTCATAAAATTTTGGGTCGTTACATGCGAGCAGGAATTCCGCATGTTTTGGTGTCATCAGATATTCCTTTCCGCAATCATGTACAATGGTCCTTGCACTTTAAAATTATGATAAACGTATGTCATGACTCCTACAATTAGATTTACTCACAAAAATCAGCATGCCATATGTTGGTGGGAAGTATAGTATGTTGGCTGCTTCATGGTTGACATGTCATTAATGGATAAATCAAGGAAGGGTATGCCTCTTTTATCTTTATGGAATCTAATACTTGGACCATTTATTGAAATATAACTATGACATTAAAATTATATTGTCATTGTGTAATGACCTGTTTATTTTAGATAGTCAAATAAAGATATATTGATCATATATGTTGGTGACACGGATGTGGAACCTTCTTGATGAGATATTGGGATAAATGTATTATATTAAATAGTGAGCTTTCGTATGTGGTTCTCAACATCATGACATTAATTTAATTCTATTGGGTGTCTTGACCTATTTCTATATAGTAATTTTGGACTTTAGGTATGCCCGCTTAATTCCAACAAGAAAGAATCCTAGAGGGGAACACACTAAGTGTTACCATTGAACTCGATTAAATTCTAGTTGAGTTTAATTAATGGAATTATTATTATTCTCAAGTTAGAGGAATAATTTTATTCAAGTAATATTGATCACATAAATTAAATAAATATTTATTCACTGACATGTGAACAAATATATATATATATATATTAGTTAATATGTAAAAAATATTCATTCACCTGTTTGTTAATTAAATATTTATTTATGAATAAAATTTTCTTCAGGTATTCAATAAATTCAAGAGGTGTTCGAACAGATAAAGACCATGTCTAGTGAAATATATTAATTAACAAGCTGGTTGAATGATATTTTTACTGCATAAGTTGGAAGGTTCCACACTATAATAATAATAATAATATTATTATTATGTGGAATGAGGTTAATTAATGGTAATTAATGTTATTAAATGGAAGATATACAATTAAATAATATTTTAACCTAAATCCTAACTCTATAAATAGATGGTTATGTCTATTGTGTATAGAATCCAATAAATTGAGAATAGATAAATGTTATTCACAATGAATTATCTCCCGACTTGTCATTCTCTCCCCCTCTAAAGAAAAATAATTTCAAGAGAGATTTATTCAAGACAAAAGAACGAGTGATGAAGAAAGAAAAATGAAAGTCATTCAACTTGGTGTTCTAGTAGCTAAAGATCGATTGTTGTTTCTCGGATATCATAGGATCACATGTGGATCAACACTAGAGGGATTCTATCCTTTTATCCACATAGATAAACGAAGGTAGTTCAAAAGGGTATATTCAGATGATCAACATTCACCAATGATGAAAGTTCCTAAGCTCAGATATTTATTTATTCAAATATTAATTAAATTTATTTTAATTTCTTTTGTGAAATATCAACACTATTGGTTCGGGAAATGTTTATTAAAATAAATTTTTATATATCTTCCAACATTACACGCTTCTGGTATACCCAGAACCAACACTAGGGTCTTCATTATTAGTATAACTTAAATGTTTCAAATAGGGAATAACATTGATTCACATTTTCAAAAAATTAAAAAGGTTTTGAGAAATGAAATGTCATGTACTAGTTACGGAGGAAAACATTTTACACACTATACTTGACAATTTATTTAGCTGATGTTGTATAGAATTTTTGGAAAAATATCTCTTAATTTTCTTTCAACATCTATCAAATCCATAAGTTCTCGCAACTAGGCCCATCTAAAGGAAAGGTCAATGAAAAGCAACAGATGTAACATCTAGGCCACACTAACACCACAAACAGCCCACCTTAACATGGTTGTTGGGTACTAGCCCTCCAGGTACGACCAATTGCATCGCAGACACATGGTCCCCTCCATAGGGCCCACCCACATGCCAGAACGATTCCTCAGACTAATGAATCTCCCCACAGTCCAACACATGTTCTTTCTAGTATATTTGTTCCTCAATCACACACATTTAGGGAAACTTCCTAGAAAGTCACCCATAATTATCATTACTCCAAGACAAACATACATAACATTGGACTTCTAATCAGTTAGGTTACTGAAAAGAAAGGTGGACCTTATTAACATGAGTGATATAATTTAGTCATTTTACCCTTTATCATTCTATGGTGTTACATTCACCCCCATTTAGAGCACAATGTCCTCATTGTAGACCCTATATCTTAACTCAGGTAGTGCCACAACACTTAAGACTGGGTTCCTTCTCTGATAAGAATGTAGAAACTGGGCCCCACTAACACTACAAACATCCCATTTTAACATGGTCTCCGGGTCTTATCCCACTAAGTACCACCAGTTACCTCGCAGACTCATGGTCCCCTCAATGGGGCCTACCCCCATTAATGAATGTCCCCACATGCGAACACATGTTCTTTCAATTATGTTTTTTCCACACTCACATGTACTATGGGAAACTTCTTAAAATGTCATCCTTCATGATCACTACCTTAGGAAAATCACTCTTAACTGTGGAGTTCTAATCAGGTAGGTTCCCAAAAAAGTTCAATATCATTGACATTAGTAATATAATATAATCATTAACCCTTTATCATTTTGAGGTGTCACATTGAACCCCCTTTAGAGAACAACGTCCTCATTGTGGACTCTATATCTTAACACATGCAGTGACACTCCACTTAAGGATGAGTACTTACTTTGAAACCAATCTAACAGTTAGGCCTCACTGACAGCAAAAACTCCTTGTCTTAACATGGCTGTCGGGTCTTGGCCTGCTATGTACCACAAGTTTCCCCACATACACATGGTCCCCTCTACGGGGCCCACCCACATGCCCAAATGGGTCATTAGAATAATGACTGTCCCCACATGAAAACACATGTTCTTTTGAGCATGCTTTTAATTCACTCACACACACCCTATGAAACTTCATAGAAGATCACCAATCCTGATCACTCCTCCAATCCAAACATTCTTAACAATGGAGTTCTAATCATGAAGGCTCCCGAAAAGAAAGGTGCACCTTTTTTACATGAGTCATATAATTTAGTCATTTAACCCTTTATAATTCTATGGTGATAAAATAGAGAAAAATGATATTTAGTTTGTAACTTTCATTTTTATTAACTAGAGTCTTATTTCAAAGAGGTCCAAAACACACGAAAGGTATTTTATCAAATTAAGGGTTTCAGTTAAGTAAGATGTTGCAATACATTTATATGAATCATTGTATGAGTGACTTCTAACACATTAAATAACCATCCAATCTAATATAAACATACCCCATGGGGTTAGGTACTAAGGCATGTAATGATTAGAGTTGACATACAAGGGTCAATTCATTCCATCCTGGGTTCAATTATATGGGTATCCATTCCCAATTTATGGAGACAACGCTCTATAAATTAAAATTGACATCCCATTTAAGTGAAACCCATTAATGGTTAGTTTTTAAAGATGTTAACACACCCTATGTGGGTTTATCACATAGGCATAATATTTGAAGACCAACCTACGAGGGTTGAGTTATGTCTATAAGGATTCAGTCATGGCAAGAATAGGCGGTTCATGTTTTGAACCATAGTTATGTAAACTTGGGCTCACAATCACGACCATTCACGATGTGAACAACATCTTCACATCGCGAATTGATGCTACAATAGTGGTGAAAATTCTTCAAAGAGATAAAACAAAAAAAGGAAGATAAGATCAACAAGAGATATAAAAAGAATCCAAACAAGAATTTCATACCCGAAATCAATACCAGGATGTAATATAAGGTATTGAAAAATCAATGGACACTACCAAAAATCATGGCATGGGGAGTTTCTTCTTTATTAGTGCTAAGTAAAAAGCACCAATAAAAGCCTGACCTTTATGAGTGCTAGCTAAAAGTGCTGATAAAGGATATATTTATCAATGGTATTATTAGCGCTAATAAAAATTTTTAACAAAAAAATTATTAATTTATACAAAATTTTTATATTTATATTAAAAAATAATGTTTATTTATATACATTAATTAAAAAATGCATGTTTATAATTAATAAAAATATGATATATTAATATTTTTTTTAATAATTGAAATATATATATAATATTTAAAAAACGAATTTATAATATTATAATTAAATAAAAATATATTAAAATAATTATAAAATTATAATAAATTTTATTAAATAATAAATATATTTATTATTATAAATAAATATACATATTTCAAATAAATATATGTCTCAAATAAATATGGTCAAGACACACACAGACACACACACACCATGAGGATGATATTCATAGACATTGTCATTATTTATGTTCATATGATGCATGATTATAATTGATATTGTATGATCATAAGTTTATTTGTGGATATGAATGTGGGTTTCTAAATGTTAAGATTACCTATATTATGATGATGCGTGCATATGTTATGTATTCATCATAAATGCTCATTTATACATATTAACACCCTTTATTATCCATGTTGTCTATATATGTTGTTTTTTGTGATCTATACTCTACTAGGTATATATAATTCATTCATGTTATACCCATGAACCTATTATATCCTCATAAATAATTATAAAATTATAATAAAAATATTAAAATAATAAAAATATTTATTATATTTAAAATTATTATATTTTAATTATATATAAATATATTTTAAATATATTTATTTATAATTATAATTATAACTATATATATATATTTAAATAATTATAAAGTTACAATAAAAAAATTATTATAATTTTTAAATATTAATATTTATATATTAATATATATGTATATATTTATAATTATACACAAATATTTATAAATATAGTTATAAATTTATAATTATATACAAATATTTATAAATATATTTATAATATTTATAATTTTATAAATATATTTATATTTATAAATATACACAAATATTAATAAATATATATAAATATTTATAAATATATATAAGTAAATAATTAGAAAATTATAATAAATATATTTATTATATATAATTATAAAATAATAAGTATAGTAAATATATTTATTATGATGTTATAATTATAAATAAATACTTATTAATTTATAATTATAATTATAAATAAATATTAATTTATTTAAATAATTATAAGATTATAATAAATATATTTATTATATGAAAATAGGTCCAGCTAGTAACCAAAGCTCCTCACAATTTATTTACAATTATAAATTGTTAATTATATAAAAATTACTTTTAAAAATATTTATTTATAAATATATATATATATATTTATTTAAATAATTATAAAATTACAATAAATATACTTATTATAATTATAATTATTTAAATATATATATATATTTAAATAATTATAATATTACAATAAATATATTTATTATATTTATAATTATTTAAATATATATATAGTTATAATTATAAACAAATATATATTTACATTTTTTAAAGGTTGGGGTCGAAGCCTCAATTTATTATTAAAGCAAAGACCTCTTTAGACTGGGTAACGGGTGACCCATTACATAGCTCGAAGGCCAAAGGCCAAGTGGCCTGCAAACAGGGCTAGAAATCCCATTTTTTGGCCCAATGGACCCCTTAGTGAACAGTAATGCTACAGTACCCGCGCAACTACAGTTCATGCTATAGTACCGTCGTCGCTACAGTACCCTGCTATAGTCCCTCTGCCGCTACAGTCCACCGCTGCTATAGTCCCTCCGCCGCTGCTACAATCCCTCCTCCGCTATAGTCTGTTGCTTCTATAGTCCACCGCTGCTACAGTCCGCCGCTGCTACAGTACTCAGGAATTCTTCCCTGCCCGAATTTGATCCTGGGTCTTTTGGATGCCAAGTTGGAGCCTAAACCACTAGAGAACAGGCTTGTTGACAAAGATATATATTTGCATAAATAATTATATAATTATAATAAATATTGATAATAAATATATTTAATATAATTTTATAATTATTTAAATAAATGTATATTTATTTATAAATATAATTTTATTATAATTTTATAAATATATATATGTAACTATAAGATTATAATAAATATATTTATTATATTTATAATTTTATAAATATATATAATAATATAAATAATTTATTAAAATTAGTCGTTATCGGCGCTAAAAGAACGCTGATAAAAATATTATTTATTAGCACTAAAAAAGAAATGATAAAAAACCATACATTTTGTTATAAAAAACCCTAATAGATCTCCATCTTCCTTGAACCTTTAGGCCTTCGTGGAACCATAGTGTCGTCGTCACCACTCACCTTCGCATTCTCCGTTTCCTTCGCCTTCACCTCTGCCTCCGCATTTGTCATCTCATGCCTTCATTGTCACTTGCCTCCACTGATCCCCTCATGATTTCATGCCTTCACTACTACTCCCCTAAAGGTTTTTAAGGAACCAAATCTCCGCTGCCACCTTCACTGCCCCGACCGCTGCCTCTGCTGCCCTCACATTTGCCATCACTTGCTCCCCAAAAGGTATAGTACATGGAATGGTATGTCCTCATAATTAATTTATTGTTAGGTTATTGAAAATCATGAATCATTTGAGATTCGGGTGAATGATTTTTGGTTCGTTGTATTCATTATGAAGATACTTCTTGAGATGTAATAACCTAATGTTTTGTTAATGAATACATTTCCCAAAAAAGTGTTTAGGACTATGCATTGTAGATTATGTATTACACTATAAATGAAGGTCATGAATTATTGAATATATTGTTATATTATTAAATAGGTTATAATAAGTTTTATAGATATAAATTTATATTTGGTCATGCCACACTATTTAGAGATAATGGGAACACTACTACAGAACCAGCCTTTAACAGTGCTAGAATCGCCCTTTATTAGTGCTAGGAAAGTGCTAATTACCTTAGCGCGGTTAAAAGTCCATTGCTTTTATCAGTACTAAAAATGTACTGATAAAGGGTAGATTTCTCAATACAAGTAAAAGAACCGATAAATCATTATTTTATCACTACTTTTAAAATCACTTATAAACGGCCCCATTTATTAGCGATTTTATTCAGCACTGATAAATAGACCCTTTATCATTGCTTTAAAAAGCACTGATAAATGGTGTCTTTTATCAGCACCTTTTTTTGCACCAATAAAAGTATGATTTATCATCACATTTAATAGAACTGATTAATATAGACTTTATCAGCAACTATATAAACACTTATAAACGATATATTTATAAAATATTTTAAAAGCGCTCATAAATTATACTTTTATCTGTTCATCTAGTAGTGTTGATTAAGGTGAAAACTGTAGTGTGATGTTGTAGCACACTGCATCACTAAAACAGGTGCAGTGTGATGAAACCCAACATTTCATCACAAAATAAGATACAAATACAAGAAACAGCAACAAAAATTAACAAAATAAGATACATGTCATGGACCATCCCGAGTCGACCTTGAACCGATCACCTGAGCCGATCTGTGGCATGGCCAAAAAGGCATTCCCGATCCCCACAGGCTGCTAACTACTTTCAGGAATCATTAGAGAACACATGGGAAAACATTTACCCAATTAATAAACAATAACTAAACAGCGTAAAGAAACAGACATCCCAATACATATTTATATTAAATTAATCCAAAAAATATTTTTACAAGAACAAAAAAATAACTATACCAAAGAACTAAATGATCCAGATGGCCAAACCAACTCTATGTGACCCCAATGGTCACTCTCCAAAACAACTAACCATCATCTCCCAAAGCGACACAACTAACGATGAAACTTGTACAAGGAAAAAAAAAACATAATAAAATTAGAGTATTGATTATTAAAACTCCATAGGTTAGATGAATATTCTATTCCTAATGCACTTCCTTTAAAATAAAAGAAACATACAATTTCATGTTTGAAATACAATATATAAAAGTATGTTTTCCAAAAAAAATATTCTATTCTATAATCATTATAATACAAACTTCTTGCAAGTTTTCATAAACAGGAAAGGGGAGCAACAACTTTTAAAAGGATGTACCTTTAAATGGAAATAATTTTTTTGTAGAAAATTTAATTATTAAACACTTTTAAAGAAAACACACATGCTTCTGAATTTTCCAACCAAAAACACCATATGTGGACGATTGTACAAAATATACAATGAGCAATAGTCATGGGAACACCCCCAGGTACTAACTAGATGTGGGCCCCCACATATCTCGGTGTAAAAATATCCATAAAAAATATACATCTTGTGCACGAGCCACTAGGAGGGGAACACCCAATAGCCTAGTGGTACCCAATCATCTTAATAGTTTAATATGTGTTGTCATCATCAATCTTGCTAAGTGAAATAGGGACGAAACCACTCCAGATCACTAGCATATAGTTCTAGTATTCTAACCTAGATACTCGAGTTTCCCTTTTTTATTCTCAATCAAGGTCAACGTGTTACATTATACCTTTTGTACATCGAAACACCATTTCAAATTCATAAACCCATGAAATATCTTGCAAACATGTTTCACACATATTTTACATATCAATAAACTACTTAAAATTTTCATAAATTAATTTTAGAAGTATGCAAAGTACTTTCACATAATATCCATTAAAAAATAATCTTTAAGTCCAAACACCAACCAACACAACAAAAAACCAAAATTTAAAGCCCTAAAACCTTTTTAATAAATCAATTTCATGAATCATAAATTATACCCAAGTGTTATAATATAGATCACACATGAAAACACTAATAGAAAACAGATCTATAGCCACATACCTATAGCCACAGTTTAATTGGTCCATGGATATAGGTTAAAATATAGCCACTTTTAATTGAAAACCTTTGGTTTAGAATAGATAAACCCACAGATAAACTATTTCCCATGTAAACAGCTCCTTAATTAGTTTAACTCCATCATGACTCATCTCCCACCCACATCTCATCACTTGTCGGGACTCATCTCCCACCTGAAAAACCCTTCTCCATTGTTTCCAACTGATTGATTCTCCCTCGGTTGATCCTCACAGAATTATCCACTCGGTTCACCCCTCCCTCGTATGATCCCTCACATCCCCTTCATCTCATGTTCCTATCCTCCTCCAACCCCTTCGTCATCATCTCCTCCTCCAATCATTGTATTGGATGAACCGAGACCTTCCATGAGTGGGATCCTCATGAACCGACCCATACACTTTCTGAGAATACTGCTGCTATTACTCCATCATGATAACTACTCAGGTGAAATATAAATCATTCCATTAACCCCAATTCATGCCATGAATGGAGCCAGATTTTCTTTTTTTAATGGGGGTAGTCCTACTTATTTGAAATCAGGGTGATTTGAGTTTGAAGGAATTTTGACATTAGGATAAGGCCAATTGTTGAATGTTCTACCTCACTTTTCCCCTCTATGGATACACCAATAGATGTGATCAATTTTTAGTATTATACGATGATGATTTCATGTGGGTAATTACAACCCTTTCGTTTTTTTGGGTTTCCATCCATAGTATATAACTTTAAAATATTTTTGTTGGTGTTTATTGTAAATTTCCACTTAAGGATGGTGGAAATTGTCCCACATGACGAGGATTTTTCTTGGTGTAGATAGAGGACATCTTGAGACAACGTTTATATGTTATTTTGTGTTGTTTCATAAAAGGTACATCACCTGATGATTTTATTTATGGTTTTCATCTAAATTTACTAAAATCACCTATTAAATGGATACCATTTTTTTTATTTTCCCATGACAATATCAGTGTTTTTACATGGAAGCTATTCATGGTTTCGGTGCATTAAGGCAGTCTCGTGATTGACTAAGAATTTATGTCAATTTTCATTAAAATTATGAAATTATTTATAATCAATATAATTAATTTAATTAGATAAGATAATTAATTATAAAATGTTATAAATGATTATTTTTAATTTTGGGTATAGGGTTAGGTCAGTTGATGCTAGATCTTATACAATCTTAGAAGGTGGTCAAGCTTATTTGATGGAAATAACATCAATTAAGGTTAGTGGTCCCTTGGGCATAACCCTTTCATTTATACATGATTTATGTGAAATATGATGTGTGATGTTTCATCATCCCAAGATATTAACAATTATAAATTAGTTAATTAGTTTAACTATAATGGAATTTATTTGAATTAAATGTGAAAAGTGCCATGGTCCATGATGAACCATTGTGGACTGGCTATATATCTTGACCATAGATGTTTAAGAGTATAAGTATAATTTTATGCCTTGAGAAACATCGACCTCATATGGGGTATATATCAAATAAAGTGAATTATTCAAGCGTAGTGGACCTTTGTGTAGGTTCCTTGGTGACCTTTAAGTGGAGGGATGTGAGGAGATATAGTTATTATACCTTTTAGGCCATGAAATATCCTTAATATGCCTTAAAACCTTCATGATAGTAGAGATGTGTGTGGGATGGTGTTCATTCTCCAATGAGGATTGGATACCTTAGTGGGTATAATTTATCTATATTGATGATATGTTTGGTGAGATGACTGACATAGTGTGACTTGGAAAGTGATATGGGATGGTTTCCATCTCTTTAGACCTATTCAAGTGAGGGTTTTCTTATGAGTATAGTGAGGTCGTGAGATTTTTATGACAATTTTGAGGTATGCGAATACCTTAGAGTGGTGGTTGTTGACATGATATATGTAAATTTGATAAAGTAATCCACAAAGGTTGTTCATGCAATAATATTACCTCGGGAATCCTTGAGGGTGCCTTAGTGATTTTTACCCCTGTGAGGGTGCATGAAATAAGGATCATAGATGATTGTGGGTGTCACTTTGGAACCCAAACCAATTATGTGTGAGCCAGTTATGGCATTACTAATTATGATAAGTCATGCAATTGAGAGGGAAACCCTTATTTTTATATATGAGTTTGAGAAGATGGACAACCTGTATATAATGTGTTATATGAGATATTATGGGAGGGAAACACTACCCTCAAATATTCAAGTAGAATAACAATGAGGTTACCTTGGATTCAACTGTTTGGTCAAAATAACATTCTAGGGATGTGCTCCTAGGTTATGTTTTTTGATCTTGATACAATATGAATTCCATGGGAAATCCCCTTATATTAAATATTTTTTTTATATAGATTTCCCATGATATTGCGATTCCATCTTTGGGTTAATATGATTTCCTAGGGTCATCCCCCAAGGAACTAATTGTATTGATGATACTACTGGATTTCCTTGGTCCATCCCCCTAGGAATTTATTATATTCCCAAAAATACATTATTTACTATAACACACTACTTTGAATTAGGCATGGGCATGATATAATTAGTTTTACAAGAATTACCTCAAAGTAATTGATGCTTCCACCTTATAAAACATTTCTATTGGGCTTCGTACTAGGGATAATGATCTTGTGACATGATAAAAAACTCTAAAACTAACCAAATTAGGTATAACCAATACTTAGCGTCACATTATAGCCCAAGGATCAATGATGGGTATTTATTTTTTCTTCCACAATTTATTTATTTATTCAACTGAGCATATCATCTTCCCATACACTATATTTTCTAGTTATGTATAGTACCCCAATGGTGGTTCTCTACTTATTTGTATTCAAACACTTCTTGGGTGGCCATGATGGTTGGGTACTTAAGAATAATTTACTAATCGTAGGTTCAAGTTTTGAAGAAAACTATAGTTTCAAGATTGATTGGGATATCTTGGATGATATTGAAGATTGGGCTGAGTTTTGGATTGGTGATGACAGTAGAAACTTTTTTTAGGATTATTTCCCTATAAGGCTGGTTATTTTCATTTAATTCTTTATATGGTTATATTTGAGAAATTTAGACCGGTTGTTATCACATTAGTTGCATCAAAACATTTCAAACGGGAAAAAATAGATGTTTCCTTATGAGATTTGTCCTATGTGAGATATGGTAATTTAACTAGGTGGGAGGGACTAATTCCCTTGAGATATGACTCCCGATATTAGTTATTATGGTACTATACTTGAGATGAGATATCATATATTTTAGTAACCTAATAGAGGCATTAACTTGGGATTGTAAGTTCCTTTAGAGATAAAATCATGGGTAGATTATTTGAATTATTATATTGGTGCATTATAGGTACTATCAAGTATGTGGTATATGAATGAAGATTATTTAGGCTTCCATGATGAAAATCACTTTATGAGTTTTAGTATTGAGGTTTGGATTTCAAAGGGAAGAATTGGTAGAATACTTGACCTTACTGTTTTTGGGTATGAATCCTTTTGAGGTAGATGATTATGATCCTAAATGGTCTGATTTTGGATGGATAGAGTACAAGTATAAACTCTGGGTTCAAGAATATTCTAGTTGATGGGTGGTTATGTGATTAGACATGGAACAATTAATATGTTAGGCTTATTAGGGAGCAATTACTAAGGTGATTGTGATTAGAAGAGATTGACATGAAGTGGGGCATGTTCAACTAGTTTATTAGGTGTAAAATCCAAGGATTAAGGATGTGTGACTCATGGTATTGTGATTTGGGTTCTGTGATGGGTGGAATGAGAGAGTACACCTGTTATGTTTGGTTGAGGTCATTATGATTCGTGGAAATGTACTCGTGATAGTGTTGATAGATATCACTTTACCTTAGGACGATGAGAGTGAGTGCTATCATGAATTTTTGTGGGAATGTCTTTATGAGTGAGGGAATGTACTCACTTAGTATTTTTGGTGCCATAGAGTTATTGATTAGTGATCAATCTTATGTTTGAGGATTATTAATGAATTTTATGGAATTATTATGAGATTGGTTTTTATCATTTGTCAATGTAAATGAGAAATTTCCTTCTATAGTGAGAGAAAACATTAGAGGTAGATCAGAGTGCTGTGATGCTGTCTACTCAAATGCGATCAATGATAAATTTTTTTATGGGAGGCGTGATGGTGGAACCTATTTAGGATTCACTCAAGGTGTAATATAATTGAATCCATGTGGTAGGGAGTTCATCAGTGACTATGTAGTGTGTGTACCTTTTTATGATTAGTTTTTTAGTGGAGTCTAAAGGTGAAATTCCTAGTGATATAGGAATAACTAGTGGTAAGTGATTCATAACGGTTATCAGTTATGATTAGATGGACACAAATATTCATTAAATGAAGTAATAGTGAGATCATGGGTCATGGAGATACACACATAATGTTGGTGGGGTCAAGGGTGTGATGAGACCAATCATTGGATGGTTGAGGTGGCATTGGGATACCAGTGAGCTTATGGGTTTGGTTTTATTTGGTTCCTTACTGAATACCATATTTGAGGCTTTGATATGGAAATTAATGGAGTTAAAGTGTAGGAACAGGTCTCAGGATGGTTTCTATTTGGATTTAAGGGTTATATGGATCAGAGATAGGTTGATTCTTATAAAAATGTACAATGAGGGATTTGGTTGATTTAGGATCAAAATGTAAAATTAAATCTAGTGTTAGGTACAGTGTGTGTATTTGGATGTTCTCAGAATTCTTTCTAGATTAAAGGAATAGATATCAGGTAATATGACTGTAACGCCCTGACTCAAATTACCCAAGGTCGGTGCATTACTTCGTAACATTGTCATGATCACAAAAGATCAAGTCTCGAAAGACCGATTAGTTTAGTAGCCTTGGAAACACTAGATACATTCATAAGTCTTAAATTAAATCATAAAGTAAAACAAAAATACAAAATATTCTCTTCATATCCCCTTATACTATCCCTACAGGTCATTCATAATATACTTCTTCACATCCTGGAAAAATTAAAACATTGAAAGGGCTGAGCTCAGATGCTCAGTAAGGATAACAATATAGCGGAAGCTTTCATAAACAAACATTAACATTTAAGGCAATGTATAACTAAAACAAAAGTCTTTTAAACTTGTACTTTATCATAATATGGCAAAAGTAAAATTAAATAATTCCATTTACTTACTCACATGGATATTCTACTGGTCGAATATTCACATGAAATATCAATAACCACTTTCATAATGATGGAATGCATAATGCCAGACTATCATAACAACGTAGCCAAGGCCTCGTGCCAAGACCACAAATAATATTTTTTCAAGGCCTCGTGCCAAGACACTAGTTTGTCTCATGAGACCTGCCGATGCATCGAAGAGCTATAGCGGGCTCCACCCGTCACTTATTAAGTCCAATGCATTCCTCATATGGACAGGTTTAAACATATCATAAACCACAACATAATCGTATCACATAAAACATGCATAAAGGAAACATAACATTTACACATTTCAATCACAAGATATCAATACACCACATTGATATAATAAAAACACTTTCAAAACTATTTTCAATACCAAAATAAAAGAAAAGTAAAACATGGTATTTATTTTTATTTTAAAAAAATGGTATGGCTTGTAGAGGAAGCCGAAAATCAAATAATGGTCACGACGGCGGAGAAGTCGTTGTCGCCGCATACGTACAAAAAACATTCCTTCTGTCGTTCAGTAAAAACACTTCGTATAAAAAGATTCCTTTTGAATAAAATTAAAAGTCAAAGGGGTTTATAAACCGTATAAAGGAAAGTTGTGTATAAAACCAAATATGCCTCAATGAAAGGATATTGAGACGAAGACCCTTACAAAGATAATTTTTTTTAAATAAAGTAGATCTATTATGTGTATTCACTATAATTACACATAAATAAAGTACAAATACAAGATAGGACATAATAATATCATGACATAATTTGAAAGTAGGAGATTAACCCAAAGAATAGAAATTGGGTTAAGAAGTTCCCTTACCTTGCGTCCTGTCTTGACTCGACCATTCTTTAACCTCCTGAATAATAAACTAGAGTTAATTTATAATTTCTTAAGAACCTTTTTCAAGTTTTTTATTCCTTTTATATCACTTATTACCATGTTATGAACATTATGTAATTATTTAAGTTAATAACGGTCGTTTTGTCGATCTTTGGTACTTGAGTCAAAAATAAACTTCTTATAATTACACGTTGTTCATGTGGTGAAATATCCATTATATACAAAATTATATTCATGATGTAGATATCATATATATCATATATATCCATTATATACATTCATTCATAATATTACGTAACATTTAGAGGTAAGAAATGAAATGCACCGTTCATGGAGACGGTAAGCCGTATGTACGCATGAACGTTACTTTCATTTATATTTCGTATTTAATGGAATAAAATAATATAGATATAAATGTATAATATAATTCCAGTATAATATAGTGTATAATACCATTTACTCTATCGTTTATAAATCCCATATATGGTATTAACGATTCAAATCACTTTGAGGGGGCGGTAGTCCGCACTTCCTAAAATGAAAATATCGCGTTTACCCATAATGGAAACCATAATGGTATGCCATAAATTAAAAATAAAAAATCATAAGTAAAACATAAACATAATATATATCATATATAAAAATAGTTTCATCATAATGGCCACCATTAGAGGTGTTATATGAGTGTTGAACAATCATCGTTTCGTGAGGCAAAAATTCGCCATCCACAGAAATAGTATGTTCTTTAACCATTAGATGTAGTTGTTTATAAGTGTAGCTCGAATACTTCTTATAAAAAAATCATAGTATATTGAGTATACTGGTGTTGTTACAAAAGAAATGAATAAAAAGTGTTTAGGGGGTTGGAGAAGAAAAATAAAATAAAAGAACACAAGAGAAGACATTACCTTAAAATCGGGTAACTCTTTTTGATTTGAGCCAAAGGCTTCATTGGGAAGACTTCTGCCCAAAGTGAGGCTTATAAGAGTAAGGGAGGGAAGTTGGGAGAGTATTTGGGCAGAGGTTGGCCGAGCCAAATGAATTGAAAGTGTGAATAATGTGGTAGAGGTGGGGGCCTTTTATAAGAGGAGAGGAGAGACACTCTTAGAATGATTGAAATGTTACATTATTATGAAATGTTTTTTTGGATTCTAAAGGTCCCAAACTTATATATTTCTAGGATAAGGTGATAAGGGTTATAAATATTCTCATACAATAGTCTTTGGACAAGTGTAATGCTTAGATTTTACATTATCCTTCCATTTTATTAAAATCGTTAATTAATGAGGTAATCGCTGCATCATCATGGTGTCATAAATAATTTAATTTATTTAATGTCTAAAAATTATAAAAAAAACATCATGATGTATGAAATCGTTTTATATTTCTAATAAATATTTATAGTAAAAAATATGACTTGTATAACCCCATTTAAAAATTGTTTTAGTAAAACAACTCTTGTTTGTGACCTTTTAATTTTAACATTAAATAAAAAGTTATTTATGTCATTTTCCTACCAAAGTGGCTCCATGGGGTCCCCAAGTTGACCCATGGATTTTCGTGGTCGGCCATGACACATCCAATAGTGGTTGGACAAGTGTAAAGGTCCTTCCATATTTTTATAATACTATTTTTACCTTAAATTTCACTAATTACCTTTAATCGCGATTACTTAAACATAAAAGTTACTATTCACCAAAAAAATGATTTTAATCCCATTGAACCACATTTTACTTCCTAATGACAACAATGTATGTCGGATTTTTGAAAATAAAATCACAGAAGTGGTAATGTTTCATTTAAATGAAAAATCAGTTTTTTAACTACCACTTAGTGGTTTCACTATTCATCAAAAATTGATGTTTTTCAGAACAATGCTAAAATTTCACCCTAAGATATAATTGATATTCCGAATCAAAAAATGATGTATATTTTACAAAATTCAAAACATATATGTTGAATTAATTAATTTTATAATTAATTCCCGCTGTCACAACAAATAGCGTGTTTTTAAGAAACAATATATATCAAAAGATTGACAATTGTTTATGTCCAATTTCAAAGTGAAATTAATTCTAATGACCACCATAGGATAAAATAGTAAAAATATATTATAATTATACTTTAAAACCACTCAATAGTATAATTTATCACTACAAATTATTTTTATTAAAAAAGTTGTTTTTAAGTATTTTTCACTATTCATAAAAAATTGGATGTTCTCAGAAAAATACCAAAAATTCAACATAGGAAAATTTCGATATTACGAATCCAAAAATGAAGTCCATTTTGAAATGTGAAGTATATATAATTTCAAAAAGTGGTTATTACTATTCATAACTGCTACTTTTATTGGTTGCGGTGTGTTAGAACTCTAAGTTGCGTACAACACACACTGCTCTATTATTCAAAGAGGAGTGTACCATGGAAGCTTGGGGTGTTAAATTCTACCCTCCTTCAATAAATTGCGTCCTCGCAATTTGAAAATTTTCTTTGAAAATAAAAGGTTGAAAATAGAAAATACCTTTGTGGAAAACCCACATCGGAAATAAGGTTAATAAAAATATAACATTAAAAGAAAGAAAGAGAAGTACAAAGGTCACCCGAGATATCCCATACTAGGACTCTATGAAAATATGGATATGGAAGAAAAACAAACCATCAAGGTCTGATGGAGAGTTGTAGAACACTGGATTAGGATAAAGTTAACCATAAGAAAATCACAAACTTGTGATTGGTTAAACGGTCATTGAATCCCCAGTTGGAAAAGTTAACCGGAAACGTTTTTGTTTTAAGTTACCTTTTATAAAGTTGAGGAATTTATTTAGGAGATTTACTAAGAATGTAAGGGAATATACATACTTGTTATGTAGACTTTCATTCTTTAATAAATTTTTACCACAAACCCATCTTTCAATCTAAAAGGTAATAGAACTCAAAAATATTCTATTTCTCCTAATTGTATAAGGTTCCAAATATTAACAGATACCATTTAGATTAGTAAAACTATTTTGTAATAACCAGGGACTTCCTGTAGGCTAGTGGTAGGTAATAAAGTCATGTCGCACTATGGTTGTGGGTTTGATTCCTGCAGCTTTGTCCGATGCGACGGGTTATGCCCTACCCTACATGTTGTCCTTTTCCTAAAACTATAGTATTATAATATTCCAAAAATAATCTTCAAAAACGTTTTAACCTTAAAAAATACTATTAAATGTTCAACTTAATCCATCCCAACCTTTATAGTTATCCAAAATACCTCTATCCAGACTTTTTCTAAAAGGTCTCTAAATTCCAAAATCAATTGTAACATCAGATTCCCCAAAGAAAGTAATGTTTCTATTATTGTCACATACTTAAAATATGATTACCTTCATCATATTAAAACCTTAATAAAAAAAACAAGTACTGAAGTACAATCCTTATATATATCACATTATTCTTATAACCAGAATATAATCCTTGTTTCCAAAAGCACCAATACATTAATTATTCCACTTCAACTATAGTAGCAGCATAATATTGTCCTTGATCCCTTGTCTTTTTCTGAGGTAAGTTTTCCTGACGCTTAGGACATTCATTTGCATAATTCCCCATTTACCTACAATTGTAGCATTCAACATTGATAGACTCTTTCTTTCCCTTGCAATCACATGCCTGGTGACCTTTTTCTCCACATTTGTAACAAACTCCCATTCCTTTCAGGCAAGTACCGGGGTGATTCTTCCCACAATTATCGCATAATGGAAAATCCTACTTTCCCTTTTTCCCTTTATCCATTTCTTGTTCCACCGTTCTCTTCTTCTCTTGTTTTACTTTGTTGTCATAAGACTTAGAGAATTCCTTTTCTATCTTGATAGCACACGAGACAATATATTCGTACGATGAGAAGGATTGTGATACTAAAGCTTGACCGAGAAATGGTTTTAACCCATCAAAGAAATGATCAATATTACTTCTTGGGTTACATATATAATCTGCTGCATGCCTCGCTAACCTTGTAAAGTTACCCTCATACTTTGCGACATTCTCGTCCTCCTTTTGTCTCAGACTCAGAAATTGTCTTTCCATATCTGCTCGATGGTAATGTGGAAAGTATTTTTCTAAGAAAAGATCATTGAAATCTTTCCATTCCATACTTGATACTTATTCATCTTCCTTTGTATTTTGAATCAATGGCCACCATTGATCGGCATCTCCAGTGAGGCGATAGACTTCCACGACAACCTTCTCCCTTTCCCTACTCCCCAAGGCATGGAATATTTTCTCTAAGGAGTTTATCCATTGCTCAGCTACTAATGGATTTGTACCCCCATTAAATGTTGGTGGTTGTTGCCTCATGAAGCGGTCTAACATTGATCCTCCACGTTGCGGATCATGGTGCTCCATACGAGTAAGGTTATTATTCATTACCTGAGTGAGTTTACCCAGTATGGTAATAAGTTGATCATCACCAGTTGTATCTCCAGATCCACAATAATTATCTTGAGCAGGAGGGAAATCCCTACATGGAGTGCGTGAATTGATACGGTTTCCATTCCTTCCACTAGGTGCCATTTCTAAACAATGGCATAAACTAGATTATTTTATGAATCAAAATACATAATTCCATACTTGTAAAACACTTAACACAAATTGAACTATTTATGGATACAATCCATAATCATAAAAAAAGTTTTATTTGAGGAAGTATATACTCATAACCCTTCATAGTGGTTTGTAAAGAAAATGAGAATTATCCTAAGCATATCCCCCGGGAGTGTCGTAACCAAGAGTGCAACAAGGTCCGTTGTCGTGCACCAGTTCCCGTTCAAGTCAAGCTCAAAGCGGTGTTTTCAGGTTTTACCCCTAGGTACATCTGGGCTAGAGCTGCCTCTACCTGATCGTATCCAGACAGGGATGTATTGCTTAGAAAAAATCACAAAATCTCTACAACAACAAAATTCTAGGAAGTTCTTCTATACTAATCCTCAAAGTCTATCTTTGGGCTATGTGCTCTAATCAGAGTTTATCTAAATCTAGCTTACAAGGTTAGTACTAAACTTCCTCTAATACCAACTATAACGCCCCGACCCCAGTTACCCAAGGTCGGTGCATTACTTCGTAACATTGGCATGATCACAAAAGATCAAGTCTCGAAAGACCGATTAGTTTAGTAGCCTTGGAAACACTAGATACATTCATAAGTCTTACATTACATCATAAAGTAAAACAAAACTACAACATATTCTCTTCATATCCCCTTATATTATCCCTGCAGGTCATTCATAATAGACTTCTTCACATCCTGGAAAAATTAAAACATTGAAAGGGGTGAGCATAGATGCTCAGTAAGGATAACAATATAGCGGGAGCTTTCATAAACAAACATTAACATTTAAGGCAATGTATAACTAAAACAAAATCCTTTTAAACATGAACTTTAGCATAATATGGAAAAAGTAAAATGTAATAATGCCATTTACATACTCACATGGATATTCTACTGGTCGAATATTCACATGAAATATCAATAAACACTTTCATAATGATCGAATGCATAATGCCAGACTATCATAACAACATAGCCAAGGCCTCGTGCCAAGACCACAAATAATATTTTGTCAAGGCCTCGTGACAAGACACTAGTTTGTCTCATGAGACCTGCCGATGCATCGAGGAGCTATAGCGGGCTCCACCCGTCACTTATTAAGTCCAATGCATTCCTCATATGAACAGGTTTAAACATATCATAAACCATAACATAATCGTATCACTTAAAATATCCATAAAGGAAACATAACATTTACACATTTCAATCACAAGATATCAATACAACACATTGATATAATAAAAACACATTCAAAATTATTTTCAATACCAAAATAAAATAAAAGTAAAACATGGTATTTATTTTTCTTTTAAAAAAAAGGTATGGCTTGTAGAGGAAGCCGAAACTCAAATAATGGTCACGGCGGCGGAGAAGTCGTTGTCGCCGCATACGTAAAAAAAACATTCCTTTTGTCGTTTAGTAAAAACACTTCGTATAAAAATATTCCTTTTGAATAAAATTAAAAGTCAAAGGGGTTTATACACCGTATAAAGGAAAGTTGCGTATAAAACCAAATACGCCTCAATGAAAGGATATTGAGACGAAGACCCTTACAAAGACCATTTTTTTAAATAAAGTAGATCTATTATGTGTATTCACTATATGTACACATAAATAAAGTACAAATACAAGATAGGACATAATAATATCATGACATAATTTTAAAGTAGGAGATTAACCCAATGAATAGCAATTGGGTTAAGAAGTTCCCTTACCCTACGTCCTGTCTTGACTCGACCGTTATTTAACCTCCGGAATAATAAACTAGAGTTAATTTATAATTTCTTAAGAACCTTTATCAAGTTTTTTATTCCTTTTAAATCACTTATTACCATGTTATGAACATTATTTAATTATTTAAGTTAATAACGGTCGTTTTGTCGATCATTGGTACTTGAGTCAAAAATAAACTTCTTATAATTACAAGTTGTTCATGTGATGAAATATCCATTATATCCAGAATTATATTCATGATTTAGATATCATATATATCATATATATCCAGTATATACATTCATTCATAATATTACGTAACATTTAGAGGTAAGAAATGAAATGCACCGTTCATGGAGACGGTAAGCCGTACGTAGGCATGAACGCTACTTTCATTTCTATTTCGTATTTAATGGAATGAAATCATAATGATATAAATGTATAATATAATTCCAGTATAATATAGTTTATAATACCATTTACTCCATCCTTTATACATCCCACACATGGTATTAACGATTCAAATCACTTTGATGGGGCGGTAGTCCGCACTTCCTAAAATTAAAATATCGCGTTTACCCATAATGGAAACCATAAAGGTATGCCATAAATGAAAAAAAATCATAAGGAAAACAAAAACATAATATATATCATATATAAAAATAGTTTCATCATAATTTCCACCATTAGAGGTGTTATATGAGTGTTGAACAATCACCGTTTCGTGAGGCAAAAATTCTCCATCCACAGAAACAGTATGTTCTTTAACCATTAGATGTAGGTGTGTGTAAGTGTAGCTTGAATACTTTTTATAACAAAATACTACTATATTGAGGATACTGGTTTGGTTACAAAAGAAATGAATAAAAAGTGTTTAGGGGGTTGGAGAAGAAAAATAAAATAAAAGAACACAAGAGAAGACATTACCTTAAAATCGGGTGACTCTTTTTGATTTGAGACAAAGGCTTCATTGGGAAGCATTATGCCCAAAGTGAGGCTTCTAAGAGTAAGGGAGGGAAGTTGGGAGAGTATTTGGGAAGTGGTTGGCCGAGGAAAATGGCTTTAAAGTGTGAATAAGGTGGTAGAGGTGGGGGCCTATTATAAGAGGAGAGGAGGGAGACCTCTTGGAATGATTGAAATGTTACATTATTATGAAATTATTTTTTCGGATTATAAAGGTCCCACACTTATATATTTCGAGGATAAGGTGAAAAGGGTTCGAAATATTCTCATTCAATAGGATTTGGACAAGTTTAATGCTTATATTTTACATTATCCTTCCATTTTATTAAAATTGTTAATTAATGAGGTAATCACTGCATCATCATGGTGTCATAAATAATTTAATTTATTTAATGTCTAAAAATTATAAAACAAATATCATGATTTATAAAATAGTTTTATCTTTCTAATTAATATTTATAGTCAAAAATATGACTTATATAACCCCATTTAAAATTTTTTTTAGAAAAACATCTCTTGTTTGTGACCTTTTTATTTTAACATTAAATAAAAAGTTATTTATGTCCTTTTCCTACCAAAGTGGATCCATGGGGTCCCCAAGTTGACCCATGGATTTTCTTGGTCGTCCATGACATATCCAATAGTGGTTGTAAAAGTTTAAAGGTCATTCCATATTTTTATAATACTATTTTTACCTTAAATTTCACTAATTACCTTTAATCGCGATTAATTAAACTAAAAAGTTACTATTCACCAAAACATTATTTTAATCCCATTGAACCAAATTTTACTTTCTAATGACAACCATGTATGTTTGATTTTTGAAAATCAAATCGCAGAAGTGGTAATGTTTCATTTAAACGAAAAATCAGTTTTTTAACTACCACTTAGTGGTTTCACTATTCATCAAAAATTGAAGTTTTTCAGAACAATGCCAAAATTTCACCCTAAGATATAATTGATATTCCGAATCAAAAAATGATGTCTATTTTAAAAAATTCCAAACATATATGTTTCATTAATTAATTTTATAATTAATTCCCGTTGTCAGAACAAATAGCGTGTTTTAAGAAACAATATATATCAAAAGATTGACAATTGTTTATGTCCAATTTCAAAGTGAAATTAATTATAATGACCACAATTGGATAAAATAGTAATAATATATTATAATTATACATTAAAACCACTCAATAGTATAAGTTATCACTATAAATTATTTTTATTAAAAAAGTTGTTTTTAAGTATTTTTCACTATTCATAAAAAATTGGAACTTCTCAGAAAAATACCAAAAATTCACCATAGGCTAATTTCGATATTAAGAATCCAAAAATGAAGTCCATTTTGAGATGTAAAATATATATAATTTAAAAAAGTGGTTATTACTATTCATAACTACTACTTTTATTGGTTGCGGTGTGTTAGAACTCGAGGTTGTGTACAACACATCCTTCTCTATTATTCAAAGAGGAGCGTACCATGGATGCTAGGGGTGTTACATTCTCCCCTCCTTCAATAAATTGTGTCCTCGCAATATGAAATTTTTCTTTGAAAATAAAAGGTTGAAAATAGAAAATACCTTTGTGGGAAACCCACATCGGAAATAAGGTTAATGAAAATATAACATTAAAAGAAAGAAAGCGAAGTACAAAGGTCACCCGAGATAGCCCATACTAGGATTCTATGAAAATATGGATATGGAATAAAAACAAACCATCAAGGTCTGATGGAGAGTTGTAGAAAACTGGATTAGGAGAAATTTAACCATAAGAAAATCACAAACTTGTGATTGGTTAAACGGTCATTGAATCCCTAGTTGGAAAAGTTAACCGGTAACGTTTTTGTTTTAAGTTACCTTTTAGAAAGTTGAGGAATTTATTTAGGAGATTTTCTAAGAATTTGAGGGAATATACATACTTGTTATGTAGACTTTAATTCTTTAATAAATATTTACCACAATCCCATCTTTCACTCTAAAACGTAATAGAACTCAAAAATATTCTATTTATCCTAATTGTATAAGGTTCCAAATATTAACAGATACCATTTAGATTAGTAAAACTATTTTGTAATAACCAGGGACTTTCTGTAGGCTAGTGGTAGGTAATAAAGGCCTGTCGCACTATGGTTGTGGGTTGGATTCCTGCAGCTTTGTCCGACACGAAAGGTTATGCCCCACCCTGCAGGTTGTCCTTTTCCTAAAACTATAGTATTATAATATTCCAAAAATAATCTTCAGAAACGTTTTAACCTTAAACAATACTATTCAAAGTTCAACTTAATCCATCCCAACCTTTATAGTTATCCAAAATACCTCTGTCCAGACTTTTTCTAAAAGGTCTCTAAATTCCTAAATCAATTGTAACATCAGATTCCCCAAACAATGTAAAGTTTCTCTTGTTGTCACATACATAAAATATGATTACCTTCATCATATTAAAATCTTAATGAAAAAAACAAGTACTGCAGTACAATCCTTATATATATCACATTATTCTTATAACCAGAATATAATCCTTTTTTCCAAAAGCACTAATACATTAATTATTCCACTTCAACTGTAGTAACAACATAAGATTGTCCTTGATCCCTTATCTTTTTCTGAGGTAAGTTTCCCTGACGCTTAGGACATTCATTTTCATAATGCCCCATTTCCCTACAATTGTAGGATTCAACATTGATAGCCTCTTTCTTCCCCTTGCAATCACGTGCCTGGTGACCTTTTTCTCCACATTTGTAACAAACTCCCATTCCTTTCAGGCAAGTACCGGGGTGATTCTTCCCACAATTATCGAATAATGGAAAATCTTTCTTTCCCTTTTTCCCTTTATCCATTTGTTGTTCCACCGTTCTCTTCTTCTCTTGATTTACTTTGTTGTCATAAGACTTAGAGAATTCATTTTCTATCTTGATAGCACACAAGACAATATCTTCGTACGATGAGAAGGATTGTGATACTAAAGCTCGATGGAGAAATGGTTTTAACCCATCAAATAAACGATCAATCTTACTTCTTGGGTTATGTATATAATTTTCTGTATGCCTCACTAACCTTGTAATGTTAGCCTCATACATTGTGACATTCTCTTCGTCCTTTTGTCTCAGACTCAGAAATTGCCTTTCCATATCTGCTCGATGGTCATGTGGAAATTATTTTTCTAATAAAAGATCTTTGAAATCTCTCCATTCCATACATGATACTTCTTCATCTTCCTTTGTATTTTGAATCAATGACCGCCATTGATCAGCATCTCCAGTGAGGGGGTATACTCCCATGAAATCCTTCTCCCTTTCGCTACTCCCCAAGGCATGGAATATTTTCTCTAAGTAGTTTATCCATTGCTTAGCTACTAATGGATTTGTACCCCCACTAAATGTTGGTAGTTTGTGCCTCATGAAGCGGTCAAACATTGATCCTCCACGTTGCGGATCATGGTTCTCCATACGAGTAAGGTTATTATTCATAACCTGAGTGAGTTATCCCAGTATGGTAATAAGTTTATCATCATCAATTGTAACTCCAGATCCACAATAATTATCTTGATCAAGAAGGAAATCCCTACACGGAGTGCATGCATTGATACAGTTTCCATTCCTTCCACTAGGCGCCATATTTAAATAATGACATAAACTAGATTAGTTTATGAATCAAAATACACAATTCCATAATTGTAAAACACTTAACACTAATTGAACTATTTATGGATATAATCCATAATCATAAAAAAAAAATTCTTTGAGGAAGTATATACTCATAACCCTTCATAGTGGTTTGCAAAGAAAATGAGAATTATCCTAAGCATATCCCCCGAGAGTGTCGTAACCAAGAGTGCAGCAATGCCCGTTGTCATGCACCAGTTCCCGTTCGAGTATAGCTCAAAGCGATGTTTTCAGGTTTTACCCCTAGGTACATCTGTTCCAGAGCCGCCTCTACCTGCTCGTATCTAGATAGGAATGTATTGCTCGGAAAAACTCACAAAATCTCTACAACAACAAAATTCTAGTAAGTTCTTCTATACTAATCCTCAAAGTCTATATTTGGGCTATGTGCTCTAATCAGAGTTTATATAAATCTAGCTTCCAAGGTTAGTACTAAACTGCCTCTGATACCAACTGTAACGCTCCGACCCCAGTTACCCAAGGTCGGGGCATTACTTCATAACATTGGCATGATCACAAAAGATCATGTCTCGAAAGACCGATTAGTTTAGTAGCCTTGGAAACACTAGATACATTCATAAGTCTTACATTACATCATAAATTAAAACAAAACTACAGAATCTTCTCTTCATATCCCCTTATATTATCCCTACAGGTCATTCATAATATATAGTTCTTCACATCCTAGAAAAATTAAAACATTGAAAGGGGTAAGCTCAGATGCTCTGTAAGGATAAAAATATAGTGGAAGCTTTCATAAACAAACATTTACATTTAAGGCAATGTATAACTAAAACAAAAGCCTTTTAAACTTGAACATTAGCATAATATGGCAGAAGTAAAATGAAATAATTCCATTTACTTACTCACATGGATATTCTACTGGTTGAATATTCACATGAAATATCAATAACCACTTTCATAATGATGGAATTCATAATGCCAGACTATCATAAAAACGTAGAAAAGGCCTCATTCCAACACCACAAATAATATTTTGTCAAGGTATCATTCCAAAACACTAGTTTGTCTCATGAGACCTGCCGATGCATCGAGGAGATATAGCGGGCTCCACCCGTCACTTATTAAGTCCAATGCATTCCTCATATGAACATGTTTAAACATATCATAAAACATAACATAATCGTATCACATAAAACATGCATAAAGAAACATAACATTTACACATTTCAATCACAAGATATCAATACAACACATTGATATAATAAAAACACTTTCAAAACTATTTTCAGTACCAAAATAAAAGAAAAGGAAAACATGGTATTTATTTTTCTTTTAAAAAAAAGGTATGGCTTGTAGAGGATGCCGAAACTCAAATAATAGTCACAGCGGCAGAGAAGTCTTTGTCACCGCATACGTACAAAAAACATTCCTTTTGTCGTTTAGTAAAAACACTTCGTATAAAAAGATTCATTTTGAATAAAATTAAAAGTCAAAGGGGTTTATACACCATATAAAGGAAATTTTTATATAAAACCAAATAGGCCTCAATGAAAGGATATTGAGACGAAGACCCTTACAAAGATCATTTTTTAAATAAAGTAGATCTATTATGTGTATTCACTATAAGTACACATAAATAAAGTACAAATACAAGATAGAACATAATAATATCATGGCATAATTTTAAAGTAGGAGATTAACCCAAAGAACAGAAATTGGGTTAAGAAGTTCCCTTACCTTGCGTCCTGTCTTGACTCGACCGTTCTTTAACCTCCTGAATAATAAACTAGAGTTAATTTATAATTTCTTAAGAAACATTTTCAAGTTTTTTATTCCTTTTATATCACTTAGTACCATGTTATGAACATTATGTAATTATTTAAGTTAATAACGGTCGTTTTGTCGATCTTTGGTACATGAGTCAAAAATAAACTTCTTATAATTACAAGTTGTTCATGTGGTGAAATATCCATTATATCCAGAATTATATTCATGATTTAGATATCATATATATCATATATATCCATTATATACATTCATTCATAATATTACGTAACATTTAGAGGTAAGAAATGAAATGCACCGTTCATGGAGACGGTAAGCCGTACGTACGCATGAACGCTACATTCATTTCTATTTCATATTTAATGGAATGAAATCATAATGATATAAATGTATAATATAATTCCAGTATAATATAGTGTGTAATACCATTTACTCCATCCATTATACATCCCACATATGGTATTAACGATTCAAATCACTTTGAGGGGGCAGTAGTCCGCACTTCCTAAAATGAAAATATAGCGTTTACCCATAATGGAAACCATAAAGGTATGCCATAAATGAAAAATAAAAAATAATAAGGAAAACAAAAACATAATATATATCATAAAAATAGTGTCATCATAATGGCCACCATTAGAGGTGTTATATGAGTGTTGAACAATCATCGTTTCGTGAGGCAAAAATTCACCATCCACAGAAACAGTATGTTATTTAACCATTAGATGTAGGTGTGTGTAAGTGTAGATCGAATACTTCTTATTAAAACATCCTAGTATATTTATTATACTGGTTTTGTTACAAAAGAAATGAATAAAAATTGTTTAGGGGGTTGGAGAAGAAAAATAAAATAAAAGAAAACAAGACAAGACATTACCTTAAAATCGGGTAACTCTTTTTGATTTGAGCCAAAGGCTACCTTGGGAAGACTTATGCCCAAGGTGAGGCTTCTAAGAGTAAGGGAGGGATGTTGAGAGAGTATTTGGGAAGAGTTTGGCCGATCCAAATGGCTTGAATGTGTGAATAAGGTGGTAGAGGTGGGGGCATTTTATAATAGAAGAGGAGGGGCACTCTTGGAATGATTGAAATGTTACATTATTATGAAATGCTTTTTTCGGATTATAAAGGTCCCAAACTTATATATTTAGAGTATAAGTTGATAAGGGTTCTAAATATTCTCATCCAATAGGCTTTGGACAAGTGTAATGCTTAGATTTTACATTATCCTTCCATTTAATTAAAATCGTTAATTAATGAGGTAATCGCTGCATCATCATGGTGTCATAAATAATTTAATTTATTTAATGTATAAAAATTATAAAACAAATATCATGATGTAGGAAATCTTTTTAGATTACTAATGAATCTTTATAGTAAAAAATATGACTTTTATAACCCCATTTAAAAATTGTTTTAGTAAAACAACTCTTTTTTGTGGCCTTTTTATTTTAACATTAAATAAAACGTTATTTATGTCCTTTTCCTACCAAAGTTGCTCCATGGGGTCCCCAAGTTGACCCATGGATTGTCTTGGTCGTACATGACACATAAAATAGTGGTTGGACAAGTTTAAAGGTCATTCCATATTTTTATAATACTATTTTTACCTTAAATTTTACTAATTACCTTTAATCGCGATTAATTAAACTTAAAAGTTACTATTCACCAAAAAATTATTTTAATCCCATTGAACCACATTTTAATTCCTAATGAAAACCATTTATGTCATATTTTTGAAAATAAAATCACAGAAGTGGTAATTTTTCATTTAAACGAAAAATCAGTTTTTTAAATACCACTTAGTGGTTTTACTATTCATAAAAAATTGAAGTTTTTCAGAACAATGCCAAAATTTCACCCTAAGATATAATTGATATCCCAAATCCAAAAATGATGTCTATTTTACAAAATTCCAAACATATAAGTTTCATTATTTAATTTGATAATTAATTCCTGTTGTCACAACAAATAGCGTGTTTTTAAGAAACAATATATATCAAAAGATTGACAATTGTTTATGTCCAATTTCAAAGTGAAATTAATTATAATGACCACAATTGTATAAAATAGTAAAAATATATTCTAATTATACCTTAAAACCACTCAATATTATAAGTTATCACTAAAAATTATTTTGATTAAACAAGTTTTTTTAAAGTATTTTTCACTATTCATAAAAAATTGGAAGTTCTCATAAAAATACCAAAAATTCAACATAGGCTAATTTCGATATTATGAATCCAAAAATGAAGTCCATTTTGAAATGTAAAATATATATAATTTCAAAAAGTGGTTATTACTATTCATAACTGCGACTTTTATTGGTTGCGGTGTGTTAGAACTCGAGGTTGCGTACAACACACACTGCTCTATTATTCCAAGAGGAGCGTACCATGGAAGCTTGGGGTGTTACAATGACAACATTTTGGCTAGTGAGACCAATAATTTTAAGGAAATGTTGGCGAGGGGAGGACTGAATTATATTTTTCATGTATTATTCTGTAGTGATGTGGAAGATAGACTAATTAGGATGAAAAACCTATAAGAAGGAGTTTTAGTAGGAAATTTCAAGTTTGGATAATATGTCGCTCATAATCAACCCTTACAAGATTATTCATATGTTAGGAGGCACCATAATATCATGGATGAATTTATCTATGAATCCACAGAATCTATGCTTATATGGGTTTATTTGATCACCATCTTGGTTTTACTATTGTTAATGAGTGGGGGGGAAGGAGGGGAGGAGGGTGGTGGGGTAGTGGGTGTGGGGGTGCAGGTGGGGGGCAGTGGGGGTGTAGGTGGTGGGGAAGTGGTGGGTGGGGGTAGTTAGGATGTTGGTCGGGGGAGTGTGGGTGTAAGGAGAAATGGGGGGGGGGGGTGTAGGTGGGGGAATTAGGGGTGTGTAGGTTGGGGGGGATTATATACATATCTGACTTTCCTGTAGGAAAATTAGACCATGTAGAGTATGTTACTTCAAGTAGTTTAAGGTCTTATAGGATGGACCACATGTTGATTAATTTAATGTATTATAAATAGGGCCTAAATTTTCTATAGTTTAAATTCATGTTATGAAAACCTCATTGTTATATAGTTTAATGTTATGGTATTAGGACCTAGATATATGGGTTTTTATGAATATCTAACTCATGTGAAAATTAGAACAGTTTCATCATAGTGTTGAATTTATGGAGAAAACCTTATTTGAATGTGGGATCCAACAATTAGGATGAAACACACAAATTTATTTACTCATATTTTTTATGAATTAATCTCCTATATTTTGTACAAAGAAGTCGTGAAATTTGTTATCTTTTCTCTAGTTAATGATGTATGTACGACCAACTACCATATAAAGAGGCTCTGGCCTTGGTTCTCTACAATAACATTCTACTGTGTGTTTTTCAATAAAAACAAAAGAAATAAAAAAATCTTTCTTTTTATATGTTTCCTCATATTTTATAAATTATTTTAGTAATTGTATATCTAAAATGGATCTACCATATTATTATATTGTAAGTGCATTAGTTATCCTTTTTCTAGCCATATGACAGTGCTTGCTGCAAATGTGAGGAAAAGGCTATTAGCATTGATGCATGAAAATGGGACCGAATTCTAAACACATTATGGGAAATTCAATCAATAGGTTAGTGTTGGGCCTTATTAGTAGAATCACTTTATCTTTTTTCATTCATCATATATTTATTGCATTTCCTAAGCTATTTGTGTCTAGATATAATTTATCTTTTTTTTTCATTGATCATATATTTATTTCATTTCCTAAGATGATTGTTTTGTATTATTAATTTTTTGTAAATTGTGATTGAAATTATGATTGATGGGTTCAATAAATACTAGATTATGATCATCTCAAATTCCATTTTTTTGGGTTAGGCGAATATTTTAATTGATTTAATTAGTGTTAATGATGATTTTCATTAATTCTTCATGGATGGATGATGGTGCTATTTTCTACTTAAGGGGTCCTATTTGATACATAGGAATTAACAATTCTCATTTATCATTTATATTCCTCTAATATATTCTGAAAAAACATATATAATACATTTATTTCTGTTTTTTTTAGTTTGTGTTTGGGAATGGGGTATTATTCAATAGAATAAAAATAAAGTAAATTAATAAATATGTCAGATATGCATCAGAATTGTTTATTTTTGATTCTGGTAACACAACTCAATGGTTATTCCAAATACATAATACATTTACTCAACCTGACACTGTAAGGGACAAAGATTTTTTAAAGTTTTAGTTCCATGATGCATGGTTGATTTTCTATACAAACAAGATAAGCGATCCCATGGAAGTAGTTTTAGGATACATGTGTGGGGGTGGGTGTGCAGGGGGGTGTAGGGGGAAGGGGTGAAGGGGGTAGGGGGTGCAAAGTGTAGGGGAGGGTGCATGGGGGTGCATGGGGTGTGTAGGGTGCATGGGTGTGAAAGGGGTTTGTAGAGGAAGGGGGAACGGTGTGTGCATGGGGGTGGGCAGGGCAGGGGGCAGGGGGTGTGCAGGTGGGGTGTGTAGTGGGGGTGTGCAGGGGAGGGGGTAGGGGAGGATCAGGTGAGGGGGAATTATTCTAATAGTACCATTAATTGCAATATTGAATTCAATACACCGTACATTTGTTTATATTACAGTTAAAGATGTAAATTTACTTTTCATGAGATACGTATTGCAGATAGATGTTATTATACATGTTTAGAAACATTAAGATAACCTGCCATGTGTTTCTCACTATTCAAATAGCTGATTAATAATTATTGTTTCTCAATTCACTATATTATGAATATTTGTTCTGGGGTTGCTCAACACAATTCATTTTTAATATTTTCATGTGGTTTTTGTTACTATGGCTATGATACAACATAGGATCCGTTTGACATTACTCATTGAAAATTAATAATAGCACTCATTATTTATGATAAATGGTTGTGTATGAGTGCTTCAATATTTCTTATTTAAAAAGTTATTTTCTATCACATTTTTAAGTGTTTGTGTTATAAAATTAATGGGTAGGTGTTTATTATCATTGTTGGTCTTTTTATGTAGTGATCACACCATCCATCTTGATACTATCCTATAGTAATGATTTTTTAAGAAGTTCCCTAGTAAGAATTTATTACCAATGAACTTGTCTTTTAATTTAATTTTTATTCAATACAAAGCCCTAAGGATATTTTCCAATCAATCAATTTTTTATTTATAGTTGATTAAATGTACGAGTTAATTTTCACCTAAAACAAATTCATTATGAATTAACTTAAGGTGATATGTGGGTGGTGGGTGTAATCCACTAATACTAGATATGAATTACCTTAAGGAAACATTTTAGATTTTTTTGTGACTCTAAGGCCTCAAGATGGGGGGTGATGACATTTAGCATATCATCTTTATGGTAATTTGTATTCATCTGTTCTTTTACTGTCCTGTTAGATCTGTAAGCATGACGATATTGTTTCCCTTGGTCTTAAGTTTCATGGGTTAGACAGGGTAGGAAGCATATGGTACACTGGGTTATATCTCTTTTGATAAGGACCACCTACATTTATCTTGAATTTATGTTTTGGATCACCCACCTCGATCTTGGGTGGTTGGTTGAAGAGGGGTGATTTCTCAAATGGGGGAATTAAAGGTCTCCTCAAACATCTTCCTATGTTTACCATTTTTGAATGAGAAGTTTTATGTATAGCCTTTTGTAACCCTCTATATCCTTGGGAAAATCATCCATTCTAGTGTCTATTTTGGATTCTATATTATCCAAATACTAGACAATAGGATAAACTATTCCCTTTCCATTATTGATATGTTAACAAGTAGGTAGAATCATCTCTATGGGACTCTCATGAACAAAATTATCTATCTATTTTTGAATGAGGGAATCTATAGGAAGGAAAAATTAATGATTCACCTCTCCTTATAGTGGATTTTCTTCCCCTAGTACCCATATCTAGCATGATACCTTTGATTATTCAGATTGTTGACCGAGATGGCATTCACGAAGGAAGTGTTTGGAGGGGAACCTTCACTGTCCACTAGTGGACTAGCCTAATGGTATTTTTGTAACCTTGAGAGTGGAAAAAAAATTATACGGTATGATACTACATGTATCCTCAAATCTGTACATTAGGGGATTCATTTGTTAGTGTGGCTGGAGTATAAATTGATTAACTCAATCCATATAGATTCTCCTCAAAGGATGAAGAAACCTAAAGATCTAAATCTTACTAATTACCTAGACCTAGGTCCCCTCTCATACTTATGAGATACAAAATCAACTAATTTTACTTCTCAGTAAATGGTGAGCTCAAAAAAAAAACATCATCGGGTTACATCACATGATTCACCACTTGACTCATGTGATGGAATGGGATTTCACCCCCATAAAAAAGTCAAAAAACACGGTCTCACCCCTTGAGTCATGACATGAATATGGGTTCACCCACTGAATCATGCTAATAACTACTCCTAGAACTCCCCAACCATATCTGGACCCCCTAAACAAGTTCTAAAATATCATTCATAAGACTCGGCCTTGTCAACATGTCTCACCTACCTCTAATAAACCGAATCCCTAACTTGGGTACCTTCCATCTTAGCATCTAGACTAATCAGTTGTACCCTGGAACCTTGAACTCCACTAGCTTAGGTTCAACAACACTTCATTTTTGGCATTTTTTAAAAATTTATCAATATGGTAATTACATTCTCAAACTATCCACAAGACTAGACAAGTCCATATCCATCTTCACACTAGAATTATAGTGTTACTCTGACCATCCACAAACTGGTATCACGCATCAAGATTATTGCCCATACAGAACCATATTCTAATGACTGAGTTGATACTCTCCACCTTATAAATTCATTATTATTAACCCACAAATATGAAACTACCCAAGATCATCTATCAACTGAATATCAGAATTTCCAAACCCTACATGAGAAACATGAAAAATCCCCCAACAAAAGTTCTATGTGAGAATTAACTAACATTGTGGTGCCTTACATAACTTCTTCCCAAAATTAATGATAAACCAACACTGTATACATAATAACAACAGTTCTAACTCAAGGTCCATGATCTTGCTATTTATTCCAAAAAATTCATATTTATCCTAATATAGTTTCATCCTAGACCTACTAATAACTATAATCTTGGATGGTTCCTAGATTTCCAGAGATAAGGAACTCTATCACTCCCAAAGTCATCACACCAATAGACTCAATGTTCTAGAGACCCAAGGTTACCACATCACCACCCATACATTTCTAAAGGCCATTAACCTCTTTCCATACAAGTTATTCATATACCAATAGAATGAAAAGTAACCACCTCACACTTTAACCTTTTATCATCACCTCACCTCACCATAGGGTCATGAAACTACCCCAACTCAATCTCCTTTTCTCAAATATTTCTAAAGCGATTTCCATCAACATGTCCCCCATGTTCTTTATATCCAACGTCAAAACCTCAAACATCAATCTTATCACCATAGGGTCAAGCTTAGGTTACACCAACACAAATACCACATAGGTTATAAAGAACTCACTCACGTAGTATATTGATGAGGAAAACTCACCTAACCTTCCATAACAGAATTTAATACTCAAGCTATTAATGAGGAAACCCAATAAGTATATATCCCAATTTTAATTTTCAACACCATATGAATTGACCAACTCGAGTCATTACCCACCCATCTTGGGTTCATAAAACTAATAACCCAGATAACCATGCTCACTATAAATCAACCCATCTAGCTAAAAACATCTCACATAGTGATTTCCTTTTACCGACTTTCCTTGGGTAACCCTCCCATGTCAAGGCCACTACATGATCACCCCTAACATGAGCATCGATATGAAACTAGAAGTGTCTAAACTTGTTCCACTAACCCTATAAATGACCATCTAGGATTACCATCGACCATTTCATTATAATCTATAATATTAATTCATAAGGCTATGCATCTGAATGACAATTCTTGACAAAACTGGTCTCCATACTAAAACACCTCAAGGAATCCATATTCCCTTATTCTAATCCATTCATGGGTAGGAAAAAATATAGATAAATCAAGGCTTATAAATTCTAAAGGAACCATTATAGACTTCATAATATATTAATTAAAACTTCCATACACTACTCTCACAGAAGAGTATTATTCTAAGCTCCAAATCCCTACGGAACTTTTGTTTCTAGAAAAAACCCTCCACTGGGTTACACTTGATTATCAAGACTCAATGACTCACCACTTTACTAAGCTAAAACTCAAACACAACAAGGTTATAGAACATATTCCATAAATCATAACCCACTTAAGACACAATCCATGGGTAAAATCCCACTACTCTCTCTTTATATATGAAATCAAACATGCCAAAAACCACTATGGGGTCTCATAAACAAGTTTTAATATAACACATACTACCCATTACTGAACTAGGGACAAACCATAATACCACCAACAACCCCAAAACATCATGAGAAGATATTTATATCTTAACATACTCTACTTACACATGGAATTGCAAAGCTCAGTGATGGAGAGCTGCAAGTGAGGATAATGTACTCTTTTCTTTTCTTTGTTGTGTGTGGATAGTTAACAACAAATCCACTAGAAAATCCAGCATGCATCGTAGAGCCTAGTATTATCTCTAGATAAGGTAGGTTTTTAGGATAATCCTCTAATATATATTTCACATCCCTTAATAAGATTCTATATAATGACCCATAGAAATCCTCCAATCTCAATTGAGGTTCATGAGTAGATTTTTCAGTATTGCACAACCACTGAACAAATGAACAATCATGTTACCACCAAGAGTAATGTAGTTTTTGTAGATGGTCCATCCCACGAATTCCTAGTTTTTTATTCCCCAAAAAGTAGTTCTGATTCCTAGTAGGATACATTGAGGATGTTTATTATGACTTTTGTGAAGAAGGATCATATGTGATCCCATTTATTTCTGTCCCAATAATTAATGTTGGAAATGCTGGGTATGAGGTTGCAGCTCGGGGATTTTTTTATTGAATTGGGGGAATATTACCATGGTTCTCAACCATGGATATTAGGCATGTGTGGATAAATCTCCTTCCATGGTTTGAAACCATGTCTATAGGTTTATTTCCACAGTTCAAACGATGGCTATATCTTTTTTACAACGGTTCAAACCGGGGATATAGGGCTATAGCCACGGTTTGAAACCATTGATATAGGCTTTTCCCTATTTCCATGCCAATAAAATCCATGATTTGTTAAACTGAGGATATTACCCAAATCCATAGTTTTGTGGTCTATATCCACGGTTACAAACAATGGATATAGACTTATTTTGTAGTAGTGAAACAATTTTTGAAGAAAAATTCCAAATCGGCCTTTAAGCATTTCATCAAAACAACGTTCATCAAAACCAAAAATTCCAATTTCATAAAGAGGTGAAACCATTCCATTTTCAGAATCTGAACATTTACATTAATCCCTTAAAACATTTAGGTTACACTTTCCAAACACAACCACCTTTATTAAAATTTCAAACGTGCCATTAACTGGAAAGTCACAACAAGTTACATTTAAAACCAAAACACATCACCTTGTACATCCAAAAACAACATTATAAATTAGTTAAGGGATCAAAATTAACACATAAAATGCTTTAAATATATTTACAAAACCCAAGAAATCAATTTATATCACAAATAACTCATAAAATCCAACAGGGCAATTTATCGAACACATGGCATGCACTCTTTAGAAAAACAAATATTTTTAAACACTCGAAAAGGAATAAAACACCAATTGTGTGACATAAATTTATTCAATATACTAAAACATGTTAAAAATACCACATAATAGGTGAGAAATCTCACAAAAAAATTTATCAAACAAGGGGAGTACACATTTATACCAAAACTACCCTATTTTTCACAAAACAAGGCATAAACGACCAATTGCTCACAAAATAGTTTATATAAGGGGTGGAAAAGCACATATAGAATATATTAAAATTGATAAAAAAAGAAAGATATGGAAATTAAAATATAAAGGCAAGTACAATGGGAAACCAACCTCAAATTAATGGCGGAATTGAAACACGCACCCGAAAACACCTGCTGTGGTTTACAACACACTAGATCTATGAAGACCAAACCTAAAAAAAATAACCGCCATAAAATCCATGGGATAAAATAACCATATGTCATTCATGACCAGTTGAGAAGATAAAACTAATAAATAATGGAAGGAGGAGGAATAAGGAATATAAAGGAGAATAAAACTCACCATGAAAACTAGATAACTCTTCATCTTCTCTTAGATCCACACCCTTAGAGGAGAAGGAATAGCTTTAAAAGCTATGTGAATCCTTATTATGTATGGAATAACTAGGGAAATGATTTTGGGAAAATTTGGGTATAAATAACTCAAGGGAAAAAACTTGTAAAAAAGTTATTTTTTGTTCTAAGCAGGCTACACGGTTTGGCCGCACAATTTAGTAAATTGTGTGACCAAATCGTGCACAACCCCAATTCTAGAAACAATTTCCCTTCCTCTAAAACCCCCCCAAAAAAAGCTAGGTATCAACCATATTAGGGTGATTAGACAAATATGGAAGTTCAAGACTCAATATTCATCACACCCAAACCTCGAGAATGGATCAGGATAACAAACAAATCGAATCAAAACCAAAACATGAAAAATCGGGTGTCACAATTCTCCCCACCATTACAGATGTTTGCCCTTAGAAATACATAACACATTAGAGCTTAAAGATCAACACCTAAGGATTATTTATCAATATAATCCAACCTCGCAAGACAAGGACATATCATTCACCACAAATGGAATAAAATCCCTTTTCCTCAAACCAAAAACCAATTCACAACCACTTCCTGAGAAACAATTGAGGGATCGCACCCCTACATCCACAATAAGAACCAGATTGTTGGGTCTTATCCCAATGAACCCAATGATCACACAAACCAAGGAGAACTGAAAAAATCCAATGACTACAAGGGACTATGGAGCTGACTCCCCACCATTAAAAAACAACTACAACTAAAAAATCCTTAAAAGAAAGCTCTATGAGACCTGTAGTGGGTCTCCCCACCATTAAAGACCAACTAGAAATAACCAAATAAGAATTTGAAATGAGATAGAATATGGCCTTTCCCACGTAGGCCCACCAAAACTCTCCCACAACAACCTATCAACTCAAACTAAGAGAGACACAACATGAACATTAGACCACCTACTCCTGAATAGAGGGGACAAGAACTGAATTGGAACATCCCACATGGACCCAAAAACTCGTACCACACAATGTGAGGTGGGAAGTGGCCCAATTATTTGACCATTGAATCCAAAACTGAAAACTATCCATTAATTCTCACTTGTGAACAAATAAAATCCATGACCGCACCTGATTCACATGGGCGGTCCACATAAGGAAACAGATTAGAAACATGCATTTCAAAAATCAGATTCACATACATTGCATGAGGGATATGTCCACCATGATCATTGAAAAACAAATGATTTCACAAAAAAAAAAACCACAATAGAAATAATATAACTACTACACCATGATGGTAGAGGCATGAACTTAGAAAGACTCCTTAGACATACATGATTTCTAACTACGCGCCAGCTTCACTCCGAGGGCTTTGGTTGGATCCCTGATGGTTGAATCATATACTACCTCGATGTCAGGATCTGCTAATAGGAAACCAAAACTCTTTCCCTTAGTTCCACATGAGGCCACATAACACTCCTAGATAGAAACAATAGATCAAAATACACCACGAAACTCACTACCTCGTACCTCACACCATTATCCAAAAATGAGATCATAAATACACAAAAAAAATTATCCCTCACTCTGAACGAGGATAATAATTTACAAGGAACATGTTGAGAAACATCAACTTCAATTAACACAACTACCACAACAAATAGAATTGCCTTAATATAAAGGTACTTTAAATCAAGTCCAAATGGATTTTTATTCCAACAAATAGGTTGAGTCATCATTAGAAGAGGTGGATTTAAAATTTAAAATGAATCCTTAGGTTGATCAACTAGAAGGTTTTCTAACAAATAACTATCCATGGCCAAATCACATCACCCAACAAATATCTAGAAACCCACTGAACATTTCTCCTAAACCGATCCACCAACAAGATCCCATCCTAAGACCAAATGAGAGTATCACTTCTAGATCATGGGGAATTATTCCAAACAAACCACACTTCTATGACAAGGAAAAGTAAATTACATAACCCCTACATTAAAAAACATCAATTTTTAGCATAAAACACTTTTAAAAAACAAACAAACTTGTTGGGTTTTCACAATCACCAATAGCGTTTCACCAAGTCTCACTCACATGAACATTTCCATGCCACCCTACTAAACCATACAATCATTCCATACAATTAATCCATCCACATTTCCATATACCACCATGCATGTCAGTATCCATGAACATACTAAAGGCTAAAAAACCACCCTCATTTTCCAAGCCAAAACAAATCATTCACCTCAATTAAAAAATCAAGCACCTACCAAAGGCACACTAACCACCAAGTCAAATATAATTTTAAAATTCATACTCAACAAAATATTTTACCATGATTAAAAAAGAAACCGCATATATTCCCATCAAAATCATTTTCATTTTAAATAACTCAAAAAACAAATATTCCATTCCAAACAAACCTTTTTAGAAAAACACCAACTACTCAAAACCAATTTCCAAAACCAATTCATCAGACATGAACACTCTTCAACATCCCAAAACATCCCGTTTAAAATAATATTTTGGAACCACCTTAAAATAATCCATGCTTTCAAAACATTTTATTTCAATATACCACCAGTTTATATTAGGAAAAATCTAATCCCATTAAATTATTTCCACTTTACCAATATATTTTCTTCAAAAAAACCCATATTTACAAAACCTTTCTTATATTAAATTTTGAAAACCCATTTTACACTTTTTAAAATCCAACCATTTTCATTAAAATACCACTTTCCAAAAATCCAATATAAGGGATTCCAAAATAATTTTCTGAATTCAAGAAAAGTCCAAGATACCCACAAAAGGGAACTAGTTTTAGTGGGTGATTTGGATATATGGTTTGTGGACATATGGAAGACACACCACTAATATAGAGAGCCTTATTAGGACCATGCCATAGCTCCACATGTATTTACAAGACTTGAGAGATCACAGAGACCATTATTCTGATTCCCCTTGTCATATCCCAATCACCAAACAATCCCTAAGGACCAGAGAAACTAATAAAACTGGAATTACCATGGAAACCCGAGGATCTAAATGAGAAAGAGTTTTTGATTCTCTTCATACACCTAACCTTAATGTCCCAGCAATCCTAGTCCATCTACCTTGACATCCCCCAAGTAAAAAATGGTTCTTTGAGAAGAATGATCTGCTAAGAGTCAAACTGCTCTAATACCAATTTGTTATGAACCTACGTGAGTCAACCCTAAACCGGTCACCTGAGCCAATCTATGGAATGGACTAAAGGGAATTCCTGATCCCCACAATCTGGAAACATTATCTAGGAATCATTAGAAAAACCAAGGGAATTATTTCCCCCAATAAATAGATAGTAACTAAACAGGGGGAAGAAAGAGACAACGCAATACACATTTATAAAAAATTAAACCGAACAACATTTTTACAAGATCCAAAATAACACAACAACTATAAAAAAGAACTAAATGAAGCAGACAACCAAAACAAATCCCTGTGAACCCACTGGTCACTCTCCAATACAATGATCCCTCATCACCCAAAGTGACTAAACTCGAGATGGAACCTGTGCAAGGGATAAAAACATAATAAAACTATAGGCATGAGTATTAAAACTTAGTAGGTTATCCAGATAATCTATTCCCAATGAACATCCATTAAAATAAAAGAAAAAACCTATTTCATGTTTTAATTACAATTCATAAAATTATGTTTTCCAAAAAACATTTCATGTTATAAACATTATAATACAAAATGATTGCCTGTTTTCATAAATAGGAAGTGGGAACAACGACTTTTCAAAGGATGCAACTTTAAATGGAAATAATTTTTGAGGGAAAAAATTAATGAATAAAAAATTTTAAATAAAACACACATGTTACTGAATTTACCAACCAAACACAATGTATGATGATAATGAGTACAAAATATCCAATGAGTAATAGTCACGGGACCACCCCAAGGAACTATCTTGTTGTGGGGTACCTCGAATCTGGGTTTAAAAGTATCCATAACAAATATTTGTCTAATGCATGATCTAATAGGAGGGGAAATCCCAATGTCTTAATGGTTCCCAATCATCTTAATAGTTTAATTATTGTTGTCATCATCAATATTGCTTAGTGAAATAGTGAAAAAACCACTCCAGATCACTAGCATACTAGTCCTAGTCTTCCCACATAGATACCTGAGTTTCCCTTTTTGTTCTCACTCATGTTCAACATGTTAGATGATACCATTTGTACATTAAAATACCATTTACAAATCATAAACACACGAAAACTTCCACAAACACGATTTTCATATCTTTTATAGATCAATAAACCACTTAAAATATTCATAAAACAATTTCAGAAGTATGAGAAGGCCTTACACATTAAATCCATTAAAAATGATCTTTTAAGGCCAAAATCCCACCAATACAACAAAAAACCAAATTTGGAAGCCCCAACACCTTTTTATTAAAACAATTTCATGAATCATAAAATGAACCAAAGTGGTACAACATGTATCACACATGAAAACCATTTTTGAAGAAAAGTGACAAAAAACATTAAGAATTTTACCAATCCAACATTTATCAAAAAAAAAATCCACATTAATAATGAGGTGAAAGAAAACCCTTTTAAGAATCTAGAAATTTACATAAAATCCTTAAAACATTCAGGTGACACTTTCAAAACACAACCACCTTTAATAAAATGTGAAAGATTCCATTAACTGGTAGCTCACGCCAAGTTACATTTTAAACCAAAACACATCACCTTAACATACAAAAAAACTTTAAAAAACATTTAAGTGATACAAATAAAAACATAAAATGATATCAATATATTTAAAAAACCCAAAAATTCAATTTATGTCACAAATAACCCATAAAATCCAACCAACCAATTTATCGAACACATGGCAGGTACTCTTTAGAAAAAACATAATTTTAACAACTTGGAATGGAAAAAACACCAATTGCATGCCATAAATTTATTCAATCTACTGAACCATGTTAAAAATACCACAAACTAGTTTAGAAATCTCACAGAACAATTTATCAAACAAGGGGAGTACACATATAGACAAAACAACCCTACTTTTCACAAAACAAGGAATAAAAACCCAATTGCATGCAAAATAATTAATCCAAGGGGTGAACGACCACAAATTGTGATAATAACATGACACAGATGGAACTTAAATTATTAAGGCATAGAGATGGGAATCCTACCTCAAATCTATGGTGGAATGGAAACACACACCCAAAAACACATACTGTGGTTTCCAACACATTTGATCTATAAATAACAGCCCTAATAGAACAAAAAACACCATAAAAACCAAGGGATAACAGAAACCTGGGTCATTAATGACTAGGGGAGAAGAAAAACCCAAGATATAATTGAAGGAGGGGGAGGCAGGAAGTGAAAGGAGGAGAAAATTCACCTTAAAAACTAAATAAATCTTCATCTACCCTTAGATAAACACCCTTAGAGGATAAGGAATGGCGTAGGAAGCCATGTGAGGCATACATAGGTCTTTAATAACTAGGTAAATAATTTTGCGTGCATTTGGGTCTAAATAACTCAGGGGGGGAATTTAAAAAACCATGTTTTTTTTCATTAGGTGTAGGCCGCACGGTTAGGAAGCACAGTTTAGTAAACCATGCACCCAAACCAAGAACAACCCCAATTCTAGCCAAAATCCTCATCTTCTAAAAAAATCCCAGAAAATCTAGGCGTCAACTATGTTATGATTATTAGAAATATATGAAACCTCCACACTCAATATTCATCACACCCAAAACTAAAGAAAGGATAGGATACCAATCGAACTGGATTAAAACAAAAACATGAAATATAGGGTGCAATAATAAAAATACTGAATTTAAATGAAATAAAATTTCTAACACAAATAGAATAAAAATAAAACACTATTATAGAGTACGTACGTTGTTTTTAACTTAAATTAATGTACATTTTGAATGAAAATATGCACTTGGTGTCATGCCGATGAAATCATGATTTGAATTGAGGTGTGGATGATTCCTAAACATCACAAATTACTTATAAATCATTTTACTAAAGTAACAAAAAAAATAAGAATGCATTTTCTATGTTTTAAGTATGTTAGTTGTTTTTTCACTAAAATTAATTTCCATTTTGAATAAAAAGACACACTTTGAGTCATATCTGTCACACCATGCATCAAATTGAGGTGTGTATAATACCTACGCATACAAAATGATTCATTGATCATTTTTCCAAAGTATCAAAATAATATGAATTCATTTACTTGGTTTTGAGTATGCCACGCGAGTTTTTTTACTAAAATGTCATTTTAAACTGGAAACACACACTTTGATAGATATAAGTGGAATCGTGTGTGGTTTTGAAATGAGTCATTTTCATACTTGTCATAAATGAATTATGAATCATTTTCCCAAATTATCAAGTTAATACGAGCGCGATTACTTATTTTTTTCGAGTGACACATTTTTGTATTAAAATATCATTTTTAAACTGATAACAGAAAATTTGAGCCATACCGGTCACACCATGCATTGGATTGAGGTGAGAATGATCCCTACATGTCAAAAATGACAGATGAGTAATTTTTTTGAAGTAAAAAAATTATAATCCATTTTAGTGGTTTTGAGTATGTCAGTTGTTTTATTCACTAAAAATAGTGTCAATTTTGAATAAAAAGACACACTTTGAGTCATACCAGTCACACCGTGCATCAGATTGAGGTGCGGGTGATCCCTAAACGTCCCAAATTACGTATGGATCATTTTCCGAAAGTAGCAAAACATTTTGAATTTGTGTTCTCAGTTTTTAGAATGTTATTTATTTATTTCACTGAAATTAATGTCAATTTTGAATAAAAATATGCACTTTGAGTCATAAAATTCACACCATGCATTGGATTGAGGTGTGGTTGATCCCTATATGTCCCAAATGACTCATGTATCATTTTTATAAAGTATCAAAACAATTGGAATGTGTTTCCTCTGTTTTACATACACTACAAGTGTTTTTTACTAAACTACCACTTTAAACTTAAAACATGCACAATGGAACTTATCTGAAGTGATAAGTGTTGTGTGAAATTTTAATCAAATTTTCTAAAAAAAATCATAGAATTATACTAATTATACTTCATTTCCCAAAAATTTTATTATTTGTAATCTATCCCTTCTTATCTGCCTCCACCGCAGTCTCTACCTCAGTCTTCACCTCTGCCTCCTCCTCCATGCCGGTCTTCGACTCTGACTCCGAATCTTCCTTTTCCTCCACCTCCACCTCCACCTTCGACTTTGCCTCCACCTCTACCTCCATTATTTCCAAACTATTTTATTGTTTGTAGGTC